>JABJUM010000046.1:0-639461 GCA_016169955.1 Phytophthora vignae f. sp. vignae
ACGTTACGGCTAGCGCCCTGTTAGTTCTACACTAACATCGATGGACGAGGAAAGTGAGCACGAAGGCAGCGATTTACAGCTCGGAATGTCGGATTCCGAGGCTGAGGGCGGCCCTGAGCGGCAACCGCGTCGTCCATGGACCAAGTTTTGGAAGTCTACTGCGGGAGATGAAGGTTTAGCAGTGTTTCGACAGTCCCTACCATCACATAGCACCGACAAAAGCAATCAAGTGGGTTGTACTGTGGATCATTTGTTCGATCGCGACTACGATCTTGGGCGTTGTGGACATAAATGCGTGCCCGGACTATGCTGTGTCGATCGAAGCGGTGTTAAAGACAGCTAGGCGTTAAAATGACGACGAAGATGATGATACGAAGCCCAAATGCCCGTGCCTCTATAACTTCAAGATCTGCTTGATCTCGGGCGCGCGAGAGGTATTTCAACAGGGCAGTCACGTAATGGACAGAAACCATCCTCCTACTCCCGCGAAGCGTCAATTGTCAACGGCAATGAAAGACTATATTACTGCAAGTCTAGATGCGGGTGAGAAGACAACGGCTACAAAGCTTTTTACCACTATCAGTGCCATGGTGCATGCAGGGGATATGGATGGACCAGCGCCCTTCGAGCAGCAAGTGGTTGATTTCGTCAAGAATTGGCGGCGCGACAATCCGACGAATTCTATGGCTCCGTTGTTAGCGCTTTGTGAAGGGAGTATCTACGAACAGCTGGATCTGGATGTGCTTCCTGAGCGTGACATGGTCGTTCTGTGCGATGTGCAACCGGATTCTTGCCCAGGAGCTACTGGGATTGTCTCCAATCTTGGGGATGGATCCACTGCATGTCCACTTCACCTGCGTACAGCTCATACGGGATTACGTTGCCGTACAGACCCGTTCCGAGTGCTCCACAGTCTTTCATATTGACAGCACACACAGCATGGCGATCAACGGCTACGTTGTGTTTGCTTTCGGCTACTCTGATTGCAGTGGACATGTTTTCCTGCTTGCTTTTTTTGCACATCTCAAAAGCGTGACATCGACATTGGATGGTGCATTCGCCACATAAATTGGCTATGTGTGGATCTGTGCAATGTACAATTTCTGCCTATGTTTGTGATGATGGATGCTGACAAGGCGCAATTTAATGCTTGTGCGGCTGAGCTTCCGGGCACTACAGTGTTGATGTGCTGGTTTCACGTCACCAAGAACGTTTGGGCGCAGGCGTAACTCAAAAAGGTTAGCGTTGCGGACACCCGGGAAATTTTTAAGGAGCTGTACGACATGCATTACGCGACGGAGCAAGATTCCCGGTGGTTAAAGCTCGTGTTCTACGTAGATGGATAGGTTTAGCGCGTGGATCAGCGGTGCGCCAACTTACAGACCACATCACTAGACAGTGGGTTAATTCGCGAAGATTTGGCCGGTGGCAGGCATTTTACACTCCAGCTGGATATGCAGCCACCAACAAGCCGCTGGAGCAATACCACCGAAAGGTAAAGCTCCATTGCCCTGATGGCCCTTCTATTCCAAGTGAGCTGCTCAAAAATCTGGATGCTGCGCGCCTTGCGTTTTTGAACGGAGATGTACAGTTTAGCACAGTTGCTGTGGCTTCAGATCGTCTGATGAAGCTGTATCTGTTCATCTACAAGCGGGCCGTATTTCTCCTGTACGCGATGTGTCGGAAGACCTGTTCAGAGTCGTGCAGCGTACTGTGAGGCTCTCGCCCCTAGAAAAGAAGACGTTAAAGATTCTATCAAATCCGCCAACTCCCGTCGTATGCAAACAGAGGGTATGCCGGACGGTGGGTGGATTGTGGACACTCGGCGTAGGGCGTGCTCTTGCACATACCACAGAAAGCATGGTATGTGCAGCCATGTTGTCTGTGCTTGTGTGCAGGGAGGCGTGCATTGTCCAGGTGTTAGCAATGCCAGGCCTCAGTTTGCTCGGCCTACAAATTCCCGTCGGCAACCTGTGGGTCACAGTGTGGCAGATTTGGATGAGCAATTCACGACAGATTCAGATGAGGAGCAAGCCCCACTGGACAGTGCTTCCCAGCCTGTTACTTTGTATGGAGTGGGCAATTTACCATCTGAGAATCCGGACCAGGATGGGGCCGCATCACCCTATGTCGATGCACTTGTGGATGCTGTATTGGGTGGCGACTTGGTCGCCCCAGCTGGAAATACAGAGAGCAGGCCGGCAAACGCAGCAGGACGGATAATCAGCTCCATTACCGGATTTGCATCGGAGCGGCCACATCTCCATCCTTCCACCAGCGCTACTATCCCAACAGGGTCCGACATCAGCGATGCCGACACCGAGGTCTTGGAGTACGAGCCCACTACCAACCCCACCACCCACATTGCAGTGGGAAGCGATGCAGCACGCGCTAGGCCGGTCATGGCCACCAACACTGCGACAGACAGCGATGCAGCACGCGCACGGCCAACCACAAGCACGTCGCATCACGCGTCTAATCTTCGCCGATCATCTAGAGCTAAGCAACCTATGAGGCGCGCGGTTGAATCACGGCTGCAGTCGGCGAACCGACCACGGTGCGGATGAGGTATTGTTTCCCCATGTTGTGCTCGGCAACCTTCAAAAAGCCTTTATTACTTTCTACTTCTCCTTTGATTTAGCCTACTGAATGCATTTCGTTTTCGAGGGCGAGTATGTCTGTGTTACTCGTCACTATTGACGGTTTGTATTAATTACAGCTAGCAGGTTTGTGCGGTAGCTGAATTCATGGAGGACGTACGAGCCACCGCGAGACCGAGCTGTACATCACCGACGGCGGCTACGAAGTGGGGTGGTGTTGCAATCGCTCGCGAGTTGGTGGTGCTGGTGAGATGTAGCCCACACTCGAACTGGTTCGAAGCGCAGAGACCACCGGCCCTGCTCGCCCTCTCGATTGCCGTGGCTGAGTCTGGATGAGTTGTCGCGCAGACGCCTACCGCGGCGACTTCCACATCAGATGAGTTTTGTACAAGTACGTCAATTTGTAGCAGACTGATGTAGCTATCGGGTCGTTTGAGTGGGAAGCGCTATATGAATGTAATGTTATTTGTTTGTTAAGCTATCGCTGCCTCGTGCTTCCAGTCCGCGCCTGGTTCCGCCTAAAACTCGCTCGCTCCAAGACAACAGCGTGCGTGACCGTCCTCCAACAACGGAGGACTCGAGCTGACCAGAGCTCCCGTGCGACGCTCACTGTGTGTACGAGACCGACTTCAAGTACGTGTACCTGGTGCTGCGCTCCAAGATGGCGTCCCCCCACGGCGCTTCGTACTTGAGAACGACGTGCACGACCCAGGGCGTGAAGCCATTCAACTGACCTTTGAGGCCCTCGGCCATCCTTCTCGGCAGTCAGGGGAGGTACGCAGACCGCGCTCGCTCATCTTGACGCTGGCCTTCCACCAGTTCTTGGAGAGCTGGTAGACATCCGGGTCCTACAAGAAGGCTCGCACGCGCTTCTACTTCTACACCATCTTCCGCTGCATGCTGTCAGACAAGAACGGCTAGGTGAGCGGCGCCGTCGAGTACACAGAGAAGTTGAAACAGTTCAGAGAAGGAAATCTGAGCGCACGGCTCCTTGATTCCCTTTATAAAATAACATGTAAATCTGCGTCCATCGAGAACGGGTTGCCTAGTATTGCTTGTCTTTGGACGATATAAATCGTCAACCTAGCTTCTGACACATTGTAGCGACCACTCCGTTTAGTGATTTTCATGCACTGCAGCAAAACAATGCATCACGAGCATCACCAGTGTTGAATCGGGAGTAGCAGATACCGTAGCGATCTTGTAGCTAGTACATGTTCCATAACGATATGTATAGTCGAAAGTTGTGTGGAATAGTCGAAAGCAGCATCAGTAGTGTGGTAGTAAAGCTGCCGCATCCTAGTAACCTTGGGGTGAGATCGGCCTTCCACTTTGATTTCTATACCTACAGAAGCCTACATGGATTAAACTAACAAGCAAAACCACCGTCTTTCATGCCCAACGCTTTGGGGGCGAAGGGTGTCTACCCCGATGGCTGTGCATGCTCCGAGCTCTCGGTCCTGTTTGGGGCTTTGTGGCAGCGTAGTAGTTGACCAGAATCTTATCAGTCTTGGTAGGAGTACGTAGTAATAAGTAATTCGTGGTAGCCACTAGCAGAACAACTCAGTATTAAAGCATTACTTTACAGTCTAACGAGGAGGGGAGGCTCCCCACAGCGGTAGTACACTGCGGCCGTGGCGGTGCCCGGCAGGCTCCAGCAAGAGCAGCTTCTGCTGCAGGGTGCGACGACTGCAGCTCCTGCTAGTCAGCCCTGACGTAAGAGTGCGTTCCTGTCGAACCGATGGCAGCTCTCGAGATGAAATGAAAATATTTCTGAAAGAATGGTCTTGTTTTTCGGTCAGCGGTAGTGGTATCATCAGCGCAGTGCGCTGGTTGATCGTAGCATGATGATATTGACCAAATAATTATTATTATTAGCCAATAGTAGCCCGACTTATAATGTTGGACAGGCATCCTACGGTTTTCCTAGATAATTGAAAAGAGAGAGAGCAACAGCAGCATTTTCTTAGGTAAATACAACAACGACCAGTAGCAGTAAGCTCGCCAAGCTGTGTTGAGAACTCACGTATCAAGCGCGGTGGATTACCAAGTCGCTGAGTGCCCACCGGTGTGATCCCGAACGGAGTCAACGATCCGTCGGTCGTGTCGAATTTGTACGTGTAGACGCCCTTGCCAGTTCCGACCATCCATTTTTTTTTACCCAATGAGAGCCGGAGCCTAGTCGTCGGCTACCCAAACTTACCTTTTCCCAAGTCAATTCATAGACTATCGCTTTTGGGCGTATGCGTGTGTTGCCTAGACGTGAATAAAGAGATTAGACCAGCTGGATTATGAAATCTACGTTGCCATGCATTTCTAGAGCTCTCCGAGTGCGCATCTTCATACAAAATGGGTTCAATTTTTTTGGCACGTGTAGGAACCCCCACGACGCAAGAAAAAATGTTTTGACCGCGCAGATTTCGCGTAGGGGAGGATATGTCCAGCAATTGCAAAAATGAGTTCTTTAGAATGAAAAATTACACATTTGGTCAAAGTGCGTCTACAGTTTAGGACACCCCCGGTTTTGTCAAATTTTTCTACACCTCTTAATTTGCGGAGTTGGTTTTAGCTCGTATTGACCAGAACATCAGTTTAAAAACATAATACTTAAGTATTCAGGTTGCTACAGCAAATTCGTGAGTGCGTCTATAGTTTGTAGCAGCACTGTAATGTGGGTGTGATCACTTTCAATACACGGAGGGCTGGCGGTGCCGCCGGGAGAGGTATTATAATACTATACTTAAGTATTATAACTAGTCACTGTGAGTGCATCTTGAGCTACAAGCGGCAACCAAGACATTACCTGCAGGAGTACGAGCACCAAGCCCGATGCCTATAAAATAGACTCGCCATGGGGAATAAGCGCGAACATTTCACAGCAATGCTTTATCGATCCAAAAGCTCAATTGAGCAACCAAGTCGAGATAGTGTGGCTGCTCACGACCCGAAACGCGCCGGCGCGCTGTCATTAAACACGACAAAAGAACTGCGATCGATAGAACGCCTTTCGCCCAATCTGCTTCTGATCGTTACCCCTGTGCGAACGCTCCTGGAGACGGAAGTGGAGGCAAAGTTCATTATTTTGGTGTCGCTCCCCTGAGCAGGGTTCGTCGGAGATGATGGAAGGCCGACCCCTCGCTGCAAGTTCATGCACGAACGCCAAACAACAACAATATCCAACGGCATGTATATCCCTCACCAGTGACCATTTGAAGACCTCATTGCTGCTGCATGCATCGTCAAGGTGCCGGCTCTGAAGGTGCTGTCGAGAGCTTCGTCGCAGGGATCTTCTCGGTCGATTCCGCAATGAACCCCGACACGTCGAGGTCTCCGTTAACTCGCCCGGCTCTGCGCTGCTGACGTACTTGCGGGTGTCGTCGTGACGCACACGGGCAGTCCCCGCCATCGGAGCTGCTGTGGCCCACGCGCGGGGTATCAGAACCTCTTTGGCACGATGCGCAGGCAGATGTGTTGAGTAGGAAGCAGTAGAGACGAGATCAATGAAGACACGAGTCTTTCCCACGGAGCACTTTGGGATTAAGGAGGAGAAAACCTCGTAGGTGACAACCCCCTTTGTGTTAGCCTGAGACTAGACGCTAGAGAAAGTATCCAACTGCAATAGCACGGTCCCAGTAGTCTGCCAATATGGAAGCAGGAACACGACCTTCGCCACACTCCCACTTCGTGTTGCTGGTGACCATCCTAGCTGCTCAATCTTGACCTTCTTCATCCGCCCTCGCACGCTTGCGCTTGCCAGATACTGGTCGCTTGTCAGGCACTGGTTCAACATTCAAAAGCTGTCGTAGTCTTTTGAACTGCGTGGGGCCAAGCGGTTTTGTCAAAATGTCTGCCAGCATCTCCTCTGATGGGCAGTACTCCAA
The DNA here is from genome assembly GCA_016169955.1 of Phytophthora vignae f. sp. vignae. Lineage (NCBI taxonomy): Eukaryota > Oomycota > Peronosporomycetes > Peronosporales > Peronosporaceae > Phytophthora > Phytophthora vignae. The sequence goes on from JABJUM010000046.1 coordinate 6,482, forward strand.
AGCAAATTCACCCTTGTCATAGTAGTCACGAATCTTGTGATACTTGAGATCAACACCCTTCACCTTAAAGTCTCCGGTGTTTGCTTTGATGACAGCAATTGCCGCTTGATTGTCGTCATACAAAACCGTCTGCTTGCGACACAGTCCAAGCTCTTTGCACAGATTGTGTGTCCACTTGATCATAGTAGAACACTCTGCAGCAGCTACAAATTCAGAACTACACGTGTCGTCCGTAATCAGTCGCTGCTTGTGGCTCGAATACGCGTACGTACATCCCTCCATTTGCAGCACGTATCCAGTAATTGAACGGCGATCATCTTTCTCATTTCCCAGATCAGCGTCCGCAAAAGCCACGATTCGTACTTCCGGCTTCGGAGGTCTCCACGCATCTACATACGCATCGATCTGCATGCTCTGCTCTGTGGTCTTCTTCTTCGTCCACACTAGCCCGTAGTCCGATGTCCCTCGTAGATAACGCAAAACACTCTTCGCTAACACATGATGCTCTCGAGTAAAGCAATTGAGGTACTTCCCCAGTGTTCGTACCGCGTTGGCTATATCTGGGCGTGTGCATTGCACCAGATATTGCAGAGAGCCAACAATCTGTCGGTAGTCCACCTCTGGATCCGGATTGATACAGACAGGTTCACGCTCCGGGTCGCCAGGCATAGGAAAGTTACCCTTTGCTTGAGGCGTAGGAACAGGCTTGCACTTGTCCATCTTGCAGCGAGCAAAAATCTTTTCCGTGTAGCCCTTCTGTGAAATCATCAACACGTGCCCTGGCACATACGTGATCTCCATTCCTAGCAAATGCTTCACCTCACCGAGATCCTTAATCTTAAATTCACTGCTGAGCTCACCCAGCACCACATCAATGTCGGTCTCAGTACCAACAATCAGAAGATCATCAACGTAGACAGTCACAAACACTTTGTTGTCTCCCACTGTCCTCACATATACACCAGCGTCCATCTTCGTGCGTTTGAAACCACACTTCCGCAGGTACTCGTCGAGCATCTTGTACCAGATTCGTGGTGCTTGCCTCAAGCCATACAGGCTTTGCTTGAGCTTGCACACGCGACCTGTACCATCATTGAAGTAGTCCGGCTGCTCCATATAGATGTCGACTCCATCCAGCGGTCCATTTAGAAATGCAGTTACAAAGTCCACCTGCCGGCACAGCAGGCCCAACTCCAATGCTAGGAGGAGGATAAATCGCACAGACTCAGCCTTTGCTACTGGAGCATACGTCTCCCAGAAGTTGATGCCATATTCTTGCCGGCAACCCTTGACAGTGATCCGCGTTCGATACCTGCACACTTCACCTTGTGCATTTCTTTTCCGAACAAAGACCCACTTGTTCTTCAGGATCTTAACTCCATCAGGCCGGTCCACCAACTCCCAAACATGGTTCCTCAGCAGCTCTTTGTACTCCGTGTCAAGAGCATCAACCCACTCTTTCGCATCAGGGGCGCTCAGAGCTTCCTCCACTGAGGTCGGCTCGAGCAGCTCATTCACGGACTGAATCACAAGGCTTGCTGGGATATCAACCTCATAGTCACGCAACCGCACATTCTGCTGCCGGACACGAGTTGATCTTCGAAACGATGCACTTGGATTATTTGCTGCTTCATCATCTTCCTCTCTATCTCCCCCCACGAAGCGGGAAATATTTTGCATCGGTTCTCCATTTCCAATTGCAGTCTCAGTGGCTTCATCCTCATCCTCAAAGTCACTGTCACTTATCTCCATGCGATCTCCATCTGAATCCCTGAGAGCTAGCGGGGTCGCTAAAGGTACAGAGACTCTGCGGTTAGACAGATCCCCATCGACCTCATCCGGTGCTGAACCACTGTTGTTAGACAGGGCCAAGGCACCGTTAGCTCCAACTCCACCGTCTCCATCAGTATCCTGTTGGTCACGCAGAGATCTCCATTCCCGTAGCCCGCGCGCACGCGACGATCGAGCCTCAGCATCTGCTGATCTCGTCGGATTCACGCTCAACGTTCCGCTCGGAGACACGCTTGCTAACGCAGGCTCGCCAACAGCGATCGGAGCATCGACCACAGTACTTGAGTCACGATCCCTTAGATCCTCACTGCAATGTCGTTTTCTACTGGGCTCAGCTTCCGACGTCATGCCAAAAGACATCGAAGTACTCGGTGCAGTTAAATCACCCAGTCGAACGTATGGAATCTTTGATGGGAGCTTGTATTTACCGCGTGAAAACCGGTTGAGCAGCAGCTTCTCTACGTAGCGGCGCTCCACCGTCCAGTCCTCCGAGAACTCTACCGTCCTTAGCTCTTGAATATTGCCCGAATGCAAATCCAGCACACGATAACTAATTGAATTCCTTGCGTAGCCTAGGAAGATGCATGGCTTCCCTGGATTCTCCAGCTTACTCCTGCGCAGCACTTTCTCCGTGAAAGCAAAAGCCAAGCAACCCCACGTACGCAAATTAGAAAGCTCTGGTCGCTCACCAAAGCGTCGTGTGTATGGAGTCTCACCCGCCAATGCACTGCTCGGACTAATATTCAGCACCTCAAGAGCAAATGCGAACGCCTCTCCCCACAACAGGATCGGCATGTCCACCATCGTCAGCAAACTCCTCACTCGAGACATCACAATTCCATTCATATGCTCCACTAACCCATTCTCCTCTGGGCTGTAAGCATTTGTTGAAGTCCACTCAATTCCACGAGCCCTTAAAAATGCCTTCAAGTTGTTATTCAGGAGCTCGCGTCCCTTGTCTGACCCAATCACTTCAATTCTGTGTCCTTGAGCCAGCAGCCACGCTACATGCTTGATCACCACATCGTCAGCCTGGTCTTTCCTCTTCAGCAGGAATCCCCATACGTAACGTGTTGCTTCGTCTTGTACGAGCTGAAAATGCTTGTAGCCATCGTAGATCAGCTCATTGACGTAGCACATGTCGGACATAAGTTTCTGGTAGGGACTCTTGGACCTGGAAGTCTTCACTCTCTTGTACGACATTCGCTTCATCCGCGATTGCACGCACGTCCAACAACGATCCGGAGGTACATAGCCACACCCTGCAAGACCCATGCCTTTCACAGTTTCATTTCTTGTCATTTCTTGCAGAGCTCCAAAATGCAAATGTCCTAGCCGAGCGTGCCACCGAACAAGAGCTTGCTCATTCTCGCGCGTCACTGCGTCAATCCGTTGCTTCGGAGTGACTGTCGACTGCAATCGATAACGGCCGCGAGTTTTCACCAGCTTGAGCAGTTGCTTCCCTTTGCGAAGCCATGCACTTGTGTGGTTCTCGGGCTTGAGAAAGTCCCAACCAGCTTGCTCTAACTTGTCCAGACTGAGCAAGTTGTTTGTTCCACTTGGAGTGTGCAACACATTTGAAAGACAGAGCGTTGCCGCTTCATCGGGCTGGTTTTCATTCTTCACTTGAATTTCCACCTCACCAACCACGCCTCTGTTCCGAGATGGCTTGCCTTCCCAGTCGAACACTAGTGGGCCATCATCTTGGCGCACCTTAGAAAGCAAGTCCTCATGAATGCACACATGACAGTCACTAGCAGAATCGAGAACCCATTCCAACTTAGTATTCATCGAATTCTGCATAGCTACAGTCCCCAAGTCGGAATCACCACGAAAAACCATGTCAATTATTCTCTGGTTACCACCATTTCTTCCACCATTTGCTCCAGAATCGTCCTTACTCTGCCAGCGTTTGCGCTCTGGAAGCTGTGAATCCGATTCATCATCATTACGTCTTGGCCGAGGACATTTCGACTGAATGTGCCCTGTTTGGTGACAATTCCAGCATTCGCGCTTGTCTTGCTTCTCATTCGTTTTGCCGCCTTGGTTTCCTCTGGGACCATCAGCATTCCAGACTGGATTTGCCTTGGCCTTGTATCGGCCTCGACTACGCGTCTTTCCCTTGCCTGGTTGCTGTCTAGGCTGCTTGCGTTGCTTCTTGCCAGCTTGGGCAGACGAGATGTTGTTGCCATGCGGTTCTTCACTCCTTGCATCAAGTTCCGACTGAGCGCGAAGAGCATTCATGACTTGTGCGGCAGACGGAGTTGCACTCTTATACCCCGGGTCACAATGCCGCGATAACTGACGGACGACGTCTCGATGCGTTTGCACCACATTCCCCAAGATAATCTCTGCGAATTCCTCGTCAGAAACACCTCGTTTGTAGTGAACTAGCTCCTGACGTAAGAGCTGCATCTCTCGTAGCCAGTCATCCATACTTCGATCAGGAGTAAATGGGTTCGCCACTAACCGCTGTCGAGCGAAGATATAGTTCGCGTATTCTCTCTTAGTCTGCTTGTCCACAAAAGCTGTCCACATTTTCTGGGCACTCTGCTCGTGACAAATGAGCTCAGCGTCTGCTTTTGGAACACCACGGAGAATAGCTCCACGAGCCAAATTGTTCATTCTGCAAAACTGTACATCATTCACAGTTGCTCGCACAGCTGCAGCATCCTCAACAACGCTCCAAAGCTCCAAATTGACTAGAAAGGTCTTCAATTCCTCTGCATACAAGTCGAAGCTACCGTGCATCACAGGAGCCTTGTTGTCCATCTTCGTCCCGTACCAGCTCCCAGTATACTGCAGGGGAGCCACCAATGGCGAAGGCGTCAACCCATACGCTGGAGGTGGCGACCACATCGAAGCCGCAGACATCGATGCAAAAGATGGGTTTCCAGCCAATCCATAGCTTCCAACGAGTCCTGGAAATGAAAATCCTCCACTCATGACACCAGCCAATCCTCCGCTACTTCTAGCTGTACTAGTACCAACTCTCCCAAATCCACCAGTACCAGCACTCACACTGCTAACCGCAGCGTTTCCAATTGCACTAGCCGTTGCACTCAGGTTCACCGTCGACACCGCAGTAGAAGTCACAGCACTGGGAGGCACGTTCACTGCCACGAAGCCTTGCGAAGATCCACCACCTTGGCCGGTCGACGCACCAATTGGCGCACTAGACGCTGCACTTGTTCCTAACATGCTTCCTTCTCTCAAAGCTCACGAATGTAGTCCGTAGAGCTTCAGGCTTTGGGCTCATAACCTGGCACGATGCGCAGGCAGATGTGTTGAGTAGGAAGCAGTAGAGACGAGATCAATGAAGACACGAGTCTTTCCCACGGAGCACTTTGGGATTAAGGAGGAGAAAACCTCGTAGGTGACAACCCCCTTTGTGTTAGCCTGAGACTAGACGCTAGAGAAAGTATCCAACTGCAATAGCACGGTCCCAGTAGTCTGCCAATATGGAAGCAGGAACACGACCTTCGCCACACTCTTGGCCAAGCACCACTTCTTCGCGCCTGTGCATTGGCACAAGACCGCTGCGCCATCAAGCATTGCCACCACTTCTTCTCGTGGACTACAGATTCGAAGCAGCACAGGGCTGGCAGCATTACCGCCCGCCAGCTGCAGCGCGCGGAGATTCCCGTCTCTATACGCGATGGTGTCCGATCGGGTGCGGGCGTGGCGACGACAGCGTAGCCCATGCGCAAATATTTTTTTTTGACCAGTACCCCAGCTCACAGCTCATTAATGCCACGAAAACGCCGCTGCGCGTCCATTTAGCTTTGTTCGCTGCCGTAGCTTCCCGACACAACACCAGCCCATGTGACTTACTTGGCGTGTACATGACGTCCCAAGTAAAAAATCCTTTTCCTTAAAGTTCGTGGGAATACATAGGGTAGATAACTCCGCCTATGATTGGCTCTCCTGCGCCTAGATTTACTCTGTGATTCCGACATAAAACCGCCTAAGCCATACGTGGCTCAGTGAGCGCTTGGGGATCCGTCCCCTCATTCCTCGATTTGCTGGCCCCAGCTCAAGCAAGACCGGTCGTCCGTCCCGTGTCGAAGACCACCACAGCCCACCATGGCGTCCACGATCGCGTCCTTCGCCAACTTCCTCAAGCAGTCCAAGGCGCACGCCGTGGACAACCGAGAGGTGCTGATCGCCGGCGTGCTGTACAAGAAGCCCGAGCGCAACTCGCTGCTCTGGAAGAAGCGCTACTGCGTCGTGTACAAGGACGAGCTGCAGATCGTCTACTTCCTGTCCCTCGAGGACTTTGAGAAGCGCGCCATCCGCGGCAAGATCCCGTTCAGCTCCGTGCACGCGTGGGACGGCAAGCCCAACGGCTTCCAGTTCTACACGCCGTCCAACAACTGCTTCCGCGTGTACACGGAGACGCCCGAGGACCAGCTCAAGTGGCTCGAGGTCATGCAGAAGGCGCTGGACAACGCCCCCGACAAGAAGGACGGCGAGAAGGTCGAGTACACGCGCCCCGTGGCCTCGTCGCCCTCGTCCTCCCCCAAGGGCGCGTCTTTCCGCTCCAAGCGCAGTGACTCGTGGCGCGAGGAGGACCCCGACGTGCTGTCCATGGCCGTGGAGCTCGAGGACCTGCGCTCCGAGGTGGCCACGCTCAAGGCCGAGCTCGCCTCCTACGAGCAGGCTGAGAAGCGCTACGGCACGGAGATCAGCGCCGCCCGCACGCGCCGCGGCTCCGTCCTGGACGACGGTACCGAGCTCAACATCGAGCCGCGCGAGATGGAGCGCATGCGCGCCATCTTCAACCTCTTCGACGTGCAGGGCAACGGCTTCATCAGCGAGGACGACCTCATGGACCTGCACGCCAAGCTCGGCGAGCCCATCTCGGCCGAGGACGCGCGCGAGGCCGTGTCGTACATGCACAGCAAGTCCACGTCCGGCCAGATCGACTTCAACTCTTTCATGAAGTGGTGGAACGACGACCACGCCGCCGCCAACCAGACCGAGGCCATGCGTCGCTACCAGGCCAAGTTCAAGTTCCTGAAGGCGCGTATCGCCAACCCGGAGGTCGGCAACATCGAGACGGAGGCCGTCGGCGCCTTCCCGAGCTTCGAGTTCCGCGTCAACTTCTACCACACGGGCCCCAACGGCGAGCGCCAGCAGATCTCGCCGTGGCACGACATCCCGCTGTACAACCCGGACGGCACGGTCAACTTCATCTGCGAGATCCCCAAGTGGACCCGTAAGAAAATGGAGATTGCCACGGGCGAGCCCTTCAACCCCATCAAGCAGGACACCAAGAACGGCAAGCTGCGCGAGTACGGCTGGGGCGAGATGATGTTCAACTACGGCGCCATGCCGCAGACGTGGGAGGACCCCTCGCACGTGACGGAGGGCACGGGCTGCGTGGGCGACAACGACCCGATCGACGTCGTGGAGATCGGCACCAAGCAGTGGCGCACGGGCTCCATCGTGCAGGTCAAGATCCTCGGCGTGCTCGCCCTGATCGACGACAACGAGACGGACTGGAAGGTCATCTGCATCAACGTGGAGGACCACTACGCCCCGCTCATCAACGACGTGGCCGACATCGAGGCCCACATGCCCGGCTGCATCACGGCCATCCACGACTGGCTCCGCGACTACAAGCTGCCCCAGGTGAACAAGTACGGCTACGACGACAAGTGCATGGGCCGCGACTTCGCCGAGGCCACTGTGGCCGAGACCCACGAGTTCTGGAAGCTGCTGATCGAGCAGCGCGGCGGCCAGGCCACCGTCTAAGCGGTCCCGGGTTCTGCGCTGGCCGCTCCGGCTCGAGGAATAGTAGACACAGGCGCCACAACGCTGGAGTAAATGTAAAACACGGACAAAAATGACAAAAGCTCGTTTTCAAGCAAGGTGTCGTCGTCTGCGTAGGAAGGTCACACAACGCTCCGTATGCGACGGGCGGTCCGCTTTGGTGCTTGGTGTGCAGTTCCCGCGTGGCGGTGCCGATCCAGATTTGCTCGTGCGATTGACCAAACATCAAATCCCTTGGCCAGCAAGTGTCAGTCGACCTGGAGCTCAGCTGAATCAAGCATTGAATTCGCCCAGGGTCAAGCAAGACATGCCATTCCGCGCCGCGTTCTGATCTTGGCCCGATCCGCCCAAGAAAAGCTGCAGTCTTATCAGCGCTGAAAATATCGGCGCTTGATGGCCGTCCAAGAACGACATTGATGTGCGTGCGATGGCGCTGCAAATAGCGAGTACACGGCGCTGAAATTGGAAGTTGAAGGCGCGAGAGTTGTGTGGGTTGTCCGGTGACTGCCGTTGACTCGGGTTGCCCCCTTCAGCCTCGTCCTCGACCGACAATCAGGTCTTTCGTAGTCACGCTCCGCATGTTGCTGCTATTCTCTGCCGAGGCGTAGAGCGTCATTCAGGAATCTACCTGCAGCGGTGATTTGTGCGAGGTCGAGCGGGGGCATCACACACCCAGTCGCCATGCCCTTGGAAGTGGTCGTTCCAACTGGGCCCCCGAATGTCGCGGACAACAATGATGCCGTCCCCGAGCTGCTCCCTCCAGTCAAGGCGTCGCCCGACCGCCGAAGACCGAGATCCCCGTCCTCCCAAGACTGTCGACCAGCGTCCCCGACCTTCATCGAGATAGATGGGATGGGAACCAGCAGCTCCATCATCACTTCAAGCGCCACTTCCATTGCCACTTCGGCCTCCACCGCATTGGATATGAGTGCTGTGAGTGTGGGGGACACTACCAACCCCCAAGACGTCACCGCTGGCAAGGCCCTAGCGAGAGCCAACGCACGAGCGAATCTGTCGATCCTCGACAAACGCATGCGCATTGGAAAGAAGAAGAAGAAAGGGTACCAGAACGTCGAGCGCAGCTTCAAGCCTCCTGCCGGCAATGTGATCAACCTGCAGCACGAGCAGTACGCGCTCACGTACGGCATGATGTGCGGGATTCGGGACTCTGCTGGACTCCAGAAGCCCTTCAAGCAGCGGCTCACGATGGACGACTTCATGCTCGTGGACAAGAAGATCTTCCCCGCCAACTCGCAGCTGCAGCACCCGTTCAAGTTCAAGGACTACTCGCCCGACGTGTTCCGCCAGGTGCGTCGCCGCTTCGGCATCGACCTGGCCGACTACATGCTCACACTCAGTGGCGACTTCAACTTCATCGAGTTCATGTCGAACTCCAAGTCGGGCCAGTTCTTCTTCTACTCGCACGACGGGCGCTTCATGATCAAGACGCAGACGAAAGACGAGTCCAAGTTCCTTCGACGCATCTTGCCTCACTATTACAAGTTCGTGATGGAGAACCCAGACACGCTTATCACGCGCTTCTACGGCATGCACCGCGTCAAGATGCACCACCTTCGCAAGAAAATGCACTTCGTCATCATGGCCAGCGTGTTCGACACGCCACTGGAGATCCACGCGCGCTTTGATCTAAAAGGCTCTCGAATCGGCCGACACGCATCTCCAAAGGAGCACGAGCGAGGCAGTGCTGGCGTGTTGAAAGACAACGATCTGCTGGACAAGGGCTTCCATCTGCAAATGGGCGTAGCGCGGCGTGCCATTTTCCTGGTTCAGCTCCGCAAGGACGTCGAGTTCCTCAAGCGGATGAAGATTATGGACTACAGTCTACTCATTGGCGTGCACGACTCCGGCTGTGAGCTGCATGACGACCTGTACACGGGATCGCCAGCCAGTGCAAGTCCTGAGAGCGTGACGCCTCCGACTGAAACAGAGCTCAACATCTCTCAGTCACTACCGGTTTCTCCTTCCAGCGTGGAGTCGGACGTGAGCATGGATCTGCAACAGGCTAGACCAGCGCGATCAGCTTCAGTGCCGGACGACGGCATCAAGCTGCAAATGCCCTCGGCGCTGAGTGCGTCGATTCAAACCAGACTCGCTCTGTCTCCGCCGAATACGCCGACGTGGAGTGATGGCTGCGTGGACCCCGACTTGGACTCAGACAACGATTCGGAGACGAGCAGCGACGGCGGCTTTGGGATCAGCTTTGGCAACACGTTTGGCGACTTCTCTTCGCCTGCAAACCGGAGCTCGATTGGATCCTTGCCGTCGACACCGAAGGGATCTGGGTCGACGATGGCGCCATTATCCCCGCGTCTACTGGACACGGCAGCGTATGCCGAATACTCCGAGTCGGTGTTCTGCAAGGACGAGGGCGGCATCTACGGCCGAGACCGACATGGCCGCAAGAACGGGTTCGTTTATTTCCTGGGCATTATCGACATCTTGCAGCAGTACAACACGCGCAAGATAGCCGAGAATATTATCAAGGGGATGCGGCACAACCGCAAGCAAATCTCGGCCGTCAACCCCGAGTTCTACGGCGACAGGTTCATCGACTTCGTAGAAAAGCACGTAGTCCAGGACGACACGCTATTTTCTCCCCGACCACGAACTTCTCCGTCGTCCACCGCCCACACCGACAACCTGTCGCGGATGGAGGAGGAGATCACGAGCACGGTAGCATAATGGAGGCTAGCACGGCACCTTTATTCTTCCTTGTTGATTGAATTATTTATCTATCGCTTTCGTACACACAACTACTTTTTTGTAAGCTTTCGCAACAATCTTTCGCGCCGCTTTGAGACCAAATAGATAATCCGCGTTGATCTATAGGGCCACACAATCGAAGCGCTTTCATGTCAGCAACCTCATTCCCAGTCGAACCGAGAGTTTACTTTTAGGCGCGCACTCTGACAAAACAAAAATATCGCCAAGCTTGAACAGACACCATCTCCAACAGGAAGAGCGGTACTCCTCACGTTTTTTGCCGTTCCGCGCCCCGACAATGGAGACCACCGTGGCGCCAGGGACGGCCGTCTCCGGACTAATGCAGCAGCTGAAAAGCGGCGAGATCTCCAAAATGCAGCTCTTCCAGCAACTTGCCAAGCTGCAAGCAGCACAAACTACCGGAAATCACGTTGTGCCTCCTCCTGCCCCCACTGCGGCTAATAACCCCTCGTCAGTAACCCCTCAGCATGTGTCAACGGGTGCCGGCTATCAAGCTTCTTCATCCGGCTTTCAGATGGGGGCACCTCCAGCGTTTTCCTTCTCGGTTGGAGGAAGCTACGCCCCTAGTGGCTCTGTGGCGCCTCAGTTCAACATGGCTCAACCTTCAGTAGCCCCAGTACAATTCTCGTTTGGAGCTGCTGTGACGTCTGCGCACACGACACCAGCGAACCCTGTATCCCCCCGCACCTTCTCAATGCCCCCGGTACCTGATCACATTGCGATAGTCTCCAAACCAGGGGCTACAATTGTCGAGAATGACGCGGAGCTGCTTGCAACGGGGGTATCACACGACAAGGCGAAGCGATTCAGCGTGCAGGAGTGGATGGCTAACAAATCCCGAGCGTCTGCTTCGAGTCAAGTGAGCAACGCCCTGAGGCTTCACTACCAACAGCAGTCTCAAGCTCAATCGGCAGAGTTTCAAGAAGAAACCCTTGTGCCCTTGGATCGACACGACGAGGAGATACGTGACCCCCTTGGGGTCAACTCGTACGCAGACAACAATTTTACCTCGTTTCCCCAGTACACCGAAGGCGTGTTTCCAGACTATGGCAGCGGTGGTGTTGATACTACTCGAGATCGTGATGACACCAACCGACAAAGCTACGTGTACACGCCCCAGCACAACTCAGGCCAAGCGCAGCTAGTTGACGATGACTTTGGGCTTAACCGTGAGGACAGAGGAGGAGAACATCAGTACCTTGATTTCACCGAGCAGTTCCGGGACGAGCTTGACGAGGGCCACATGTCGAATACGGGCAACAACGGAGGGAAAGTTGGCGCGTCCGGAAGCAACAACAACACCGACGGCCAATTCCACGCGCGAGTGGCACGCTGGAAGTCTCAAAAGGATGCGATTCGAGAGCAAATGAAGCAGCAGCTACTGCAGTCGGAGCTGGACGAGTGCACTTTTGCTCCGAAGATCAACCCAAAATCCACCAAAGTCGTCGCGAAACTTCGCGGACGGCAGTCTACGGGCGCCTCCAACCAGGGACTGAGCATCCTGCAAGCCGTTTCTGAGCGTCTCTATCAGGAAGCTGATAATTACAGAATTCGAGAGGAGCTTGCGACAAAGCTGAAAGCTGACGAGGAGGCGGAGATCGAGCGTCAATGCACTTTCAGGCCGAAGATCAACCAGAGCGACAAGGTGAAGGCAAAATACATGTCCAAGGCGACTTCTTCGCCGTCAATGACAGCGGCGTCGCGAGAGGCGGCTGCGAAGGAGCTCGCGGAGTGCACATTCTACCCCAAAGTGAACGGCATCCGATCCGAAATGGTGTCGGCGCAGCTCTATTTGCAACAGAACATTTACGAGCGCTTGAGCAAGCCATGCTGCGCGGAGTCGGAGGATGGCAAGTCTCCAGCTAGGGGTCGTAGTGGTAGAAGGAGGAGCTTATCCCTGTTTGGCGATGATGACGATGAAGATCGAGACAGCTTGGAGGTCTCTTCGCCTCGATCGTGCCAGGACGACATTTCGCTGCGACCTGGGGGCAAAAGTCGACGTCGTCGAGGACAAGGGCCACGATCTGTTGACGCTGAGAAAGGACAAGAAGGCAAGGAAGAACGTGCCCGTCAGTTTAAGAACTTCATCGAGCGGCAGAAGTTCCACGAGCAGGCACGAAGCAAGCGGATCGAGCTGACCAAACAGCAGCTCACTCCGGGGTACAAGCCCACCATCAACAAAAAGTCGCTCGCTATGATGGAGAACGGACGCAAGGGCGATTTCCTGGAGCGCATCTCAACGTACGCTCTTCGTAAAGAGCACGACAACGTCAAGAAGAAGACCGTTCGCTCGTCGGTAAGTTGGTCGTATGAGTTGGTGTCATTACGACCGGTATTAACCGCTTTCACTCTCTCTATAGGACCCGAACTGCACGTTCAAGCCTGCCATCAACCAGGCCAGCACTAAGCGAAAGCCACGCTCGATCACCGAGTTGAGTCGAGGCGACCTGCTGCGTCGAGAGACGACGCAGCGGCTGATGAAGCTCAAGATGGAGCAGGAGGAGATGGCGGCGCTGACGTTCCGACCGCAGTTGAACCGCATGTCGGAGCGCCACGAAGGCCGCCTCAAGATCCTCTCGAGCCCCGACACGTACTTGCAGCGCATCCAGCAGCAGAGCCAGGCACACACCATCAAGCAGCGGCGAGCCATCCAGGAGAAGGAAATGGGCGAGTTCGCCGAGTGCACGTTCAAGCCGCGCACGATCGAAGCCCCCGCGTACGTGCAGCGCATCGCGCGCAGTGTGTCACTCACCAAAGCATTGCGCGCCCAGCAGCAAGCCGCAGCCCGGGCGAGGGAGAAGCCCGAGTGGAAGTAGCGGATCTATCTCTAACATGAACATGCCTTGCTTACGTATTATGCGTACTTGACCAAACGTATCTCATTTCGGATCCATCATCCTAAATCGTGCTAATCAGATCAGGTAAGACCGACCGAGTATGGAGCAGCCTCGGCACGAGAGCCACCAGCGCTGGATCTGCGGCGGCTTCGCGGTGCTCGTGTGCTTCGTCATGCTGCTGGGCTCCGCGCACGAGATCCCGCAGCGCGGCGTCGTGGTGATCAACACGTGGCCGTTCGTGAACGCGACGCGCGCGGGCTTCCAAGCTCTGCATGGCCCCGGAGGCCGCTCGCGCGCGCTGGACGCCATCACGAGAGGCTGCAACCGCTGCGAAGTGGATCAATACGACTTCACTGTGGGGTACGGAGGCAGCCCAGACTCCAATGGGGAGACGACGCTGGACGCCATGATCCTCGACGGCTCCACGATGGAAATGGGCGCGGTGGCGCAGCTCCGACGCGTGAAGCCTGCGATCGAAGTGGCCCGCGCAGTGATGGAGCACTCGTCGCACAGTATCTTGGCTGGAGATGGAGCACTCGCCTTCGCCAAGATGATGGGGTTTGAGGAGACTCCACTGGACACCCCGCGGTCAAGGGAGATGCACAAGAAGTGGCTGGATGACAAGTGCCAGCCCAACTACTTCCGCAACGTCGTGGGGCAGAACGCGTCGTGCCCGCCGTATAAACCGCTGCCGTCGGAACGTGAGGTGTTTACAGGGATTGAAGGTCAATCGCTGCTGCGTGCTACCTCTACAAGTGACCGCCGACAGAACAATGTCAACGTCGAAAGCTTGATCTCGAAGGAGAACCACGACACCATCGGGATGGTGGTGCTCGCGGAGAATGGGCACATGGCTGCCGGGACCAGCTCCAACGGGGCTACGCACAAAATCGCAGGGTGAGTCCTGCTAACATTTGACACATTTGACATGACTTGGGGGGTTAACTATCGTTCTTCTTTGTAGACGCGTCGGTGATGCCGCGGTTCCCGGTGCAGGAGCGTACGTGGATTCATCCATCGGCGGCGCTGCTGCAACTGGAGACGGAGATGTGATGATGCGCTTCTTGCCCTCATTCTTTGCCGTTCAGGAAATGAAGCGAGGAGCTCATGTACGTGCTGTTGGCACCAAAAACATATTTGCCCGTGGAGACTGACTAACCTCTTGACGTTTAACGTGACAGCCCCGCAAGGCATGCGAACGCGCCCTTCATCGAATTGCTGCAGTCTACCCGCACTTCCTTGGTGGAATGGTCTGCCTCAATCGACTCGGCGAGTTTGGCGGAGCTGGCTACGGGTGGGACTTTGCATTCACAGTGCAGGCAAGCTGGATGTCGGAGCCACAGGTGGTGCACGTGACGCCGCTATCCCCTCCCTCGTGAGTTGACGTAACAAAAGAAACCAACGCATGGAAAAAAGCATAGTTTAAAGGATCCGTCCGATCAAACTCTCGACAGGATATCTATCTACTAACGTCCTTGTCCCTTTTCGAAGTGGAGAGAGTATAAGAGCGACCCGCTTGACGAGCTCGAAAGCAAAAATGAATGGAGAAGGCGGGCAGCACGCAAGGCGCTGACAGCGCGAGACGTGGTCGACGGCCGTCCGTATCCGACTGCCACTTTACAGGAAGTACGGCACCAGCGCGCGCTGGTTGAAACCATCCGAGGACTCTGCAACCTGAAACAGTCAAAAGCGTTGGTCAGACCGAGAACACCGAAAAAACAACAACACAACCCAGCGTATCACCAATCGCATCGTACCTCGCGGAACAGCTTGAAGTCACGCTCGAGGTTCTCGTCGAAGGATAGGATGGCTGCAACATTACCGCATCGGTAGCAGTAGTTGGGCGCCGACCAGACAGTCACCAGGCTATTGTCGAACATGTACTTGTAACCTTCCTGCACGAGCTGATGCGCGCGACAAATGAGGTCAAGTCCGTTAATCTGGTTGAACTCCTGCGTAACCTTCGCTCCGAAAAGATAACCAGCGCCACGCGGACTCATGGCCCACGTCTCGATGTCCTCGGGGTCGGACCACATGAGGTCGCAGAAAGATCCCTCGTGGGGGATCTCCTGCTGGCGCTCTATTGTCCGGATCTGGTCCAGCGTGCGGATCTCGGGCGACAGGCCGCCGTGCACGCAGAGCACGCGTCCGTCAATGATCGCAGCCAAGTTGAGGTAGTCGAACACGTCCGTGCAGTACTTCCACGGGTTGGCGTTGCCGTACTTGCGCACGCACTCCTCGTAGAAGCCGTAGACCTGCGTGATCTGCCGGCACTCGTGGTTGCCGCGCAGCAGCGTAATGCGGTCCGGGTAGCGCGCCTTGAGGCACAGCAGCAGCTCGAACGTCTCCACGCTGTTGTGGCCGCGGTCCACGAAGTCGCCCTACGAACACAAAGGTAGAACACGTAAGGTTGTCTGGTCTTTTGCTGCTGCCCCTCCTCGTGTTCTACTGGCGCTCTCTACGCACCATGAAGATGTAGTTGGTGTCCTGGATGTCTCCGCCGCAGCGGAAGAGCTCGAGCAGGTCGAAGAACTGGCCGTGGATGTCGCCGCAGACCGTCACGGGGCTGCTCACGGGCTGCACGTTGGACTCCTCGATGAGCAGCAGCTTGACCATCTCGCAGACCTGCTTGAGCTCCAGCTCGCTCAGCACCTTGCCGTTGCGCAGGTTCTCGATCCACTGGTCGGGCCCGCTGCCGCTGCTCGCGGGCTTGACCTCCTCCAGCGCCGCGTCGTTCATGCTCGTCATGCTGGCTGCCAGACCTTCCTTCCCTCGTGACTGGAGTAACAATAGAATGGACGTCGGTCGCGCTCCCCCTGTGTTTTTTGGGATGGGACCTTCCGCACACAATTTCCACACAATCACGGTGTGTTCTACACAACATTCAAGAGTGATGATCACTTCAACTTCTTCTATCCTTAGCAGGGCATACGAGTGCTCTGTTGACGAATAGAGAATGGGGACCAAGCAGCAGCAGCCTGCACGACCCTCTCATGGCGGCGCCGTTAAGCCCTCGCCGCGGATGCGTCGGAGCGGAGAGGCGGCGGCCTTCCCGCGCTCGGACCTCTGGAGCTGGACGGACGACGGCGCAAAGGACGAGCTCATCGAGAGCATGCTGCGCGAGTGCGTGCCGCCTGTGGCGGTGCCGTCGACGCCGGCGCTGAACAGCACAACGCCGCTGCCCGTTGGTGGCAACAGCCGCTCGCTGCTGCCTTCGCAGCGCCACAAATTGGCAAGCACCGGCCAGCTCGCGCACCCACAGGCGCCGTCCACATGCCAACCGTCGTCCAGGAAGGTGAGGAACTTGCAGTCGCCACCGGCATCGCTGCCCCCGCCTCAATTACAGCCAATGTCCTCCAAGAATTTGATGACAGCAGCCTCGCCCTCCACGGGACAGGAGGCGTGGAAAGCCTTCAAGGTTGCACACCGCACCAACAAGATTCTGGCCAAGACACGGAAGGTCATCAACACTTTGATACGGCAAAACAACTCCATGAAGAGTGTTCATGATGGCGAAAGTGGTCATTTAACGAACAGTGACGATGCTGGCGCAGCAGAACGAGACGGGGATGATGATGCTGGTGATAAGGAGCAGGAAAGTGAGGAAATGCGGGCTGCAGCTGCGGCAGCAGCCAAACTGTTGGAGGTGAAAGCGAAGTTTCAGCGAGAAGTTTTGGACGAAGATCCTGGTGGTATTGGCTCCTCAAACGGGGACTCGAGCGGTGTGGGTAATGTTCAGAGCGGGTCGGAGGACTTTTGGAGGCTGTATAAGAACAGCACGACATGCAAACGACCTGGCTCAGCACGGGGCCGCTACATTGCCAACTGCCAAGACTCGTCACTATTAGTCCTCCCTGTGTTGGATCTAAAGAGACCGTCGCGCTATGAGCGAGCAAATCAGGCTCTTCGTTACGACAATTACTACTTTGGTGACAAGCGCGCCGAGGCGTTGGGTGATGCTCTTCAACTGCTTCCTGTACCAGTGCAGACATTGTCCATGAAAAACGTCGGTGTGTCTGGCAGCGGATCGTCAGCTATCATGAGCGGGATACCAATGCGGCAATTGAAGCACCTCAATTTTTCGGAAAATAGGCTCGGTACGAAGGGCATTCTCACAATTTACCGGACGCTAGAAAACCCGCAAGTTCACCTGAAATCGCTTGATCTCGGCAATAACCAGCTAGGCGACCAGGCCGTGAGAACGCTCATGCAGTGCTTGCTGAATCGATGTACGCTGGAGCACCTTGATCTCCGACGCAATCATATTTTCCATGCGGCGGTCTCTATCGGAGAGCTTTTACGCATTACGACGCCGCTTGCATCACTTAACCTTTCCTGGAATAATATTCGTGGCGAACCAGCTCAACATCTCGCACGATGCATGATGGAGAACCTCACGCTTACGCACTTGGATCTATCTGATAATACCCTGGGGAACAATGGTAAAGCCGACGCTGATCTCGGTGCATGCCTGGCAACGAACAAGTCACTGCGATATCTGGACATATCGAATAATCACGTTCAGGCCAAGTCTGTGCTGGTATATGTAAACGGCCTCCAGCAAAACTCGGTTCTCGAGACTCTTGTCGTCCGTGGAAATCCTATCGGAGTCATAGGAGGAGAAGCGATTTTGCGCTCAGTAGCGTCAGGGTCTGTCTCGTCCTGCCAGATCGACATTGGTGACTGCAACCTAGAGATTTTGGACGGAAACTTGGAGGGATCCATGTACGGAGGTGGCACCTTTACTTTGAACATGGGCGAGCGATCAGACGGTATCTTGCTACGAGAACTTCTGCAGCTTGTGTGGAAAAACAAAACAGAGATAGTGGACGCGGTTCACAATGGAGTACCGTTTACCTTCAATAGGAAAGACGAGAAAGCGCTAATGAGTTCCATTCCCTCGCAAGGATCGATGCAAATGAAGTTCCAACCGAACTACGATCGACACGAGGAGCTGATTTCCACAAGTGGCTTTGATCGCGTGGTTAGGCTGATGGATCGGTCTTTTGGTCATTCGCATGACGGAGATGAAGCAGCGAAACTATTTTGTATCCGCATCATGGCAGAAGAGTACAAGTTTACGGTGTCAGAGGCAAATACGCTGCTCGCGCTTTTCGAATCCCACACATCTCAAGTGGAGAAGGCAAGCGCTGCAGCAGCTTTGATTCCTCAAATTCTTCAAACACCGTCTGCTCAGACTAAAGTCGCTCACGAAGTCGCAGAGGAGATTTACGACTGTGCTTCCATGGAGACACCCGACGAGTTCTTCGAGGACAAGGATGCAGATGGCAAGATCGATGTGTGCGGCGATATCTGCGTAACGATCGGACTCGAGAACCTGTCTGACATTGAGCAGAGCCACGTTGAAAACAAGGTCGGTAAGTGGATTTCTTTCAACGTCAACAATCCAAGTGGGCGATACCAGCTGAACATGGCAAACTCAATTGATCGTCGCATTCTGATGCGAATACTGGAGGTAAACAAAATAGAGAGGAAAATGCGGCAGCAGCTGAAACTCATGGACACTTCTCAGTACGGTCTCGTAGCCCAACCACTTCAAGGAGGATTTCGGAATATACGGCTGAACCACCTGCCAATCACTATGGGGGCAAATTGGCAGTTCCCGCGTTTAGGAATCCTCGAGTTCGATTTTGTCATGACTCGGCGACCGTATGCAATTTGCACAGCGCTCAATGACGGTGCCTTTGAGCAGTTCCTGAAAGAATTCAAGCAGCTGCAAGTGACGTCAGAAATGAAGCTTGTGGGACTGCGATCTATATCGACGCTGTATTACTTCACGTGCAGCCAGACCCAGCGTATCATGGAGCACTTTGGTACTTTTGAACGGGATCCAGCCACCGGATGCCTTTTCCGTGGCGAAGCGTTCATTGTGCTGTTCAGCCGAATCGTCGACGAGTGGAACTTGAGCGAGACGCTGTCATTACTGGACCTCACTACGAAGACTCAGGTACTGGATCGATTAGGCGTGTTGAACTGCTTCCATCCGCTACAGCAAATTGAATCGTATAGGCAACTTCAGCTGAGTGCGTTTGATCAACGCCAAATGATTTTGATCTTGGTCAAGCTAGCTGCAAGCGGTGAGGTCGAGCTGACAAACGTCCAGCTTAATGGAGATGCGATCGAAGCTGACGTGTGGAAAGCATGGACGAGCGATGATAAGCTACCTGCTCAGGGCGTGCTGAGTTGTTCCATGCGCGCGGTTCATGGAATGCAGTCTGAGGCGCAATTACCGCCGACAAGCGTGCGCAAGAAGCTCCTGCAGTCACTACTTTTCAAGCTAGAGGACAAAGCTCATGAGCAAACCTTGTTATAAGACAACACTATGTTGAAGACGAAGCTCGGTCTTAATGACGAAGCGATCTAACGCTAAATTTCGTAAAATCTAGACGTAGTAACTTGAATCACTTGCGCGTGAGCAAACGAGCTGCAACGATAGACGCCGACAGTACCAGTGTGGTGAGGGCCGCCAGCGCGACCTTGTCATCACGTACTTCGTTCCACTTCGCAGCCAGGGTGGTCGTGATAGTTGATGTCATGCCGTTCCCGTTAGTTTTGCTGTGTGCCTTCTTCCGCAGAGGCTCCTTAGCCACTGTTTTCTTTTTCTTAGACTTGGAGCCGCACTTGCCGCCACAGCCCTTGCCATCACCACCGGATGAGCAACAAGTGCCGCTGCCACCGCAGCAGCCTCCTTCGCCATGGTGATCATCTCCTTCGTGATCGTGATCATGCGCATGGTCGTGGCCGTGGCGGTGGCCTCCACAGCCACCCTCGCCATTGCAAGTTGACGCGGCAGCCTTCTTTGCCTTCGACAAGGCCTTTGATCGATCAGCCGCTGACAGATCTCCCTCCGTGCGGATCTGCTCGCGGATAGCCGCCGCCGCTACCGTAGCGGGCTGGGAACGCGAAATCACCTCGGCTGTGATATGGAACCGCGCCGCTGTGAGGACGCGCACCTCCGCCGAGCACCCGATGAGGGAGTCATCGCGCGGAAGAAGCACCTTCGTATAATTCTTCGTGTGTGCCACCGTGTACTTCTTATCGTCCGATACCTCCGTGTTCACCCACACCTTCTGCGTAGTACCCACATGGTGTGTGTACGGCTCAAATGTCTCGAATAGTTTGGTGAGCTTGCGACTGCGGTTCTTCACCACTTGCGTCGGGACGCGCTTCATCTTGGCCGCAGGCGTTCCCGGACGAGGGTAAAACTGAGAGATGTTCATAATGTGGAAGCGGTACTTCTCCACCAGCTCCATCGTTTCGTCAAAGTGTTCTTCCGTCTCGGATGGGAAGCCACAGATAATGTCAGTCGCCAGTGTGAGGTCCGGAACCTTAGCGAGCAATTCATCGGCCACGCGACGGAACTCAGCTGCCGTGTACTCACGGTTCATAGCCAGCAGCACATCGTCGCTACCCGACTGCACCGGCACGTGCAGGAACGAGTACACGCGCTCATGCTTCAACACTTCAGCGATTGCATCCAAATGGTCCAGAATGTACGGGGGGTTGGTCATGCCAACACGGAGCATGACTCCATCTGGCACAACTTCGAGCAGCTTGCGCAGCAGAGTGGGGAGATCCGTGCCAATGTCAATGCCGTAAGCTCCAGTGTCTTCACTCGACAGCCAGATCTCCGTCACACCTTCGTTGATCACCGTCTGAGCTCTTGAAACAATCGCCTCGGGCGTGTAACTCCCCAGTTTGCCGCGCGCGTGACGCGTCTTGCAGTACGTGCAGGCGCCCAGACAGCCCGTGCTCAGCGGGATGATCTCCACCATGGGGTTCTTGCGGATCTTGGGCAGGTCCAGCTCCGGCAGGCGGTTCTTGGACAGCAGCCTCACCGTGTGGCCCTTGAGCGTCTCCTCCACGACCTCGACGACTCGGTCCACCTGCTGGATGCCGACGATGCTGACCTCCTCGAGGCCCTTGAGGTGTCGGTCGGCTTGCGGCACGCAGCCGGCCACGACCACGGCCTTGTTCTGCTTGCGGCCTTTGACGGCCAGGTGCATGAAGGCGGCCTGGGACGGATCCTTGACCGTGCAGCTGTTGAGCAGCCAGAGCTGCGCCGCGTCCGGGTCCTGCGTGAAGCGGTAGCCGTAGCTGGCCAGCACGCCCTGCATGTACTCCGAGTCGCTCACGTTGTGCGAGCAGCCGTACGTCTTCATCCAGATGAGCTGCGAGCCCGGAACGCTCGGCTCCTTGGCGTCTCCGTCGCCGCTCGCGGAGCTGCTGCTAGCCGTGCTGCTCGTGGCCGCAGACGGCGGCTGGAAGCGAGGCTTGGGCGCCACCATGGGCGTACGCACGGAGCTCACGGCCGCGCGGTCCAGCTCCTCCTCGCCGATCATGTCCTCGATGTCGTCCATCCTTCCGTCTTGGTTAGCAAATCTGCGTCTGAATAAGACTGGCCGGTGGCTAGCGATTCAATCCTCTTGATTATAATTCAGTCTCGGTATTTGCTAATGAGAGGGTTTAAGGTATCCGTAAACATCCGTTTATGGTTAAGGCTGACTTAAGCACCCCTGAGTAGTGCTAAAACTATTGTTTATTTCTGAGTGGAGGAAATGCAGGAACATAACGCTGAGTTCAGCGTGACCCGCTGTATCGTTCGGCTCTCAAGTCACGGAGGCGCGTGCCTGTGCGTCCAGTCCAGTTGAATCGGGAAATGGAGTTGCGGCGCTTCAGCGCCGGCACCAAGCAAAGTTCGTTCGCTTGAAAAGCAAACGGGCTCATCTGGCTCCGAAGGCGAGCGGCGATTTGCAAGCCACTGGGAAATCATGAGCTTGGGGCTGGATCCGTCCCGGTGCGGCAGGCTTTACGCCAAGTCCGACAAGAATTTCGCCTCGCGCTGAGGGCCGTGCGACTGAACCGTGAGCGTGGCGCATCAACAACTGAGCCTGCTTATTGCTTCATCCGATGCATTTTTCCCGCTATCCAGCCGAAACATCCCTACAAAATGGCCACTTGTTGCAAAGGCTTTTTAGTTTGGAGGACAGAAGGCGCTCAACAACCAGAGCTGCTGCCATTTTCATTGTCTGTTACACACTCGGGTATCGCACGAAATCTACCTCAAACGATGCAGACCCTACATCAGAATCACTGCGCCATGTGCAGTGATTCTTCTCGCGCTGACCCTCCTTAGCTGAACTTGCAGATGACCGTCGGCACCTTGAACACGTTGCCATCGTCGTCGGAGCACGACGTCTGCAGCTCAATGTACTTGCGGCTACAGTCCACGAGACCTTCGTAGCGCGATTCCACGAAGTCCCGCAGAGGCTTCGCCATTTGGCTGGCGTACAGCTCCTTCAGGGCCTTGCCGTAGGCGTTGCGGTCGTACAGCATCAAACCACTTACGGTGCGGTAACGCAGATCCTTGTCGGCCGCGCCAGTGCTGCCCATTTCCGCGACACGGTGGAACAGCAGGTCGCAGTTGAGCTCGGTCTTCTCCTTGAACTGAGCCAGGAAATCTTCGAGAGTCGACTCAGACGACAACTCGATCAGCGTCGAGTCCCACTTCGTGAATCCAGGGGGCTTGCACTTGACCTCCGACATCTCCACCACGTCGTATTCGTCCTTGGCACGAGCAGGCGCTGCGGGCTCCTGCATCAAATACATGTTCAGACCCAGAGAATTGGACGAGTCCTTGAATGCTTCCAGCTCCTTCCGCTGAACCAGCTTGAGCATCTCCAGCATAGCCAAACCGGTCACGGACGCCGTTGTCGTCGCAATGGCCGGGATAATCTTGCCCGCAATCATCTTGCACTTGTGGCGCGACGCGTCGCGGATGCGGTAGTTGAAGGCCCGCAAGTTCGACGCCGCGTAGATGAAGTCGATGTGGAAGTTCATGTCCTGATCCTTTTCGAAGTCAGCAGGCTCGAACGACAGACCCGAGAGGTCAAGCGTCTCGAGCTCGTTGAGCAGCTCAATAAGCTCATTCTTGTCGGAGTCGTTCGAGTTCTTGATCTTCTCCTGCTCCAGGCGCTTAATCTCGTCCGAGTCCGCTGCAATCTTTTCATTCGACGGTTTCCAAGTCGGCGGGGCATACTTGCTGCCAAGCTCCTCGTACGTGGCCGGGTCACGCCACTTCGAATCAGCAGGGACCAGCTTCTCCTCAGGCGGGGGCTGAATTCCATAGGAAACGGCCAGAATGTTGGCAGTGGCGCGCACAAAGTTAAGGTGGAGAGGGTTCTCCGGGTCAAACTTGTCGACAGCCTGAGGGAAACGCTTTGCGCCTGACCAGAACTTCTCGCCCGAGTTGGTCAAGTGGTCCTCCGGGAAGTTGTGGATCAGCTGCAGAATGCGGTCACGGAAGCGCGACGTCATGAGCTCAAAGGCCAGCGTAACACACTTCTCGAATGTAATATCCTTCGCTGTCTGCAATGTGGTGCGCAAGCCGCGAAGACGCTCGAGCTCCTGAACAATCGCTGCTGACACGAGCTTCGGGTTCGGGTTTTCCAATGTAGCCTTCTTAACCTGGTTAAGGTGCGCGGCACGGTCTTCCACGAACTTCTTCGCCTCCGCGGAAGGCACAACGAAAAGGTCTTCGAACTGCGCACGCGACCATTCAATGCAGTGCTCGATCAAGGACGGAAAGTTTCGTAGTGTACACATCGGGATACCATCACCCTCAGCATCCTGAGGACCATCAGCGTAGCTCTGCGTCTTGTAAGGGATCACCACTTGCACATTGCACTTCGTGCCCAGCGTGCCACTCTCCAGGAGAGGCAGCTTGTGGAACACGCACTTGCTATCCACGTACAGACGCGCCTTCACATTGTCTAGCGCATTGGTGACGACGTCCAAGTCGGTCCAGAAGTCGTCGTTAAACACATTTTCAGTGTGCGGGGCGACAAGCTGCTCCAAAGTCTTCACCTTGAGGTCAGCATTCATTTGGTGCACAGCAGCTGTAGCAGCCACAGACTTCGGCTGACCCACATTGTGCTCCCTGAAGAGAAACTGACGGTTCAAGTTGCTCACTTCGATACGGTCATTGTCCGTGACGGTCACAAGGCCCTTCTCACCACACGCAACGCCAATCATGGCAAAGTTCTTCAGGTACTCGCAGCCGAGCGCGCCGCATCCCACGAGGAACGTGCGAATATTTCCTAGCTGCTGCTGGAACGAAAGACCGAACGCCGTGATAATGTGGTCGTAACGCGAACCAATCGGCTTCGCGTCCGTCGGGCGCTCATCGGGCAGCACCTCAAACGCATCCAGGTGCAGCCACTGCTTCAGCGGTGTGAACTTGCCGGTGAACTTCACAACCTCCTGAGCAACGACACCACCGTAGAAAGCTGCAAGAGGGTGCATCTCAACCGCAGCGTACAGAGCTGCCTGTCGTGCAATCTTTTCGTCAAAGTCTTCGAGCTGCATCACCTCCTGCTTGTGGGCGCCATCACGAGTGAAGTCCGAAAGGTGCTGAATGCCCTCCTTCGCGATCGCCACAACTTCATCCGCGTCCGCATTGTTGTGAGGCTCCGGGTAACGTCCGTGGCGCTCCTCGAACTCCATAAGGCTCCACATGATCACGTGAAGCTGCTCCGCCCGTCCAAACTTGGCTCCATCCGTGAACATGAGTCCGAATTCACCAGCAGGCACAGGCGAGACCAGCGATTCCTCCAGCGACTTGAAATTCACGGTGAACGGCTTCTTGTGCTGCGTGAAAACACCTCCACCTTCGTACGGTGTGAACTCCGACGTGTCGCCAATCTTCAGGCGGTAAGCGTCAAAGACTTCCGTCTGCTTGCCGTTGCGGAACACCTTCTTGTTGGCAAACTTTATGCGACGCGGGCCCATCGTGTTAATGGACTGGTTCGGGTCCGTCTTGAGCTTCATGCCCTGCACGTCGCTGATTTCAATCCAGCCGTCGTGGTCCGAGTCCGGCATCTCGTGCATCTTGCCGTCCTCATCGGGGCCCAAGATGCTCAGCACGCCGTCCTTGTCGTTCGTAATGTCCGTGATGATGCGCGTGATCGGCGCTTCGCCCGTGGCGTCGAAGCCCTTGAACTCGTCGCCAAAGTCCGTGAACGCGTAGCCAAAGGCGCCGCGGATGTCACACGTGATGAAGCCGATCTGCGGCGACTGCTGGCGGCAGAAGTGGTTCCAGCGCACGAGCTCCTTGCGGCTCGTGTGCGAGAAGACCACCACGTTGTGCTTGGCCACCACTTCTTCAGTCAGTGGGCCCTTGTGCACGGCCACCGACACCATCTTGTTGAGCTCCGCCAGCTTGTGCGAGACCGCCGAGGCACGCGGGTGGCCCACATCCTGCTCCGTCAAAAAGAAGTTGGCGCCCAGATCCTTGATCTCCGCGATGCCGTCTTCAATAAACCAAATAAATAATAATAAATGTCAGTCACAGCAATAAAAAATAATTTAATAAAATGAATCCCCCTCACCGTCGTGCAGCGTGATGGCGCCGGGGCCCGCGAGGATCAAGTTCTTGGCGCACTCGATGCCAACGCCCTGGAGCCCCACAATGAGCACCTTGAGCTTCACCAGCTGCGACACACAACAATGAGATTTTCAGTGATCATCACTCCTGTGCGCACTTTGAACCCAAGTCACTCGGTAACTTTACCTTGGCCATGGTCTCGAGCCCGAAGGCGCCGATCTGGCGGCTGTACTTGTCCATGAAGCCCGCATCCTTCTCCAGCTGCTGCGTGGTCTCCATGGCGCTGTCCTCTTTGCGTCGCTTGCTGCTCGGGGCTGGTTCGTGCCCCTGGCCGCGTCCGTCGGGCGCTGCTCGCTTCAGCTTCGTCACTCTGCTTCCCCTTGGGCCGCCCAAAGGAAAAATGAGGATCTTGCGCCACGTTTTCTCTAAATTTGCGACAGATTTTCGGGATCGGGAGCAAATTTCGAGATTTGACACCACTTCACTTCAACTTTCGTGTCGAGATCAAGGATACACTTAGCAAAATGTTTTTTCTTAACCTTTATGCATACAAAGCTAGTCTAGTGATACGAGATGTAAATAGAAGATAAGAAGGTATACGCGCTACCTTCACGAGTAGTGCGCGTAGTGCTTGCAGTCGAAGCAGAAGCGGCCGTTCCAGGACGAGCTGGAGGGCGCGCAGTCGGAGCAGCAAACGCGGCCGCACCGGTCGCAGTGGCATTTCCGCGAGAAGAAGAACGGGAACGGCTCCAGGCAGACCATGCACTCGCTGATGTCGGTGTCGGGGATCCACGACGGCGTCACGCGCAGGTAGCGTAAGAGCTGTAACAATAAAAAGGGGATAAACATTTAGGCTCACTCTTCAACAGACAGACAGCGGAGCAGAAGTTAAATAGCTACTTACGCCAGTGGCCTTGGGGTTCGTTACGACGCGCACCCCTTCTCCGTCGGGCAAGTTCATGTCGGCTCCATGCTTCATCAGCATCACCGCTTCATCCTCCATGTCTGCGTTAAATACACGCCGTAAGACAATTAGTAAAACATGGAGATACCAGCCATGCTACGGACATGAACGAACCTTTCTCCATGCAGTAATGCAGAGGCGAGCGCTTGAGGAAGTCGACCTTCTGTGGGTCCGCCTTGTGGCGCAGGAGCGTCTCCATGAGCTCGCACGTTGCAGAACCGCTGCGCTTGATCATGGAGCAGAGGTGCAGAGGCGTTTGTTTCAGGAAGTTCACAGAGTTGGCGTCAGCGCCAAAGCACAGCAACAGTTCGAGTACGCGCGATGCAAACTTCACTTGAAGCTGCGTGGCCAAGTGGAGTGCTGTGTTGCCCTCGCGGTCACTGAAGTTCAGATCGAGATGTGGCAGCACTTCCGGACGGAAAAACAAGCTCACCATCTCAAAATTGCCCCCACGGACTGCCAAATGCAACGGCGAGTAACCATGCTGAGTCTCGGCTTGTTGCAGCATATCCAGGGCACCACTTGACTCGTTGACAAGAAGCGCGCATGCCAGCTCCACGTTTCCACTCTCTACGGACTGGTGCAACACAGTGTTGCCGTATCGATCAATCCGTAGACTCGATGTATTCAGCTGACGCCAGGAAAAATTGCCGCCATCACTTCCTCCTCGACCGTAGTGTGAGAGCGCATCGGAGTGTGAGGAGGCTCTGGTGGTGATCAAGGTCATAGAGTCGCTCGATACTGGATCAATATCTCGTCCGGCAAAGTGTGACAGAGCAGCTTCAGCAGCTTCTGCTCTGCGACGAAGTCTCTCGACCTCTCTCAAGGCCTTCTTCAGCATTGCGTTGTCACTGTCAGATTCGCCACCAAAATCACTTAAGCGCCCACGAAGCGTAGCTCGTCTCATGACATCCATCGGTGAAAAATCCACATCCTCCGAATACGCGCTTGTTCCGACCGATGCAGTGGCAGTCGAAAGTACATCGTCTTCCTCTAGAGTTTCAATGGTTAGTTCGCTGTCACGGCCGGTGTACCCCAAGGGGTCTGCAGATTTATCTTCTTGCTGGGAAACTTTGGCGGCGGCAGATTCAGCTGCAGCTGCTCTCAGCGCAACACGGGCCTGATGCCATCTCCGGAATGCACGCTGGATAAGTAATGCGCTCTCACTCCGCTGCTCTTTGAGAGCCAAAACCCAGCGGCGCAGTGAACGTTGAAGCAGTTTTGCAGCCTTGTTACGTCGAGCGATTCGACGCTTCTTCTCAAGAATGGCTTTCCATCGCACTTGAATGCTCCACAATACCTGTAATTGTCGAACGTACACCTGGCGCTGTTGCCTTCCTCGCCATGAACTTTGTAGTTTAACTGCTGATGCCATGACCACACGTTCCCGTCGCTTTTCCAGTTGATCAAAGGCTTGCTGGCGCAAAAACACACGCGTTTTACCGAGCTCGGCATGGTCGATTTTGAGTGTTTCAAGAAGGTTTGACGCGGTCCACTCAGCGTGCTCCTTAGCAGCAACCAAAAGCTGGTATTGCTTCACGAAATCGGCATGGAGCATACGAACAGGATACGACTGCCGCATAATCTCCACGGCTTTCAGAACACCACCATAGCGCAATTGGCTCGACACCTTCGCCATGTCAAACTTGTCGCCCGCGCTCTCGTCGTTCGGCTTGATACAGCGAATATAGTGCGTTTGGGTTTGCTGCACCACGTCAAGCAAACTGGCAAGCTGCTGCTTAAACTGAGAGCCGATACCAACCGAACTGAGCACTGAAGATCGACGCCTTAGCTTCGGTTGGCCCAGTTGCAGTTGCGCTGACTCGCTGGCCTTAAAGAAATTAAATAGCTCGCGCAAGTGAGTGTCGCTCGTTTTCCCCAATACACTAAAGAGCTCTGCGTTGGGCTGATCTTTGTTCTTTTCGCAGAAACCTTCAGCCTGGTATCGGACGTTTCCAGCGTAGTGGTGAACTTGAAAGGCAAAGTCAGCCTGGTCAGTTCGCGACGCGCTGAAATAGCGATGCTCTTGCAGTCGCTGATAAAGTTTCCGCGCAAAGCCTGCGTCGCTCCCTTTCGGCACTACACACTCCTCATCCAGGAGCGAGAAAATGCCACTAGGTCGTTGCTCAACCATCTCCAGACACAGAGCATTGTCTTCGTAGTCCACGGCATTCCACTTGATCCCTTCCTCGATATGCGCTTGTTGCTCTGTTAGTAGAATGTCTTGGATAAACTGGTACTGCAGCTTTTCGTTGGCATAGTTAATGCAAAATTGTTCGAACTGGTTGATCTCGAACTCTTCGAACCCGAAAATGTCCAGTACCGAGATACAAGGTGCCGCGTTCTTAGCGACACCTTTGTCGGCCGGATTTGTAGCATGTTGAATCTGCGGCGAGGCTGAATTCACTTTCGACACCAAGAACTGGAACAGAAATGCGTACAAGGAGCGAGCCATTGCATCTCGAGCGTCTCCACACTGAGCCAGGCTTAAGTTCGCATGGAAGGTTTCACCGCCGACGCTGATCTTGCGAGTCGTCAACGCTGGGATCAGTTCTTCTTGATCTACTGCAAACAATTTACACACTATATCAAGGTGCTGCTGCACCGTGAGCGAAGACGGAGACGAAGTTGCCAGCTGACACGGTGCCGACGTCGTCCCATTGTCCTCCTCCCCTTCATCTTCACTTGACGAAACAAACAGGACGTTCCCCAGATGGAGCAATGCGCTCAAT
Source organism: Phytophthora vignae f. sp. vignae (assembly GCA_016169955.1). Taxonomy (NCBI): domain Eukaryota; phylum Oomycota; class Peronosporomycetes; order Peronosporales; family Peronosporaceae; genus Phytophthora; species Phytophthora vignae. Next base: position 35,735 of record JABJUM010000046.1, read on the forward strand.
ATTTTCCAGATCGCTCCTTGCTCAACATCCGTAAAGCCCAGGACTTTCATCGACTGCAGCACTAGCTGGAACTGTTTGTCGTCACGGACCCCGTCATTCCTCTGGAAGCATTGCCCGCCACTGATATATTGGAACTCCTCGGCTGATAAATTCTCCAAATGCAGCTCGCTCTTCATATCGTCATCTGCGCCAGCTAAGAGTTCGTAAAACACGTGGAAATTCCTCTCTCCGTCGTTCTGGTGCACCACGCGCACCTTTTCCAGCAAGTACGTCTCCACAGTGGTACCCACCATCCTCAGCGACTCATCCAGCTCGTGTCCTTCAAAGAACATGCGCACGAACTTGCCAAAGCGACTGCTATTGTCGTTGCGCAGCGTCCTGGCGTTCCCAAAGCACTCGAGAATGGGGTTCGCGCTCATCAGTTCGCTGCCGCTGATCGCGCGCCTCCTCTTACTGCTGCCACCTGCAATAGCCGCGCTGCGACTGCTCTCTGCTAAGTAATTCATAATGAACTTGGTCGTCTCCGTCTTGCCGGCGCCGCTCTCTCCACTCACGAGAATCGTCTGGTTCTTCTTGCTCTCCCCGGGCTCGTGCAGTCTGCGTCTCAGAGACCTGTATGCGCCCTCCGCAATGGAGAACACGTGTGGCGGCAGTGCTGACCAGCCAGACATGTCGCTGTGGAACTTGTGCAGGTCGTAGAGCCCCTGGATCTCCTTGAACGGGTTCACGGCGATGAGCACAGCGCCCGACCTGCAGTACACCTGGTCCACGCCGTAGCGCTGCGCCAGGTAGTCCACAAAGGCCGGCTCGTGCAGGTGCGTGAGTGCGTCCAGGTTCTCCACGTCCGCCAGCGTCTGGCCCGCCGGTAGCTCGTTGGCCATGCGCACGTCGCGCGCTTCGACGGCTTCCAGCGTTTCGTCGCTGTCATTGAGCTGCACCAAGACGCGGGCGGCGTCGCTCTCGAGGCGGCGCAGCACGCGGCCGCGCGCCCACTCGTACTCGGACTCGGCGGCCCGCACGCGCACGTACACCTGCATGGGGGCAGCTGAGGTAGAGCGGCAGTGGGGTGGGTGGTCTGTTCTCGAGCTTCTTTCCCTTGCTGCGCTTCTTCTACTTCTAGGAGAACTCAACGTTACGCCCGCGCTGTCGCAGAACACGCGCTGATTGGTCGAAATCGCCATCTGAGTCGGTATCCGTCTCCAAGACTGCTCCAGCTCACCAAGGCGTAGGATATGTCGCTCGTATATCTGCCCGAGAGCGCGTGGTCGATGCGCTACGGTGCGTGCAGCATTGTCGTTTAGTGTGGAGTGAGTGCATTGGATAATAGTCATGCGGTGGGTATTTTAGGGCCCGATTACTTCACGGTGGCCATCATAAAGTACCTCGTCAAGGAGGACGAGTTCGCGCTCTACGAGCTGCAGATCCAGAACGGAAGACGCAACTGGAAGGTGCTGCGTCGCTTTAGTGAGTTCGACAGCTTACACGCGAGGTAGGAGGCTGTCAGAGGGTAAAGTTATTGACCACGAGGCGACACTGAGAACTGACGCCTCGCTGTTTCAGTGTGCGCTTCAAAGCAGGCGACCGACTACCGGAGCTGCCGCCCAAGACGTACTGCTGCAGGGACCTGAACCCGGACTTTTTGGCCAGACGCAAGGAGCTGCTGCAGGTCTTTCTGCACCACATGCTGCAGATCCCCGGTATCGCTGACGACGACCACGTGCGCGAGTTCCTGGGGCTCAAACTGTCCACGGAGCTCTACGTCTGAGCCCACCAAGTCCCTATGCTAGACACGCCATGCTTTCATCAAAAAGTGTGTGCGCCCACTACGAGCTGAGGCGCACTGCCGCTATATTAAAAAAAAGAAACTAATTACAAGATCCGCAGGGCTAGAATCAAGGTCGGGCGGCAGGCGCTCGGTACGCAAGCGTCACGTGCGATCAAGCCTTGAATTTCTTCTTGCCTTTCTTCTTCTTGCTCTTGGACTTCTTTGACCGGTTGCGGTTGCGCTTGCCAGGCGACGAGCCGCCGCTGCTGACAGGGGAGCTTGCGTCCTTGTTTTCGGCTGCAGCCTCGGCGTTCTCGGCCGGAACGTTGATCGAAAGGGGCTCAGAGGTCTCAGCGTTTTCAGTCGTAGTGTCGAGCGACAACGGAGTCGCAGTTTCTTCGGCAGGAGTCGCCTTCACCGCTGGACTGGACGTGATCGCCTCCCACGAAGCGGACGGTGCGTTGGGTCTCTTCGGCGACGCCAGTGCTTCAGGTGCGGGTGCCGCGTCGACGAAAGGCTCCGCCGTTACGGGCTCAATCGGCACCTGCTCCTGCTCCTGCTCTTCCTCAACAATGCTCTCCTCATCTTCAGTGGCTCCAGAGGTCTGAGCCACGTCTTCGTTCTTCACCCTTGCATCTTCAATGTTAATGAGCTCGGGCGTGCTCTGCGACAGCATCATCGACTGCGTCAGGTCCACCTTGACGTACTCTTCCTGCTCCAGCACAATGTTCTCAATCGATTCTTGGAGCAGTTCATCCGTGAAAGCGCTTGCAGTCTCCGTAACAGCTTGGGCAATCAACAAGTCTTCGCTTAGCATTTTAGCGACGGCCTTCTCCGCCTTTTTGGGGCTCTTCTTCGGACTCGCAGCCTCCTTGGGACTCTGGACGACCTTCTTGGGGCTCTCGGGTGCCTTCTTGGGACTCTCGGGCGCCTTCTTAGGGCTCTCGGGCGCCTTCTTAGGACTCGCGGGGGCCTTCTTAGGGCTCTCGGTGGCCAAAACCGGGCTTGCAGGGACTTGCTTCGGCGATTCAACAACCACAGGCGCAGTTTCCTTCTTGGGGCTCGCGGCAGCCTTCCTCGGACTTTCGATGGGCTTCTTCGGGCTCTGAACGTGAGCCGGCTTGGGGAGCTCAAAAACCGGAGGCTCCACCTCGCTCTTCGGGGATTCCGTAGACTTCTTCGGGCTGCTCTGGGGGGTCTTCTTTGGGCAAGCAGTCGCCTCCTTCTTGGGACTGGCAGCAACCTCCTTCTTCGGGCTGGCAACAACCCCCTTCTTAGGGCTGACAGCGGGCTCCTTCTTGGGGCTAGGAGCAGCCTCCTTGGGAGCTTCAACTGTCTTGGGCTCTTCCGCCGTCGTCTTCACTGGAGACTTGATCTGCTTCGGACTGGGTGGCGCTTTCTTTGGAGTGGCAGGTGCTGGCGTGGGCGGTGCAACAGCAGCGGCAGTCTTTGTATCACCCACCGGCGCCTTGCTGCCGTTGTGCACGCTCGCGCTGCTGTCGTCGGCGGACAGCGAGCGCGGCTTCTTGCTGTTCATGTTCATCTGCAGATAGTAATAGCCCATGGCGGCCATGCCCACGCTGAGCAGGCCCGTCACGAGCAGCAGCGTGGCGCTCGCACTGCTGTTGGTCGCCATCTTCGCTCTCTGTGTGGCAGTCGCTGCGCTGCAGGCGAGTGGTTCGTGGAGTGCTGGGTGGGCAACGTCGGCCTTGCGCGTCTCTTGTGTGATCTGCCGGTCTATTGAGCGGCTCGCGGCCAATCGCCGCGATATCGGCGGTGTCCCTTGAGTGACTGGGACTCACTATGGGACCCTATCTAGGTACGGTACATGAACGCATCGGGGTTCACGTAAGCAGCACCGGAATGGCAATGGCAATGCTGCTGCTTCCAGCCTGGGCCCATAATCTCACTGTGACAATGACTGCGTTTACGTGCGCGGGTGCCCTTCATGCCCTTCATGACGAAGTTCATTCACGTTGGGGAAGTTCTGGAACCACGAGCACCTCCATGTTCATGTTGCCCAAATACTACAGTAAACACTTTCGAGTCGTAAACTGCGTTGCAGCATCGTCGGCGATGGATTGGCAGCACTTCACCGGACTCCGATGAACATGAGTACATTGTCAGAGGAAACAAGAACGCATGCACTGTTATCGTGGCACGAAGACATTACGCTATGTATGTATGTGCACAAGTTCTAAGCGTCCATCGGAAGAGTTCCCTCACTACATACCCCCGATGGCGCGTCCTAGAAGACTCTTCTCTCAGTTGCTGCCTAGCTACTTGCTTAACGTGTAGTATACATTATCAAATTTCGTCGCCGACGAGGTCCCAGAAGGCCACCGGTTCCTGTCCTTGCCGCACGGTGTCGCACTTGGCCGGGAACGCCTCGTAGCGCTGCAGGATCTGGGCTCCGCTCTCGGCTGCCTCCACAAGGTCTCCATTGACGTCGGTGCCACACCAAACGAACATATAGTCGGAGCACGCCACGATCAAGCACAGCTCGCCAATATCCTTAGTCGGGTCGCGGAAGTAGATCTCGCTGATGCCCGGCAGCGGCCCCACAAACAACGGGTTCTTGGCCGTCATTGCGTTATTGCAGTTGCCGCTCTTGTCGGCGTTGGCGTTGGCCACTTCCATGCGAAAGACAATCGTGCGCTGGAACTTGATCCGTCCCTCCGGGTGAAGCTGCTCCCACTCGGTCAGCTGGAAGATGAAGCCCGCGTTCGGGTCCACGATCGGACGCGACTGCCGCACAAAGTCCAGCGCCTTGTACATGCCGATGTTCTTGTACCACATCAGATACGCGATGGCCATGGTAGGCGAGCGAGAGATGCCCTTCACGCAGTGCAAGAAGATCCGTCCGCCGCACTCCCGAGCGCGCTCAATGAAATCGAACATGCTGTAAAAGTGTCTCGCAATGTCCTGCGACGAGTGGTCCCGGAGTCGGATGTTGAAGTAGCAGAACTCGTCCGGAAACGAAGCAGGAGCGACGCTGGCTGCGCAGTTGATCACGTGCGTGATGCCGTTCTGGATCAGCATCGACTTGTTCTTGGCAGCGACGGCGCCACCGATGTACAGGAAGTCTGTCAGCTTCGAGCATACTGCAGCCTGGTCATTCCGCCGCTTCGAAGCACCGGTAGTCGTGGTGCACGGGTCGAAGTTTGTCTGGTCCACCTGTGATAGATCGAGCGACAAGTTGCCTGGGTTTCGGCTGCGTCGTTGCTGCGGCGGGTACATCCGCTTCGGGGCGCTCACGCTGCCACGAGCGAGCACAGTAACGGGCGGAGTCGACGAAGACGACGAGCACGACGACAGCGCCCCAGGCGACGCGTTGCTTCGACTCTCCAGGTTCATCTCAATCGACAACGACGCTCGCTTGTCAGACGGAGACGCACTGGCGAAGTGAGAAGCATCGGACACTCCCAGAGAGCGCTTCCTGGCCTGTGTCAGAGAAGGCGCCCAGTTCCCCGTCGAGGCAGTCGCGCCCGCCTTGCTCTGCGTGAAGCCTTGCTGGCTGCAGACTCGCTTGTTGGGCGTCGGTGGAGTAAACATCACACAGCTGTCCGCCGACTGCCCCAAAGGGATCGTGCAGTTGTTGTAGCTCTTCGCGACGAATGCTGGTGATGCCGAGGTCGGACCTACACAAATGGCATAAACGGCAAAGCGTCCGTGCGTCAGAGAACAATGCACGCTGCAGTCTCCCAATATTGTCGCTGGATTTTTCCGAGCGTCGACAGGATGAGAAGGCTCTATCTCTTCCTTCCTTCCTTACCTCTCGAGACGCTCAGTGGCCATGCCGTTTCATCCAGGAACGGGTTGCGGTGCAAGCCCGGCGACGCACAGACGCCAGCTCGCGGCGAAATGCTCTTCTTCTGCTGCACTGTCAGCGCCGGCGACGTAGGACAGACCTTGGACGCGTTCGGCAGCCTCTGGCCGTCCGCCGCTTCTTCCGCGGTCAGCAACTCTCCGAACGCCTTTGAGCTAGTCGAGCACGCACCACAACAGCAACAACAACGTCACAGTTTGTCAGCCAACAGGGCAGATACAGTAGATAGACACAAGCAAGGAGCTCTAAGACATTTACATTTTCCCGTCCGAGTAGCAGCGCGTGAGCGAGGGGGGTCCCGCTCGACGTCGCACCTTCGGGTGCGAGTCCAGCGGCGGCAGTGCGTCCGCGTTGGATCGAAAGGGCTTGTAGCTGTTGGCAGCGGCGGTCGGGGACGTGGAGGGCGACGACGACGCCGAGAGCGAGAAGAAGGAGTGCGCGCTCTCGAGCTTCCTCTTGGCGTTGGAGCCCTCTCCGCCGGCGCTCGCTCTGCCGCTGAATGGGGCGGCGACTGGGGCGAGTTCCATGGACCTGGATGCTGTCGCTTCGGTGTCAAGTTGTGCGTGCGTGGGGGCAGACGGACGGGGCCTTGCGCTCCTTGCTCCGTCGCGCTTCTTAGTCGGATCCAGTCGCAGCGAGCGACGTCCCAGGCTAATGCAAGTGTCTGTGCCCCGCTTCCCGCGCGCGCGTGGGGGCTGGATGTTGGAAAAGGGGTTTTGCTCCGAAACGGCGCGTGTAGAACGATTCCGCCCCATACTGGGGCGCAGTCTTGGTTGAGGCCGCCGAAGCCACTGGACATGGCGTTTCGCGCTCCGGACATCGCGGCGTGAGATCTCGGCGACAGTTTAACACTCGGCGAGGCGAGGCAGAGTACTTGTGTGCAGCCGAAAATACTAATCTACCGCTAAGCTAGCTAGCTCCAGCTGACTGGCTTGGACGAATACCATGGCGTTGCGTGGCCCTACTTCATCCTGACTACAATAGCACGGAGCTGATCATTGCTGCAGTACCATGCCGACCTGGAGCAACCTGCTCATTGCTGCTGTGTATGCAGCTTTGCACCTTTGGGGTTGAAGCAGGACAGGCATAACTACAGTCTGGTTGGTTCAACAAGGACTTTCCTCCCCACTCTATTACCGCCCTTGGCTACTTCCAACTCCCTTTGGCTATCGTTTCATGCCCCTCTGCCCCGCATGACGATACCTGTTCCTCGCTTCCTTCTCCACACGCCAGTAAACCTTTCCGAGCCACTCCCACTGGTCTCATCGGTTCACTGCTGACAAACGCTTCGTTCGCTGTCTCCACTCGCTCTCTCAAGGTTCCAATCGCTTTCAACGCATCGCTCTCGCACTCACTAGCCATCCCGTTCGCAATCTCTCTCTGTGCTTCCGCTCCTCCTCCACACATGCGTCCCACCTTACCCCCCTCCGATGTTCAACATCCTCCGAAGATCTTGAGTCATGGATAGCTCAATAGACATCGGAGCCGAAGCTGCAATTTCCGGAGGTGGCCCTGTCGGCAGTGGAGGTTGCGATGGAGGCGGCCCCGGGGGGAGTGGCGGTGCAATTGGAGCGCTCACGTGCTGAGCAGGCGGCGGTGGTGTTGGAGGGAGTGGGGGCGCTGCAGATGCTTGTGCACCATTGCCATTGCTCAAGCCCCCACTCGGTTTGGTAAGGAACGGCGGCATCGGGAGCTGAGCGGGATCTGGTGATGACTGGAACGCAGACCATGCCCACTTTCCTGAAGCTGACAACTGCTCCTTCTGCTTACCATTGCGTGATTGCTGGTTGCTGTTGTTGCCAGACTGAGCTCCACTGTTGTTTGCGTTGCCACCTTTGTTCTTGCCCTTCTTCGACGTAGGCGCGTTTTCTTTAGACGGATCGTTGCTTCCATCTTTGTCCTTCCGTCGCCGTCCGGGAGTATTAGAGCGACTCTTCTGCTTTGATCCCCGCTTTGCCGAGCTACTGCGCGAGGGGGTGTTGTCTGCGGCGACACATGCATCCCAATCAACACAGGAATCTTAGCAATTCAATTGCCTACGTCCAAGGCAGGAATTGCAATAGAATATATACCTGTGTGGGCTTGCACGGGGTTCCCGTTGGCAGCCATAGAGTTGAACTGTTCCGGTGCACTGCTGGAAAGCATCATGGACGGTGTGAGCAGCAATTTACTGCCGCTGTTCGTCCTCGATTCCCGGTTTGTCGCGGCAATTGCCACGGGCTGGGAAAATGCTGCCTGCTGCTCCGACGGGTACACGAAGTACCCCAGCTCTTTATCCCAGACGCGCGCGTCGACGTCCATCTCCTCCCTCTCGTCGTCGCCGAGTTGCAGCGAGTCGTTCACGTTATCGTCGCTGTCGAAGAACGGCACCAGCGGACGCCCAACCAGATCTCGCGACGCCATTGTGCTGGATGTAAAGAGAATGTACAGTCTGCTGCTGTGGCGAATGCACAGCTAGGGGCTCGGGAGTTTACACGTGGGGCTAAAACCTCACTTTAAGACTTCTTTACACAGCTCGCTTGAAGACCAGAGCTCGGGATTTCCGGTGCTGCGATATCTCCTGCGTCTGGTCGGGAGCGTCGGGTCGGTTGGGGGATTGCGGGGGCGGCGTACGCAGCGCTGTCTTGAAGTGTCTCGCGCTCGATCTGCTCGGCTTCTTCCCCTTTGGAGACTGAGCGAATTGGGGAGAATGCGTGCGTTCCAGGTGGTTTCTTGTTCGCGGACGCGATTCGCTGAAAAGAGGACGGTGTCTGACGCCTGATTTGTTGAAAAGATTCCCTTCAACTTCGCAATGACAATGCAGCTCAGTTTGCACTGATTCATGCTCGGACGGTCCCCACCAAAATGTTTCTCGCGCTGTTGCACACCAATAATGCATTCGCACCAATGTCATTACCCGCAACTTTATTTCTTAAATTGCATGCTTACCCACATACGTGTGCTCAGCTGGGCACAATTTGGGGGCGGAAGTATTTGTCCACCACGCCAAGCAGAAACTCGACTGAGAACCGCAAGTGGTCTCCATCCGTGGAGAGGAAGTGCACCTTGCCGGCCTTGTCCAGAGTTTTCAGTCCGAACAGGTCTTCCTGGTACCACCTTGTCTCGTTGAAGCCTAGCACGGTCTTGTACGGGTCGCCGTCTTGGTACATGCCGAACCATTCCGACTCCTTCGGGAAAACCTGCGTGTCCTTGTTGGCGCGAACGAGCACGAGGTTCTGCAACTTGATGAAATTATCCTTATACGTCTGGTTGATAGGTGTCTTCTCGTTGTTGAGGTCGGGAAGGAATTGAGCTGTTCAAAGGGAAGTTGTGGTATTAGATTCAGCATTATGCACTGAACGAACAAGGATAATAACGTACCGTGTTTTAGATACGCTTCGATGCGGAGAGGATCCCGAAAGTAGTTAGCTTGAGCGATGCGATCTACAGCAACACGTAAAGTCAGCAATTGCCACGTTGGATTACAGTTTACATTTAAAAGCATCGTACCTTGAACTCGTTGGGTATACACAGCTTCTCCAATGAGCTGGATAACACAAACGCGGGCATTTGTTAGATCGAAGAACAGACCATATATAGAGAACCTTTCTCACGAAATTACCTTGTCGATTTCCTTGCAAATAAAGTTTAGTGGAGAGCATCGTGGCAACCCTCCAACCCCAGCAAGAGGTCCATGAAATGATATGAAGTTGTGGGCTGGCGGGTCGTTGAAGCGTTCGATGTAAGCGCGGATCAGCAAGTTGCCCTGAATTACTTGGTGATGTTAGCTTCATGGTCCCAGGACAGCGCAAATATTATCACTGCATACCTGAGAAAACCCAACAGCATTGAATCCTTTGGCTAAATGTGGGTCCTGTCATTTTGCAACGCACAACTCACGCAGCGTTATTCGACCGGCGGCAACCGAATATATCGTTTGCAGGTCAACGCACCTGTCTCACGATTTTGGCGAACCAGTCCGTCTGGTTATTCATCGTGACGAAAAAGCTGTTCTCCACGTCTTCCGACACCGAGTCACCGAGCTGCACACTTGCCACATACACGCCAAGGTGCTCCGCGATCGCCTATTCATCGTTGCACAGACCAATCGTCACGCGCTTGTCCATCTCCAACACTCTATCACCAAACACACACCTTCTGGATGCGCACCATGCCTCCATTTCCAGCAGCATCGCCCATGCCGTGCATCAAAACCACCGGCAGCGTCGTCAGCTGCTCGAACACCGGCGCCTTCTTCTCCTTCTTCTCGTTCTTCACCGCAGACGTCTCCTCCAACTGCAGCGGCTCTTCCTCCGCGAAATACGTCGCCGAGCCCTCACTAATCAGCGCAAACTGCACCATCACCAGCACGACAACGGCCGCCGCTACCGTTAGCAGCAACCGGTTGCTTCGCTCCATCGTTCTCGTCCTGCCACCGCGATGCCGAAAGGATCGTCCGTCTTCCCCCCTGATCTGAGTCGCTTCAACCGATTGTTCAAGCAGACATTTTGGCGTTTAGTGTGTGTGCACCACACCACAATCTCACTAAGTTTTCCCACTAAGTGCGATCCTTGGCGTCTGGCTGAAAATCGCTTGAGGGCATAGCGAGAGGTGCGGACGACAGCGACCCCAAGTGATCGAGTGCTGCTCACTGCTCTGCTGCTACCATGTCTGCATTCGGTCGATCGAAACTGGTGCGCGGCGCTGGCGACGCCATGGCTCGCGGCGGCGCCCGCGGCTGGGGCTGGTACCACCGCTCTCTGGCCAAAATGAACGCGCCCGAGGCGGCTGCTGTGGCCTACGACGCCGTGGTGCCCTCGCCCGCGCAGCCGCGGCCGCGCGCCTTCCTGGACGTCAGCATCGGCGGCGCCAAGGCCGAGCGCATCGTGGTGGAGCTGGCCAAGGACATCGTGCCGCAGACGGCCACCAACTTCCTCAAGATGTGCACGGACGGCTTCAAGTCCAAGTCGCTGGGCTCCGGCTCGTACAAGAACTCCAAGTTCCACAACGTCACCAAGGGCGTGTACATCGTGGGCGGCGACGTGCTCAAGGGCGACGGCACGGGCGGCCACGCCGCGCTGGAGGAGAACCAGCGCTACTTCGACGACGAGAACTACGCGCTGCAGTTCTCGGAGGAGGGCGTGCTGGGCATGGCCAACGCCGGCATCAACAAGAACGCGTCGCAGTTCTTCATCTCGCTCCAGCCGCTGCCGCACCTTAACGGCCGCAATGTCGCGTTCGGCAAGGTCGTGGAGGGCAAGAATGTGTTAAAGAATATGGAGGGCGTTTACTGTGTGCAGCACAAGCCGCTGACGGACATTAAGATCGTCGACTGCGGCGTGTTGTAAGCGGGTGGAGCAGAGCGTGCTCCCTTGCGTACAGCTACCCGAGTAACAGGCAGGAACAGGGAAGGATAGCGCCGGCGGGGGGGCGTCGGTCGGACTAATAGAAGAAACACGATGCGTGGCGGCGCTTGATCTCTCAAAAGCATTCGATGTTGTGTTTCCAAGTCGTAGCAGTGCAGCCGCAGCCAGTAGATCTACTTACGGAAGGCATGCTTCATACTGTTGGGGAACTGAGTTTATCGCCATTCTTGCACATAAGCGACGAGCCTTGCGCGTCGACAGGATTGTGCAGTTCAAGGCACTTGTTGATCATCGAGCGGGTCAGACGAATGCAACCGAAGCTTCTTGATGGCAATGGTGGTTATTTTACCGACTATGCAAGGAGTCCTAGTTTAATCCGTTGCAACTTGGAACATTTGGCCATGTCTTAAGGTGACCCCGGTCGGAGTAAAGACCTCTAACGTACTGCGAGTTCAACACCTTCAACGCCTACTAGCTTTTAAACTCTTTTTGTTTTCGTTTAAACTTTGGTAAAATATTCACACGCATGGAAAAGATAAAAAAAGTAACTTACCACCTTCCTCGCACGCCATAACGTGGCTGCGCTATTCAACTCTGGGCAGCTTCGTGACGAAGGATTCGGGCTGGCGGCCAGCAGCTTAGAACTGCGCCTCGGTGACACCGTGGCCCATCGTGTTCGTCGACGAGAGTCCACCCGTGATGGTGTTCTGCATGGCATCCACCAGCTCGGTGCCCGACCAGCCCTGGTGCTTGAGCGTCTCGACACCCTCGTTGCGCTCAGCGCGCTGCACGCCCTCGACGTACGCGAGCATGCCGCGCTTGGCGTAGTCGCGCGCGAAGCGCGTGATGCCCAGCGAGTCGCTGTGGAAGCCGGCCAGCGTGATGAACATCCAGCAGAAGCCCATGTGAGCCAGGTCCGTCACGAACGTCTCGATCTCCGTGTCAGACATGCCAGCGGCGTCCCAGTTGAACGACGGCGACAAGTTGTAGGCCAGCATCTGGTGCGGGATCTTGGCCTTCACACCTTCGGCGAACGCACGCGCAAGAGGAACACCGGGCTTGGCCGTCTCCATCCAGATCAAGTCGGCGTACTCGCCGTAGGCACGGCCACGGGCGATGCAGTACTCAACGCCGCCACGCACGCGGTAGTAACCCTCGACGGTACGGGCCAGGTTCCAGTCGAAGTTGATGTTCACGCCGAGCGACTTGGCGAGAGCCTGCAGCTTGGGCAGGCTCAGCTCGAGGCACTGGGCGTTCCACTTGGCAAGGGCGTCCGAGCGGCCCGACTTTTTCAGAACCTCGCGAACGGCCTCCGGGTAGGTCATGGCGTGGGCACGCTTGTCCCAGTCACCCTCACGGCCAGCGTGGGTGGCGTCAATGTACGACTCGATGTTGAGGTTTGTAGCACCGATGATGAAGGGGTGGTCGCGCGGGTCGATGTTGTTGTCCAGCAGGGTGGCGGCCTCAGCGTCCGTGCGAGCCACAATGACCAGCGGGCTGCCGAGGATGTCGGCCTGCAGACGAGCGGCGATCAGACGCTGGATGTGCTCCTGCACGGAGACCAGCACCTTGCCGCCCATGTGGCCGCACTTCTTGGTGCCGGGCTTCTGGTCCTCGAGGTGGATGCCGGCGGCGCCGCGCTCGACGAACATCTTGGTCAGTTTCATGACGGCCGTGAGACCACCGTGGCCAGTGTCAGCGTCGGCGACAATGGGGCGCATGAAGTCCGTGGGCGGGGTGCGCGCGCGCTCCTCGGCCGTCATGCGGCGGCGGGCCTCGTACTGTTTGCGGTCGTGGAAGAGCTGGGCGCGGAAGAGCTGGTCCACCTTGTTGGGCACCGTGTCCATGGGGTAGTCGGCGACGTCCGGGCCGGGCTCGTTGGACGTGGAGGCCGTGGACGACGACTGCCAGCCGCTCACGTAGACCGAGGACAAGTGCTTGGCCATCTGCGTGACCTGGATCGTGTCCAGCGCGCCGAAGGTGTGGCTCGTCTTCTTGGCGGCCTGCAGCTCGCGCAGCATCTTGTAGAGCTTGCGCGACATGGCGGCGCCGGCGTTGGCGGCGGGGACCGTGCCCTGGAGCTTCACCACGTCCTCGGCGCCGTACGGGCGCTTGACGTACCGGAAGCGCTCGTCGTTGATGAAGGCCTCCACCTGCTTCACGCGCTGCGCGTAGGCGCTCTCCTCGGCGCGCGGGTCGTGCGAGCTCAGGTGGCTGGCGATCTGGCTGATGCGGACGTGCGGGGCGCTCATGGCTGCAGGATTACGCTGGGGCTTGCTGGGACGCGCTTCGGGGGCGGGCGGCAAATTGGGAACTGCTCCGCTCCGAGCAATCTTTGGCTCGGCGTGCGTTGCGTGTGCCGGCGTCGACTCAAAAGATCAGAGCCAAGGTCTGCCATTGGCTAAATTCAGCATGGGAGGTGCAAAAACCCTGCACTATACTGAGACCAAGTCACGTCGGCTTTGCCGGGGGCGGCACGCGCACATTGCGCGTCGAGCCCGACGTGGAAGTTTCGCGCAGATGTTGAAGCTGGCAACGGATAGGCCTGCGACTCCTCATGGTTCACGCAAGGCAATGCAGGCAGGCCATGCCGGCCAGCGCTCAGTGAGCTGCTATCGACACCGCCACGAGTGCCAAGCGCTGGCTTCAGCAGGCAATGGTCAGTGATACGTTGTGCGTAGCGCCACGGAACCAGTGCATGTAGCAGTCGCCGCACGGAGCGCCCCGCACCGAACTGCTGCAGGTTGACATGGGCGTCAAATCACACTGGCACCTGTCTGAGTATTCCGGTGAAACCTGGCTGCAGGCCTTGTGTTTCAGCGATCGATGGTCTTGAAGGGGAGGGTGTCGACACGGCCTGGTCACCGCTGTTAAATGGCACACGTGTGTCGGCGAGCAAGGTGGGACGCGACTGTATACGAATGCAAACACCGCTGCTTGCACAAACAACAGCAGCTCGTTCTTGTGACCCCCAGCTCAGCTTGACCTCCATGTATCACTGCAGGCGATTGCCAAGTCGAACTGCCGCACGCCCGCCGCGATTCCTTTCTGATGTCGACGGCAGGGTTGTCGGCTCTCATGAGCTCACCCTGCAAACTGAAGTTTGACTTGACAACTACTAAAGCGGGTCAAAGGCAGTAGGAACACCATTACAGCCAACCTGTTCATCGCGCTGTCTTATTCTCCACCGACGATATGAGCGGGCTTTCACAATGCATTATTCGCCAGGCTGTATCCTAACTTGCACCGATCACGAAACTACTTGTAACGAACAGGGGAAGAGGATATCCACCGAGTTTCTATCAATCTGCCAGCCAGTTGTGCCTCTGGATACCGTTAGAAGAGCAAGTGTAGTCTTCACATCGACTTGGGGGCTTCAAGGTGTTGGCCGTCAGGTGCAGTACAATGAAGTGCGAAGTGATCTGCACGGACCTACATCTCCGGTCAATTAGAAGCGAATCGCTCATCCGTCCTGACATCATTTCGTTATCGCTGCATGCTCCGAAAGTGGTTTTGCGGCTTACGTTCCTATTACGCCTGAGGAGCTCTAAGCCTAACTATCCTACCCCACCGAGAGAGATAGCTAACCGATTAGCGCCGTGTTGAACGGCAAACCTCCACATCAACGCTATGTGTTGCAGGCCTAGAACAGCATCTCGACGTTCTTGACGATGATGCTCTTGGTCCCCTTCAGGTCTCGGTCCATGACAGCGCCGCAGAAGTCGCTCTCGTACACCTTCGCCCCGGCTAGATTATCCCTGACCTTGCCGCAGTTGGAGCGGATCTTAAAGTGCATTTATCTCGCAGTAGATCAGCCTGCCACCAGCTCACTTCAGTGTCAGCATAGAAGCTGTAATGACGGAGGCCTAGCATTCCGCGCGCCGTGGGGCTGCAGATGCGGCGCTTCCAGCGGCAGACCTCGAACTGGCTGAGCGCCCCCAGCGTGTTGTCCACTGCCATCTCCGCCTCGAACTTGCGCACCATCAGCGACGTCTGGGACGACGGTAGCAGGAACGTCTTGGAGTTTTCGGCCATCCAGCGGGCGAGCTTGTTGAGGCAGCGTTCTGCCATATCTCCCTCCCCGTCTAGGAATGCAGAGTCGCAACTTTATCGTTCACCTTCAGGTGCATCTTCAGCCGCTTGTTCCTGCTGATCTAGGTCTCCATCGTAGCCTTTTGGGAAAAAAATGGGTATGCTTTCCGCAGCTCCTTCATCGTCTGTGCTTCGCGTTATAAGCTTACACTACAATTTCGTTGATCCTTAGTCAGGAATCCAAACTGCCGGGCACTACTTTTTTAACGGGAAGGGGGGAGAGATACCCACCGAGGTCTATCCTGTTGATATATTGTTCAATCATCACATCGCACTTTCGCTCAGTTGTAGGGCAAGTGCAGTGTTCATTATATCGACGTTGTTACGAGTACAAATTTCCCCTTCATCAAACTCGCGTAGCAAGACTTAACCCCGGTACTGCTGTACTAGCGATCCACGGCTTGAAGTCTGCTCGGGTCCAGGTGATCGCCGTTCCAAGTTGGAAATCCGACGGACGCCTTATGTTGCTGCGGCTTGTGGTGTGCTGGCCAAACGACTGGATTTTATGACCCAGTCCGCTCCGACTCGGACCGCCGCGGCATGAATGTACAGCGTAGTGATCGACAGTCGCGCCAAATAGCCGAGACGGCACGCACCGTGCCGGCGCCGTATCTGGCATCGCGCGTTGACCTGCAACGCATTCGCTACCGTAGCAGCATCCTGCACTTCACTTGAACTGCAAGCGCAGCACGTGCTATCACTACACAGAGACCATTGCGGAGGCTGCCTGCCTCCGGGAGACAATTAGTCGCTGACGTGAGGCAGTTGCCGTTGACGTGAGCGGTGCGGTTGAAGTCGCTCTTGCGCTCTCCATCCGTCTTCTCGCGCTGAAAGAGCAAGTTCGTTCCGACAACGCTTCCCCCATTCCACCTGGCTGCGATTGGGCGCTGGCCTCTGCACTGCCGGCGGCCCCACCACCGCGTAGTGAATCACGCGCCGACGCCGCGTTACAACGGGGCTGGCAGCGCGATCCAGTACGAGCGAGTGTTTCTTCCTCCCCTAGGACTCTGGCATCAGACGCGCAGTGTCGGAGACGATGGCGACGGGCAAGCGCCGCCAGAGCATCGAGGTGTTCCGGCTGCGGCTGCGCGAGACGGTGAACGAGGGCGACGACGGCGAGAGCGTCGGCAGTGGCAACGGCAGCGCGCGCAGCCTGCTGAGTCTGCCGGAGCAGGAGCAGGTCGCGCACCCGAGTCCCAATGACGTCGGCCTGCTGCGCACCAAGGAGAAGCTGCAGCAGCGGCGGAAGCTAAAGCAGAAGCAGGAGCAGGAGCGGCAGTCGCTCGAGAAGGTCGAGAGGACGGTCACGAGGCAGCGACGCGTGCGGGTGGAGGTCAACATCGACGAGGACAGCGAGGAGGAGTTTGCTCCTGGTCAGGAGATCAAAATCGACGAGGACAGCGAACAGGAGGAGGAAGATATCGACGGACGCGAGCCCAGTGAGCGCTGCAAGCCGCGCCTTCTCGCCTCAATGTCGTCGGGCGCAGACAGCAGCACTCGGACCATGCGCTGTAGTCTCGACGCCGCGGAATCCCCACCCACTGCGGTGGATGTCGGCGATTTCCGATCCATTGAGGCTGTAGCGCAGCTGGATGAGAACATCGACGACGCTGCGGAGCCAGGAGACGTGCTCGATTCGGAAGAACCGCAGACTACTACGACCGCGAATGCCGAAATGCAGGCGGTACCGCGATCCAAATCGCCGTCGGCCGCGCAACCGAAGGACAATATCCGCGAGTCGAGACGGGTCGTGCTCGTGACACGTCCGAGCCAGCGGTACGTAGCGGGGAGGCTGCTGAGCACCATCGGAGGTCTTGATCTAATTGGGAATGGATTCTATTGTATAGGGACATTGAAATGTGGACGGAGCGCGCCACGAGCACGATGGTCAAGTCGACGGGCAGCAGTGCGCGACCGACGCCGACGAGCGCGCAGAGTCGGCGGTGGGTGCTCGAGTACAAGCCCGTCGTGCGGCACTCGGGTTGGCTTATCAAACGCGGCCACGGACTGCGCAACTTCAAGCGCCGGTTGTTCTGCATTGTGGACGACGAACTTATCTATCATGACACACACGACGCGACGGAGGTGCGCGGCCGATTGGATCTCACGCGTAAGAGCACGGTGCAATGCATGCTGCACAGCGGCTTCAAGCTCGCGCAGGGCAGCTACAGTATGGTGCTGTACGCTATGGACAACCACGACCGCGACGTCTGGATTCGAAAACTACAGGAGCACAACGTGCAGCTCCTGCCCGAGGGCGCCAAGACTGCTAAACTTATGAAGCAGCACAGCGACAACGCAGACAAAGGCGACCCGATTCTCTTTTCCGGCTGGCTCCGCAAGCGTGGCCGAATGGTAAAATCGACGAAGCGCCGCTGGTTCGAGCTCTCGAACTCGACGCTTTCGTACTACGCACACCCGCAGGGCGGCTCTCGTAAAGGGACCATTGACGTCTCCCACGCGCGGGTATCTCCTGTAGACACCCTCAAGACGGGTGAACGACACAGTTTCCAGATCTGTACCCCCAGTCGCAACCTCTTCCTGCACGCTGACAGTCAAGAAGAGCGTTCGCTTTGGTTGGCTGCACTTGCGTCGGTAGGCGAGGGTGGTGCCAACGCTACTCCGGGCGGGTCGACGTCATCTAAACCCGACGACTTTGCCATGCCTACCAGCGCAACGGAGATCGGCCGAATGTGCAAGTGTGGAGCGATGGATGAGGGCGGCGCAGCGGTAGACGGCGTTTGCCGACGCTGTATGTCATCTTTTATTTCAAACACGGAGGACGCAATGGTGGATGTAGCGCGCGAAGTCCAACTGCTACTGGCGTCTCCGTACTCACCGGAGGGCTGCACCTCGGCGGCATTCCTGAAAGAACACACGGGCCGTCCGGTCTCCAACGCAACTGTACGAGAGTTCATGAGCGGGCTGTCCGACTACTTGATCCACACCCGCTTGAAGGAGCTCCTGATGCTCGCTGGCGTTGCTCAGCCTGAAAGCAGCTTCGACAGCGACTCGGACGACGATGGCGTCAAGGACACTGTAAGAGCGAACCCGGCTCACCCGCAAGACGCAGCTGTGATCAGCGAGATCACCAACAACATCCAGATCATCGTCCACGAACAGATCGAGGAGCGCGTATTCTTCCCTCTGTATCGCGTCATTCTGGCCAACGTGCGCGCTCAAACACGAGAGGATGCGAAGGTGCTGAAGGGGAAGATCGAGATTCTGCGCAACAAGTCGCAGGCGTTCTTCGGTATCAGCCCCGACAGCATGTCGTCGACCAAATGGTATTCGGCCTGCGTTAAGCTACGGGAGGTTGACAAGGTGAGTCTCCCGTATATGAAGCGCGCGCAGTTGCTGGCAGCGTGCAAGGAGATCTACGCTGTCTACCACACCGAGCACCCCACGCAGCCGCCCATGAGCGCTGATGCATTCATCCCAGCGTTCATCTACGTGCTCGTCCACGCGCACCTAAGGGACCCCGTGGCGCTGAAGGAGTTGATCACCTTCTTCGATGCGGGCCGCCAACAGGGTGAGATCGCGTACTTCGTGACGTGCCTCGAGATCGCGCTCGAGTACATTCGGTCCCTGCTGACAGCGTGTACCGTGGTGCTGTCCTCCGACCGCAAGCTTGGCATCGAGTTCTCGAAGCACCCCGAGGCCGATGTGGTGGTTGTCCATCGACTGGTTCCGGGTGAACAGGCCCAGCAGAGTGGCGCGATCAACGTGGGCGATGTCCTTGTCGCCGTGAACGGACTGCCAGTGTATGAGATGGAGCTGGCGGAGGTCGTGAAGCTCTGGCGGGGCGTTGACGGTGAGGCGGAGTTCTGTTTCTTGCCGATGGACGAATACCTGAGGAAGTATGGCACGTCGTAAAAAGCTGGTGAGCTATTTTGTTATTCAAAGGCAGCAACTCACTGCCATCTCCACCGCCGACTGTAGGCGAGCACGAGTGCGTTTTCGTCTTTGACGTTGTGTCGTCTAATTCAGATACAAAGTCCGCCAGCTCTGAGCGAGAGAGAGACCTTAGTGTTGAAGTTGTCTTGCGATGGTCGCTCGAGAGCGAGAGCCTCGTATCGGATAGGTGGACAGATGACAAGCGGATCGTTTGGAACTGTTGAAAGTGAAAAATATACATCCGTGCAGTGCAGTGGAGATATAGTAGTATCCCCACGCCTGTCATTCGCGTGGCGGCGGATGGCATAGCCCTCTAACTTCTGTAGCATATTCCAGCTGCTCGTCTCGGTGTCAGAGCTATCACCAAAAGCCAGATGCGATAGGCGCTCTTAACTATTAACTCGTTGGTGGAACGATCACAGGTGAAGCCGGACAAAGTGAAGCAGGTGGCACTTTGCGCCATGGATGACCAGCCCCCGCCCTCTGCCAGGGTCACTCGGTACCTCTACATTCGCCAGCAGCGAAAGCACACACAGGCCGTCGCTGAGGTTTGTGCGCGCGCCCGCACAATCCAAAGCGCGGCGAGGACCAACAAACGTCTACAATGCTGGGCTCGCGTGTTAAAAGTATCTGGCAGACTCGCATCGGCCGCTCCAGGAGCCGAGAGAACGAAGCCGAGGCTCAAGACGCCAGCACGCCAGTGGGGCTGGAGCAAGACCACCGCGTCTCGGTCATTGACAGCAAAGTCGCGGCGACGCCTCACACGCCCGCCATCGACGCAGACTTCTACAAGTACTCGATGGACGACTCTGTCTACGTCTCCAAGGCCATGTCCCTCGACGACGTGACTCCGGTCTCCCCCTCGACGTCTTCGACCACCTCGGGATCGACGAACGAATCGCCGTTGTCGACGACCGAGAAGCTGCCGGAGAAGGCCTCGGCGAATCCAGTGACGTCCATGTTCAGGACCTTCTCGGAAGCCCGGATGTTCCCCAGCATGAACAAGAGCAAGCCCCCTCCGGTTCCAGCTTCAGCCCCAGCGTCTGACGACGATGATCAACCGACGACGGCGCCGTCGTCGTCCACGCGGTTCTCGTTCGCGCCGCCCATTCCGACCCCGTGGCGAACCTCCCGTTCGTCTTCGGACTGTACCCCGAACACGTCGTCTTCGGCCTCTTCCTCGTCGACCTTCTCGTTCTCCTCAGCCTCAGCGTCAGCGTTGCCCCCTCGAGAGGCGGCTTTGAACGCTCTTAACAACGTGCACAATGTGAGCGCGCGATGTCGAACTGCGTTATCCAGCTCGATCTCGCGCGGAAGTCCGTACGGTGAGCTGGTCGTCGTCGATATCTTGGAAGCGCGCGGGCTTGCGGCCGACCAAGATGAACGCGGCGTTGATCTTCCGTTCACCGCCTCACTGCAGCTCGGCGATATGAACCGCAAGTCGAAGCGTGCCGACCGTGAGAACCTTGCGGTGAACGAACGCTTCGTGTTCTGGTTGCCTTCGTCGCCCACCATCGGCCAGCGCACACTCGACGTGTTCGTTCTTGGCGGTGACGAGCGTGACCTCGGCGAGCTGCATTTGAGTCTGTCGATGCCCGTGAACGAGACGTTCGCCGACTGGTTCCCGATCGTGTCGAGAGTAGACGGACTAAAGCACGGCTCGGTGCGAGTGGCGATGCGTCGCCAGGTGCTCACGTCGTCCCCCATGGTCGAGGCAGCGCAGTCGCTGGGGGAGCGAGACTCCTGCCTAAACTTCAGCGACAGCACGCGCTATGGCGATCTCTTGCCGGAGCTCTGGAGCTGCTTCCCTGGCTCGGAACCGGAGGTGGCTTCGTCCAGTCCACCAAAAGAGGGCAGCAAGCTTGGCCGACTCATCGGCATCCAGGAGCAAGTTCAGCGTGACGTCTTCTAAGGCGTGAAGCAGTAGTTTGTGTTGGCCGATCGAAGGCCCCCATGTAATAAGTTAGTAAAAGCAAGTGACGTTCGTGTCGTACTTCTCTGGGCCACCTAAGAAACAACACTCTCCTTAAAACCTCAATTTGATGTGGCCCACACATCTGCTTTAATTGGACATAATCATGGTTTAAAATCATTGATTGGACAAAAGTATTAGCAGTGCGCGAGCGAAACGAAAATCACCTCAAAAACCTCAAATTCCAGCGAGCTGTATCAACGTCTCTAGTATCTCTACAAACCCACCAGCTACATATCCGTGAAGAGCCCTATTAAGGCTTCATGTACATATATTTTTGTGTAATATCGCTGAAAATTAAAAAAGTTACGCAAAAAAACCTAATCGTACCCAATTTAGCGAATTGAAACAGAGCTCTATTATCTTTATTTTTGCCGTTTAGAAGCAGCCAATAGGAGTGCTGGAACAGGCAAAAGCTCAGCTTTATTTTGCACTATTGCTCATTCTAAACAAAAAAATGCTCCTCGTGTTATGCCCTGAAAACCGAGGTGTTGTTTCTTAGGTGGCCCAGAGAAGTACACGACAACAAGAACAATGCATCGATTTGGAGTGTGTATCTATCTTGCTGCAATTGCACAGCAAGATATCTATCCGATGTTGAAGATGTTGAGGCGGGCACAGAATTGTAGCAACAAACCAGTGGACAGAAGGGATCAATGCAAGACGACCGCAAAGTACAGATTCATCGGAGATGTCTATGTATTGGCATTACCATGCAGTTTTCGAGCCAAGG
Source organism: Phytophthora vignae f. sp. vignae (assembly GCA_016169955.1). Taxonomy (NCBI): domain Eukaryota; phylum Oomycota; class Peronosporomycetes; order Peronosporales; family Peronosporaceae; genus Phytophthora; species Phytophthora vignae. The sequence goes on from JABJUM010000046.1 coordinate 57,368, forward strand.
TCATGCTCAGTGACTGCACTATATACTGTAGATATAGAAATAGCGGACTTGGTTAGCTTACGCACGACGTGGGTGCACGCCGTGCTGAAGCAGTTTCAACGAACCACCTGGCTGCTTAGTACAGACGCTTCTCGTACGTGTACAGCGAGTGCACGTTGCCCTCGCGCTGGGCGGCGGGGGTACGCAGCTCGAAGCGGAGCTCGCCGTTGTGGAGCGAGTCGTGCACCTTCTCGAGGCTCACCTGGCCCAGGTCCTGCAGGCCGTGCTTGATGCCCTGCTGCAGGTACGGGATGTACTTCATGAGCGAGCCCTTGTCAACCACGGCGCCGCTCACACCCTGGGCAACCTTGACGGTGGCGTGGGTAGCGAAGTAACGCTTGGACGAGCCGGCGGTCATGGCCTCGATCGAGCCCATGCCACGGTACTTCTTGAGACGAACGCCGTCCTGGAAGAAGTACTGGCCCGGGGACTCCTCGGTACCGGCGAAGAGCGAGCCGCACATGACGGCCGAGGCGCCGACGGTCAGAGCCTTGACGATGTGGCCCGAGCTGGCAATGCCACCGTCAGCGATGACGGGCACGCCGAACTGACGAGCGTAGCGGGCGGTGTTGTACACAGCGCTGGCCTGAGCACGGCCGACGGCACACACCTCCTGCGTGGTACAGATGGAGCCGACACCCATGCCGACCTTGAGGCCGTCAGCGCCGGCGTCGATGAGACGCTTGCACTGCATGCGCGTGACGACGTTTCCGCCGATGACGTCGATCTGCGGGTACGTGGACTTGATCCACTTGATGAGGTCGACCTGGAAGGTCGAGTCACCCTGCGACGAGTCAATGACGATGAGGTTGACGCCGGCCTTGACCAGCTCCGTGCAGCGGTCGCGGTCGTTGGGGCGCGTGCCGATGGCGGCGCCGACCAGCAGCTGCTTGTTGGCGTCCTTGGAGGCGTGCGGGAAGTCACGGTTCTTGACCAGGTCGCGGCGCGAGATGAGCGACACGAACTCGCCCTTGGCGTTGACGATGGGGAGCTTGCCCTTCTTGCTCTCGCGCAGGATGCGGTTGGCTTCCTTGAGCGAGACGCCCTCGGGGGCGGTGATGAGGTTCGTGGACATGACCTCCTTGAGCTTGGTCTGGCGGTCCTCGATGAAGTCGATGTCGCGGTTGCTGACAATGCCCACCAGCACGCTGCCGACCTTGCCGGACTCGGTGATGGGGATGCCGGCGAAGCCAAACTCGGCCTTGATGCGGTCCACGTCGGCCAGCGTGTCCTCCGGGGACAGCACCTTGGGGTCCGTGATGAAGCCGTTCTTGAACTTCTTGACGAGACGCACCTCCTTGACCTGCTCCTCCACCGTCATGTTGTAGTGGATGATGCCGATGCCGCCGTGCAGCGCCATGCCGATGGCCATGGCGTGCTCCGTGACCGTGTCCATGGGCGAGCTGACGAGCGGCAGGCGCAGAGAGATGTTGCGCGAGACCTTGGTCTCGAGCTTCACGGCGTCCACGCCGAAGTTGATGTGGCCCGGCATGAGGATCAGGTCATCGTACGTGTAGCCCTGGCCCTGGTTCTTGTTGACGAAGATGTCGCTGGCCGTGCGGCCGTCCAGCAGCTCGGGGTCGATCATGGCAGCGTCCGTGGAGGCCATGGTGAGGTTCGGAGCTTTGGGGTCGCGAGTGGGAGATCGGAGCAAATGCCCAAGTGACGGAAGTGTCGGTTCATGTCGGCGAGCTCCGACCGGCACAGCAGCAACCGAAGGCCAATGGTTTCGGCCTTCTTTTTTGGCCAATCGAGAGATCGTAAAATGCGAGGAAGCAGCCAATCAGACGTATCTGCTCGTAACGGCAACTTGGTTAGTGACGGGCACAGGGGCATGGACACGGCCCTCATGGAGGTTCTGGTGTTGGGTTATTCGGTGCTCGACATGGCGGTGAGGAATCAACATCTCGTCATCGGCAGCGAATACAGGCGCATGACAGGACAATCTGCTTATGCGAGTGCTTATGCGCGGCGCTGCGGCGGCTCGCTCGACCAGACCTACAGCAGAACTTGAATCGAGCGATCCTTTTGGCGTGTTCAAAGTCAACAGCAAGAGTGTGGGATTTGAATCGTACAGATGCAATTCCAGATTTCAGCTTCAACTTCGATCGACAGAAAGATACCATTGTCAAAAGGGCGCCAACAGATACAGATATCCCAGTCAAACGCGAAGCTTCCTCGTCCCTGTCGAGCATGACCCCCAAGCCAAGCCCCGACACGCCCCGCAATGCGCCCCCAGCTTCGGACGACAAGTCGACAGCGGACCACGCCAGCACAACCAGCGAGAGTAGCGCAACGGACAGCTGCGACGCGTCCGATCGGCCTCGTGTGGCTTTCATCACGGGCATCACGGGCCAGGACGGTTCGTATTTGAGCGAGCTGCTGCTAGCGAAGGGCTACACGGTGCACGGCCTCGTCCGTCGGTCGTCGAACTTCAACACGGCGCGACTGGAGCATTTGTACCGAGATCCCCACGACCGCGGCGTCCGCTTCTTCCTGCACTACGGAGATCTCATGGACGCGTCCAATTTGTGCCAGATCATAGCGCGCGTACGCCCTGATGAAGTGTACAACCTGGGCGCAATGTCCCACGTCAAGGTCTCGTTCGAACTGGCCGAGTACACGGCGGATGTCGATGGAATCGGATCGCTCCGCCTGCTCACGTGCTTGCGCACCTGTGGACTGGAACACTCGACGCGGTTCTACCAAGCGTCAACGAGCGAGTTGTACGGCAAGGTGCAAGCCACACCGCAAGACGAGGATACTCCATTCCACCCGCGATCGCCCTATGGTGTCGCCAAGCAGTTCGCCTTCTGGAGCGTCGTCAACCACCGCGAAGCGTACGGCATGTTCGCCGTGAACGGGATTTTATTCAACCACGAGAGCCCGAGACGCGGACCAACCTTCGTCACTCGCAAGATCACCAGGGCTGTTGTGCGCATTCGTGCTGGCATTGAGAAGTGCCTCTTTGTGGGGAATCTGGACGCCAAACGAGACTGGGGGCACGCACGCGACTACGTCGAGTGCATGTGGCGCATGCTCCAGCACGACACCCCAGAGGATTTCGTTGTTGCTACTGGGGAGTGCCACAGCGTCCGGGAGTTTGTCGAGCTTGCGTTTGCTCACGTGGGGCTGACTATCGCATGGAAAGGTGCTCGAGGCTCCAAGGATGAGGTCGGCGTCATCGTCCACGACGACCACGAGCCTCAGGATGCCAATCTGCTGGATCCGGATCGAGTCGTAGTGCGTGTGGACCCAGTGTACTTCCGTCCAGCTGAGGTGGATCTATTGTGTGGCAATGCGAAGAAGGCCCAGCGCGAATTAGGATGGACACCAACTGTACGCTTTCGAGAGCTTGTCGCTGAAATGGTGGCGTCCGATGCGCGGGAGCTGCGTCTGGAGACCCGTGGAGGCATGAAATACGGGTTTGATGGCGCCCCAATGGAGCTCTTGAGCCAGGAGTTCCGACAATAATGCCATCAATTTTGGCATTAGACAACGTGGTGAGGACTTCAAAACAGTTCATTTTAGTTACGATACTTTCAAAAGTGGGGTTGACCTAGAGACTCCGGCGTTCCTGGTATCGGCGCTGCAGCAGCACGCGCCGTTTGACATCGGGTTGGGCAGCAGCATGACCCTCGATCTCGAGTAGCACAGGCCCCTGCAAGCGCGAGAGCACTTGTGCGAATGTTGGGCGACGCGCAGGGATATCCCGAAGACAGTCCTCGATGAGTTTGCGGCGCTCTGGCAGACAAGTTGACGGGAGCGACGGCCGCAGTCCCTTGTGCGCCACACGCATTAGCACCTTCAGCCCGGTCTCCTCCTGGTCGTGATACGGAGTACGACGAGTTTCCAGTTCAGTGAGCACAATCCCAAAAGAGTAGACGTCAGCCTCTGGACCATAGCGCTCGCTGCGAATGATTTCAGGAGCCAGCCAGAACGGCGTTCCGACGAGCGTCGTAAGAGCGTCAACGCCCTTCTTGTACCGACGACTGAGTCCAAAGTCGCCAACCTTGCAACCAAACGTGGCTGAGCAGAGAATGTTGACGCTCTTCAGGTCGCGGTGAACCACTGGGCGCTCCTGGGAGTGCAAATAGAGCATACCTTGGACAGCATCGACCGCCATCTTGAGCAGTGGATCAGCCCATGTGAAGTTTTTGCCGAGCCCCGAATGCAGCACGCTGTGCATGTCGCCATTCTCCAGGTACTCCATGACAATACACAAATTGGAAGCGTTGTCCCAACTGGCGCCGATGAACTGCACGATGTTCGGATGCCGCAGACACGACATCAGCTCGATCTCGTCGCGGAAACTTGCCAATGCGCTGTCCCCGTTGGACGCATTCCGGTTCCCATGACGATTCTGACCACCTCCAGATTCCACAATATGCTCTCGACGCATACGCTTGCAGACAACGATGGTGCCGAAATATCTGGCCTTGATCACGTCGCCCATCGAGCCACGGCCAATTGCCTGCAGGAATGTTAGATCCGCGAAGGGGATGTGAACCATCTCAAGGTGACGCATCTCCGGTGCTGCTAGCACGCGCGCCACGGCGCGCTCCTCGTCAGCGTGAGCAGTGTCGTTCTGTAGCGCAGCCTCGGCTTGTTTCAGCGACGACTTGAGGTTTTCGTTCTCCTTCTCCACCAAGAAATTCGAGAGGAAGGAGCGCCGGTTGGTCCGGTCCGACGAATACGACAAGATGAGCAGCAGCACCACAGCCATACCGTACGCAAACGTGGTCAGCCACTGCAACTGCAGTCCGAACGCGCTCACAACGATGGCGTAGATGGCCCCACCCGTGACAGCCACAACCACGACTTGGACAAACTCCAGCCGAATGGAGATTACGAACAGGAAACTGAACAGTGACGCAAAACCCACGAGCGTCTGGACCAGCGCATCCGAACACATATGCGTCACGCTAATCGCCAGGTCCCGTTGCTCGTCATTCAGATAGGCGAGAGCGTTGTTGATAGCATCGCTACTGAGAGGATTGTCGCTGTCGCTTGAGCTTCGGTTAAAGCCAGGAAACGCAGCCGAGAGCGCGGGGTTCGATGCGTCACACGACAAAAAATCATCAACAATTGTTGTGAAGGCGTTGGTCGCCAAGCGACTGGCATCCGCCAGCCATACCTGGAATGTCAGGTTGAAGAAGATGATGATAAGACACACCCAGCTCCGCCATCGCGTCTGGAACGGGTTGTACTTGTTGGGCAGCGCAGCGAACGGGAGCGCGATCGGGATGTAAATCCACTGGAAGATCGTCGGCAGCGAATCGTACGAGAGTATGAACTGGTCCATTCCAATGAACCCGGAACTCGGCAGCACGTAGAAGACAAGATTCACAAACACGTGCACGGCCATCCACACTCCCACATGCCAGCGCGCTCGACCGAACCAATAAATCGCAGTGAAATCTTGGTACAGCGTCTCGAGCTTCGGGTCCAGGAAGAACCTCGTGTACTTGTTGAAGACCTGCGGATCGGGTTTCACCAGTACTGCATCGATATACTGCACCGTGGCATCGTCAACATCCAGCAGCGTTGCGCCTTTATCCTCCTCGCTGCTCGAGCGTCTCCGGTTCGCCCTTTCCTGTCTCCGTCTTCTCCGTTCTAGTTGCCGTTCTCTCCTCCTCTCCCTGCGTGTATCGTCATCGTCCTGCTGCCTGTAGTCACCCGTTATCAGCAACTCCACATGTCCGTTGTCCGCATTCTGACTCGACGAAGAGCCTGACACAGCGGGAGTGGGCGGCGGCGTAGCAAACCCCACGCGCTTCACACCACCTCGAGGCCGCTTCCTGTCCTTCGGCCTCGGCATTAACACATCAACATCCTGTTGACCGTCACCAACCTGATCCTGAGTCTGAGCCTCGTACGTGCAGCGAAGCCCCGCACTGTCGGTAGCTGCCCCACTTGCAGCCGTTGGAGCCGGAGCATCTGAGGCTGTCGGTGTGGCGCTGCTGTCCGTCTCGGAGGACCCTCGGGGCGCCGCAGAGTCCGCACTTGCCTGAGACTTACGCCGATATACTTCTTCGTACACGCGCTCCATCCGGTACTTGGCGTCTCGCTCCTGGCGGCGTCGAGGACGAGGACGAGGTCGGGGCGGGAACATGCCGCCGCGTTCTTGAGCTTGAGCGGCCTCTGCTGCATGGTTGGAGCGCAAAATTGGCGCTGCGGGCGCAGGAGACGCAGCAGAAGCCGCTGCAACATTGGGGGAGGCGACGGCAGCCTCCTCGGCCTCCTGCCGCCGATGGTCGGCCAGCAGGTCCGCCAAGGCGCTCTTCCTTGGCATACCGGTGCACCTGCGCTGTCTTTATTTTGACAACTATAGAAACAAATCGCCTTTCGGCCAATGGACGACCGGCGTATCCGACTTTCAGCGAATGGAAACGTGTATACGGACCACTTTTCAGCACGCGAACACGGCCGAACTCGATGCCGTGGACTTGGGAGCGGAAGGAAGAATGAAGTCGATCTTCTTCTCCAAGAGCAGCGACAAGCGAGTGATAGATACATTCAACCAAATCTTCTTCAACTCCAAGGCAACGGCACTCCCAAGCCCAGCCAGCAACACCAGAATCAGATCTGACTACACACCATTTTCAACCAATCGCATGTCTTTAACAAATCGCGTTTACGAGTTAGAGCTATGCCGCCTGAAGCTGCTTATCCCGAGCAGCTCCGCGTAGCGCCAGAACGGAACTGCCAGCCCCAAAGCTGAAGATGAAGGCGGAGCACGCGAAGGACGCGCAGGGCTCGCGGTCGCTCAACCCCGTGCGCTTCATGCAGCTGGCGCTGGCCGTGACGATGCTGCTGTCCGTGTCGTACATGTGGCAGTTCACGGCGGAGACCGTCGTGTCCCCCGCCACGGACGAGATCGAGGCTACCAGTGCCAAGGACGCCGCCGCCAAGCTCGTACAGGCCGCAGAGAACGCCAGAGCCGTGCAGCGCGACCGCACCCACGCCCACACGCAGTACCTGGTGCGCGGCTTCGAGGAGGCGCACAAGTTCGTGCGCGAGTACGACGTGGACTCGATGGGCCCGCTGTTCATGCTCTTCATGAGCGACACGGACGCCAACGGCACGTACTGGTTCCCGCCCTGCCAGCAAGTCAAGGAAGCCGTGTACAAGGGCTTCAAGCGCGCCCCGCGTCGCTCGAGGCTGCTGGAGATTCAGGTCGGCCCGGAGAAGTTCTGGAACGACCTCATGAACCCGTTCCGACAGAACCAGCTCTTCTACATCGACTACCTGCCGACGCTGATTCGGTACGACGGTGGCGGCAACTCGTCCGCGCTGCTGGCCGGACCCAACTGCCTGAACCAAGATCTTCTGGACGTGGTGTTCAAGGTGAACAAGCCCGCGGCGGGCCAGCCCATCGCCAACCGTGTCATGCACTTCAACAACGCCAAGCAGGTCATGGACTTCTTGGCGTTCTACACCTACGACTACCCGCTGTTCATGTTCTACGTGTCGGGCGTGCACGCCTTCAACAACCGACTGTGGTGTCCGTTCTGCGATAAGGCCGAGGTGCCGGTCATGCACTACTTCAACTACACGGCGCCGGCCAACGCGGTGCTGATGCGCATCGTGGTCGCGCGCGAGCCTCGCCAATGGTTCGACGAAGACAACGACTTTGTCGGCCCCGAGTTCAGCAAGAAGGTCGTGGAGTTCGACGGCGTGCCGTACCTGGGCTTCGTCGACCGGAACCGCACCAGCAACCAGATCAAGGTGAGGGAGTTCGTGCACGGCACGGACCAGCACGAGAAACTCAAGGACTTCTTCCGACAGAAGGCCCCAGGCCCTGCAGCAGTAACAGCCGTCCCAGTGGCATGAAATGTGCATTTAGTGCTCCAACTTCATCAAATAGAGACACCAATCGATGCTTGTACTGACGGTTTATTATTTCTTAACTTAGATGTACCAGGCTATTATCGCTCGCTCTTTAGAAAGGAACTCAAGCCATTTGTCGTTCTCATGTCGGCGGGAGCTCCACCGGGAAGCGGCTCCTTGCTGAGTGCCACGGATTTCTTCGGCAAGACGGATGTGGGCGGCGTGGAGAAGTTCAAGACTGTGGCATTTCGGGCTCTCCACGAGCAGAAGCTCGAGGAGGAGCTGCAGCAAACCAAACAGGAGAATGAGCGCCTGAAAGACGCCAATGCCCGAGTGACCCGCGATCTACAAGAGCTCCAAGCGTCCTTCGAAGCGAACATCGACGATCGCGAGCGAGTTCTGGCGTTCAAGTCAAAGCGAATCGAGGAACTGCACAGCAAGTTGCGCGAATATGAAGCGATCAACGCATCGCTATTGCAGACGATCAACGGAAGCGGCACTACGGATGGAGGAGATGCAGGCAGTACCAATACCAATACCAATAGCGCAGCTACAAGTACCCCATCGGCTGAGCCTGAAACAGAGACGAGAGCTAGGATGATGACTCTCATCAATGCGGGGAGACCTCTTTTCCACGCTCTGGACACGTGCAAAGAGCAGGAGTACAAACAGCTATACGAAGAGGCTCAGCGACAGTGCGCGCAGCTCATCCAAACCGCCTTGGAAAACGAGGCCATCGTGCGTGAAACGCGGCTGGCTCAATTCAACAAACAAGAGAGCGATGCCCAGATCAAGCAGCTTCAAACGCAACTCGCTGCAATGGCCCTCGAGAAAGATGAACTCGGGCACCATTTGGAGAGGAAGCTGATCCTTGAGAACGACCGTCTGCGTCGAGAGAAGGAGGCGGAGCTCCAGGCTTTCCACGATGCGATGCGTACTCAAATGCGGATGCAGTTGGATGTGACAACGCAGCGAACGGTTGAGGAGAACGAGCGCGTGCAGCTTGAGCTGCGCTACCAGAGCTCGCAGCTGGAGAAGATGATCAAGCAGATTGACGAGCTCCGGGCGGAAAACAAGCGCTCCAAGCACGAGATGCACGTCTTCGAGGAGATGAACACCGGGCTCAGCAAGAAGCTCAAGTTCTACGAGCAGCTTTTCGCTAAGATGCAGCAGAAAGATGAGCAACGAGCGAAGAACGAGAACAACCAGACCCCTCGGACACCAAAGTCTCCACTGGGGGCTCCCTCTTCATCGAGAAGGACACCACGGAAGCCTCCCCTTCCAACACTTTCCTCCGTTCACTATGCGAAGTCTGCGTCTCCAGAGACTCCGTCGCTGTACGGCATTGGATCACCTCATGCGTCTTGCTTTTCGCCTGATGTGGACACTCTCCAGAGTGTCCGTTTCCCGGAGTTTGATCTCGACTCGGACGATATCCAAAGCCCATACCCGCTCAACTCGATCACTGACGTTCTGGAGAAGCATCTCCAGAGTCGCGAGTTCACGAAGAAGCAAGTCGTGGCTGTGCTGAGGTACCACCAAGATCAGTACAAACGCAGGGAGAGCGTACGTACTTTACTTCTCGTAGTGTATTGATTGGCTGTGCCTCACTATTATTGCCTTGTGTCGTCACTTCAGCCCAAGGTGGTTCGTGATGCGGCCAGGTTAGGCACGACGCCTGTGTTGAAAAAGAAACTAATGCTTTCCAAAGCTTGCTACTCACCCACGAGCTACGGACGCAAGATCAGAGAGCCACCGGTACGTCCCTGCTGTGAAATGTTGACTCGCAGCAAGGTTTACTAAAGACGATGTGGTTGCTGCTCGGCAGATGACACTTGACTCTTTAATTAAGCAGAAGGCTTCGGCCGCGACGTCGTCAGACAACAGCACAAGCGAGTCAGCTGTGGATAACCAGCAACGCCAGATACTCCACTCCCTGTTGCTTCCTGAACTGTCGAAGAACAAATCGAAAACCAGCCAAGCGCCGTCAGTACATGTAGTTCAAGACCCGTCCGACATGTGGAAATCCTCTGCAGCTCAACGACAAGTCGAGGTGCAAGTGCATGACCCACCTGCTACAGCTAGATTCTGAAACGATTAGAGCAAAATAATACTTAAGTTTTGGACGCGCCCGATAGCTGGATTCCCTTCGTCAATCCTCGAGTCGTACCTCAACGAACCGAGATGCATGAGGATGACACACCATCTTTATTTTACTTTTTGTATAGAAAAGGCTGCGCATTTTTTCAAATCCCCAAATTATGCGATAACTGATCTCGTTTAGTTTTTACGCGGTAAGAACTCAGAATTTGCGCGGTAAGAACTCAGAATTTGCTAACAATTTGTATAGGGAAGGAACTTTTTACACGTGTTGCATTGAACCCGTGGTTTACGGTATAATATGGATGAATATCGTTAAATCTCCGACCTCACTTGATTTCACTATATGTCGAAACAGCCAATCAGATGAATGTCTTGGCAAAATAATTTTTTAACCAATCAAACGACTCGTACAGAATAATTTACAATGACGGGCTTTGTTGATTCATGGATACACCACAGCCACAGCTCCGACGTATTGAGTCGGAGGGACCACAGAAGTTATCGATATCCCCCTACAGAGAGCAAGTCATTCGCATATTTCTCGAATAACACTCAAGCTCCGACATCTCCGACGCAAGATGAGCCTGAACGACCTCACCCCGGCAAACACCAAGCGTGCCCGAGAGAGCGCCGCGCGCTCCTTCCTGAAGTTCCTCGAGGAGGAAGGTGTTCGCTGGGACTACCTAGAAGTGTGCATGCAACGCGAGAGCGCACCTCTTGTCCTGGAAGCTGTCGTCGACAAGTTTAAAATGTACCTTGCGTTCAAAGAGGGTCGCAAGGGCCAGCCTTTGGCCCGCCACTCGGTCATGCAGTACTTCCGCCAGGCCAAGAACTGGTTGCTGGAACGGTTCCCCCAGCACCGCGTGGCGGTGGACAAGGCTCTGCTCAAGAAAGGTCAAGTTCTCGAGCGCTACTGCATGAAGCGAGAGTCGGGAGGTTTCGTCAACAAGGCCCCAGCGTGTACGAAGAAGGCGCTCAAGCAGATGATGGTACATCTCTATTCAACTACTGTTAGTTCGGCTCAATACCAGGATGCACCTCTGCTGTGCCTGCTGTGGTTTTTCTTCGGGCGCGCTTCTGACCTCACGCTGCTCCGCAAGGCAAATTTCTCCATCGGCTCAGGGGACATCTTCTTCGTCCGCTTCATCCGCGTCAAGACGTCTGAAGAACAAGGGCTTTCGCTCTTCCCTGACGACGATTTCGCCACCTGCCCACTTCTTGCGATTGCGCTTGCATTGGTCACCCAGACCTCACCGAGAGCGTCGCTGTTGAGCCAGCTTCAAGAGCAGGCCACAGCTCGCCAGGTCGGGCTCACACCGGCCACTCCGCTCATCGACTTGATGGATCATCCGGAAGCCATCCTGCCGGACCAAGTCGAACCCTCTCGGACCGGCGAAGCCAAGGCACCCGACACTGCACCCGGTATTCACAGCTACGTCAATCGCGTTCTTGACAAAGTCGTGAAAGCCGCCGGAGGCGCTGAGCGCTTGACGTCTCACTCTTTTCGTCGAGGAGGGGCACAGCATGCCAATGGAGCTGGAATGTGTGTGCAGTGGATCTTCGACCGCGGCGCCTGGAACATGACCGCGACAAATAAGGCCTTCGCGTACGTGTTCAACACGCCGTCAGAAGACCACAAGGTGGCTCGAGTTTTGAGCAGCCGCGATTTAGATGCAACCGTGCCTCTTCTCTCGCTGGACACCCTCGACTCTGACTCGTAGGCAAGAATCCGCTCGGTGGCTTCGTCGCTATTTCTCTCTTCGTCCGGGATGCAGACTGCGCAGTACAATTTGAAGCACGGGTAGTCGACACGCTGATGGCATACCTTCTGCGCCACTATCCGGAGTTGAAGTCGCTTGCCCCGGAAGGCCTGGCGGTTCAGCGCATGGAAGCTTGCGCGAGGGAGAACGGTTGCCGTGTTAGTGAGCTGCTCGCGTGGTCGTCGCACCTGGCATGTGACCCCAAACCAGAAATCATCAAGAGTAACGACGCTGAAGCTGACATCACCAAGCATCCCATGTTTCTTCACCAAGCCGCCTTGATTGAACAGTTAATCCATGTCAACCAAAAGCTCGACACCCGTTTGACACTGATGGAAGCGACGATCTACAACAACAAGAAGCGAGCACAAGAAGATGAAGCGAGTGAGGAAGTGAGCAACAGTGAGCCCCCGGTCAAGCGACGACGTACCTCTGCAGCTACCAGTCTGAAGGATGCCTGGTTCTCGTGGTACGCTCAAGACCCACGCATGTGGAGCTCAACTGACGCTGCGACGAAGCAGAAGAGGTCCAACACTAAGCTGATCGTCGCGTTCTTGAAGATCTTCCTTGCCGACGGCTTCGAGCTCGACGAGAAGTCGCCGCAGTATCGTGACGACGTACTGAAGCTTGGTGCTACCGCTGAGAAGGAGCTGCTGTCGTTTCTGCGGGACCACGATATCAATGCCCGCGGGGCCCAGAATGTCCTCAAGTCCATGCGCAAGCTTTACAGAGCTGGACACCTCAACATGCAAGCCCGCCGCTACAATCAGCTTCAAGCTACTGGCCGCATCGTCGACCCGGCACCTGCACACACTACCAACATCCTCGGAGAAATAGTCAGCCCGTAATTACGCATGAATTACCATTGCGTTCCCCGAGCCATTCAAATTTCCTTGTCCTTGACTTGTACGTCGCTGCAGCGCTTGTCACTTTGCCTTCCACACTCTACTACGCGCACCTCTGCCATTATGCCCGTCGCCAAGCCTGTCAAGAACATCGTCAGCTCCAGGAAGGAGTTCAAGGCCCTGTGCATCGCTGCCAGCAAGGCACACAACATCCGCGTTAGCGATCAAGCAATCCGGCATCTACGACTCACCATGAACACAGTTGTCGCCTCCGCCAGCTTGTTGCCCGAAGCCATCGACGTAATCTATGCTGCCCTGGCGGAGCGGAAGAAACGCCGCGCGGACCTTGACGACGTTCGCGAGTGGCTACTTGCCCCGCCTCCAGCTGACGACGAAGAAACCGAAGACAACGACGAGAAGCAACACCACGTGCGCGAACTGTGGAACTGGAAGCGCGTGAAGGGCAAGATGTACTACCTGGTAAACTGGGAGCCGACGTGGGAGCCTCGCGCACACATCAACAAAGAGGAAGAGCGCCGCCTGCTGGTCCGCAAGAAGTTCATCGAGGACGAGGCTGTGGAAGACAACACGCTGAACAACACGGAAGGATAAGTTGGGCGGAGAAACATCAGGTGTATTACAAGCTTAGATATCTTAGGTAGAGAGATATGCAGTAGTAGCATGGATTGAACACTAAGCTTAACCTCCAAAAGGGAACAGCCAGAGTACACGAACATGTAATTTGAGTACAGCATCGAACACTAAGCTTAACCTCCTTGCGGAACAGCAAAGTTAACCTCAACACAAGCTAGCATACTACGCATGGACAGCGGTAGCAGCTGCATATCGTACGAGCACACAGGCATACAGACATGTAGTCAACCGAGCAGGCAGGCCGATAGTTGAGTGAGCGACTTGTCCCTTACGAGCCAAAAAACAAGAGTGAGGCCGCCTGGTCCTTTGCGGCAGCCAGAGGCCAACCATTAGAGAATAACCTTGCTTTTGAGGTTTAATATGCATGTTTTGTGTAAGCCACACAGGACCAGGCGTATTTACGCGTCAAAAGTATCGTAAAAATGGTCAAGCAGTTCAAATAGTGGACCCCGATTTTCAGAGCGCGGCCTCATTTGGCAATCTGCGGCCGAGCGCTCACATGTCTCCGTGCCGTCTTTTGGCTGAAAAACGGCCTCATTGGTTTTTTGCTGTTTTCTCTACCCACAGGCCGTTTCAGAGCCTGTGGCTGGGCCTATAAACTTGCTACAAACGGCTGATCGAACGCCCTCTGGGCACAACACATCCCAATGTAGTTCGCCTAACCGCATACACAACTAAACATCAAATACATAATCTTTACACTAACTTGGACTGGCTCTGTGCATGTCGGAGGTGGTCGGAGGTCGGAGATTTCATGGTATGGGGTAGCCGATGTACGCTAGAGTCGATGAAGCGGTTTTGACATTTCAAAGATAGAGTATGGATATGCGCGCGTATCGCAGCTTGATCCCGCAACTGCGGATCCCGTTAAAGCAACAAGCTGAGACATTTCAGCAGGCTTCGGCGACTTTATCTGTCTTTTTGACTTTAACCATTCCTCACCGCACCCGAATATTTTACCGGTATTCGCAGTAATCTCTAAAATGTGAGCCTTCAGCAACTAACATGCTAACATGTAAAGTCGCTCTAGTATCACCAGGATAATTTAAAGTCTACGCCGCCACTTCAAGCCGCCACGATAGACATAATATCGCCATCATCTTTGTATCGCCTCCATTACTTTTTAAAGTCGCCCATACAAATTCCTAGCCAGCCACACAATCTTAAAGTCGCCCATTCAAATTCCTAATCGCTCGTAGAACCTAAAGTCACCACTATGGCTTGGGAGTCACTCTAGGAACGTCAAAAAGTAACCCATACCCGTTTTAAGTTGCGATTCAAGCTTTACGTCGAAACCTTGGCTCGTTAACGTATTCAGGATTTTTGAAGTCACCCTCACGAATTTCACGACGACCTCAGAACTTACAGTAGCCCCTATAACCTTAAAGTCGCCCTTAGAACTTGAATTCGTCACCAGTACTTGGGAGTCCTCTAAGTATTTTAAAGATGCGCATATTTTCAATTTTAAAGTCAGCACAGAAAGCTTAAGACACTCACGAGGACTTGGTAGAGGCTCTAAGTTTTCAACTGTAAAGTCGCGACAATACAAAAACGGCATCATCAGGCAGCCATCACAATTTAAAATTTCATGTATTATTTAAGTCGCCGCTATGAGGTAGCTCATTCAAGCCGCTAGAATCTCACAAGCTGCAGCTGTGAACTAGAATTCCTATAGTAGAATATTGTTGCCATGATTGGTGCGGAATTTGCTAGAATTGTCAAATCTATTTGGAGTTATCACTCTTGTAGATTACCTATCAAAAGTTTTTGGACGTGGCTATCTCGTACCGCTGCTGATCTACTCTAAGTGATTCGTATCAGTGCTCTCGATTTGGGTAACATCGTCGGCGCGAATGACAGAGGAACGAGAGTTACACAATATCATCCATAGAATCCGCAAGCGCAACACCTTCACCGCATCCTTAGAAACTTCTGTCACCTTTAATTGTCGAAAGCAATTGAGGTACGAATATGCAACAGCAGTGATCATAACCCCACAACTTGACCCATCAGGTTGTATGGGACTGTCGATCCAATGGGCATCAACAGTCGGATCTTGCCCTCCCACAGTGTCGCAATACCAGCGATGTATAAACGGCCAAAACTGTTTTTTTCCAAATGCTCTCCAACTCCGTTTTGTATGGACATCCCCGTAGTGGATCGTAATAGTGGACCTCGACCAATCTTGTGTTGTCATACTTTACTCGCACCACGATGAGACACCAATGTAAACCTCGGATGTTGATAGGGAGGATAATTGTATTCATGTCTGACAACGGGTTGGCCTGCTTCCGTTTAGTACATCTTCCGTCACGACGTGAGATACCAGGACCAGGACATCCGAACGGCCTTTTGCTGCCACTTGGAGGGTATAGTGTACCGTGGAATCACTCATCCATTCATCACCAGTAATGTACCCAACTACTTCCCAAAAGTAAATCGTCGTGATTGTGGATGGGATTGTATAATGGGTTTGCAGACACGCTGCCTCGTAGCCGCCGAGCACGTCAAGTGCCAGTTGGCTGTGGCGCTCTGCAATCGCCTTGCCTTGAACTCCAACCTCAGCCGCGAATAGTTCAACTTGTAACCCACTAGTCTTAACCCAGTCACCAGTCAGCCACTCGACATCTCTTTCCCACTGCGTTACTTTCTTTTGGAGCGCATAAAATTTTCTCATGGCATCTACGCAGGGACTGAGAAAGAAAGAAGTACGTCAGCTTTTTAGTAGCGCAACAATTACTATGTAGAAAAAGGAACTCTACCCACCTCGAGAATCGTGGACCTTTTGGTTTGAACTGCACAACCAGTTCATTCTGATGCCCCAGATCTTCGTCAACATCGATTATATCATTGTTGTCTGCGTTCGCCATGGCTTCGTTTACAGCGGGATTATACTCCAGAAGCGACGCTGTCAACTCATCCACCAAGGCTGTTGGGATAAAAATTGGGAGTCGGCATAGTGTCGCAACTGCCTTACTCGCTTCCTCTACTATTGGAGCACGCCCTCGAAGAGAACGATCATTCATTTTCACGGGATATTGCGCGAGAATTTCCTCCACGTTTCGTAATGGGCTCGTGTGTTGTGCCCAATGCATCAGTTCAATAATGTTCGTTCTCGATAATAGCTTCGGAATTTGATATCGCTTGCTTGATGCCTTACTCGCCCAGTATTGTACCTTCTCCTATGCATATTGCCTTGCACAACTGGACCCGCTAGATTCATGTGTTCGAATCCATCGACGCCCGCGATACGGTCGCCAGAACATAACACTTTGATGTTGTCAATTGGTGTGGGCGAAGGAGATCCCTCGGGGCCACTTTCCTCTTCTATGGCTTTCAAGCTGGAGGATGTCATGCTTGGAGCAATCCCGAATAATTCCTTCATCAAAACCCCTGGGTCAAGCTCCGTATCTGTGCATGCATTAATTGGAGCTGACCACGCAGCCATTTTTTCCAACACCACTGTAAGATCCGCAGGTTCAATCATACTCAGCGTGTCGCCCTCGACGTTGAAGTCGACATTGTCGCTGTTATTAGCGTCATCGTCCACCTTGCCCTTTAATCCGGCTTGCCCAATATGCTCCCACAACTCCAGCGCTGAGTAGAACTTCGCGCTAGCCAAATTTTGTAGGTACGTAATCACAGGCTCGAAGCAAGCCACAGCATGGTTGTATTTTTCCCTGGACGAAAGCACCGCCAAATTATCTCGTTCCTCGCGGGGTAGTTCCATAATCGTAACAGCGTTTTTAGGCGGGCGCTTAACTTCTGGTGCTTCCGGTAATTCCTCACACAATGACGGGTTGAAATCCACTTCAGCCTCAGATAACACAGGTGTTTCCTCCTTAAGTGAAGCCTTTGTCGTGAAATAGTTGCTAAGCTTGAGGCTGTCAACAACGGACTCAATGTACGACGCGCCGCTATCTAGCACTTCGTACAATCTCGACGCATGTACTATACTCCATCGTTTGACTAGTGTAGCTGGGGGGGGGGGGCTCGTTAAATCCCTTTCCGTCGCGGCACACAGCCATCATGTGCGCACAAGGCAAGTGATGACTGGTATAAAACCAATAGGTGCACACCCAGTGGTTGTCGTTACAGATAAACGAACGCCCACTGCACCAAACATTCCATTCACACGATTTAGGAATGGGCTCCACTGTTATCTTCGCTCCATGGATCACAAAGACATTCCATCGACGACAAACTTTGGCCAGAACATAGTTGCTCATCTCTCCCGAAATGCTTCGCAAAAATGTGGGGGCGCTTGGGAACTGCACATATTCTTGCTCAGCCCATGGACTATCTGGTTGATCACATTTGCCTGATGCTGTAGGACCGACGCTACAGCCTTGTCGATACTGCTCCGTTTTCCGAGAACCATCTTCAACTGATACCAGTTCGATTCGATACGATTTGTTGTCGTATTGCCCGCGCTGAAGCATTTGCTTCGCTCAAAGTTGCACCACAATGGCAAACAAGTCTTCCACTTTTGTCAAGGTATGCCTTAACGTCCATTTTGCCACTTGATTGGCAGAACCTTTTGCAAAATCGGAATAGACCTGTTCAAATCGGGTAGAGGCAGAGCTGTCCACGACGTTCACATAGTTAGTTCTGCTTTAGTCAGGCCGTACAAAGTAACGGTTCAGCTTACCTATACAGCATATCGGCAAAATATCGCTGCATCCGATCCTTATCCGACGCCTTCAGACCGAACTGCCACTTCCCTAACAGTTTCTTCCAGTAGGTGATAGCGTGGAATTGGCAGAGCAGAATAGTGGCCTCGGGGAAACACTTGCCCAGAGCTCGCCATCCAGGAAAGTCTTTGTCAATGGCGAAAGACTGAATCTGCTTCCACTTCGTATTTCTGCTTTTGAAGTAATTGAAGATAGCATTGAGTGTGCAAGCCTTTTGGTTCAGCGCCAAGAAATCGAAAACGGGAACCCACGTCCGGACGGCGTTGTAGCGACCAAAGAGCCTACATAGTAGCAACAACACGTTTCAGATATACTTTACATTCATACACCTTTACGACAACCACTTACCTAAATGGAAGCCCAAGTTGTTAGTTGAATGAGTCCAATCCATCGCCAGAGTCTGCCCCCATTGCTCGAAGCAATTTTTTTGTGCCGACGTTTGCACTAGGATACCGCAGGTAATATCCAACTGGTCGTGGATGAGCATCGCGTCATTTCCCTGAACCTGAACAAGCGCATCAAGTAGCTGCTTTAGCCGCGCTTAACTCGTCATGTTGTTACCAATGCGACGGAGCAGATTCTTCGTTTGCTGTGGAGTGAACTTCCGACCTAAAAGACGTATACTTCGCGTAAATACTTCAATCGACCAGTCCTCGCGTGAAAATAACATTACTTAGATGTCTGCTAAAAAACTTCCGATATCGTACCGTCAACCGGAATATCTTTCACGCGCATGCTACTAGAAACGTTAGTCAGGTGGTACAAATCCTTTCTGCTGGTGCCATCGTTACCGGTGTACGCTGAAATTGAGGCTGGAATGACGACAACAAAGTCGGCAATCCGAAATCGGTTTTCTTCTGACCCTTGTTTTATGAGATAGCTATGGAAGGAAAATCCATTCAGTATGCTGCTTATGCGTTGCTATCAGCAGCGAAAAGTATGCTGTTTTCGCGTTTGGGGTCTGCGTGCACTGTCCCGTACCCGGTGTTGGGACCCACGAACTAGGAGGGTCGCTGGGCCGGTCTCGGGGCGAGCCTGCTTCGATACCTCCCCGGGTGGGTCCGCTGCCGGATATGGCTACAGTCGATAGAGGGTACACTTCGGGTACCAAGTCTGGGGTACAGCGTCCACTCGCGTGAGGAGCCACCGTCGAATTGATGGCGCGACGCATTGAAGTCAGGCGCGAGCTTCTCGTCGTGAAAGCTTCCGTGAGGATCATGGAGCCGTCGCGGAGGGAGGCCGCGCAGCCCGACGGTCCTGTTCAAGCCTTAGCGGAGGGGGGGGGGGGGTCGCGTCAAGAAGGGATGGCACGCCAGGGTGCCCAGGTGAGGAGGAGGTGTCGTGCATATGAGCGCTCCCGGCCCGCGGTGACGGGCGCTTAGCTTTTTCAGTCTCGTATTTTTCCGTTAACCACAACGGCTAACCAAGGGACGCTTTTTCATTTACGCTAGCTCAGCTCCTACTGCTTCAACCCACCCAACTCTTTCCGACTTCGCCCCACCCAGAGGCCGCCCTCCCCAAACAGCCCGCTGGTGCCCCGATCCCAAACGGGAGGGTGCGTGACAGCGCGATAGTTGGGATATGTGCGGTTTCGGTTGACACTCATTGCTGTGCCCAACTAAAATCTGTGCTACATGCAATGAGTGCCGCTTCGTGACTATTCGTGACTAACCAAGAACAAAATATGTCCTAATAGCACCCATGCTGTACCTATCTAACCCCCAACGACATGCATACATCCGATCCGTATAAACCGAAGGCGTTGCCTTGCCGATCTTCACGATTGGACGAGATGCGGATGAGTACATTAAGTCTTTCAGTACGCCCTGCCCCAGGCCCCTCTTACAGGGCTCGATAGACCTCTACGGTTAAAATAATGCGATATCATTGGTTGAAATTAATACGCATACTTCCAGCTATCGGGTACGGGGCATATGACCTATAACAGGTCCCTGAAGTACTCATCCTACCACTTTATCATTTTCTAATCAGGGTTTACTAAATTTTATAGGTGGAATTAGCATTTATACCGGTCCTTCGTCGAATCGACGTGTTCAAGTTTAGCACACTCAAACTGGATGTGGACCACTTTACGCAGATTCCATTCGAGCTTGAGACGTCCTTCTTGCAGAGCAAGAGCCACTGAGCCGTCCTCCTGCTAAGTACTTTCCGTCAAGGCGCGCACCCCATGCCGCGGATCTACCAAATGGCGAGGCCTACAAGGCTATGATGCACAGGCGAAACGGCGTCATGAACGACCTCGTGAGCGGCAAGTCCCGTATGTAGTACTTGGCCACGCCGGGGCTAATAAGCTTGCGACTCCCGTGGCTGGCAAGAGTCCCGGCGACGTCGCGGCTAAGGAGCTGCTAACCTCCTCGATTCGTTCTGCGAATTGACACGCACGCGCGCAACGACAACTCGATTTGCTTTAGCAAGTTCATCGAGCTACTTCAGCGCGGCAACCGATTCACCCAGACCTATTTCGACAGCGACAGTTTAGGCAGTTGATAATACGCGACCCAGGCACGTCTGGGTTTATAAAATACAAGCACCATTTGTCGATATGGTGATTTCCAATGATATAAAGTGCTACCGAGCTGACTGTTATCTAAACATTTTATGCATTATTGTACTGGCCAAAATACTTCGGACCAAGATTTGTAACACTGGTAGTTTTTCGCCCGTAACTCCATCAATACTTTTTCAATGATAGTGTTTCTACCCGCAAAATAATCTTACGCAGCTCTTCTTTCTGCTAAGCATCACAGCTACACCTGCAAGCTTTTTAGATGGAGTACATGGACCAAGATATGTTGGGTAGCAAATCAATCATGGGCCGCACCACTACCAAAACGGTACCAACAGGGGTGCTATCAGACAATTCAGTACAAAGCTGACTGTGCAGTACGAAAGAGCAGTATTTTAGCTTTAGAATGCTCCATGGTTTGCTGTGTTTGGGCAAGAATTGACACCAGGAGAGTAGTTTGACCAGCAAGAAAACAGGTCGACGCCTGCTTAACGATATGCTATGTTACAACTGTAGCACCTAATATATTTGACCTGGGTACAGAATATTCCGATACGTTGATATGTAAAAAGGTCTGTATGATTTGATAAGATAGATTTGCCAGGATCCAGGAATGTTAAAATAATCAAACCATGCATCGAGATGTCCTTTTACATGAAAGCGTGTGTTCGGGCGTATGTTTTCCCGAATGAGCCAATAGAATACTTGTATTTTGATGAATGATCAGCTAACCCTAATGGAACCCTTTCCCCAAACTTTTTAGCTTTCGAGAGCGCTTTTTAAACGGTCTATATATTAAAAACGACGCCGAATTCGGCAAATCTGACCTCAAAATCGGAATCTACGGACGAAAAATACTCGGACGAAAACTACTCTTATATCTAAATATCGTATATGGAAAATTTTCATCTTAAAGGAGTAATTGGACGACAAATCTTGGTCCGAAGTATTTTGGCCAGTACAATAGTCCTATCACGGCGATGACGGTACGGTGACTGCGACTACTGACACCACTATGGCTTTGGACCTGGCAGCGTTAGAGCGAGTCCTCTCCGTCACGGACATGGAGCAATTTAAACAGGATGTTAGTGCGTGCAGAAGGAGCATCTGTGCATGTATCTACACGGCGACTCTCCGTCTTCTGGTTGAGATACCCCGGAACACTATTGTCAGGTACAACGCACGGCTATGGTGGAGCTGCAGAACTAGCGGCTCAGTTTCGCCACTGGAGTGAGCATTGCGGCTGTTCACTCACTCGATAGCCGGATTTCAGAGGACTTTGCAGAATGGAAGCGGGCTGTATTTAGTTACCAAAG
This sequence comes from Phytophthora vignae f. sp. vignae, assembly GCA_016169955.1. Lineage (NCBI taxonomy): Eukaryota > Oomycota > Peronosporomycetes > Peronosporales > Peronosporaceae > Phytophthora > Phytophthora vignae. The sequence goes on from JABJUM010000046.1 coordinate 79,139, forward strand.
TTTTTAAAAGAACTCCATCAGGTCTGCTTACTGCAAACGATCTCGAGTCATTGGACCGATGAAAGAGTCAGCTACCTGTTACAGACTCTCCAGGACGTGTTTTCCTCCGTAAATATCCCATAATTTTTTTTAAACAAATGACTAATCACGAATGCGCTGCAGACAGAAGACAGCTACCACTGACTTCGGCATTCAATGCGTCGGCTCCATCTTCCTTCAGTAATGAGCGCTGCTGACGTCAATTTGGCTTTTGAGAATTTGGTACGCGTGTTCAGAGGAGAGAATTCGGTACGCGTGTTTAGAGACGTAGAGTTAACGATGAGCTCTCTTGATTGTCAACTTGGTGTTGTGGTAAACCACGCAAAAGCTCGAGCAACACGCAAGCAAAACGAAAGAAGGTCGCTAAAGCGGTAACCGCAGCATCTAACGGAGAAAGTCGCAGCCGGATCGTTCTACAGCACCACCAGACCGACGACGAAATGTTTTTTGACGAACCCAAACTTGCCGGCTGAATAATGCGAGTAGCAATTGACACGAGGCCAAACGGGATTTTCCCGAGAGGCCGGAGTGAGTCGCTTGACGTGGCAGAATTCTGCATGCTGATTGGCTGGTTGATGGATTCAGCCCCGGCTGTACCCGTGTGACATGGTGTTCGCCAGGCTTCGACGGTGTTCCGCGGAACGAGTGTGGTGAGATCGAAGATGGGCCCTTTCAGACTTGGAAGCTCGCGTTTCAGGACGAGAATCCCTGGAATCGAGTGTTACGTCCAAGTCGCCCCCGTCCGCAAGCGGGTTGACCCTCGGGATGTCGAAAACGCCCCTGCAAACGTATTGCAGCTGGTGTCCCGCATCGCTTCGATAAAGACCCACAAACTACCTCGCGCACCCGGAACAAGATCAAGCCTCGCAACACAAGTCACGCTGCGTGCAAGCCGCTGGCCCCCTGGAACCGGATGCCTGAACCCAAGTGCTGCAGAATCAAGGATCCCTGAAACGCACCCTCGGATCCAAGCCTGGAACCAAGCGAAGATGCCTGACCTGATTTGTACCCAGAAGTCACTGACTGAAGAGTGGGATGATGGGATGAAAAATCCAGTCTACTTCGAAGTCGGCGTAAACAACGCCCTCAAGCATACTCAAGTCAAGATATTCACGAAGATCGCACGCAAGGAACACGGAAGAACACAGAAGAACCCAGAAGAAGATAGCCTTTACATTGAGCTTAGCGATAGTCTAGCAGATAACAATCAGAGAGTTCGTTTTACCCCCTACTGCGCAAGTCGAGAGTCACTGCCAGCCAGGAATCGGGTCCGTCGGTCGCCTAGGACACGGTCGTCGCGGAGCTCCCCACCATCATCAAGTCCATCTGCGTGGGGATCATTCGCTCGAGCGTTTGAAGTGATCCACGCATTCCATATCCTAGTTGGGCCCATTGCGTGTAGGTAAGGGTGGTGTCCCATTTCATGTCACTGATTGAGCTTGGGGAGATTTATTAGCGGTTGTCCCCTGAGTGTTTGACTTTGAGACTGCATTTGTGAGAGAGGATTGTATTGGATTGTGTATATTTCCCTCGTTAGAGGGTGGTGCGCGTTGCGAAAGGCCCCAGAGTTGACCAGTACTCTGGAATCGGCCTAGTCGACTGGCGTAAGACCCACCGCCCAAGGGTCTAAGAATAAGTGGCGGCTGTTTGTTGTGTATAACTCTGTATTGTATTGGTTTATCGGAAGCTGGGTGTATTCTGGGATCTCCTTGTGGACCTACCAGTTTATCCATCTCGTTACGCCTCCGGCCCCACCTCGCCATTGAGCAGTGTGTTCAAGTGGACGTCACGCTCAACTGGTTAATTGCCTATTTGTATTGAACAACTCACTTGGTGATCGATCCAGGCTCCCCAAAGGCAAACGACGCCGATAGGGATTCACAAGGTGACACGCCATCCCTGGAACTTGGTTTCAAGGAACTCCGGTTTCAAAGGACTGTGGTTCCAGGGACACCCCCTCTAGAGGCTTTGCAACACCAAAGCCCGGGCTACCGCTATACAAAACCCTCTGGACGGTTCAGGTTTTCACCGAACCTCGTCACAGCTGGTGCGCGTGCCCGGATTTGGGGTCCTCGGATTTCACCGAGTTATTTTTATTTGTAGGAATTGATGAGTTGGGTTTCGTTAACTTCTAGCCAGTGTTTATGGCGAGAGGACGAGGCAAGCAAGATGGAGGGCGTGGTGACGGAGGTCGTGGTGAGGCGACGCGTCACTCGCGCCGCGCGCAAGGACTGCCTGCGGAAGAGCACAAGGACCTGGATGTGATCAGCCGGGAGAATCGTGCGCGGAAGAAGGCAGAACGGGACACCAAAGCGGCTGCAGAGCAAGAGCAGAAGGCCACCGAGAATGCTGCCCAAGACGACCAAGTGTCGACGGAAGCGGCAGGATCGGCCCCAAGTTCAAGCTCCAAGCCTGGAGGTGTCGAAGAAGGGCAGGCTCAGAACCCTGAGTCTGCGCCGGCGTCTGAGGGAGGCGCCAATGTGGGTGAGCCCCCGGCAGCGGATCGAGTTTCGGACTCTCCGCCGCCGGATCAAGATGTGGAAGTGCTGAAGGTCGTTCCAGCCAAGGTCAAGGCCGAAGTGATCGAGATCGAGGATTCGGAAGCCGAGGCGGAGTCAGCGCTTGAGGATGCGGATGCGTCCTCGCGCTTGCCGCAGAGTTCGTCAGACCCGCCCCCGTCATCGTCGCAGGATCAAGCCTCTGGAGTCAATGTGTTGCCGCAAGGCGATGCCCCGAACCCAGCTCCAGCACCCGCAGGCCAGAACGCGGCATTGCGTTCGAGCCCAAGTTCGAGTGCGACTGAGGCCCAGCTTGACGAGACGGCGGCGAAGAATTTCGTGGCTCGACAAGTGTATCGCTGGGAGCAGATGCGTTCCGGACGTGTCGTTCCACCTTCGGTTGAGTACGCTTGGCCGACCCCGCGTCCAGACTTCACGGCCTGGCAAAAGGCTACCATAGCGACGTCGGATTACGTGCGGAATCGAATGGCTTTGGACGATCGGGATGCGGCTTGGATCTCCGAGCTGCGTCCTGAACGCAGAGTTCTCGGGATCGCTCAAGATCTGACGGCGCTTGCCATTCCACCGGCCATGATGACCGCTCGGGAGTGCGCGGCCGTCCTGGAGACCCTGCTCTTTGAAGCTGGATTCGAGTTTGTGAATGCGGTTCCAGACTGGTTCCTGACACATGCGTCCAAGATCAACCCTGGATACGTGCGTTCGGTCATCGGAGAACTTCAGCAAGTGTTGACGGTTGAGCTCATCGAGTGGAAGCAGCTCACCGCCGGCGTCCCATACAAGGTGGTGCCTGCTGTGAAACCGAAGAGTGCGTTCAACAAGTCCTCGGACCAAGGTGCTCAGTCTCAGGGTGGAAAGGATGATCTATTGATGGAGGATTATGAAGTCGAGCTACTCGGGCGAGCCTTTGTCTCGCAAGGTCGGATGGCTGGGATCATGGCTCTGCGCAGCCCGAGAGGGTCGCCGGAGATGAACCTGAACCCAAGCGCCCTCAACACTGACCTGCTCGTCCGCTCAGTATCTCAACTCCGTCGGATCACTCCCTGGTACCGTCGTCGAATGTGAGTCTGAACTCGGCAGCCCGTGCGATGAGCGTCCAAGACTCTGTCCCAGACCCGTCGTCCAGTGGCATCTCGGATTCGGTTCCAAGCATGATCGGTCCATCGGGAACCTCGGACAACTCGCCTTACACGACGTCGTTCGGAACGCAGTCGTCCAGGGAGAGTTCGTCGTCGTCGTCGCTGATGTCTCTGGGTCATGGAGCTGCATCGCACATGCGTCTAAGCTCTGGACCGCTGGTCATGAGCGTTCAAGCTGGAGGAACCTTGTCTACTCTTCCCGATTCAGGGATGTTCGTGACTCGAACGATGATTCCAGCACGAAGTACGCTCCCGGATCAAGAAGATGTCGACATGGCCGAGATCGAGAGTGCTGAAGTGCCAAGCAATCGAACCACATCCAAGCATCGGTCGTCGAGAACGAGAAGCGTGAAGACGGAGAAGTCTGAACCCTCACACAGTGAGTCGGGCTTGACGTCTGAAGGTCGTCACCTCTCGTCTGCGAGTTCGCGTCACGGCCGGTCGCAGAGGAGTCGTTCCAGCAGGACAAGTCGCTCGATGCGCTCTGGATCAAGGTCTTCGTCCGCATCGTCGGGTGCAGCGCAAGTTGCTTTGAACCTCATGCGCCAGTTGCAGGAGCAGCAGACTGCGTTCCAAACGCAGCTCAGCCAAGCGCAACTCAACATGCGACTGGAAGTGCAGCGCGAACTCCAAGGTGCTGGCAACGAGATCCACGCGCTGAAGGAGGAAATGGTCCGAGTGAAGGCGGAGAAGTCCAAGGTCGAGACAGCACTAGCACAGGCTGAAGCGTCCCGCGCAGAAGCCGAGCAACGTGCCCGAGACCAAGTGTTGGAGGACCTCCTCAAACCGGAGACGTTTCCGCATCCCTGGTCGCGCACGTCCGCCGTGGAACCTGCAGACTACGAGCGAGTGGCCATTGACTCCACGCTTCGCACGCACCCAGAAGTTGTTGAGATTGCGACTCGACACCTGCGCGAGCAGCACGAGGCAGACCGGGAGGACTTGGAACGACGTTGGAAGCAGCGTCTGGACGATGTTGAGGCGGAGCACCAGCGCGCTGACGCCGACCGCGCCCGTCGTGCCGCAGAGGCTGACCGTGAAATGAATGCGCGCTTGGACTCGGTGCAGCAGATGATCCAAAGTATCAATCTGGAACGCGAGCGCGAACGTGCGGAACGGGACCTGGAGCGTGAGACTGCGCTGAACCGGCAGAAGCATTTGGCTGGTCAGAATCGCGAGCTTCGTGCGACATTGTCCCAGATTCAAGCGCTTCGTGCAACGCATCCCCCCGAACCGGCAACCGGAGCGAAGGCAGTTGTATCGTCTAACCCTGATTCTGCAACCAAGAATCCAGTATCCAGTGGCGCAATCAATGATGACGTGCCGACTCGTACCGGCCATGTCCACTTGAAGAACACGACCGAAGTCGGCAGGGCACAGTTGGAAGCGACGCTGGGGACGAGCGCCATTAAGCAGGAAGCGGCTGAACATGGTCGATCCGCGAAGGACACGAAGACTGCGCCGTCGAGGAGCTCCGCTGTGAAGCCCGAAACTGTGTCGAAGCCTGAAGCTGGTTCCAAGTCTACGGCTAAGAAGGGTTCATCCAAGAGGCCTCCGTCCAGAAGATCCTCTTCCCGTAAGGGTGAGAAGGAGGACGCAGACCCGCCCTCGTCGGACCCGGATGACTCGGACTCAAGCTCGTCGGGCTCAAGCGACGGCTATTCGAGTTCCAGCGGATCCAGCAGCAGCTCAAGCGATGACATGGACCTGGACCTGACTACGTCGACGACGACCAAGGAAGGCACCACGGTTTGGACCTACCGACCCTATATTAACTATAATGCGGTCGAGAAGTTCAACGAGGACGCTTCACTGGAAGACCGAGTCGGCTGGTGGGAGCGATTCATCGACATGGCGTCTCAAGGCTCTTGGCCTGACAAGATGAAGATCAAACAGCTTCGTGGACGCATGTCCTCGGCTCTTCGAGACTGGTACGCACAGCTGCCCAAGTCGGTTCGCCACAACTGGAAGAAGCTGTCGCATCGTTTCAAGGTCATCTACTGCAGGACGACTGGTTCGTACGCTGAGCGGTACTACACGATGAAGGTCCGATCCGGAGAGACCGCGCTCAAGTTCTTCTACAGGTTGAATGCAGCTGCAGTCAAGGCGGGCATCCAGTTCCAGAAGCCGTCTAAGCGCCGTGAGCGACACCTTCGGCGCTTCATCAAGAAGCTCAAGGACACTCAGCTCAAGACTGCGCTTCAGGGTCAACGGTTCAAGAGCATCGCCGATGTTGAACACGCGCTACGCAGGCACGAAGACATCTGGCGTAAGGAGGGTTACGACACTCCTCCGCCTAAAACTCGTGACTTTCGCGCTGACAACGATCACCAAGGTCGATTCCGACCTCGCCGGACTGGGCGCGCTTTCGTAGTCCAGGACTCTGAACCTGACTCGGACTCTGAACCGGAGCGACGCGTGCGGTTTGAAGAACTGGGCGATGAAGAGAAGCCTGCGGTACCTTCAGCCCAGGTCGCACTTGCTCGGGGACGTGATGATCACTCCGGTGAAGTGTCGCACTCCGAGCCAACGCCTGGTTTCAAGCTGCAGGACATGATCAAGGAGTGTTACCGTGTGATGGAGTCTGAAGGATGGCGCCCACCGTTCAACAATCAAGCAAGCGGTCCAAGGCCACCGTCGCCAGCGCATGGGAACTCGCCGTTTCCAAGGACATGTGACAAGTGTGGGAAGTTCGGCCACTCGAAAGAGAATTGCTGGGCAGACCTGACCTGTGGCCGATGCCATGACAGTGGACACCCGACTGAAATGTGCCGCGTGAACCCGTGTCCAAGATGCAACCAGTTTCATCGAGGTATTTCGTGTGAAGATTGGAGAGCGTTCCAAGCGATGAAGAAGTACACCCACCAAGGCATGTCCAAGGATGTGCCGACCCAAGCCCCAGCCAAGTCCCAAGGTGCTGAGGCCGACTCTGGGGAGAAGCGGTTAAACCACTAAGCCCGCTGGATGGGGTTCCAGAACGCGTCGGGCTCAAGAAGACCCCAGAGTTGTGTGTCTTGGCATACGTTGGCCCAGAGCTGAGAAGAAGAAGAAGAAGACAAGACCGTGATAACCAACAATGCATGACCGTGTTTCAAGATTCCAACCCTGTTTCAGACAACCTGGCTTCAGATAACATGCGTTCGAATGATGTGCGTGTGGAAGCAGAGGCTCCAGTCGAGTTTCAGCTTCAGCCAGGAGAACGTTATGGATGGTGGGAAGATCACGAGCCAGAGAATGCGCATCAGGTTGCCATGGTGCATGGAGCTGTGAACAATTGTCGGACCAAGATCCTCCTGGACTCTGGTGCGTCTGTCAGTATGCTAAGCTTTGACTTTGCGCGTAAGTTGAAGCTCAAGCTCAAGTCGCACAAGCAGATGAAAGTCTCAGGACTGGGAGGTGTCCCGACATACATCACAGCTCATGCCGAGGTCAAGATTACTCTTGGACCACGGATTGTCTACGTTTTCAGGCTTTGGGTGGCCAACATTGGTGAAGGTGTGGATGTTTAGCTTGGGATGAACTTTATGTTCAGTGCTGGTGTACGATTGTCGATTCGCGAAGGACTGGTCCAGCTACCGGACGAGGAGACGATCTTGATGTACGGGGGTCCGGATCGAAGTCACATGGGCTTGGACCTGCCGGTGAATCCTGCGGAGACATTGTATCTGGATCCAGGGCAGAGTGCTGTTGTGCGAATCCGCTATGGACAATCGAACCCTCAACGTGAAGTCGTTTGGGCTGGACGTGGAGATCGTTGGGTGACGAAAATCATCTACGCGGCTAAATCTTGGCCGGTTGCAGTCAAAGTTGTGAACATTTCAGACAAACAGATCTGGATTGATCCTCGAACTGCTGTCGCCAGGATCGTGGAGTATGGATTCTTCCCTCGATCAGGTCGATTCGTGCGTCCAGGCAAGAGGCAGTACCAGGAGTGGCAACAACTCATCTATGAGAATACGCTGTCGGCTCAGGCGCAGATGCGAGCAGACAAGCTAGCTCAGTTGCAGTATGAACAGGAACCGTCCTGTGTCCAGACGCCCTCGTATTCCTGGCCGTCCAAGATCTTGTCTCGTCCTGCCAATGTGACTGCTGAAGTACGACTTGCTCGGTTGTGCAGCGTGTTGGCTCCCTCGGAGAAGGACGTCATACCCAATGTGAAGGACGTCGCGGTTCAGACGGACGGGTTCGAGGAAGAAGTTGTGGTCCAGGAGGTTGGGGCGGATACTGCTGATTTGAATGACGTGGTGAGTGCTCAAGAAGCCACCGTGTCACCAGCATACCCTCCGGTTTCTGGCTGCACCGGCTCCGAAGTGCCTGCTGCAGTGGAGTGTGGTGGTGTTGACCTTGATGACGAAATAGAGCCAGTTTCAGGGACGGCAACGCAGGGTTTCGCCAGTACCCCGGTGGAAATGCTGGAGCGCGAGTATGCGCGCTGTATGCGTCTCACTGCGGAGGAGTTGGACTTTGAACCGGCTGTCTACATCCGAGAAGGAAGTGAGTTGATGACGCAGTTGCGGGACCAGCTTGCGATGCTACCGGAAATGACAGATTTGAGCCCGGAGTGCAAGATCGAAGAAGCTGATGTTGGAGAAGAAGGAGTCTCGACGCCGGAGATGAATGAGAAGCTGAGGAGCATTCTCAGGTACCACCGGAAGATTTTTCTAGGTGACGGAAACGCTGCCCCAGCTCCTGCGCGAGGCGTAGTGTGTGACTTGGACGTTGGAGACGCTAAACCAGTGGCTCAACGTGCGAGGCAGATTGCTCCTCATCTCTGGGTCAAGGTCTACGAGCTGCTCAAGAAGCTCCTTGAAACCGGGCTGATCGAGTACTCTTTCTCCGAGTGGGCTTCGCCGATCGTGATTGTACTCAAGAAAAATGGTGTGGATATCAGGATGTGCATCGACTACAGAGTGGTGAACAAGTTCATCAAGCTGTCGTGCTACCCGCTTCCACTCATTGACGATTTACTCATCGGGTTTGAGTCCGCCATGTGGTTTATGAGTCTCGATATGGCAAGTGGTTTCTGGGCCGTGCTCATGACGGAACGCGCTAAGTTGGTTTCAGCGTTCATTTGCCCGTTTGGACAGTTCCAGTGGGTCAGGATGCCGTTTGGACTGAAGAACGCTCCGCTGGTTTACCAGGCAGTAATCAATAACTGCCTGTGGGGATTCGTTCGCCTGCCACCAGAAGAAGAAGCCAAGGTTGATCGTGATGTGTTGGAGTTCCTGGAACTGACCGGGCCTGAAGAGGAATTGGTGACAAGTGCAGATGCTGAGCCCGAACCTGAACTTCCCGTGCTGACGGACGAGATGACTGTCTTCAAACGGAACATCCCTGCCCCGCCACAGATGGGTCCAGTGTTGGGTCGCAGCTCTTACATTGACGACATCGCTCACGGCGCTCATACGTGGGACCAGCTGTGCGACGACTTGAATGCACTTCTATTTCGGTTGAGATACTGGAACATTTCCGTGAGTCTCCCAAAGAGTGAGTTCGGGAAGTCGACGATTCCATATCTTTCACACGAAATCAGTGCGGAAGGTATTAGAGCCACGCCCAAGATTGCAAAGTCGGTGCAGGACTTGCCGTTCCCGTCAACGCTCAAGGGAGTCCAGTCTTTCCTGGGAAGCTTGAATTACTACAACCAGTTCATTGAAGACCTTCCTGTGGTTGCTGCGGTGCTCTATGAGCTGACGGATGACCAAGTTCGCGCGGGTCGAGACCTTTCCAGGGCTAAGGAGGCGTTTGAGATCCTGAAACGCAAGATCGTCTCGACCCCTCTACTCCGACATCCTGATCGCACAAGGCAGTATGTCATTATCCCGCACGCTAACCCGTGGGCTGCATGCGCAGTTCTAGGACAAGTGTATGACGGTGTGATTCAACCTGTGCGGTTCACGGGACGCGTCTTGAACGAGTCTGAGATCCGGTACCATGTTGCGGAGAAGGAAGTGTTGGCGTTTCTAAGGGTGCTGGAGTTGTTCAGGCCTTTGCTTCAAGTTTCAGCATTCCCGCTGTTGATTTACACTCGGTACTCGGTTATGAAGTGGTTGCTCGGCTCGAATTCCGCTGACGGCCGGTGTCTGAAGTGGGGTCTGGAACTGTCTCGGTGGTCGTTGGAGATTCGGCTGGTCCTGCGCGACGAGGATGGTCTAGCCGCGATTCTTGGTGCAGGTATCACGCCCCGAGAACACCTGGACGCCATCGCTGAAGAACTCATTCCGGCCAAGGGACGGATCAAGCCTCCACCTGCGATCAGCATCGAGATGCTTGAAGATGATTACCAAGGTGTGGTTCTAAGCTTTGATGGTGCGGCCAAGACTTCTACGCGACAAGGGAGCTGTGGATGTGTGTTGTGGCAGTTGCCTGGGTGGACAGTCTTGGAAGCACATGGATTCATGCTGGAAGATGTGACGGTGAATGATGCCGAGTATCATGGATTGCTCAAAGGCCCGAAACTAGCGTCTGAGCGTGAGATTCAGGATCTGGTCGTGGTTGGAGATTCGAGGATTGTGATCCAGCAGGCACAAGGTCTCATCAATTGTCATCAGCCTAACTTGCAGCGAAGGCTTGCTGAGTATGAAGTGCTGAGGGCTAAGTTCAAGACGGTGCAGCTGGTCCACGTCAAGCGTCTATACAATCAGGCTGCTGACTATCTGACATCGAAGACGTTGGCACTTGGCCATACGTGGACGGTCGAGGACGCGGATGAACTTCTGCACCTGCAGGTAGTCTCACGGATCCCAGAACAAGTCATGAAACCGAATGCCACTCTGAACCCGGAGGGCCATGGTGCTGATGCTGAACCCGAAGACATTGGAACGGTGAACATTGTGCGATTGGAGAGTTCTAGTGCTGACCTAGGCCCGCTTACCTTCGCTGCACGAGTCCTGACTGCAGTGACTCGGCAACGCTCAAGGGAGGATGACGAGCGCCGGGAGGCCATGGGGCCCGTGGAGTACCAGGCTGAACGATGGAGGCGTATCAGGGCACATCAGGACGGGGACGCCTTCCTGATGGGAATCAAGAGTTACTTGAAGGGAGAACTGGGCCAGTTTTCCCGTGCTCAGGTCAAGAAGATTGCCAAGTATGCTGACCAGTACGTGCTGGATTCCAGAGAGGTCCTGTATCGCTTAAGTGCTCCGACGCCAGAACGCCCGCGCAACAAGGATTCAGAGCTGAGGTTGGTGGTTCCAGAAAGCTTGCGCCCGGACATGTTACACTACGCGCATGAGGACTATCAAGGCGGACACCAGGGTATCACTCGAACGTATGAAAAATTGCGTTCTGAGTTCTACTGGCCCAGGATGTATGCTGATGTCGAAGTCTTCGTCAAAGAGTGCACGGACTGCGCGTCAGCCAAGGGATGACCGCCCAATCCTGGACCTTCGCCGGGGAACATTGAACCCACTCGCCCGTTTGAGGTCGTGTCCATGGACTTCGTGACGCACCTGCCCAAGTCGGAGCGCGGGAACACGTTTCTCTTGCTGTTCCAAGATGCGTTCTCTGGGTATGTGATGTGCAAGCCCATGAGTTCGACCACAGCTCAAGATGTCGCAGAAGCGTACGAGGAACGGGTCTTCATGAGGTTTGGGGCGAGTTCAATGTTGCGCCATGACCAAGACCCGAGATTCATGAGTGAAGTCTTCACGCGTTTCAGAGAGCTGATGGGTAGCAGACAACGTGCGACTTTGGCATATCGCCCTCAAGCCAATGGTCAACAGGAGCGGTCTGTCCAGACTGTGGTGCGAAGCATCCGAGCCTACATCGCTGAGTCTGATCAAAGCGACTGGGCCGAGCACGCGGAACATCTGATGTTTGCATTAAGCACTTCGTTCGATGCGACTCGACTTGACACTCCATTCTATTTAGTCCACGGCTGGGACGCTCAAGGGACGGTTTCAGCCATGCTGGGGCCAAAACCTTCGGCGGTTCAGGAACGCACCGCCTACGAGTGGCGCCGCAAACTGCAGCGAGATTACGGCTACGCACAAGCGTGCGCTGAAGACTTGCAGCGAAAGGCGAAGCGCGCTCGGTCGGCAGCCCAGACTCAGAAGTGGATGGAGTTGTCGGAGCGTCTCAAGACCGGTTTCAAGGAAGGTGACGCTGTCTGGCTCTACATACCCAAGGTGCAACCGGGGTTGAGTCGGAAGCTTGCCCACTTGTGGCACGGACCATTCCGAATCGAAGAAGTCCATGACGATTTTAAGGTCAAGCTCAAGGTGACAGACACTGGCTATCGCGTGAACCCTTGGGTGCATGTGAGCCGTCTGAAACCGCGCGCACTGTGCCCGAAACGCCCGACTGCAGAGATTGATGTGGGTGACGATGACGACTTCGATGCTGCCTTACTTCCTGAAGACAGCTGGGAGCCGGACGCTGCCAACAATGAGTACGAGGTTAAGAGAATTCTCGATCTACGCTGGAAGAAGCGCACTCGGACCTCCCGACGCACCCGCGAGTACCTCGTCAAGTGGAAGGGCTACGAAGAAGCAGAATGGCTGCCAGTCACTCAGTTGAATTGCGGTGCCCTCCTGTACGAATTTAACCAAGGAGCTAGAGCGCAAGCTCGCTTCCGGGCGATGCAGGCAGGAGATGACCACCCGAACGTGAAGCGTCCTTTGGAACGCGCATGTCCGGAAACAGACCGCTGAAACCTGTGAAGTGATTGACCAAGCCTTGAAACCGATTTGTGACCTGAAACGATGAAGCTGTATTGACCTGTGTTACGCTCTAAGTGTGGCCAGTTCGTGCAGTATGATGGAGATTACGATTGGGACGTATGTGGAGATGTGAAGTGCAGTGTGTGGTGCCAGCGTGTGACTTCGGTGGCGGTATGGAGTTTGAAGACAAGTGTGAAGATGGCCTGGAGAGCGTCTTCGTCTGTTGGAGCGGTCCAACGTGTGGGAAGCTGGACGTTGGTATCAACTGCGCTGAAACTGGATGCTGGAACGAGACGAGATGCTGAGAAACTGGCGAATTCCCCCCGGGTGATGAGTCGTGGCTTGCGCTGAGTGCCACAACACGATTGCGCTGCTGAATTTACAGCCTCGGCCGCCCGGTTGCTTGAGCCCGAGCTTGAGCCTTGAGCACCATTGCCACTTGGAGAGTCCGGCGCACCACTTGGTGTGACATCCAGCACCCCACCGTCGTCCTGATCATCTTCCGCGTCGCCATTACCCTTGCCGGCTTGCGTGTCAACGCCGTGCCCAGACTCCTGCTGCTTGTCGCCACCTTGCGGCGACCCACATGGCGCTTCGACTGCCTGCGAAGGCTCGGAGACGCCCCCCTCGCGCGGACCTTGGCCCTGCGGGATGATTTGATTTGCGGCCGCCTCATCGGCGGTCTCCTCGCGCCCCGACATGCTGCGAAGTTGCTGCAGTAGCCGCGCAGTTGCTGCGCTCTCGCGTGTGTGCGCTACTCGCGGAATTTTGATTGTGTGACTGGACGTTGGATTGCGGTTGGAAGATGGAGTGAAATCTGGCCGCTGGCCACTGTCCGACAGTTGTTGACCCGACGGAGAGACAGGGTGGAGAAGAGTTTCAAGGCGTGGCAGTTTCTTCAAGCTCCTCGACTCTGAAGCCGCCTCCGCTTCACGCCCGTTGCCTCTGGGACCAGACATGATGCGTCAGCTCGGAAGCAAGTTCCTCTATGGCGCACCATAACTGGACGGGACGGTTGACACGAGGCCAAACGGGATTTTCCCGAGAGGCCGGAGTGAGTCGCTTGACGTGGCAGAATTCTGCATGCTGATTGGCTGGTTGATGGATTCAGCCCCGGCTGTACCTGTGTGACAGGGTGTTCGCCAGGCTTCGACGGTGTTCCGCGGAACGAGTGTGGTGAGATCGAAGATGGGCCCTTTCAGACTTGGAAGCTCGCGTTTCAGGACGAGAATCCCTGGAATCGAGTGTTACGTCCAAGTCGCCCCCGTCCGCAAGCGGGTTGACCCTCGGGATGTCGAAAACGCCCCTGCAAACGTATTGCAGCTGGTGTCCCGCCTCGCTTCGATAAAGACCCACAAACTACCTCGCGCACCCGGAACAAGATCAAGCCTCGCAACACAAGTCACGCTGCGTGCAAGCCGCTGGCCCCCTGGAACCGGATGCCTGAACCCAAGTGCTGCAGAATCAAGGATCCCTGAAACGCACCCTCGGATCCAAGCCTGGAACCAAGCGAAGATGCCTGACCTGATTTGTACCCAGAAGTCACTGACTGAAGAGTGGGATGATGGGATGAAAAATCCAGTCTACTTCGAAGTCGGCGTAAACAACGCCCTCAAGCATACTCAAGTCAAGATATTCACGAAGATCGCACGCAAGGAACACGGAAGAACACAGAAGAACCCAGAAGAAGATAGCCTTTACATTGAGCTTAGCGATAGTCTAGCAGATAACAATCAGAGAGTTCGTTTTACCCCCTACTGCGCAAGTCGAGAGTCACTGCCAGCCAGGAATCGGGTCCGTCGGTCGCCTAGGACACGGTCGTCGCGGAGCTCCCCACCATCATCAAGTCCATCTGCGTGGGGATCATTCGCTCGAGCGTTTGAAGTGATCCACGCATTCCATATCCTAGTTGGGCCCATTGCGTGTAGGTAAGGGTGGTGTCCCATTTCATGTCACTGATTGAGCTTGGGGAGATTTATTAGCGGTTGTCCCCTGAGTGTTTGACTTTGAGACTGCATTTGTGAGAGAGGATTGTATTGGATTGTGTATATTTCCCTCGTTAGAGGGTGGTGCGCGTTGCGAAAGGCCCCAGAGTTGACCAGTACTCTGGAATCGGCCTAGTCGACTGGCGTAAGACCCACCGCCCAAGGGTCTAAGAATAAGTGGCGGCTGTTTGTTGTGTATAACTCTGTATTGTATTGGTTTATCGGAAGCTGGGTGTATTCTGGGATCTCCTTGTGGACCTACCAGTTTATCCATCTCGTTACGCCTCCGGCCCCACCTCGCCATTGAGCAGTGTTCAAGTGGACGTCACGCTCAACTGGTTAATTGCCTATTTGTATTGAACAACTCACTTGGTGATCGATCCAGGCTCCCCAAAGGCAAACGACGCCGATAGGGATTCACAAGGTGACACGCCATCCCTGGAACTTGGTTTCAAGGAACTCCGGTTTCAAAGGACTGTGGTTCCAGGGACACCCCCTCTAGAGGCTTTGCAACACCAAAGCCCGGGCTACCGCTATACAAAACCCCCTGGACGGTTCAGGTTTTCACCGAGCCTCGTCACACAATATCCAACGTAAAAACCTCTGCTTCGGCGGAGCCGCTTCGGGGTCAGCTCTTCCAGCAAGATTCCGTTTCAGTTCTTGCATCGGTCTGTATGAACATACTGTGAGGTTGAGCTGGCAGTACGAGGAGCCTTCAGAGGGGCTTTAGAATGTGAGGTCGAACTGGGCCTTCACAGGGTTCAGACACTGCTACTTATAGCAAATTACACAGACATCCATAGAGACCGGTTAGTCGGGTTTCCATTCTGGCGATCAAGCAATGGGAGAAGGCTTACCAGAGAGCGCCAGCTCCCGCTCCATGCTCTCCTGTTAACACGCCATAAGTTACAAGGCAAGTCAGTGCTAGAGCTGAAAGCCGCACGGCTTCATCATCGTAGGTACGGGCTTCGGCAAGTTCTCCGCGTCTACCTCATCGTTACATTTGCCGCCACGCGAAGCGGCCGTTCCTCACACTGGTGCTGGAGGTGGACGCCGACGCCGAGCCCTTGCCGCCGGCCTTCTTCTTCGTGGTCGTGGGCTTCGACACGACCTCGGCGTTGTCCTCGGCGTTGTCCTCGGCGTCGCTGACACTGCCGCGCTGAGCGGGCGTCTTCCTCGGTTGGGGCTGGAGCTGGACACCGACCAGGAGCCGAGGACTTGGGTGCGTTCTCCATGTCGTCGTCAGTATCGCTGTCATCGTCGATATCAGCGGTGGTTTCTTCGGGCTGGGGCTGGAAGTTAACCAGTGGCATTTCCGGCCGCCTGTATGGTCTTGGTCGATGCTACCCGCGCTTAGCAAAACGCCAAAAGAGCGCTTTTTTATGTAACGACCTTCTGGGGAATTTAGAGTTATTGGATAAACTCGAACAATTAAATATACCTTACACACACATTTTAATTGTATATTATTAAACTATAGTTGTGCGATTGCAATTCAAATACCCTGTGAACCGCAAGCCATGCCAAATTATTTGTGTCGACGGGTCTATATCTTGCTATAAAAATGTCTAAGGGTCGATAACGACGACACCGGAAGAAGCTACCTTACTAACGCGATGACAATTGCACCCTGCGCAAGACCGTCTCGCGCGAAGGCAACAGCCATCACGCGTGGATCCGACGTCCAGACGTCTCCGACCCCGAAGAAGAAGGCCGGCGGCAAGGACTCGGCGTCGGCGTCGGCGTCGGCTTCCCGCGCCAGCGCGAGGAAGACGCCTGCTCAGCGCGGCAGTGACAGCGACGCCGAGGTCGAGTCGAAGCCCCCGACCACGAAGAAGAAGGCCGACGGCAAGGACTCGGCGTCGGCGTCCAGCGCCAGCGCCAGCGCGAGGAAGACCCCCGCTCAGCGCGGCAGCGACAGCGACGCCGATGACAACGCCGAGGGCGCCCAGAGGCCCGCGGCCACGAAGAAGAAAACGAGGAGCGGCAAGGGTTCCAGACCTGCTTCCAGCTCGAGCTTGACGAAAAGTCTCACTAAAAGAAAGGTGAATGGAGACGTGGTTGTTGTTCGAAGTGAAGGTGGTAGTGGCTCGGAGTCGGATGAATGGCCCGAACCTCCAAAGAAGACGCGTAGGAGAGATCTGGAGACGAGTGCGTCTGCCGGTGTCTCAGTCGCTGGTCGGGCGACATCCGGTCAACCGATTCAACGTTCATCGTCTTCGAAACGAGCAGCCTTTCCGGGGCCCGAGCGGCCCGTGAGGGCGTCGGACTCGGTATGCGCGGTTTCAAGGGCAAAGACGTCTCAGAGCGACGAATCGCGGCCTGGTGGCGAACGAATGGCGACTCGAGCGCTAGGAAAGCGCAAAGCTCTGTCCCAAACCTGGGAAGGCGATGATGAGGACTCGTCCTTTGATGAAGCTACCTACCGCTTTAGACGGAATGCAAGTGACGATGAAAGCGACGAAGAGATCGTGAATTCCGGTGTCCGACCTGTACCCACCCAACCTACCATGAACGGAAGACTAACACGCGGCCAAGAAGCCACCTTGGCCGAGCACGGCGCACGTGTGGTGGTTCCTGTGGAATCGGTCCCTATGCGAGATCAGAATGAGGAGGTGGAGGAAGGGCACGAAAGCGAACGATACTACAAGGTCTACCGTATTACCAACCGCCAGGAGGTTGATGGTTTTCTACAGTACTAGGTATTGTGGGGGGAGGGAGATATCTCTGACGGTAGCTGGCAGTGGGCTAGCACTCTTTTGGAAAACGACCACAAGAATCGCCTGGACGCCGTGGGTTTATACATGGAGTACAAGATAAAGATCGAAGCATTCAACAGGACGTTCTCGCCGAACCGTCGAAAGAAGTTGCTCCTCCTTTCACAGTGGGCTAACGCTAGCAAAGCCGCGAAGCGGCTTCTCTCAGATGATGACAAGAACCGCTCCATGTTCGAAACCATGAGAACAATTCTGGAAGAGGGCTTCGGCTGGATGATGCCGTATTTAGATGAGGAGGTGGATTCTTACTGCGAAAGCATTGGGCTTTCTAAGCGTGGTGTGTCGTGGACTCAATTTATGCATTTTTCCGCCAAGTAAACTCCCGCTGGATCAAGAAACACAAGGTTGGTGTGGACCTTCGTACATTGAGTAAGAATCTGTTCAAAGACAAAGGACTTGGCTTGAACGGCTTGTGGGCTCTTCTGATTGACGATAAATTAGAAGATGGCTGGTACTTCTGCGGCGCGATCGACTCATCGTTTATTGGGCACGCGTTTCCTGTTGAAGTGGACGGCGACTTGAATTATGCGTGGGTTGATGGGGAGCGATTAGAGCTTGGATCTCAGGAGGACTTTGTCTGGCGCATGGCGTTTGTCCATCGAGTAGTGCAGGTCGAGGGTGAAGCCGCAGCAAGCTTCATTGAAGAGCCGGCCAAGGGAAAACCTAAGCTCAAGCGCCGCAAGCGCGGAGGGGCCAAGAACAAGTCTTAAAAAGACTAACTTGAAATATGAATTCGCGGGGCAGTGGACGGTGATAAATGAAATTTGTTGAAGCCATGGCATTACGGTAAATGGTTTAAAGTATTTCATCTGCGGTATTCTGTACGAATGGATACAAAGTGATCTCGTTGGGGAAGGCGGTTGAGGGTGAGAGTTTGTTCCGCCTTCACGAGGAGTCCGAAACGTAGGATTATCAGAACGATTCTTGGCTGCGGTGTTCGAGTTGCTTGACCGCTTGTTGGTATTGAAGTAGGAGAGAAAGATGGTTTATTTTGGTGATCTGACATCAAAGGCAACCGAGTTGGCAATTGGATTTCAAGTAATCGCGGGATTGATAATGTCGAAATAGCATGCATCGTGTACCACAGGTAATACTAAGCCTCGTCTCCCAGAAGCACCACCATTTGAGGATATACCAACTTGTAACAGCAATTATTTTCCTGTCACGATCTCAACTGAAGTAATATCGAGCTGGGCACTAACGACTAGCTATCGAGTGTCCTAACCAAGGTTGCTGAAGCGACGAATCACGGTTCAATCGTACTCCACTTGGTTCGGCAATGTTAGCTTGCCCAGCGCTGTCGTGGAGTTGTTCAGTCGTCGACAGGTCTTTGATGGCGCGTTTCCGTTTTCGGCATCGCTCAGGGCCGGGAGAGGTTTGGCGACACTTGGAGTCGGATTAGTAAATTGGTCCCTGTAGTGAGCAACAGCGAAACATGCTGGGTGGTATTCAACGAGGCATTTCGTGCATCCGAAGCTTGACTTGGATGTCTTGATGTCTTGAAGACTGCACATATAGCACACCAGCTTTCCGCTGGAATGCTCGCGGTTATTCGGTGTGAGAATGTGAACTCCGTTACTGTCTCCGCTAGCAGTTGCGAGCAATTCGAGTCTAGCTCGTTTTGGCTCAGTCTTCCTCTGGTTTCTCGCAGCGCACTGGGCAGCTGTCAAGTTTCACGAAGCGTCTTGGGTGCCTTGGGTTTCTGTTGGATGTTTTTCATCAGTGCGAACGCGTTGATGACCAAGAGATCTAGTAACCAAGTGAACAAGCTCATTGAGAGTCTCATTTCCTTGCGTCGCGTAGGATTCGTGGAGCGGAGTTGGTCCACGCGGTCAACACCGTTCATGCCGATGTTGTACGCAGCCACTACAGCAGGGACCACAATGGTTGTTCGATGCATGACTTCATTTCCCGTCCACCGTCGGATTGGATACAACCCGTGGCAACACTCAATGGCTTCCCTCGTCTCACCCCCTAGCACACGTGCGCTTGGTGTTCTTGTCAGATCATTTGTGTAAAAAGAACAGGTTTCTTGTCGTTAAAGACAATGAATCCAGCTCGACCTGAAAATTGGCGAAGGGGCGAATACTTCGAGCGGAGACGCGGCGGCAGATTTTTTTGTTCTTCAGCATGGGTTTCCCTTGCTGACTTGGAATCGATCTCGTCCACTGCAGCAATGAGCTCCCACGAACCACGCGGCATTTGACTCACCCGGGAGATGGAATCGGCTACCGCCTCCAGATTTAAATGACCCACCCAGTCCTTCATGACGGTTCCAAGTATACAAACTTCGCCGTCCGTCATCACAAGAACGACTTTAACCAAGTTGTGTCTCGTGTAAACGTTGTCGCAGACAATCAGACGCCTGCCCGAGGTCGCTGGGTGTAGCTTCGTTTGGTGCGCGATCATTGACATCCATAATGCGGACGCGGATTCAGGCTTGACATGGATGTTCGTTTGCTTGAGGGCGACTCGCAGGGGTAGTCGCATACTTGGGAACAACTGCGTATAACATTGAGCTGCCGTCGTCGGCATCGTGTTACTAGACCCGTTATCCCAGAGCGAGTGAACGTAAAGCGACTGCCACCCCACCACCGCGTAAAAGCGAATTCCGAATTTGTCAGGCTTCAGTGGCATGAACGGCTTGGCCAATGTGCGAGCTTTAGTACGAACCCCAGTCTCATCAATACTGCTGATACCGATTTGAACAGCAATTGTGGCAAACTTGCGCTGGAAATGCTCAAGGAGCAGGCGGCCGTGCCAAAGTGGGTCTTGTC
The DNA here is from genome assembly GCA_016169955.1 of Phytophthora vignae f. sp. vignae. NCBI lineage: Eukaryota > Oomycota > Peronosporomycetes > Peronosporales > Peronosporaceae > Phytophthora > Phytophthora vignae. The sequence goes on from JABJUM010000046.1 coordinate 99,035, forward strand.
TGGCAATCTCCTCTGCGGCCGAGCCCTGCGCAGTCCATTGTAATACCTCCGACGTCTCATTCTGCTGAAGAGCTTCTAACGTCGCCTCCATTGCGATTTCCACGCGTCGACGAATTGATGAAGCGTTTCTTAGGGTCTTGCCTGCAGCGTTCCTGTCGGTATTGGAACGATTCGAACCACCTGACGCCGCAGCGGCAATAGCAGTTTCAGCAGCTTCGGCAGCAGCTTTAGCGGCTTCCGCAGCCGCGGTAGTGGATTCGGCGGCTTGTGCAGCAGCAACCGCAGCTTCTGCGGTGGCTGCGGCCTCTGCAGCTTCAGCCGCAGCAGGTTTAGCGGCTGCGTCGGTGTCCGAGCATTCAGCAGTATCTACGTCTTCGTTGTTCTCAAACGGTGGGTGGACTTGAAAGGCTCCTCGAATCGCTTGAAAACGTTCACGGTCCATCGTGGCTTTGAAGTCAGCGTGCCCTTGAAATTTCTTGTCGGGCCAGAATTCTTTGATGTCGGTAATTGGTACCAAGCTCATCGCCATCTCTAAACCGATGTACGCGTCTAGTTCTGTCGCCGTAACTGCACGTTCTCCTTTTCCAGCAAGAACGGCATTCGTCCAAGAACGCCATGATGCCTTCAGCTTATCCGTGACGAAAAGCCCAAACAGTCCTCTTTCCGAATGTGACCTGTAGGCAGCTTTGGTTTCGTTTCGTTTTCGCAAGTGCAAGCTGCTTTCACTGGTCAGGCTGTCAATGTAGATTCGTGCGGCTTCTGTAGGTGCCACTTCCGCGTCTTCGTTGGCAACGTGTTCCCAGTCGTCTGGATCCCACTCGCCTAATATCGCGTCGAGTTCCATCGTCACAAACTTTGGTTTGGGAACTTTTTGGCTGCGCACACCTTTCAATTGCCAATCTTTGACGATCGTCTATTGTCCAATCACATCATATTTTAGCATGTTGAAGGCTAGGCCTGTGTCTTCCCCAGTATTTAGCAGTGTCGAGCAGCTTGCCAACACAGTCCATGGGGATGTAATGTTTGGCGATGGATAGTATTCGTAAGACTAGTCCGAAGTGGTTTGACTTGAAAACAGCACAAACGGCTACAGCATGCGGTATTCACAACATGTGGAGCTTGACATTCTAAGATATTGCAGGGATCCGTTGCCCTTACACGATAGATTATCGCTCCCTGAACGGATGTTATCAAAATGGTCGGGGGAAGCTAGACAGCGGAACAGCTGTTGTTGATGTATTTGTGAACGCTACAATGCATGGGATTACCTCTAGCGTCATGCCGCTGGATGTCTGGGTTAACGCTTACCACCCAACCGTATCTGACGATTTAAACCTGACTTCTGCTGTGGTTTGAAGTATCGGACTTTCCCGATCCGCGCTTGCCTTTATCTCGGCATGTAGGATGCCATTGTTCTTCTCCCACTTTTTCCAGCTAATGCCCCAGTCGTCCATCATTTTCGCAAAGAGCTTATGCGATGCTTGAGCTGGAAGAAGCTTCTTGTGAACATCAGGAAGCTCCTCCGTTATTCCAATGCTCAATCTTTCAAGCTGCTCAGGAAGCGCTTTCTCGGAAACCGGGCTAACGGCGTCGCTGCAGCACTCGAGAAATTCTTGGCGGGTGAGAACGGCAGTTGAAGGCATCCACGTAAAGTCTTGGAAGAGCTGTTCACCGTGGCACATCGCTTTTCGCTCTTTTCCTCTCCCTACCATCAGAATATTCAACACACTAAACGATTTGTCATCCTCAATTTCACATCAAACACAAACTCCGGGTGATAACATACCTGTGACTCCAGCTTCCGCTTGATCAGTTGTTGTCCTACTCGCGCTACTTGTGCCTTTGCCTCTAGCGGGTCAACCCCACGAAGAAACGAGACGAGAGCATTACAGCGTTGCTTTTCCATCTCAGTTGCTGTCGCGGCCTCAGTTCCACACAGAAACTTGACTTGTGTCATTTCTGGCTACTGGTGCACCACAAAACGGACACCACTTCGAGAGGCTTGAAGAGCAGCAGTCACATTACTGCCAGCAGCTTCAAATACACGGAGTAACGTTCCCAACTCCTCACAACACGGGGTGACTCTTTCGTGCAGTACATGCCTAGCTGCGATGACCGATGATGCCAAGAAGTACGTGCCTTGGAGGAGAATGAGCAAACAGTCGGCGCGGTTGTTCGCAGCTTCGTGATCCTTTTTAGCTTGCTCCAGCTCTTGGGTCAGCGTCCTCTCTTCCGGCACAAGCTTCGCGTCGACCGCCCTTGATTTGATTGCTGGATGCTCGGGGCTTGTCTCTTCAGCCTTTGTCGTGTTACGTTCCTCCGCCGTTGCTAACGCCTGTTCCACTCGCACCACCCGAGCCTTCATCGCATCCAGCTTTTCTTGGAGATCTTAAACCTTGTCATTGGCTTGTTTTTCTCTGTTTTCGGCATAAGACTTGCCCTCTCGTAATAACGCCGCAATCTCGTCTCCTTTCTTCGCGGATTGCTCTTCAACTTCCTTCAGTCGCGCCAGCGCTTCCTTCTCTTGTCGGAGCCGATCGACCTTTGCCTGGGCTTTCCTCAGCGAAGCAGCGAGCTGTGATCTTTGATAATCGACTGAGCTCACATAAGCAGCGTACGCTATGCACTGGGCACACTCGAGGTGATCATCGCGGTTCTCGGTAGGAGCCGAGTCCTTCATCAGGGCTGTTGAGCTTATCTTCTCTTGGTTCGTGCCTCCACGCTCCATGCGGATGATTGTTCTGGATGGTCCCGCTAGACTTCACACCCGTTGCAAGGTGAGATTCTTACTCCTAGTCGGCATGATGTCTGCTAAAATCCCAGAAATCAGTCCGTCAGCCTCAACGAGCATACTGTTACACAATAAATACAATCCAGGTTGGTGTTTTGTCTTGTTGTACCTTGGGTGTCGAATATTTGAAAGCGAGCTGTCAATGGAGTGCTGAATGCTTGGTACTTGTGGATGTGTGGTTCCAATGCTTACACAGCTGTTTCATGACGTCAGAACCTTGTGCTTCTGACGTCAGGATTGGCCGATCCATACAAAAGGTAGTATATCCAATACAAAAGGCAAAAGTAAAAAATAGGGATAAATGCGCTTGCGACATCTATTAAATTGCCCATTTTGAGTGCCCAAATCAGCACACACTAGGAAATTGTAAGAAACGCTGTGTGCGGCGTCACTCGCGGGCAATGACGTCATTTTGCTTCGACATTGGGTTGCATCCATCAATCTTGGATACCCCCTTCATATCTGTTGCCATGATTGCCCAATAAACGTAAGTTGTCTGCCTTATCGCTTATAACCTCTAGAATCGATTATATACCAGCGAAGACTTCCTCATGGCCACCAGTTGTGAGGTACGTGGTTTGGATTGTGATTATCGCACTTCATTTTTCAATATTCCAAGCACCCAATACTTCTGCCAAGACGTTGCTTCTGCTCAGGATCATTGCTCGATCGTGCCTGTATAACGGTTTGCTTGCTCATGATCTTTGCTCAATTGGATCGAGATTTCAACATAATTGTTTGCTTTATCGTTACAGGGTTGTATGCAAGTGGTGGTCTAGGAGGGGCTGCTAGCACCATTCGACACCACCATTCGAATGGCGCATCTGTCTCGAACAGTGAAGGCGTCTTGCTCTGGACGTGATGCTTATGGATTTTCGCGATCGGGAAGAATTTTAAACAGGTCACCTGCAGATCTGGTATTTTTTGGTCCCGACCTTCACAAGGGACCAAAACAGGAGCCCATAAATGCAACGATATCTGAACCTCTATTTTATGATATACAAAGCGAAAAACAAATTAATTATATATAACAGGTATTATCAATTAGCTGTCATGCTGCGGGTAATCCTACTTGTGCGACGAGCAGCTCGTGTTGCACGGGCCGAACGAGATGTGTTGTTGTCTTGCACTCCGTTGGCGTGTGCAGATGACTGCGTCACCCCGGCGGCTCGTTGTGAACCGCGACTTGCAGCCCTACTGCCCCGGCTACCTCTTCCAGCACCACCATGCCCTCCACTTCTAGCAGCACCACGCCCCATGCCCCGTGGTCCTCGGCCACCACGATTGGAAGATGCGCGCACACTCCGGCAGACTGTGCGACTAGCGCCTTGGCTTGACTGAGCTACTGGTGGGGCAACCAACTGAACTGGGTGTGGGAGCACAAGATCTCCGTGGGCGGGAGGCACAGCACGTCATGCTGATATGTCGGCAAATAGCTGTACGTAGCGGCGTGAGATTTGCTCGATCGTTGAGACAAAGGCAGCTACACTCGGGTGATGCGCTCCAATCGCCGCATTCAGCTCACGGTTGAACCTTTCGAGAGGGTTGTTTGTCCTGCTCCCACCATGCCGTACACGTTCCACACATCGACGGGAAAATGGTGAGCCATGTACGACGAAAGTACCGCCAGAATTGACTAGCTCGATCGCGTAAAACTTTAGACAGATTCTCATCTATCCTACTCACACAGGTAGGCTAGTCTTTGAGTTTGCCTACATTATTTCTCACGATACCCTCTTCAAAACGATATTGTTTGGATAACGTTAATTTCAGTTTGCATTTCTCGTGCGCGGTCAATTTCTCTAGCCCAAACATAGACCTTTTCTCTTCCTTTTATTTGCTGGTAGTTGCAGTTAATATCCGTGAACCAAGGTGGGTAATGTTGAGTTTTCAAAGCAGTAATTGCGGAAAACCAATACAGGTAGCCATCCTTATCGCGCACACAGCCGAAGCTTAGCGAATAACTCACACTACAATGGACTGTACTCGAAAGAGCAATAAAGGCGACACATGTGGTGCACAGTTCACAGTTCTTCGGTTCCTGCACTCACCAATCCAGAGCAATCTGACTTTCTCACTAGATCTAGTGATGATGCAACCAAGAAATGATCCTATGAGGCCGCCACTAAATCCTGTTATGTTGAGAATAATAGTATCGTTTTAGAAACTCTCTGTACTTATTAAAACCTCACGCACAAACCGTTCTAGCTTTAATACGTCGCTGCGTCATTAAAGACCGCGACAACTCTCATTAAAGCGATAAAAAATAGCTGGATTTGTAATTCAGGATGTCGGGTTTGAGTTTCATCCATTAACAAGCTTTAGAGATGATAAAATTGATCACTTTCGTCGGGATGTCGTTTAGACCCCAAACCGAGGAATGACCGAGTCTAAAATAACACTGTTTTTTTATTTGACCCCGCTTGGATCTTATGGGACCCTAACAGGAACAGATCTACAGGTGACCCGTTTAAAACCTTACCCGCGATCGCCGCTAAGCTTGATATGTTCACCGGCCAAGGCAAACCACACAACAACCAAGCCTAACCACGCAGACTGTCGCGAATTCCTCGATCCAGAACCGAACCAAATCGATTTAATCCGTATTCTAAAACAAAGACTGTTTACCATACTACTACAATACAACCGATGAAAGGTATATTGTTCTTCTCATGGCAGTAGATGATTGCACTAGACAACCTTACGTGGCCGTGTGGTTTGGGGCCGTTATACCACGTGGTACTACGTAGTAGTAGTAGCTAGCTCCCGTGTCTTTCTCCGCTGGTAATCTCTACTCTATCGAGACCAAGGATAAAGCTGTCTTGAGACTGTACCCCGAAAGCATTCAAGTACGTGTAGAATGATGCATTGCAAGATGGCATCGAGAATGGTAGAACGGGCTGCTTCTTTTGACTTAGAGATCGTCGTGTGTGTTGAGCCCACGTGTTCCTGCATCGTACTGTAGTTTCCCTTCATTCTTTAACCGCAGAGACGTGCCCGGTGTACATTCAAGTAAAGACATTTGTCTTTACGGTAGAACTACTCGCGCGAAGCATAATTCTTACTGTGATATCGATCACAATCGATGGCACGATGTCCGTCGGGTTGGATTTACCTATTTCCTACACATGGCGTGCTGACACGTTATATAGACAACGTACCCGCAACGGACTTGATGCACGCTTGTAATCCGATGATACTCCGAAGCAGCTTGTATGTGTTTTCTCCTGCTTCAAAATGTGGATATGAGGGGTAGTGGATGATCGGATGGGGCTTCAAGCACTGTTCAGTAGTCACGGCGCTTCCTGGGCTTGACCGAATGCAAAAGTGGGTAGCTGTTCGACCTTATAGTGACAGATATACTGGACACGTTACGAAACAAACCCTTCAGTCCCCATGCGCATCTAACCTATAAACCTCCTCGATGGTCAAGTTGCTTGCTGTCAGGGCTGTGAGCCCTCCTCACCAACCCTGAAGTTTTTTTTTCTCATGGCCCAAAATGCGATGATATCCATATACAAGGTCGCCGTTTGGCGCTCGCCAAGAAAATCGTTCCGAATGGGTGTTGTTGCGACCGGCAACTCAGCGTCGGCTTACCATCGTATCTATGTGGCAGCCTCGGCTCGAGGGTTACGTTCATACGTCGCAGAAGCTGTTGAGCGTGAGGAAGACGCCAGCTCCAGGTCGGTGACCAGCTCTAGCGTGAGTGAGGAAGCCGCCTGTTCAGCGTGGCGGCGATAGCGACGCAGAGGGTGACACGGAGGACGATGACCGCTAAGAAAGACGCCAAGGGTGGCAGGCGACTAAGATGTTGCAACAACAGTTGTTATGTGCGTTTCACCTGACGCAGCATCTTAACACAAGCATACATATCCGACCATGCTTCACATGCAACGCCGCAGTGTGCACCAAACTCATATCCTAGCGTCTGTGAATATTTGCTACACTTGAAGTTGCTGGTGCAGCGGCGGTGATATTTTTTTTAATTGAGTATCATTGTTGTCACTTAGCTATCCGCTAACGACTAACAGCGGCGGAGATATGGCACGACTATCTCGGTTAACGCACTATATTTCTTGAAGATGGCCTTAGAAACTTATGAATGGTGACCAGCTTCCAGTTGGTACACCACGTCGAGTTGCAGGCTGCGCCAACACCTCGCCAGGTCCTCGGCTTTTGCTGGTAAACAGAAGGTTTGTGCGACCTTCGAACATCCGCCAGTCTTGCAGATCTCGCTCATCAGAGCCGACTTCTAGAAAGCGCGGAGCTGGTACGCACGCATCATGCACGAGATTTCGATATTTATAAAGAATCGCCAAAGCCCAAGCAACATTCCCGCATCGATACCCGCAGACTACCATGTTCACGTCTTCACGAACTCGATCATTCCTATTAGATCTCCGACCAAGTCGCAGCGGCATAGCTTCTCCTCGGGGTGTTGCTAAAATTTGCATCTGATTGCGAGCGTACATATAGTAACCTTAGAGGTATCCAATTTCTCACCATGTCCAAATCCACAGGCGGAGGACAAGTACGAGATGCAGCTCACAGTGAAACGCGACCATCGCGTTCAATAGACGAGGTGTGCACCTGCTGCCATAGGTGTGTTGAATGGACCAAAGGCGTGTTGCAAATGATCACACTTGAGCAGGGGTCGGACAATACCGTATTCTATTGTACTGCCGGTGCTGGGCGAGCGTAGTAATAACGGCAATACGAAGCGCAGCAATAATAATAACTGGGCCAATATCAGTATATTGAAGGTGCAGCCTACATGTTACTCGACCGCAGGCAATTACCTTTTACTCGGCGGCAACAAGAGAAGTCGCGTTCCACAGGTCGCGAGTCACACGCAAAAACGCGAGCATCTCGAAGTTGGCGGGCAGCATGCACGCACGTTGAGGTGTCAGGACAAACTTACACTGCGAAAAGAGTCTCTCGACCGTGTTCGAGGTTGGCGGCACCACCTTCGCCAGGCCATTGTAGGTCACCGACGCCACACCAGAAGCTCTCGCCTTCTTTCCTCCTCGGAGGATCTCGCTGGCGTAGTCGCTCGTCGATCTGTCCTTCCTCTTGCCGCTGGTGGCAGGAGGATCCACCACGAATCGCCGCACAGCACGAGCTTCCGCCGCCGTCAACTTGACGTTGTTCGTAATCTTGACCAGAGCCGCCTCGAATGCAGGGTCGTGCACGATTCTCGCGTTCGGGCGCAGGTGACTTGCCATGCTCGGATAGTCGTCCGCCACTTGGTCAAACAGCGCGCGTACGTCCGCCATGCTGGTGCTTTCATCCTGCAGTGTCTTGCAGACACTATCCAGCTTCTTGAGCTCCTCCAGGAGGTCGAGCAGCTTTTTGTGAGTAGAACCCGTGGGAATAAACTCTTCAACAGCATCAACCTGTCGAATGGAATCGCGGATTTTCTTGTAACGACGCACCATCTCGAAGGTCGAAGACCAACGTGTCACATTCCGTTTGATAGGTTTGAGATCAGTGTACTTCGCGAGTTCCGCTGCGTTGTTGGCATGTCGAAGCTGAACCATGAGAGTGTTGACAGCTGCAAGCTCGGACTCGTAGGCAGACAGGTACCGGTTCACCGCTAGGTTGTAGCGATGGCTCGCACACCCGACCAGAGGGAGCTCCATCAACGCAGCGATTCGCTGGTTGGTCGCACAATTGTCAGCAACCAGAAACGCCACCATGGAGACACGCTTGTTGTACAGAGCCAGCACACACTCGAACATGGCAATGTGGACTTCCGCGTATTGACTACCGTCCACTAGAGGCGAGAGCGACAGCAGTCGCTCACGACGCTTGCCGTTAACGAAAGCCACGCCGTAGATAGCCACGTAGTGCACCGTGCCGTGGGTCCACCCATCCCACATGACGCCGAAAAACTCGCCCAGTTCCTTCTCAATCGTGCGACCGACGTGAGACGAGCACGTTTGCATGTCCAACTTCAACGTCTTGGACGAGACAGGCTTCCAGCTTGACATGGACCTCGTGAGCGGGTCGTCAACCTCCGCCAGCGGCATGTTTCGCTCCACCACCCACTGAAGCCACTGATACCGATGCTGGGTCGCCTCGGAGACGAACCCGAAGCTCGAGAGTTGGGCGTCTGTAGCCACCGAAGCCTGGTAGGTCTCCTCGAAGTCCGGGTGCGTAGAGTTGAGGTGGGACAGCAGGTTACTGTACCCGGAACCGACTTGCTGCTTGCGGCAGGCCCCGCAAAGCTGGCAGCGATAGTCACCTTGGCCTTTGTCCTCGTAGAAGAACGCGCAGATTTCACGATTGGGGGCCATCTTGGTAAGTTGGAGAATGATGCGAGTTCTACGGAGCCACACAGTAAGATGCAATGTGCTTGGGGTGTCTTCGCTGTCTACCAGTCGTCCAAATGACTGGCCACAGCCACACGAGTCACAAAATCGCTCAAAACCGGTATTGTACTGGTATTATTGGTACAATATCATATTTTATTGACTTTGCGAAGACCCAATAATAAATAATTGTACCACAACAATACAGTAATTACTGGATTGCTATTATTTTTTCCGAGGCCTGCACTTGAGAAACTCAACCCTCCCAACGCTTACATCCGTAGGTTGCAAGGCGGGGTGCACTCTTAGATAGAGCGGCCACCTTATCCTATCGGAACCCTCTCGCTGGTACCATCATCACCGCTAAAGTCGAGATCCACAGTGTGGCCGCTTCGGGGTTCAAGCTTCCTCAATGCCGCTGGCGATCAAGGCCGCAGCGGAAGGTAATAATGACCAGTCCCCTCCGTTTCCCTTGTTGCCTCGATGTTGAATAGGAAAAGCGACTGTGGCTGCCCGTAGTGCTCGCCACCCGAGCCTGAACAACAAAATCGCCTCCGTTTCGACATTGAGCTTGGTCAGATCGAGCAGCTTGAGATTAACAGGAGGGTGAGATGCACGTTGTTCAGGCTCTTCAAGACGTGCTGGATACAGCTTACTCTCGTTGACAGCAAAGATATCGTCAACAGCGATCTGCTTCTTCATTTTGAACCTCGGCCCCGAGTTGGGAAGAAGAGGCAGCTCACGAACAAGTGGTAAACTGTAAGACCACTTGTAAATTTGGAACAGAGTGCTCTTACCATATCAAGCACCGCATCGCACGAAAAAAAACCAGAGTCGTTCTGTAGGCATACACCCGAGGCTTATTGTCTCTTTCTCGGCCTGCCGAAGTAAATGCTGTGGCGTATCTGCTTGCAGATTTAAGCAACACGTCGCGACTCGCGAATATCGCAAGACGGTTCGTGCCCTGGAGCGTAAAGACCAGGGGGTCGAAGACCAGCTCGACGAAGCGCTCGAGCATGCTGCCCATATGCAAGGCGGTCGGCAAGAAGGGCTGCTTCCAGATCGTCTCTGCAGAAAACCCGCCGGCGGGAAGTGACTAAGGATCACGTTACTTGCAGCCTAGGTCAAAAGTCACATCACAGAGCTCGCGTACCATGGACTGGTACCGTCGGTGTTCCCCCATGGCTCCTAGTCCCGGTGTTCGTGAAGCTCGAAATGCTAAGGCTCAAGCGAGCAGCTAGAAAAGGTCTGGTTGCTCAGGTGCTTCATCTCGGAGCGCATGAGCTCGTCGTACTCCTGCTGCGTCGTCGCTGGCTGCTTTTACGCGAGCGGCAAGTACCGGTACTCCTCCGTAATCTTGACCACGGGATCTTGGTTGTACCGATAGGCCGTTGCCCAGCCCATTGGTGGCGTATTCACAAAAGCGTCCGAGGGATTATCCACTCGTGATAAAGCTTATCTAGCAGCTGGCGACACTCCTTGGAAAGCCCCAGCTGCTTGCCACCAGATACGCTGTACGTCGCACCGGATTCGACACGCCGCAAAAGTAGACGAACAGCGCCTCCGTGAGACGCTCGGCCTGAGGGCAAATTACCGTCGGTCCACCATCATCCCCAGCTCGGCGCCACACTGACACGCTGGCTCAAGTACGCAGTGGCTAGTCAGGTTTTCGTAGTGTCGCCGATCCCGTTGGTGTTCCTGAACACCAGGTCGCGCTGCTGGTCATGCGCCACGACTCCTGCGAGTACTTCAGCACGCGCTTCTCACAATGTAGTATCGGTTCAAACATAATCTAGGCAGCAATATGGGCTCGTACCCTGTGCGGCCCTGCTGCTGCAGCTTCAATAAGGTGCGCGTCGAGATAGAGATGGCGTGGCGCAGCTGGCACCATTTGTTTTTCATGCCGCGCTTGCTGCACTTGTTCAGTATGTCACTGATGTCGGTCTGGTGCGCCTCCAAGAACCCCGTCCACAGCTCCGTGATCGCGTCCAGGCAGACGACGCGCACGTGGTGATTGATGTGGAAGCAGTTCTTGGTGGCCACGAAATCCAGAACCGCAGCGTCAGGTAATATACGAACTTATTGACCCCGTCGTCCGCCGATTGCTGCCACAGTAATGCCTCTATGCTGCCCTTGATGTACTTGGGTGCGGTAAGCGAGCTCTCGGGCGCCTTCCAATATTGCCGTCGTCCAGGTGGTACGGCGCGGAGGCCGTGGGCGGCGTGCTCGGGCGTTATCGTGTCGTTCTGGCCCACAATGTCATCCGGGTTGTCGAAGCTCGTCTCCTCGAAGTTGAGCGAGCAGCTGAGGATGCTGGCCACAGAGTCGACAATCTGCGGCGTGAAAACTAGGGTCACCCAGCTGAGGTACTTCAGGGACGCCCAGCAGTCTAGACAGGCCCATGCACACGCGCAGCTCGAAGAATTGGTGCACGGCCAGCTTGACGGTCTGCATCACGAAGGAGGTGACGGCCAGCAGCGCGACATCGTAGACGTAGAGTGGCAGGTCGACCTCAGGCAGGGAGAAGTAACTGGCGTCAAGGTCGGGCAGCTGAGGCGGCGGTATAGCAGGTCGCGCCTCACCACGAGGAAGCCGACTACAGACCGTAGTGTCGTAGAGCAGCAGCGTCTGCAGCTCCTGCTGCAGCAGCTTGCGGTTGGTCTCTTCATCGGCGGTGCTAAAGCTGGCCAAAGCGCTATTCGTATTTCGTAGGTTGTTGGCATCAAATGACTAACTACTACGTATTAGGCGGTACGAGACCTAGTTTTAGAGAGAAATGGATTGGACACGTCATTACACTGTTACCATATTATTGAATTATTTAATATTTTAAGAGTAATGTCATTGGTCAGCCATAAACTATTTTACAGGTAGATGAAGACTTATAACGGACTAGCATCACTGAAAGAGTTAATGACGTGGCAGAGAATCGAGCATACATAGCCGAACTTACAAGCTAGAATCGAGCCGAACGACATGGATTGAGTGGTATTCCAGATGCAACACTGAGTGTGCAAAAAAACCTATATATATATATATATATATATTAACACCATATTCCCATATTCCAATAATCACCTTGGAAAACACGCACATATACATGGATTGCAAAGTAACTACCGCTTGCTGCCTACCGCTACGTTAATCGTGCATGCAAAAGGGTACTTGTAGCATGTGTGCCGACTTAGCAAATGTTTGTGGTACAACTACCACGTAGTGAACCGCACAACACACATCGGAATATCGGCATCTTTGTCCACGACTTTCACGCAAGGTGTCATCTTTGGTATGTTTCACTTCATTCTACAAGTTTCTAGACACTGCACAAGCGCACTCATGGTACGAAACAAACAACCGCGACCCCTCCACCTGACCTAAACCGCCATGGCTCTGATGGCTACCTCGATCGATTTTTGACGCACAAGACGCATGCCTGGATTAGAGTTTTCTCACCGTCGCGGAATAAGGCCTGATTTGAAGTTACTACATCCGCTTGCGACGACGGCTCAGGTCATAGCTCTCGATAAAAGTCGGACACTAACAGTAATGAGCTCGGTTGCTCAGCCTGGACTGGTGAAAGCACTATCGCATGCTTGGTGAGCAGGAAGAAGAAATGCGCCCAATGTCGAGCAAGACACCGAAGTTGATCATGATGGCGCAGGGCATGGGGAGACGTCTATGCCCTGTAGTTCGGTGTCGTAACCGGTAATCAAGTCTGCCTACAGTAGCGGGATGGATGAGGCCAACTCTGCGTTCCCTGTCTCCACGGAACAACTCGGAGACTTGGGTGCGCTGCTGGATTCTCTTCGGGCTCTCGATGTCGTCTACGAGGAAAATATATTTCCACCAAACTTGGCGGAAAAGAGGAAGAGTAAGTCGATCGAAGCCCTGCTCGATTATACCGTGTCGCGATTCGATACAGCGTCCAAGCCCATTTCACGGAGAAGCGCATCTCAAGTCGAAGGAACTTCGTTTGTCCAGCATTGCAGATTTCACGATCCGCCAGGGAAACGCATGTTGTTGCTGTTGAAGTCAAAGCGAAAGCGAACGATCTGGATCACGGCCAAGGTCAACTTTTCCTGATGACGGATATTGCTGTGATGAATAGCATGAAAAAAGCGAGTTCGCAGCGGTCACATCTTCGGTGTCGTGATAGATTTTCACCGCTGGGTTTCTTCAAACGCTAGTCGGAGAAAATGTTGTGGTACGTGGAAGTCAGCACCAATGCACACTTAAAGACAATATTGAGCGAGTCGTGCGAAGATATCGCTTGGTGCATGAAAACATCGTTCAGAGATGCAGTGGTGCCGCGAACCAACGTTAGATAGTTTCATACTACCTAAAAAAAAAAACTCCGTAGGTCTTTTGTTTAGATAAGCCTAAAACGGATCCGTGCACTGAAGATTTGTTACGCTAAACCAGTAGCTCTGTATTAACGAATTGCCGAACGTAACATCCAGCAACAGAAACTGCAATGCATAAAAAGCAAATCGTAGTTTTTATAAATATGATTTCCTAAAGGTATTTGTGCAAACTCAGTTTGTCTACACCATATTACCTGCGCCTTTTCCAAATCATTATTTAATATATTTTGGTTATAAATCTAAATGTCCCGTCTATACAAAATAATTACGTATACAATTATCTTTTTAATAGAAGGTGTGTTTGAAATTTTGCTTTATGTGAACTATCGAAAGAAAATACTAACGCAAAATATAAATAATGATGCGTATTTTTCTATGCGATTCTTACAAACGCATATACTTCTCCGGTCCGGAAAATAATTAACATTTAGGTTTTTCATGAAAAACCTTGATGTTTGATTGGTCGAAGTACCCAGCTATGCCACATTTCATTGGACAAAACTCCAACATCAGTGATTTGTATGGTACACGATTCGCTGCTTTTCTGGCGTTGGAATACTCGTTGGTTTAAAGTATTATATCCCAGAGATAAACTCTCTTTCCGCTTTCTGGAGTGTATCACCAAATTTCAATCTGATCAATGTTGATTCATGCTCTTTCGTAAGACGATACTTAGCCCCAGAGAGCCCATCGTAAGACAAAGCGTCTTACGTTTTGCAATCAACGCATTTTGGCTACATCTTGGTTTTAGTATACCAGTGGCTACATTGTATTTTGTCTGTCAAAACGTAAGACAGTTTGTCGGACAACCATTTGCACCATACGATTGGCCAAAACGTTCTGCACGAAGAGGGTAGTATCGTTGCGAGCGTTCCTCCATTGAGCATGTAGAACCCGAGGACAACAGCTTTGCCGTTTGTGAATTGCTCGTGTCACCCACAGTCGAGCCGACGAAATAAGACGCTCACAAGCACGCACATGTAGTCGGTGGTGCGGCCCTACATGCGACTACAATGCACACACTTGTTTGAAAATGGTTAAGAAATAAATGCACGCGAACCACCAGCCCAGTTTGACAAACAAAACGTTCAGGGCTTGATAGTGAATTCTAGTCAATGCATAACCAAATAGAGCCCCTCTTCCTCCGGTAGTGCGGCCCACGAGCCCGTCGTGTCCTCTGAGGACGTCTCCGAGCGAAACAGCGCACGACGAGCCACCGCACATGCTCCGCACCGAGGCGTTGTTGGAGGACATGAGGGAGTAGACATTCAGGATCTTACCAAAGTCATGAGCAACAAGGTAGCGTCAGCCAGTCTTGGTATTTGTAGTTGTCTTTGATGCGGTTTGCTTGGCTACCTTACTCCCGGAGGCGCGCACTACTGCAGCTCCGCCTACGTCGGTAGTGGACTCGACCGACCTCACCCGCGGCCACCTGTAGGCAAGCTGCTGGTTGGTGTCGCAAACCAATAACTACAAAACGGCATGACGGCCTCTGAGCGACGAAACTTCTCGGGAATACATAAAAAAAATGTCAAAGCTAATGTAATTGATCAGCCTGGCTGAATGCGCTTACCAGTTTGCTCGGCCTGCGACTGTAGTACTCTGAAACCCAAACAATCTAAGCTCGTTGTGGTTTTAATCTAGATATGAAGAGGGAGTTTGTTGGTGCCGCAGCGCTCCTCCGCGCAGTTCTATCGAACCGCCAATCATTACTACCACTATTATGATTCAGGATACGAATGCAACGAAAGGCATCAAAAAGAGTAGCGAAGAGGGACGCGGGCCTTCCTAGCAGAGACTGCGAGCACTCTTCGCCTGGCAGTGCCAACAGAATGGGCAAGTCGTATTATTCGCCAATCACATCACTAGATTTGATTTGTCGTCAAACTGTGTTACGAATGCTCGACACAAGTGCTTCATGTGCAGCGAATTTAACCTTCACACCTGTGAAAAGCGATTATTTAAACCGACTGATAATAGCTTTAAATGGCGGGATATGCATTCATGAAAAATACTGCGTGATACTGCGGATCAAGCGCTTTAATTTAAGGGCATCCACAGCTCTGTTGGAGCAGTAGAACGCATGTTACAGTCTGATTAGAGAACTGTTAATTCTTTACCGGACCGAAGAAGTATGTATTTAATCTCTCAACCTTGATACGAAAGATGGTTTTGCGGTGTAGTGTAATATGAAAGGTTATGTAGGGCAAAACGTTTCAAAAGTATTTAGGTTCTTCAAACGTATTTTAAACGAATTTTACCCTTCTTTACAGCAAGCATTAACGAGAAGTGCTGCTGCTGCTCTACGTTTTGCATGAACTGAATACATTGGATAATAAAAAAATTATAGCTTCTTTTGTATTCTCTTTTTAAATTAGGATAACATCCGGTCCTTTTTCTAAGCTGTTTTATTATAACTGCACGCTTATTTATATCAATTGGGTATATAAAGACTTTTTAACGTTCTGGGGACACCGGTCTTAGAACATACTAAAAATCCAATGAGTATATTCAAAGAAAAAGAATTGAAACAATGTCATCATACTCTTTCGCTTGCTGTTTAGCAATTAGTTACATCAGGTCAATGGGCAGTCAGAGCAGCTATAATTTCATCTTTACAAATATTTTGTGGACGGCCCGTTTCTGAATAATTTATTTTTTTTGGTTAACAGGCGTATATTTGTGTTCTTCCCACTTAAGTACTTTCCATATTTTTTTCTAAAAACATACGTTAAAAACTGTTTAAACTGATTTTGTTTAATTAAAACGATAAGCCTTGGTTTTATCCAACTTTTTTAGTTCGTTTTTGTAAGGAAAAATTCCGAAAAGTGACTCAAAAATTTTGTTAAAGGTTATAATAGGATTGGGTCAAGTGCACATCGAACATTGACAAATGGCGCCATGCGAACACCACACGCATCGGTGATGCTGGCTATGATGTCAGCACTGCGTTGCGTGTACGTGACGACGGTCCATGGGTCGTCGTTCACTAATAATAATAGTGCCCTAGCAAAGATGACCTCAACGTTTTTAGAACTTACGCTGCACGCGCTGCATGCCGGATCGCCGACGGGTTTCTTACTGTACTCCTATACCACCACCAGGGCATTAAGCCGTATCCAGCGAATGCTCCTGCACGTGAGAAGTCTGTGGGTAGGTCAATCCTGGTATCACCTTTTGCACAAAAAAAATTGAGTCACCTTTTTTGTAATTTACTGCTCGACTTTTTTGTATTTTGGCCGCCCAAACATTTGTGAAAAATAGTCCTGACAATAGTCCAATGCCGTGCACCAGCCATTAGTTTTCATCCTCACTGCCAAGCAGCTCCAGTAGCGAACGTACATACGTCGCCTTCCTCCCCGAGCAGCAACCATGGCCATGATGAAGCGGAGACGCGAGAATGAGACCGGCGCGCAGGCGGATGCGGCCGAGGAGGCCAAGAAGCAGAAGCTGGCTACGGCGGGCGGCAGCAAGTACATCAACAAGCAGCGCGTGCTGGTCTTCTCGTCGCGCGGCATCACGACGCGCTACCGCCACCTGATGGACGATTTCCGCAAGCTGCTGCCGCACCACAAGCGCGAGGTGAAGCTGGACGCCAAGGACACGCTGCACGTGGTCAACGAGATCGCCGAGATCAAGGGCTGCAACACCACCATCTTCCTGGAGGCCCGCAAGCGCCAGGACCTGTACATGTGGGTCAGCCGCGTCGGCACGGGCCCCAGCGCCAAGTTCCTTGTGCAGAACGGTAAGTTGCAATGCGGTTTGATGTAGCTTTCAGGCCTCGAAGCCCTGTATTCATTGTGTTTTGTTTGTTTTTATTTGCAGTGCACACCATGGACGAGCTCAAGATGACTGGCAATGCGCTGGCCGGCTCGCGGCCGCTGCTGACCTTTGACAAGGCGTTTGACGAGGCGCCGCACCTCCAGTTGATCAAGAAGCTCTTCACGCAGGTGTGGGGCACGCCCAAGGCGCACCCGAAGAGCAAGCCGTTCATCGACCGCGTCATGAGCTTTTACTACGCGGACGGCAAGGTCTGGTGCCGCAACTACCAGCTGGCGGACGACGCCGACACCAAGAAGGCGGAGATGGCGGCGCTGCACCGCGGCGAGGACCTCGTGCAGCTCATCGAGATCGGCCCGCGCTTCGTCATCACGCCCATCCGCATCTTCGACGGCAGCTTCGGCGGCCAGACGCTCTACCAGAACGAGCACTACGTGTCTCCGAACGAGAACCGCCGCGACGCCAAGGCCGACAAGCGCGACCGCTACGTGTCCCGCAAGACGGCGCAGGTGGAGCGCAAGGAGCGCGGCCCCGAGCGCGAGATGCCCGAGGACCAGTTCGCCGACGTCTTCGCCGGCGCCAAGCAGTAATTGCCACCTCAAGAAAGAGAGAGAAAGAATGGACTCGTCCTGCAAACTTCACACTACGGAGGAAGGACAAAGGGCTTGCATGCTGCCAGCATTGAGGTCCGAACGTCGTGATAACTTTATAGACTGCATCATCGCTTCACACTTCACTTCACTTCAACACACGTCACATTCGTACCGCTTGTCCGGTACATCACCTTCTCATTGGCCAAAACTCTCATTCTCAAGTGTCACTTCGTCCTAAATACAACGGCTCGGCGCACCTGACCATGAAGGCGTTCAATGCCTGGCGCGGAGGGGGCGACGGCGGCGGGAAGGCGTCCAACGACGCGGTGGCGGAGCTGCAGCAGGTGATCCTGAAGAAGGACCTGATGATACTGAGCCTCACGACGCAGCTGGACGCGTACAAGGCGCGTTTCGGCGCTCTGCCCGCCGAGGTGCTGGACGCACTGCAGCAATCCGACGCCGCTATTAGCGAGTCCCCAGAGAAGCGCAGCCGCGAATTAAGCGGCGACAGGAAGGAATTAGCGGCGGAGAGTGTCGCGGCCGTGGTGGCGGCCAATGGGGCGGAAGAGAGCAAGGAGCAGAGCAAGAAGTCGCCCCGTGTCGTCGCCACGTCGCCGCGGTTCCGAGCGGCGTCCGATGTGGACGAAGGCAGGGAGAAGCTACAGAGTCGCTACAGTAAGAACGTGGTGCTGGACTTCGTGGAGGACTCGCCCATGTTCCGACGACAGCTCGAGGGCTTCGAGGAGTCCATCACGGGGCTCAAGGCGCTGCTGAAGGAGCTCGTGGCGCACTCGAAAGAGTACGCGGCTGCGGGGAAGCACTTCGGGGAGGAGGAGACGGCGCTGGCCCATGAGTTGATTCAACGCAAACACGCGCGCGCGATCTTTTCCACGAGTTGCCCCGAATTGGGCAGTTTGTCGGAGTTGTTCGGGGAGATGCATGATACGTTGGCTCAGGTGCAGAGCTCTCGGGTGAGTATGCTTCTGGGGGTGGAGTCGCTATTGAGTCGTTCGATTCAACAGTTCTCAGAGAAGGAGTTGCTCAAGGAGGCTGGCGAGCTGAGGAAGGAGGTGACGAGGCTGGGAGAGGAGTACGAGACGCTGCTGGGGAAGCTTCTGAGCAAGTCGAGACAGCCTGGCCAGCCCGCTAGCGGTACAAATACGCCTACGGGTGCCGGAGACTCACTGGGTATGCTGGGTCTGGGCAGTCCTGCGTTGCCGACTGGGAGCTACAATGGAGCTGGCGAGTTCGCCATCACAGGGACACCGCCTGCCTCCGCTGCTTCAGGTGGCAGCAGCAACAATGTGCTCAATTCCGAGTCAAGTTCAGCGACAAATGGTAACGATAAGCAGCGAGCGCTGGAACGAGATGTGGTGGTTGCCCGTCGACGGTTCGAGCTGGCTCGCTTCGACCTGGTGCGCTACATGAACCGCATCGACTGCATGAAGAAATTTGTGTTGGTGGAGTGCTTCAACTCGATACTGTACGCGCAATTGGGTCACTTCCACGCCTGCCACGAGCTCGTCAAGTCGGTGGAGCCAACTCTCCGCAAACGCCAAGAAATGATGCAGGTGTCTCGCAAGGATTTCGAGCAAGACGAGGTGATGTGGTCGTCACAGCGGGAGCTGCTTGATAAGCGACTATCACAAGATGTGGGTGTTGTCAACTCTAGCTACGCGCCTAGCGAGTCGCCTGCAGCAACAGGGGCGCTGAGCGTGGAGACAACCATGTCTACGGAGGTGTTTCCTTCTCTGGAGTTGCCCGTTGAAGTTATCTCGACGGATACGTGGAGTAGTCGCCAGACCGTGGCCACTGCGCCTGGTGGTGTAGCCAAGCAGGGTTATCTGTTCGTCCGCAACTCGATGTTCCCAGCTAGGAGTTGGAAGCGGCGTTGGTTCCAGATTCATGCAGGCAAGCTCTTCCAGACGACGGCTCGTGGAGGCACCGGGAAGCATCCTACGGAGAGCAGTCTGACCCTTGTGTGCGACCTGTTGCTGGCTCGAGTACGCGAACTCGAAGGTTCTAGTCTACCCTTTTGCTTTGAAGTGATCGATGCCAACCGAG
Source organism: Phytophthora vignae f. sp. vignae (assembly GCA_016169955.1). Classification (NCBI taxonomy): domain Eukaryota; phylum Oomycota; class Peronosporomycetes; order Peronosporales; family Peronosporaceae; genus Phytophthora; species Phytophthora vignae. The sequence goes on from JABJUM010000046.1 coordinate 118,941, forward strand.
CCAAACTGTTGCTTCAAGCTGATAGTGCTCGGGATATGATCGAGTGGATTGAAGCTGCGCGTCGTAGCACCGAGAGCGCTTTAGAGAAGCAGAGCCACCGCCAGGAGGTGCATCCAGAGCAGCAGTCTGTGATTGACGAGCTTACGGAGGCGAACCCGTGCTGCGCAGACTGCGGACAGGAGCCAGCTGAGTGGGTTTCGATTAACATCGGTTGTCTTCTGTGCATTGAGTGCTCGGGGATCCACCGGAGCCTTGGAGTGCACGAGTCTAAAGTACGGTCATTAGCGCTGGACTCCTGGGATATGTCGCTACTTGCGCTGCTGCGCGATGAGGTCGGAAATGACGCTGTGAATGCAGTTTGGGAGCATTCGATACCGGACGGCTGGACCAAACCAACGCCCACGACACCGCGTGACGAGAAAGCTCGATATATCAAGGCCAAGTATCATTTCCACGGCTTTGCAGAACCGGACGCAACGCTTAGTGCGCTGGAGGACGACGACAGCGTTCTGAAGCAAGAGTTGGCGAAGCGGTTCATCGCTGGAGCAGCCCAAGGGAGTTTGAAGGAGCTCATGTGGTGCCTGGCGCATGGAATAGACGTGAACGCGCGCGCGGGCGACTACAACGAGACAGCTTTGCATGCGAGTGCAGCATCTGGAGCCGCAGCTTGTTGCGACTACCTCGTGCTCAACGGTGCGAGCCTGACAGCAACCGATAAGCGCGGGCGTTTGCCCTACGATGCTGCCAAGGCTGGAGGCTTTGAGAACATCAAGCTGACGTTAATGCAGAAAATGAGTCTCGAGCAGTATCAGTCGTAGAGCGACAGTATAAAGTAAAATAAAAGGAATGCTTGTCCAGACTTTTTCATGAAGCCCACGCGAGCGTATAGTTGTTGAATATTTATCGGGGATCTACGAGTCAAGTTTGTTTCTAACGTTCTACGAGTTTTCAGAGGTATAGTATGTCTATCCTCAACCGGACGGGAGGATTTTACTCGTCACACGACCAGAGCGCGGCCGAGCTGGAGCTGTTTGAGGTAACAGCGCTGTCTCGCTCCCTTCGTCTGTTGGTGTTTCAATTTCAATCGGGATGCCGGGGTTCCTTGAATGTTCATCGGCACTGACATCCTGAGACTCTTTATCTGATAAATAGGGCATAACGTTGCAGCCTGGTGTGCTCCGAGACGGTCGAGGAGATGACCACGAGCGACTTGGAGCCATGACGAACGACGCGACGTCACCAGTCCCGTCAACTTCATCGGTAGTTGTGCTGATAGCGAGCACCTGCGCGTCGTCCTTCGGATCGAGGACAACGCCATCCACGCTGCTCACGCTCTTGCGCTTCGTTGAGTCGACAGTGCCATTAGGTGTGATCGGCGCTTCTGTATCCGCTGCAGCGTTCGTATCTGCTGCTGCTTCTCCTGATTCGGCTGCAGCCGCCGCCTCGGCGGCCAGCCTCGCAGCGTGTTGTTGGCTCGATTTCTCGCGCACGTGGATCATGAACTCGACAAACTCGACGATGTCGATCTGTCCACTGCCGTCTTCGTCCACGACATCCATCATCTCCTTCAGTTCCTCGTAGGTCGGGTACTTGCCGATCGCTGCTAGTCCAGTACGCAGCTCGGCTTCTTCAACGGACCCGCTCCCATCCAGATCCAGCATGCGGAACACTTGCATGTACGAGGACACGACCTTGCTGTCAATGTTGTGCTGCTCGCGCAGAGCCTCCACACGCCGGATCAACTCCTTTTCGGCCGCCATCTCCTGCGTGGCTTCTTCCATACTGGTGGTCACCACACCGATGAATAGCGTGATGAGTACCATGCCTCCCAAAATGACAAAGCAGCAGAAGTAGAGCACCGCCAAGAACCCGAACGCTTCGGGCTCGCACTCGTAGCCTAGGGCGCGATAGCCGTCGTACCCGTACAAGTCGCAACCGTAGTAGTTAATGTACAGCACGTCACTCCACCCATCCATGGTCGCTAGCTGGAAGAGTGTTATCATCGCAAAGTGCAGGTACTGGAAGTGGAATGGATCGTTGTTGGCGAACAGCATGTTGCCCACGATACCAAAGACGTAGAAGCAAAGCAAAAGGATCAGTCCGATATAACCGATGGAGCCCACACCCTTGATCAAGGCAGACACAATGACCTGCAGCTGAGGAAAAGCTCGCACGAGCTTCAGGACACGCAGCAGACGTAGCAGTCGCAGCATAGTGAGCATACCGCCCGTTCCCTTCGTGAAGCTACCCACGACGATGATGAAGTCGAACACGTTCCAAGCTGTGCGGAAATACTCCCAAGGCTCGAGACCTTCGGCGAGGATTTTCAAAATCACTTCGGCAGTAAACACAGCAAGAATGGCCGAATCTAACCCATTCAGCACTGCACCGAGCACGTCGATCACCTCTGGAGAAGTTTGCAGCCCCACCATGAGGCCTGCCAGACAGATCACAACCGTGACAAAGAGCGAGAACTTGGGGTGCTCCACAATTTTCGTCGCAAGGCTAGCGACCTTGAGGTACGCCCCCTTGAGGCTCTTGGTGTCACCTTGCTGCTGGGTTAGGATATCGGTCAGGTCGCAGTCATCCCAAGTCTGCATGAGCACCTCGCGCATCTTCTGGCGCTCTCGACGCTCGGCAGCAGTGAGTTTTCCGTTCTTGCTCGGGTCCTGGTTGGCCTCTTTCTCGCCCTCAGCCCGTTTCTTGGCCGCTTCACGAGCTCGTTGTTCTGCCTCGAGCGCTCGCTTTCGGGCCTTTTCAGCTCGAACTCTGGCCTCGACCTCTTCTTGCGCCTTCTTCATTTGCTCCATACTCTGGGTCATGCTCATGGTGATGGCACCGATGAAGAGCGACAGCATGACGAAGGCCGAGATGAGGATGAACGTGATGAAGTAGAAGGACGCCATCATCTGGTTCAGTGCCCGCTGCGACGCCACTGAACTACTGGTGACGTTAGCACCATACAAACTCGTGACGTTGCAGTACTGGAAACTAGCTGCAGCGGCAGGGTCATTGGAGTAGTAGCCACCGTCGAATCGATCGCAGCCAAAGTAATTGATGTTCATGATCTGTGTCAAAAAGCACCAACACAATTAGTATCAATTCGATCAACGCCACCAAGTCTAGACCGTGGACACTTACTGCGGACCAGTTCTCCAGCGTGCTCATGCGAAATAGCGTCACCATTGCAATCGGGACGCTGCGAAAGTGGAAACTGTCGTTGCCTTGCCACGCGTACATCCCCGAGATGGCGTAGAGGTAAAACACGAGGAAGAGCAGCAGCATAATGTAGCCAATGGACTTTAACCCACCAATGAGCCCCATAACGATCATGTACAGCTGCGGAATGCGCTTGACCAGCTTCATGATACGCATGAGTCGCAGCATTCGTAGAATGGCGATGCTGCTGCCGCCAAGAGCCGAACCCCATATGGGCAGACTCATGACGATGATGGCGAAGTCGAAGCAGTTCCACCGCATCTCCTTACCTGTGAAGAACCGCCAAGGGTAGAGCCCTTCTGCCAAGATTTTGATCGCTGCCTCGAGGATAAACACAGCGAGGACGGCGTAGTCCATGTCGTTGAGAATCACGCTCTCTCCTAATACCGGGTATGTTTGGAGACCGACGGATAGCGAAGCCCAGGAGATACACACCATCACCAGCGAGTTGAACCACGTGTTGTTGAGCGTTGAAATTCCGAGGTTCGCCACCTTCACGTAGTGCAGCTTGATCCCTGTGAGACCGGTCAAGGGAATCAAGCGGATCAAGTCTTCATCTTCCGGCTTGGCACTCTCGGTAGTTTCTTCTTTTGGGTTAGTGGAACCAGCGTCAGGTGTAGCTCGCGGAGAAGTTTTCGTTTGGACTTGAGCGGCAACTTCTTCAGTTGCCCCACCTTCCTCTTCGATGAGAGGCGATGACGAAACCTCTCCATTTATCTCCTCTCCGTCGTGCTCCAGGTCATGCGCAACATTCCATTCGCTAGCTTCTCGCGCACGTCTTGCGTCGGCTACCTTCCGATTTGCTGCCGCTCTCGCGGCAAGCATGGCTGTACTGGATTGCTATCAGTCTGGCGTGGCGGAGCTTGAATTGCCTGGACACTGTCCCCACTCACTACCAGCGCGGCCTGTTCACCCACCGCCCAATTCGGCGGACCTGATCTCCAGATGCAGACACTTTTTCAGCACCACGGGGGCCTGACGGCAACGCACCACCCTGGGCAGACAGCTACTGTGAATGCATTGAACGAGACGAGGGGGGTCTAAATAAAGCGAGTCTGGAACAGAAGAGAGCAAGGTTTAAATCGGTCCTTCATGGCAGTTTTCCTGCGGCATCCTTGGCATCAAATGATTCTGAGCGCAGCCAACCGAGAGACGATAACAACGAAATGCATTTACAAGCGGGATCCAAAGGATCGTTCTCCTGACTGAATGAATTTTCATTTGGAGCTCTTCGGCTCGATCCTTTCCCCCATAAAGTATTCAACATCGTAGCTTGTAGTCTTAGAGTGAAAAGCGTGTTTGAACGCGATATGTTATTGCTTTGGTGAGCTTTCTTTCGCCCGCCATTGGGTTGCTACTATCACTATCCTGACGTCCCCCAGATGCCACCCCTGCTTCCTTCGCAGAGGCGGCAGACTTGGGTTCATACTATATCTGCCCTGCAGGCTGCCTGCTTTCGGCTGGCCTTCACTACTAAATCGCGACGATGCGACTGAGCTTGTCCATGTTGAGTACCACCTTCTCCTCGAAGATGTCGGGCTCGCTACCGAGACTGACGGTGGAGCTGTGCCGGTTTAGCTGCGACAGTCCGGGCAGCTTGTTGTGCGAGGTCGAATGTGTCGGCACCGATGGTCGCAGGTACTTGCATTCACCAACTTCGTATGGAGCCGTGTTGGTTCCTCGACTCCTGGTACTATTAGTCTCTTCATCATCGTCGTCACTGTCGACCTCAGTAGGATCGAGGTACTTCGCCCCCGGGATATGGTCCATTTCATCCACTTTCTGCGTGTCTTTCTCATTGGTACACGCAACAGCGGGGTCGGGCTGGTTCGACTCCGGTTGCTGCTGCAGTGCTGCAGTCGTCGGAATGTTCAGGTTGTCCACGTTCAGCGACAGCATCTTGGATATTTGCTGGGAAAACTTGTCTAGCCGCTTGTCGACCGAACGGAGGCCCATGACGCAGCGCACGCAGAACTTTGTCTGGCAAATGTCTGCTGGTTTACTACCAGAATTGATCTCAATGTCCGCGCCAGGGACGGCGCGAGTAACGTAGCAGCTCTTGCAGACGATGTCGCCACACAACCGACAGTGATGCCGTCGCCGATACATGAAGTGGAACTTCCTAGTGCAAATGCTGCACGAGGGGCGGCTTGCATCGGGTACCCAGTTCTCGTGGCGGGCCAGCGTTTGCGTGGCGATGTTCTGTGAGTCGATCACCAGCGAGATGTCGTTGAGGACGGCCATGCTTAATCGGTACTGAGCGTGAGCAATAATTGACGACACGTTGGCCTCATTGGAGCCCATGACAAAGACTTCCGAGGTCGCCTTCGGGGTATCAGCAGCTGGAATGACCAGCATCGTGCGCTTCATCCGCACACGCGTCAGCTTCAGGGACTCCGAAAACTCTGGACACTCTGGAATTTCAACCGAAGCCAAGGCTACGAACCCAATTTCCTGTCCGGTACTGTTGATAGTGTAGCCCACCATCTCGACGAAGCAGGAGTCGTGCTTGCCTGCAAACGAGTTCTCGGCGAGCCACTTGATGCCGAGGTAGCTGTCTTTAGTCGCGCGGATTGTGTGCAGGACAGCGCCGTCGGTCACTACAGGCGACAGAAATTTCTGCTGCCGGACGAAGTCGGTTGAGTTCGCTGCGTAGTGGGCGTCCACGATGTCTCGGTAGTTGCCCTGAACACGACCAAAAGTGCGGTAAGACTGGATTGGTGGACGCGGGTCGAGCGGGTCGCGACGTCCAACCGTGGCGCCGACGGTGCAGCGCGAGAAGGACAACCGTCCACTGCGACTGCGGTCGCTTTGGCTGCGCATGGTCCATGCGTGAACTCCAGTGCTGATACGGTCATTCACATTGCAGACTTGCTCGAGCGTCGTGGTCCACGAAGAGGTCGAGGTGAACGAGTCCTTCCCGCGGGTCTTGAAAGTCTTGAGCTGGCCCAGGGAGCTCACGAAGCGCCAGTCCGAGTCCAGCTTGTGATCTTCCATGCGTTGGGCGGTGTGGGCCAGCACGGCGTCCTGCACTTGCTGTTGCATCATGGATTCGAGCCGAGCAGCTTGGGGGCGCGACAGAGTCACCGGCGCGAAGGTGGGGGCAGCCATTGTACGGCTACTGGATAGGAGACTTCGTCACTCGTTGCAAAGAGCTCGAAAGTTTTGGAATGAGAGCGGCTACGCTGTTACGACCAGTAACACCACCGCATGAGGTTTACGGAGCGCTAATGCTTTGTGTCTCTGCGACAGCGGCGTGTCGCCCCGAAAGACCAAGACACATGGCAGGAGCGAGTGGCTCTGTCAGCTTTGCCGGACGCTGATAGCAAATCGCAAGCCCATGGCATGGATACTTGTTCAAGTGCTCCATCGCGAACAGCTGGACTGTAGTTTCAGCGTTGTGGATACTTAGCTTTTCCGATCGTGGCTCACCACAAAAACTTGGCTGACCGTGAGATAAGGCCGTCGTGTGGCTCGAAGATCGTGGAGTCGAGCGAGGATGCCTGTAAAATCCATGACTTCAAGCTCCGTTATGGGTTGCGATTCTCGGCACGTGAACCCCTCTATCGTTCCGACAAATTGAAACCAAAAGTAGGTGGATGTGTTGCGCTGTTGCATCAGAAGGTATCGCTTGGTACATCCACCACGACGGCGACGTTGAGGTGGCCACAATGTCGTACGAGTATTCGGCAAGCACGGAAATGAAATTGTAGATTGCCACGCCAGTGGCGGGCGAAGCATTCAGTCGACTGCCAAGTTTACTGTATTTGCCGCTCATTCCCCGTAAGCTCCTTCAAGGATCAACCCGGTGCACAACCTCGTGAACTTCGCCTGGCTGACGGATTCCTTATTCAAGAGCACCGCCACGACTACCACCCACCCTTAGATAAACCACCCACCCTAAGGGTGGGTGGTTTATCTTGAAAAAGTGCAGGATGCCGCAGGATATGACCCTCTTGGCCAATCAGAGGCCTCTATTTCGCCTCGTCGCGGCCGCGTCCTGCAGCGTTCTGCAACGCTCGCAACCTGCAAAAGAGTCGGAGAACTCCCGTCCGTCATATCATAACATATGGCGACGAGGCAGCCTGGCAGGCTCCCATCACCCCACAGGCCGGCCTGCAGAGGGGAGACCCTCCCTCGGGGTGGGCCCTTCCGAGCGCATTGAACAAGTGGGTCTCGCCTGTAGGCTTCCGTACCGACCGTGGGGGCGCATTGCTTGACCTGGACCACGCCAACATGCTAGTGAAGACCGCAGTTATTCCTTAGAAGCCTCCTGGCCGACACAAACAACTGCATGACCGGCAATACAGCAAAACTACGAGTCGAGTAATGATAACGGGTTCATTTTTGATATGTCGCCCACCCCGGGCTCCTCGCTAACCAAGGTGGGACCAAGTGGGGCCTCGTCAGAAAATGCGTCGGAAATAAGCGGAAGACACGTTCCAACTGCCGATCCTGCGTCCTGCACTTTTGCAAGATAAACCACTCACCCTTAGGGTGGGTGGTTTATCTTGCCACTCACCCACTCACCCTAAGGGTGAGTGGCAAGATAAACTCACCCACTCACCCTTAGGGTGAGTGGCAAGATAAACTCACCCTAAGGGTGAGTGGCAAGATAAACCACCCACCCTAAGGGTGAGTGGTTTATCTTGCAAAAGTGCAGGACGCAGGATCGGCAGTTGGAACGTGTCTTCCGCTTATTTCCGACGCATTTTCTGACGAGGCCCCACTTGGTCCCACCTTGGTTAGCGAGGAGCCCGGGGTGGGCGACATATCAAAAATGAACCCGTTATCATTACTCGACTCGTAGTTTTGCTGTATTGCCGGTCATGCAGTTGTTTGTGTCGGCCAGGAGGCTTCTAAGGAATAACTGCGGTCTTCACTAGCATGTTGGCGTGGTCCAGGTCAAGCAATGCGCCCCCACGGTCGGTACGGAAGCCTACAGGCGAGATCCACTTGTTCAATGCGCTCGGTAGGGCCCACCCCGAGGGAGGGTCTCCCCTCTGCAGGCCGGCCTGTGGGGTGATGGGAGCCTGCCAGGCTGCCTCGTCGCCATATGTTATGATATGACGGACGGGAGTTCTCCGACTCTTTTGCAGGTCGCGAGCGTTCCAGAACGCTGCAGACGCGGCCGTGACGAGGCGAAATAGAGGCCTCTGATTGGCCAAGAGGGCCGTATCCTGCGGCATCCTGCACTTTTGCAAGATAAACCACCCACCCTAATGGAGAATATGAAGCCATCGATAGGCTATCGACGATAGCAACCCATGGAGGGATGCACGCATATTGTAGCAAGCTTCTGATCCATCCGCCATGAGAGGGTTCATGATGTGAACAGGAATATCGAATACAACCACCTATTCGTTCGCGATATCAATGCAAGAACTAAGCTACGCAACTCCGCGTGTAGCACGAAGGCAAAATACATCAAAGCTGGCATTGAAGCAGAGGCGGAGGGAGGGTATCGATCATATTGCCTTGTTGGCACTGGAGATCAAATCTTTACACGAATACAGTTCTCCTTTCATATGTATTCACGCTGCAGCGAAGCAGTCGTGTAAAAGTATCCGTGCTTTTGGCGAGAGGGTTCGAGGAGGATCGAGATGGAGTTACAGCTGCAGTAACCTAGATTTGTCCGCCTGCTGTCTGCCACAGAACAAGGTGGCGCAACAGAGCTCCTTGATGGCGAGCGGATCCGCATACAGCATTGCACGTTACAGAAGTGCCTGCTGATCATGGTGAGTTGGCTGTAATGTACATGTACAGTTTGTCCGCTGCTGCATACCGGCAACCTTGCAACTCAATTCTCAACGAACTCCGCCCTGTAGTGAGAGCAACACCATCAATTACTATTTGTCGTTCTGCACTAAGCCGCTGGAAAATATACTGCAGTGAAGATCAACTTGGGTCTACCGACGAGAAAGCTTCAACTACTGACAATTTTATACATAAGTACCAATTCATGGTATTTCTTAGCAAAGCGTACCATAAAACAGGTACATATTGACTCCATGTTGATGCCGCCGCTCCGGCTAACAATAGCCGTAGCGTCAGCCTGGGTGGGGGCACACACACACCTGCAGCCGCGTAGCGCCGTTATGAGCTCCTTCGAGGCGGCCAAGCCGGCGCGCTCCGGCTCGCGCGTGGCAGCGCTGGGCAAGCGCCCGTCGCTGCTGCACCGCAGCTCCGACCCCGAGTTCAGCGACGCTGAGCTCGACGGTGCGTGCGACTAGCAAAACTTACCCCCAAAAGATTAATCTTCCGACCTTAATACTAAGCTCTCTGTGCTGCTGCCCTATCAGATGCCGTGGATATGGGCGAGAACGCCGTGTGGGCCAACCTGGAGGAGCCCATTTACGCCGAGAAGGACGTGGAGATCTTCCGCCCGACCCAGAAGGAGTCCACTCTGCCAATGTACTACGCCAAAGGCTGGCTGCCCTTCGCGGCCGACACGCTGTTCGACGCGCTCATGGACGCGCGCTACCGCAAGTCGTGGGACAGCAACGTGCACCAGGTGCACGTGGTGGAGCACCAGCACGTGAGCGACGTCATGTACTTCGCGCTGAACCTGCCGTGGCCGCTGGCCAACCGCGACTACGTCTATCGCCGGCGCGTTAAGTTCTACCCGGAGCAGAACGCCTTCGTGGTGCTGTGTCAGGCTGCGCACCACGCGGACGCACCGTCTAATGACGCCCGTGTGCGGGTGGAGACGTCCACGCTGCGTCTGTGCATCCGCAGCATGTCGAGCTCGAACGACTCGTGCGACTTCCACCTCGAGTACGAGGACGATACCAACTTCAGCATCCCGAACTACGTGGTGAACCTGCTGCTGCATACGATGATGCCGTCCTTCATGACGGAGCTGCGAAAGGCGTGCGCAGGTTATGCGGAGTACATCAAGACGCTGGATGACAACGGGGTGCAGTGCATTCCGTCCCAGGTGACTCGCCACCGGAGTGCGGTGCTTGCTGCGGCGACAGCGTCCGTGGCGGGGAGCGTGAGCTCCATGGGGAGTAAGAGCGCGATCGGTGCTTCGGTGACCGAGGAGAGGAAGCCTGTGCGCGCTAGCCCACGACCAGGAAGCAGCTTGTTCTTTCGGAGCAAGCGGCCAAAGCGCAAGCCTGGACTGGTGCGCCGAGAAACTGACGAGCACAGCAGCATGAGCGAAGACTGGGAGGTTGAAGACGCGCCTCGGAGCGAACCCCCGACTACACAAAGTCTGCGTCCGTCTACCATTCATAGATCGCTTTCGACTGAGGTTGGGACGACCTACGGTGATCTTGGACCTCGCTTGAATCACTCTTCGTCGGCCGACAACCTGGAAATGAGGTCAGTCATGGCGCCTTCGTCGGCGCCCGAGTTTTCGCGTGCTAGTTCGGTGGTGTCTGCACAGACAGCTCTGCATACTATCGACGGACCGTTGACACCTCTGGACGATGACTTTACCATTCAGTTCCGAAAGCAAAAGGTTGGTTTGCACCTGGAGACCGACCTATTTTCAAGCAAGGTGCTCGTCGCGTTCTGTGAAAAAGACAGCGAAGTAGCTGCTTGTGGCGAGCGTATTGAGCCAGGATTCCTCGTGACATCAGTGAATGGTGTTTCAGTGAGTGACTTCAAGTTTACCGACATTCTGAGCGAGATCCAGCGAGCGCCACGCCCACTCACACTGGGGTTCACCCATCCTGACCGAGAGGCATCTCTTCAGAATCGTCGCTTCAAGGAGCCCCAAAATGTGCTGAGGTGTCTGGTGTCCCGAGACGAAAATGATCTGCTGGGCGCGTTACGCCCGCTGGATGAAGAAGCAGCAGTGAGCGCTGTGCTCAAGTGCGATTTCGTTGCGCCAGCTGCCACATCGTCGAAAGGGAAGTTGAAAGCTACACACAGCAGCCCGGGACTTGTGGAATCTCCGTCGTCCGAGCATCCAACACCAGCGCTACATCCGTCCTTGTCATCCCCAGAGCCAGGACCGGAACGAGTCTTGGTACCAGCGGGCTACTTGGTCTACGAAATCAATGACTCGTACGTCCTGGACGTTCCGTACGCGGAAATCGCTCACTTATTGCGTCGAAGCGGTGATGCATGTGTGGTAACGTTCAAAGCGGCTATGGCGGTTGTAGGTGGAAGCAAGAAGAAGTCGTTGAAAAACCGGCACAAGATCGTGAGGCGCTTCTCAGGCGTGTTCCGGAAGAAGCGCAGGGCGTCTGATGCCAGTGTTACAGCAAGTATCAGCTCGACTTCCTCGCGAGAGTGGGCAAGTGGAAGGGGCCAACGCAGAACCGGAAGCTCTGACAGTGAAGCAGTTCAAACTACCGATACCAATTCTGACGCCAACGGGCTAACGGATTACTCGTCTATCACAGTCACAGCAGAGAATCTGGACTGGGTGTGGCAGCAGGTTCAGCTTTTGAAGGCAACGGAGCGCATCTTCTCAGCCGCACTCCTCATTGATCGGCTTGAGGCGTTCCTAGCCGACAGTGGCAGCACTAACAAGATCATCGCAGCCGCAAAGACGAGAGTATTGCGTGCAATGCACGACGAGCGCGAGTTGATTGACCACATTAAAGAGCGTCGCGATCAAGGCGTGAAGGCGCTCAAGGAGTTTAGCGACAAGGAAGGTGACGATGAGTGGCAGTTTGGACAAACCATGCTGGGTGTGACCACCTCCTGGAAACCCGATGCAGATGGCTCGGTATGGATCAAGTTGGAGGGTCTCGTTGACGGCGTGGATATCTTCAACACTATATCGGTGATTCGCGAGGTGGATCTCTACAGTGTGTGGACGCCGTTTTGCTCCCAGTCGTTGCTGCTGCAAGACTTGGGTCACGTGGAGCTGGCAGCTTACCTGGCGATTTCGTCGCCATTCTTACAACGAGATGCGATCATTAGAGCCTTCGGTATTAATGCCGTTTACGAGAACCGCTGCCTCTTGCTCCTCGGAGGGTCAGTGGACGTATCCACAGTGACGAGCCGCGTTCCCGTCCCGATATTGCAAGGGTGGAATGCGGGACGCATGGAGATCAAGGGGTTCCGCGCACTGATTGAGCCCCTCACACGAACGCAAGCCCGTACTTGCATCGTCGCGAACATCGACCCCAAGTGCGCGATCCCTAAAGCGATGCTGAACTTCGGCATCAAGAAGATGGCTGGCATCCTCCTGTATCTCATTCGTAAGGAGGCCGAGAAGATCGAGCACGACCACAAGAAGAACGCTGCGAACGAGCACCTCCGCCGTATCAACAGCGATCCAAGCGGCTTCTACACGTGGCTCAGACCCATCGTGGACAAGTACTTCTTGGATCAACGCAATGGCGACCTGCCGGAGCCGCTCTCGCTAACTGCCAACAGTGCAGTCGAGTGGTCAACGGATACGGATTCGCCTCGTGCAAGTCGCAGCAGGAACACAAGAACAGGAAGTCCGCGTCTAGCCAAACGACGGAGCTCGACCCGAATCGCAGCGTTTCAGCGTCACGCACTCACCGCCTCCTCCATCGACACCATGGAGACAGTGGCCGAGACCCCTCCAAGCTCCAGCAAGCGCGACTGGAGCGACTACCTGCACGACTTCACCATTTGGCCGTACCTACTGCTATTTATCTTCGCCAAGCTGTCTGCGGGGCTGCCTCTGCTGTACGCATGCGCGCTCAAGTTCGCCTTCACCTGCTCCTGCACGTGGCTGGCCGTCCCCGGCGCCTTCCCTCGAGCCACACGACAGTGGAAGCGAGCGCGGAACGAGCTGGAGCCTCTTCGACGGCAGTGCGTCGTGCTGGCAGCTATCTGCGACGTGCTGAGCTCCTGGGCGCTGCGCATCTGGGTCCGCTGGATCGAGTGCTACCTTGGCGCGCTGTTCTACGGCTCAGCTGCAACCGCACTCTGCCTCGCTCGCTCACCGACGGAAGTGCGCGAGTCCGAGCAGTTCTCCATGATGGTCATCTGCTTCCTCTACGCCAGCGCCGTCGTCGGCGTGCAGATTGCAGTCAACCTGTAACATCGGCACGTACATGTACATGATGAACCCGACTCACCTCAACATCCGCAAATTAATTACAATACTAGTCGTAGTGACGTGGTAAAGGGTCGTTGCTTACTAATCAAATTTGTATCGGGATTAGAGGAAAGTATTTGGCAAAAGTAACCAATAATCACGGCTGATTTTCGAGTGACAGCAAAGTGGGATAGCACATCTGGACGGAGCAGCATTTTGATCGAGGATGGCGAAGGGCGAAGGTGGGGCGCCCCCCAGCGGCGGCTCCTCCGCCAGCAACAGCGGCGGAGGCCTGAAGCTGAGCCCCATGCGCTTCATGCAGATGGCGCTGGCCACGACGGTGCTCTTCTCCCTCGCCTACATGTACCAGTTCGTGAGCGTCAGCGTCTCGCTGCGTTCCGTGGGCGACTCGGAGTCCGAGGACGGCGGCGGCATCGTGCGCAACCGCGTGCTGGGCCACTCAGTGCTGCATCTGCAGGGCTTCGAGGCCGGCCACAAGTTCGTGAGCGAGTACGACGTGGAGACGCAGGGCCCGCTCTACATCCTGTTCATGAGCGACGCCGACGAGAGCGGCAAGTACTGGTGCCCGGACTGCGAGCGCGCCAAGAAGCCCGTGATGGACGCCTTCAACCGCGCGCCCCGCGGCTCGAGACTCGTGGAGATCCGCGTGGGCCCGCAGCCCTACTGGGCCGACTACATGAATGAGTTCCGCCAGAACCAGCTCTTCTACCTGGACCACATCCCCACGCTCATGCGCTACGAAGGGGGCGGCAACTCGTCCACGATGCTCACCGAGTCCTTCTGCACGGACCCGGCCTTGCTGGACTACGTGTTCCGTGTCAACAAGCCGCTAGCGGGCGCGCCCAACAAGAACAAAGTGCTGACTATGCACTCGCCCGGAGAGGTGATCGACTACCTGGGGACGTACGATAACTCGTACCCGCTGTTCCTCTTCTTCGTCTCGGGGTACCACGCGTTCAACGGCCGCCTGTGGTGCCCGTACTGCGACCGCGCCGACGTGGCGGTGATGCACTACTTCAACTACACGGCGCCCGACAACGCCGTCATGGTGCGGGTCGTGGTTGCGCACACGTACAAGAAGTGGAAGAAGAAAAGCAACCCGTTCAAGCTGCCCGACTTCCAGGAGAAGGTGGCGCCTGTGCGGGGCGTGCCCTATCTGGGCTTCGTCAAGAAGGACGTGCCCGCCAACAAGATCCACGTGCACCAGTTCATGCCCGACTACCCGGAGACCGGCAAGCTGCAGACCTTCTTCAAGAACGCGCCTCGCACAGCACGACCCAAGTAGATTATAAGCGGGTAACATGATCTAACGTTGGTTGACCCGTCCGGTCATCGCGCCGGTACGAACGGTAAAAGTGTTAAATCGATTTGTGGCAAGTTGCAGTGGTGAAGCAAGTTTTGGCAGTATTTTTTTTTTGACTCCGCATTTAGAAATATATCAGTTCGTTAGAAATGCCGTCGAGCAGCAATCGGCGCCATCGCGGCTCACATGGCGGCGTGGGGCTATGGATGCGCCGCAACGTGTGGCTCGTTGCAGCCGCAACCTTCGTGGTCCTCTACTGCGCCTTCATGGTGCGCACTACCATGTGGGCGCGTACGTTTGGCGTCGAGAGGGAGCAGCAGCAAGCGATGGCGAAAACTTCTGACCACGAGGCGATGGCTGCGCTGAAGGAAATGGGCGCGTTGAGAGGAGAAAACGCTCGGGAGGAAGCGGAGGAACAGGCAGAGGAGGCGGCTGAGCACGGACGGGAGCAACTGGACAAAGGAGAGGGCGAACAGGAGGCTGTGGGGGAGGAGGAGGCCCATAACGCGCACGCTGACGCGACGGCGGGTCCACATATATTGACAGAGGAGGAGAAGGATACCGTGGCGTACGATGACAAGGTCCCGCTGGAAGACGCTGGAGATGTCCCGATGGTCGGTGCCACCTCGGAGAATGAGGTGGATGTACTGAAGAGTTCTCTGGCGCCTTCGGAGGAGACGAAGCCACACAACTGGACTGCGCTCAACGATTTACCTGTAGCTGGCGGTGCTACGAGAGGGAAAGCTGGATCAGTAAAAGCGACGGAGTCCCCGGAAAACAAAGGGCCCGAGCCATTGACTGCCCCGTTGGCGGTAAGTGGCAACGACACTGAGCATCTGTGGACTGGGGTTGATAAGTTACCAGTGGCTGGCGAAGGAACTACGCAGCTAGACGCACCTGCACCGCCTGCAGTCATCACTACTGTAGCTGGTTCTGGGGAGGACCAAAGTCTGACTGTACATGCACAAGTTGTGCCGCCCACTCCTTTCTCGTCGATGAAGTTCGATACATCGAGACTTGTCTTGGAGACGCCGGAGCAAGCGAATGCCTCGATTCCGTTCGAGGAGCGGCATCAGACGATTTTTGGATACAACGCCACCATGGCATATCTGCAACTGTATACCAAGTCTCCCGATTCGAAAGAGCAGCTCTTCCTGTTCTTCACGTGCAGCGACGACAAGGGCAACCGAGACGACTGGACTCCGAATTGCGCCACAGCTCGCGAGAAGGTGTATGCAACGTTTGCCAAGTCACCTTCTACAAACCGGCTTGTGACCATTCACACAGGATCTCGTGAGGAATGGACCAAGTTGGGTGGGAATGCCTTCACCGATGACGATGATCTCCGCCTCAAGGCGATCCCCACAGTTATGCGGTGGGATGGTGGTGTACCCGGTTCGCTTCGCTCAACGTGGGGCGTCTTAGTGGATCATTCGATAATGTACGAGCCACTGCTACGCTACCTCTTCCGTAACGCTGATGAACAAGACAAGCTACTAGCAAACCCAGAAGTGGAGACCAAGGAGATCATCACCCTGAAGGGATACGCACAGTATCGGGTGTACATGGAGGAGTATGCTCGAAGTGGGTCACAGTATCCGCTGTTCATGATGATGGTGTCGGGTCGGTTCCGACGCAACAACCGGCTGTGGTGTCCGTGGTGTCGGCAGTCCGAGATGCCTCTGGAGTACGCGTTCTATGCCTACGCGCCGGCCAATGCCAAGCTGGTCCTTGTCGAGACTTACGACAAGTACATCTTGTGGCGGGACCCGGAGAACGAGTTCAAGCAAGACCCGCAACTCGCAGTGAAAGGCGTGCCATGGTTCTACCGAGTGTTCCCCGGCCCACCTGGCCAACCGTTGACATACCAGCGGGTCAAGAAGAAATTCTACCTGCTTGAGCAACTGCAGCAGGCTTTTCAAGGCTCAGAATAAGCTGTAGGACGGGATCAGATAATTAGAAATCGGTAGAGGCGAAACATATTTCTATTTCTAAAGGGTAGTACGTGGCACCGTGAACCGAATAGCTCATCTGAACGCCAAGATGCCGCCGAAAGCTGGAGCCCAGCGCTACGCGAGCAGCAGCGCCCGGCGGCGGCGCTGGATGATGGTGGTGGGCGGCGGATTCACGCTCTACTGCGTCTTCATGCTCCAGATGCGGCTCTGGTCGGCTGCGAGCTACGCGGACCTGCGCGCCAACGCCATCAGCGCTGAGCGCCGCCCCATGATCGTCGACGCTCCACCGATCAAGGTAGACAACGACATCAAGCCTGTAACTCGAGAAGACGTTGAGGTGACGCAACGCCCAAGCACCGAACAAGCAGCGGAGACGATGCCTCCTGCCCAACCAGCGGTTCCGGTGACTGAACAGCACAACTTGCGTGCCTTTGAGCCCTTGGCCACTCCTGGCGTGGTTATCGTCCCGACGCCAGCACCAACAACAGCAAGAGTGGTGGATCCTGTTGCAACATTTGGATCTCCCGCTGCTCCTGCGGCAACATTCAGTCCCCCTGCTACTCCGATGGCTACCCTCGAGCCTCGTGCAGTTCCAGTTGCACCGACGAAACCGGTGTATTCGCTCGCGGGTCGTCACGATGTTGTTTCCGGATATGATGCTGCTATGAAGTACTTGGCCAACTACACGACGCCTGTAGACTCAGATGAGCAGCTCTTCTTGTTCTTCACGTGCGGAGACGAGCAGGGGCTGCAAACGACGTGGCGTCGAGTTTGTGTGGAAGCGTCAAAGCTTGTATACGACGTATTCGCCAAGTCGCCGTCGCGCAACAGACTGGTGACGATCCACGCAGGCTCAAAAGAAGACTGGTCGACACCGAACGCGTTCTTTAAAGACGGCGACTTGAAGGTGAAGATGATCCCCGCAATTATGCAGTGGCATGGTGGTCGTCCTGGAGCGAAGCGCGCTACTTCTGGAATGATTATTGAAGAGAGCATGCTGTATGAACCGCTGTTGCGCTACCTGTTCAAGAATGAGGACACCCCGGACCCGCTTTTGGCACCGGACAAAATCGCCTCGAAGGAGATCGTCTCGCTGAAGGGGTACAAGAGCTACAGACAGTACATCGACACCATCGCTGCTGGCGAGAATCCATCGCTGACGTACCCGCGAGGACCGATGTTCCTCTTGTTGGTAGCAGGTAGACTGGACACGAATGACCGTCTCTGGTGTCCGTACTGCCGCTACTCTGAGATCTCCATGGAGTACGCGTTCTACGCCTTTGCCCCACCAGGCTCTCGGCTGGTGAAGGTCGAGACGGTGAACTCGTACGGATTGTGGAAGAACCCTGCGAACGAGTGGAAGCAGGATGCGGCGTTGAAGGTGCGAGGAGTGCCGTGGTTGTACCGGGCAACATTAGACTCGGAAACACACACCTTCAGCTTCGAGCGGTACCAGGAGCGCTTTGACATCCCCGAAGCGATGCGAGGTGTGTTCCAGGGCTGGAAGAACCCGCTCTGACGAACACGACAATAGAATCTCGTGGCGAATGCCTGTACATGTTTCATGCGGTGCTGAGTGCAACTTCCTCAGAGTAAAGTTGCATGCAGCCATGTTGACACGTGAAACTTGAATTTCTAATGGCGTAATCCATTTCTAAATGTAAATTGATGCGATATAGAAAATCAACGATAGACGTGTTCAGTTGAGCGGCAGTTGGGAAAGTATGGCCGAGCCTCGCTTCGGACGTGATCGTCGACGGCCGCAGCGCCGCGGGGCTCCCGGCTCCAGGCGTACCAACCCGTGGTATGTGCTCGCCATCGGCTTCTTCGTGGTGTACCTCATCTTCCTGGTGCGCTGGCGCTTTGGAAACGTTTCTAACCTGGAGGGCTCGGCCCCCACCGAGCAGCTCAGCAACCTGCGCAAGGCTAGCAACCCGCAGCACGTGCAGAGCGACGACGCCCTGGACGTGGAGATCGCGGCGCAGCTGGAAGAGCAGCGCAAGAATGAGGAGCGCGCGCGGCAGATCCCCATCAAGGTGGTGCTGCCAACGACTTCCCCACCCACCGCTGCCCCCAAAGCCACAACTGCAGCTGCTCCTGAAGTTCCTGAAGCCACCCCGGCCGCTGTTATCGTAACGGAGAAGCCACGAGAGCTGGAGCAGGTGGCGGCAGCTCAGGAGCTCGAAGGCCGCGTGCCCGGGATGCCGGCGCCCATGGTGGAGGAGGAGAAGGAGCCGGTGCAAGCTACAGAGGCGGCGGCTGTGGCTTTGCAGCCCGCGGCGGTTGCGCCGGAGCAGCTTGCAACGAAGGCAGTGCCAGTGCCAGTGCAGGTGGCGCCGGTTGTGTCTGTCGTGCCGTTTGAAGCGAGACACCAGGAGATCTCGGGGTACGAAGCGACCATGAAGTTTCTGGAGGGCTATCAGGCCAACCCGGACGAGTCGCTGTTCCTGTTCTTCATGTGCAGTGACGAGCAGTTCAAGGCCAACGACTGGTCGGAGGAGTGCGTGGAGGGCAAGAAACACGTGTATGACGTGTTCTCCAAGTCTCCGGGCCGCAACCGACTTGTGACGGTGTTTGCGGGGTCGGACAAGTACTGGAAACACCAAAACGACTTCTACAACGACCCGGATCTGCGTGTCAAGGGCGTCCCATGCTTGATGAAGTGGGAAGGCCACAACGGCCAAACGAGCGGGATGCTCGTCCAGAGGTCTCTGTATGATGAACCGTTCCTGCGGTATTTGTTCAAGAACACGGACCAGCCGGAAGTGCTCTTCGTTGCGGACAACATCAAGAACAAGCAGATCATTACGGTCAATGGCTACGATGCGTACGTGGATGCCATGGTCAAGTACGAGCAGGAGGAGAACCCTGTCCCCACGTTCCTCATGATGGTTTCGGGTCGGTTCAAGAACAACAAGCGGCCGTGGTGTCCGTACTGTCGGTACTCCGAGTTGCCGCTCGAGTACGCATTCTACTCGTACGCTCCGAAGAACGCGCGGATGATTCGCGTTGAGGTCACCGACTCGTACGCGGAGTGGAGGAAACGGAACGAGTTCACGTGGGACGAGAATCTGCAGCTCAAGATCGTCCCACTGATGTTCAAGATCGACCCCATTCCTGCTGCGGGACCGAATGGTACCAAATCGATTAAGTTCGTCCCCCACAAGATTCGGTACGACGAGCTAGCCTCGCTCCGCGAGTTCTTCACAAGCTTCACATAGATTCAAGGTGATGTTGTCGAGACACACGACAGTCATGTGGTTGGTATGTATACCAAGTTCTATAGAGCGCAACCGTTTTCTTGTATTCTACTGTTCGTCTCTTCTACATAGTATTGAGCTCTTCACCGCCAGGAAGAGCTGACGTCAGACACCGCTCTATCCTCTTGGCGTCGTCGCAGGGACAGCCTTTGCCTCACGGACTCGGACATTTGGTCGACGATGCCCCGTTCTCCAAGGAACCCGAGATACCTGGCGAAGCTGAGACCGAGAAACTCCTCGATCATCTGCAGTGCGACGCTGATCTCGCACGCGTCGCTATCTGGCAGCACGCGGACGTGTTGACGAAGGCTTCGAACAGTGAGCAGACACACGGCCACAAACTCTTGGAAGCGAGCTTTGCGCTCGTCGATCATTTCATCTTCAAACTCATCGGACGACGAGCTGGAGAACAGGTGCGAGCCCCACACCCGTCGTGACGGGAAGGTGGTTTCCACTATAGACGCCAGCACATTCTCACAGATCGGACAACGAGGCTGGCGGCGGCGTCTGCCACGACTAAAGTGCTTGATGAGCTGTTGTCGGAGCGCTCGGAACTCCGAGAAGCGGCGCACCACGCACCACTGCTGCTTGCTCAGATGAACTTGCACCTCGTAGAACACCACGCCGTCCTCCAACCGCTCAATGTGCTGTCCCGTCACATGAGCCGATAAATAGTCCGAGTACTCGGCTTCTTCACGAAATAGCTGTAGATCCTCGCTGCACTCGCGCAGGAACATGGTGCTTGACCGCGGAGTCGAAGTCGCCTCTCGAGTTGAGGCGCGTGGTCGTCTGGATGGAGTTTCGGGCGCCGTAGTCGATGCCCTGGAAGGCGACGAAAAGAGGGACCCATACGTATGCCGCCTCAAACTGCCCCGGGTCTCAGTCGAGTCGTCACCGCTTCGTTCGCGGGACAGCAGACTGCGCGCCGACAAGCTGCATCGCCACAGAAGCCTCGGAATCTTCCCCGTCCTCCCCGCTGCCGCGGACGCGCGGGTTTCGCGGCTTCTATTTGCGGTTGGCAGCCCGAACGGGTCGGCCGGGAAGATCGACTGCCTCATGGCGTCCTCGATGGAGCTGCACGTCGAGGCCGTCGAGCGCATGGGCGAGCTCGAGGAACACATCGCGTCACTTAACCTCATTCCGGCACGGCAAGTGCAAGACTGTTTGTGTTGGCTGCGCGCCGAAGGAGAAGTACCAGTGATGGAGGCTAGGCGAGCATTTCAGAGAGGACAGGACGCTACGCTGGACTGCGTGCAGCGTTGGTGCATCGCACCTTTTTTTCGAGACATCAAAACGCGAGGACTGGCAACCTGCGAGGGCGGATGCGGACATCGAGACGGGGATATGAATAGCGAGCCGAGTGCAACAAACGGCCGCAAGGTCTCATGACAGCGCGGCACGGGAGGGTGGAAGGGCAGAAAATGGCGTTGGCATGGTCAGTCACGGGGCAATTGCGAGTGCTCTAAAGCTTGCGTTCTTGTGGCTTCGAGCAATCTGGCCGTGGCTGCCCTACTGGCAAGTCTCGATGCAATGCAGTGATTCGAAACGCCGCCGATCCGCGCGATCTGCCGGTATCACTCCTGGCCTTGCGTGTTGCGACGCACGGATTTTCCACCATGTACCAACCAGCGAGAAGGCGTTGGTGGCGCCGTCGCAAGCCTTCAAAAGCGTCACCTGGTCAGTCGGGCGTCAACTTCGCCGCGCGTTGAGGGGGTGGATATCCGCACGTGCTTGAAGCTATAATAGAGTTTGAGCCCAGCTTGCTCTGCTCGGGGAAACGGATCCCTTCGTAGCGCTGTCATCACGGCGGCACCTTCGGGAAAAGATGCCGCTGGTCCCGCCCTTGACGGAGCATATCGCTGCGCCCCCCCCCCCCCCCCCCCCCCCCCCCACGCTGACCACTTTTGGTGCAGTCGCTCAGCTGCAACTCGATTCAACTCGAATCCTTTCCCTTCCTTATCTACTGGCGCGCATTGGACGGACCCACGGACCACTCTGCCGATGGCGAGTGCCAACCGTTTCGAGTGGCGAGCAGAGTGGCCAGCGACGCAATTGCTGGCGACTTGCAACTTGTGCAGCCAGCCTAATGCAAATGTAGCCATCTGAACATGCACGTCCCCTCTCAAACCCGTTATAAGGTAAATATATCGCTTTTGTAACGGACGACGGTTGTGACCATCAGTTGGTCCACAGTACACTTCAGGATGCGAAGTCGAGTGCTGCTCGTGGCGACGCGCTGCGTGCCACGGCAGTCACCGCAGTCGCAGCTTCTCGTGCGATGGCAGTCGACTTCGCAGGACTGGCGCCGGGTCGTGGCGGACTTCCAGCGCAAGGCCAATGACACGAATGCGTCATTGCAGTCCAAGGACGTCGAGGGCGTCGTCCGCGCGTGCACGCAAAGCGACCGCACTCGCGAGGCACTCGATGCCATCCGTAGGGCGGAGAAGCGGGGGGTCACGGCCTCATTGAGGTTGCACCTGCAGATCTCCTCCTCTTTGGCTCTAAAGGGCCAAGCGGATCGGGCGCTGGCCATGATGCCGGAGCTGCGCGAACGATTCGGGGACGCGTTCAACACGGCGTCAAACGACCGGTACAGCGTGTACGACCCGCTGTTGAGCGTGTTCAAGGACCAAGGTGACTGGCGGAGCACGCACGCTGCCATCGCGCAGATGCACGAGCTGGGGATGACCCCGAGACTGCGCGCCTTTCGAGTGCTCATGCTGACAGCAGCCAAGGCGCGACAGAAAGAGACGCTGCTGGCGACGCTGCAGTTCGTCGAGAACAAGTTCCCAGGGGTTTGGACCCACGCAGCCACGCTGACTGCGATCTGCCAGTCGCTCGTGGAGATCGGGGAGCACCAGCGCGTGATGGAGATCTACCACAAGCTGGACGCCGAGTGGCTCCAAGAGCACGGGAGTACGTTGCTGTTCAACCAGTTTGTGCTTGCTGCTGTTCGCAGCGGGGACAATGAGAAAGGGAAGAAGAAGAAGACGAATAGAGACCAGAAGCACAAGGCCGCGCTGGGGATGCAGATCGCCATGGACATTCTGGACCGCATGCCGGCACCCGACGACTTCACGTTCGCGACGTGTATGAAGGGACTGGAGAAACGTGGCCAATGGGCGGACGTGTTGGATCTGTTCAACACGATGCTAGACGCCCAAACGCGCCGTCAGAACGCTCTGAACGACAAAGAGACCAAGTCTCTGATCAACGCCCTGTCCTGCGCCAGTGTGATTCGAGCGCTGCACAAACTCCACGAGGCCAATCAGCCCGAGCCAGAGCAAAGTGGACAAAAAGACTCGTCCAGCTCGCCTAGAAGATCATCAAAAAGTGACCAGCGCAAGCTGAAGCAGGACTTGTCGGTCGTGCTCAAGCAGCTTCACACGGTGGATCTTCGGAACATCGGACACGCTTCGACTCTGATCGATACACTGGACGAGTTCAGACTGTTCACGGCGGCGCGACAGACCTTCAAGCGCGTGCTGGACGAAGGCATCATCGAGAAGGCCCCGTGGCGTCTCAAAGACGGGTTTGAGATCGACCTGCACACGTTCTCGCGTGGTGTAGCCAAGTGCGCCGTCGTGTCAGCTTTCGACGAGATCACGCGCTCGCAACAGGGAGTCAGCGCTGTGTCTCTTGCTGGGAATGCACCGCTGCAGGACGTCCGCATTATCACGGGCGTAGGTAAGCGCAGTCAAACGTTCATGAAGCCTGTGTTACGCCACGAGATCACGGAGCTACTCACCAAGTCGAGTCGACCGCCGTTGTGGCCGTCGTCGCATCCGACGAACCCCGGAGTTCTACTCGTCCGCCATAACGCGCTGCGTAAATGGCTCCAAAAGGGTGGCGCGATCCGATACTTTTGACCACCCACACGTAGTGAATAAATCCCAACACGTATTATTTGCTTTACACATATTCTACGCAACATGCATTAATACTTGTCTACTCAGTTTCTTTCGTGCTGCCACTGCCGCTGTACGTGCAGGTGTCCTGGGGATCCGAAACCTTCCTAATAGCGTCCGTGATAGCGAAGAAATACGAGTGATGCTCAATCACCAGGTAGTCCAGGATTGACGATTCGTCATCTGCGGCAATCGGTAGCTGGTCTGCGGCCTCGATGAACGTCATGGCCAGGGATCCCGAAAAATAAATATCGTCAAAAATATATTTGTATTTTGGGAGCCAATATTTTATTTTAGGTATCTCTAGTCGCTTTATCCGGTATTTATTCTAGCTTCGGTCTACAGTTCAGTATGTTATTCCTTCTAGTTAAAAAATCCTTCGCGGTTGAGTTTAATTTCGCTGTTGTAAATGCCACGAATGTCATCGAATCTCCCCGCTATGCTAAAAGCGATGTTGTTCAGCAAGCTTAACTCAGATGTGACGATGTGGGTAGGTTTCTAATAAGCCACGAAGGCAACACGAATGCAGCAATTTACTGAATAATTTACTGCGGCAGCGCCAAGTCTGTAGATATTTATTTCTTCTCTTCTTCGCATACAAACAAATACGTATTTCGTTAACTTGAGATAAATAGATTTATATCGTATTTTCGGCATCCCTGGTCATGGCGTCCAGCTCCTCGTAGCTCAGCCCCGTCATCTCCACGAACTTGCGGATGCGAAAGTCTCGCGGGATTTCACCGTGTCCACAACGTCAGCGTTGAGCTCCGAGTCGGAAGTCATACTGCGGCGGTTCCAGTTGGCCGAGCCGATGGTCAAGAACACGTCGTCGACGATCATGATCTTGCTGTGGATGTAGATTTTCCGGTCGGCCTTGGTGGTGTAGAGCTTGAGCTTGTTCGGGTACTTCGTGCGAATAGGCTCCACCATTTGGTACAGATACTTGATGTACCCGGCGTTCGTGAACGGGCCCGTTTCCTCGTTGGCAACGACGATGAGTCGCTGGATGTGCGGCATCACCTCCATGATCGCGTCCAGCATCTCCGGGACCAGCACGAAGTACTGATCCTCGATGTAAATAAAATTTTTCGCGTTCTTGATCGCCTTGATATGTGCCTGGAACAGCGAAGTTTCCCCCCGCGGCGCGAACTCCTCGTAGTGTTCGTACAAACAGCTAAACGTTCGTACAATCTGGACGCTTTGCTTGCCGAAACTCGCAGTGGTGTTGCTGCTGGCGTAGTCTAGAGGAGGCAGGTGGTCGTACTTTGGGTTCTTGAAGTCCAGCAGGTCGTCGTCAAGGCCCTGACACGGCAAGTAGTCGGAGTTCCAGCGATCCAGGAAGTTAGTGGCGACGTCCTTCGCTGCCGGGCCATGGATACGAATGTGGCCGTCCATCCAGCCTTTCTCTCGGAATGTAATGTGACCTTCGTCGCGGATTGCAGTGACGTTGTGGTAGATGGTATCCCATCGGTCATTGGCGAGATCGATGCCGCCAACATAAGCCACAGGCTGAGCGCGTTCATCCTTTGAGCTGTTTACTGCGATGACCATGTTCTTCTGGTGGTGCGAGGATAGCGCCTTGGGGAGTCGGTCGTCAAAGATGAAAACTCCCTTGGCTCCGTTGATGGATGACGGGGGGATACTGTTGATAGCGTCGCGAGCCTTGAGGATGTAGGGCGTGTATCCAACGCCGATGTTGGCCCAGGCCAAGATGTTGACGCTTCCACCTCGCTCCACAATTCCAGTGAAGACTTTTTCGAACCCCGTCGTCTCGCCGGTGGGATCGATATCGGGTTTGAAGGGGACGAGCGCTGCCAACCACGCAGCAAGCATGACCCGATCCCCCTCTTTCGTCGAGCTGAGATCGTCGTAAACCGCGTTGAAAAACTCGTCTGACACCGTGTACGACGTCACCTTGTTACCCGTCGAGTACACCGCCATACCCTCGCGAGGAATCCCACCTCGCGACTCGGTGATCTCCTCCTCAGTGAGGAACCAGTCTTCGGCGTCTAGCAGAGGCTGTCGAGGCTTGATGTCCGACCCGTCAGAGAGATCAGCACTGCCGCTGCCGCTGGCATCGACGGTGGTGCGGCTTTCGGAGGTTGAAGACCCGCCGAAAAGGGACGATGTTGGAAAAGTTAGGGCGCCGCGGGGATTGAACTCATGACATACCTGTATAGAACATAGCTCGTTAGACCGTTACACCATACAGGCGCCCCGGTCGTCGTCTCTTCGGGCTGGGACTTGACACTGTCTGATTGCATATTCCAACAGACGAGAAGGAGAACGCCGACGAAGGAGCCGGCACCGCCGCCAATGCGAACACCAACGCAGCGAAGAGCATTGTGTTGGAGCGACCACGAGCCAGCTCAAGTGCGGAAATAAAAGTGAACGTTATTAGATAGGTTTCGAAATTCACTTCACCCGCACCTTCACCCTCAGAGCAAAATGAGCAAAATCGGGACTAGTGTACTGGAAGCTGCTCTAGATAGGTGCGCATACAGTTTTACAGTCTCCCTGTATAGATAACGTTTGGAATTGGAAAGTTCGCACCTGAACTTAATGGATTCGTACAGGTGAATGTGAGGATCAAATTATGATGGCTTTGCAAAATGTAGGGATTTTGCACACTGATTGCACACTGATCTGTGTGCAAAAAGTGCAACTAGTGCGAACTTAGACGGCTGTGAAGGTAAAGTGAGGGTGGGGAACGCTTCGAAACCTACCTATTGTCTTCTGTCGGTCTTTCACCAGGCGAACTTCGCCGCGAAGGGATACATTGTGATCCCGAGGATAGTTTTTTGGGATGTGCTGTGGTTTCCACCTCAACAGGTGCTAACGTTCGGTGTGCTGACATGGTGCCGTTGCCCAGATTAAAACCGCAGGCTACTCTATCCACGTCTGTACGCTTGCTCTCTCTCATCAGTCCACGTGCTCGTTTGCCTTAGACGATGGTGTCAAAATATACAGATTTGTAGGCACAAACATACGCACATGGGGAGTGAATATAAATGTGGGTTTGCACCATACAGTTCGAGTGAAAACAGGGAGAGACTATATTTGTGGGGCACCAATATAACGGCTAACCGCTGTGAGAAATATAAATACCAACTTAATTGTGCTAGCCAAGTTACCAAGCGGGCGACTGCAGACAAAGTTTTCGTTCAGGAGCGGCCATGGTTGGATGGCATCAGCTAGCCGTCCACGACTCCACGGACGAATTCGATGACTACCGTGACGAGTCGATGTGCTGCTCGGCGATATTTCACAAGGTCGACTTTGACAACTGCCGTGTTTGCGCTGGTGAACATACGATGACCGAAAGACGTCTTCGGTGCTTGAGCAGCACTTGTCGCGAGTTTGGCAAATGCGGCGTGGTCTGGAAGGTGTTCCACTGCACAGCCCAGGACAAGTGGCAGATAACTGTAAACGAGCAGGCACATGCCCGTGGGGTTCTTCCCTGTACTGCGGAGCATCGGCCAGTCGTGACTCAGCCGATGAAAGCATTTATCGCGGCACAAGACGAGATTGGGAACGCTCCACGTATTATTCTGGCGCATCTCAAGAGGCAAGCAAATATCAAGCCATCTAAAGGCGGATGGCCAGAGCTCTCCCAGATTCAAAATGCACTGAAAGTTCACCGGCGTTCGAAGGGGACCAAGAATTCAATCAAGGCCGTGCATGAAATGGCTCGCGCTCGTCGCTACAAACCAGAGCTTCAGCCAGATTCCGCTTTCCTGTTCGGACCGAAGTTGGACACGGATGGCTTTGTTTATGTGGGGTCCGGCGAGGACGACGATCCTTTCATTATTGGCGTTACGTCTCTCGCACTTATCGATACCTGCCTACGGTTCTGTCAGTCGGGGGATTTTGTGCAGTTCCATGCGGATGCCACGTTTAAGGTTAGCGACTTGGGCTATCCAGTGATAACTTGTGGCTTCACGGACCGAGGGCGTTCATACCAAGTTGGCGCTTTCTTTGTGGTGAGTCGGCGCACAGAGCATGAATACACCGAGTGCTTGCGCAGTTTTGCTGACGTCATCCGGGATGTTCGGGGAGCAACACTTCGTATCGACGCAACCATGAGCGATGCTGAGGATGCTCAATTCTTGGCTCTCGAGAACGTGCCCAGCTTTGCAAATGCTACGAAGCTGATGTGTTATTTTCACGTTATGTACAATGTACGTAAACGCACACAGCACCTTCCCTTTGATGATAGGAAAAATGTGATGAACTCGATTGTCGACATGCATTTTACGCAAAGCTTGTTGGAGTTCGAGCGCACACGAGATCGAGAAATAGCTAATTGGCGCAAGCAGACGCATCTCGTTGAATTCGCGGACTACTTCGAGCAGCAGTGGCTAAAAGGCCGCTATTGGCGGTGGCAACTGTACCACAATCCTGAGGGCTACGCATTAACCAACAATCCGTGCGAGAACCTAAATGGAGGACTAAAGCATTTTCTTCAGCGTCGCAAGCACCACATGTGTCGATTGCTCGAAAAAATCGGAACCTTCATCGAAACGACAAGTCCCGTCAAGCTCGCGCCCGCAGAATATACATCCACACCAACATCCGAGTTAGTGAAGGCAGCGGCAGCTATGCTTGAAGCTTCTCGAGTTGTTATCACCAGGACAACCGATGCGAACCAAGTACGAGTCCTCGAGATTCTAGGCGCCGACACAGAGGGACAAGCTGGAGAAGAAAACGGATTTCTTCTGGAGACAATCAATGCGGCTCCCTCCACGCGTACGGATACGACAACAGGACCGAGTAGCCAATTGGCTTTGTTTCTAGCCTTGACATCCACCCAAGACAATCCAACATCCGATTCGTCCGATAGCTCGATGGCCAGCGATATCCCAGCCATACTACGATCTAGAGTGGATTCAGATGAAGACGAGGACGACGAGGTGGGCACCAATTGGAAAAGGCTTTTCGAACAAGCTACATCGTGGTCTCTACGACGTTCGCATCGCATAGGAATGCCTTCCGATGGGTGGCTAGTTGACATTACGCGCAAGCGATGCACCTGTCCCTACTTTTTGAAAATGCTGATGTGCTGGCATGTTGTAGCGGTTCTCCGAAAATTTAACATCACCAATAGTGTGCGCGACCCACTGGCGAAGTTGAAAAACAGAATCGTAGCAAAGGCCAAGGCAAAACGTTCCGGTCCCAAGCGTAAGCAAACCAAGGCAAAGAAGTCGAAGGGAAAAGCGTCTCGCCGGAAAACAAAGTCGACAAACAGTACAACCGCTACTACATCCTCAGCTGCCAGTTCTGAAGGTCATCCAGGGCCCGTTGGAAGGCCTGCTCATGCGGCACCAGCGCTGGCAGTTCAAGACATTCTATTAGAATAGAGAAAACTGAATAGGTCAAACCCTCTACGTGATGGAATACATGTATTCTTTGCTTTATCGATGCGGAAATCGACGATACCCACAACCTAAATCGCTCCCTCACGAAAAGTTTCGATGCACTCAAACTCTACCAAAGAATCTGTGACGAGGCGCGGGTGCCTTTTGCGGGTTAGTGGAGCAAAAGCAAGTCTTGAGAATGTGACTCGATAGGCAGACGACCACAAGCTAGAGAGCTAGGATCGTCCACGCAGTGAGCCGCTTGAGAAATATCAGCACACTGCTGGTCAGGCGCACGCTTGTGTATCCCCTTGTGGTAGGTTCTTTTGATCGGCGATTAGTATCAACCCCGCGACTCAAGAATCCACACCAGTCAACGCCAACAAACACTTCAATCCAAATATACAGAGTTACACACAAATATACAATCACACAGATACCTCTTGTCCTCTCTTCTTTCTCTAGGCCCAGGACTAAGGCCAAATACCAAGTCTTCTGGTCCAAACCCAAGACACTTGGACAGTCTTGTGGACGCGCACCACTCCCCTAAGAGGAGAACAGCAATTCAATCAAATATCGACTTATACAGCCTAATACCGATGTAAATCACTCTCAGGAGCCTCACTATACGCTTACTCCCGCAATATATAACGCACCAAGCCCACACGGCGTATGCGCAGAATATGGAATAGATAAGTTCACGTCCAGGCTTTCGCAATGGATCCCTTACCTAAGGAACTTTGAATTTTTGGTGGAGAACGCTCTCAGGGCTTCTGCCCAACACGACTTCGGCACTTGAGGGAAAAACGAACTCTGTTTTGGTTAAAGGCTACATGCAAAGACGATCTTTCCAGCGACGCCTGGTCGTTGGGTTGACTACTGGATCTTTCTCCAGAGTGTTGGTCCTGATTTTTATCGAAGCTTGAAGAGTCGCGCCTGTGGGTGAACCTCGGATCTTGAGATGATTTGAGATCATCGCGAGAGTCTTGGGATTCGCGTGATTCTTGAGTCTGGGGTCTGGGAGGAACCTTGGTCGAAGGCCTTCTCGGGTTTTGTGGGAAGCACGTCTGGGATAACAGGCTCCATAGGGTGGCAATCTCGAGAATATCTTGGGTAATCCGGAAAGCACCCCGAATACCGGTCGATAACTCGTGCCGAACTCCGCCTTACTCCAGGATTCAGGGAAGGATCGCACGCATTCCCATGTGCTTCTGGGAACGGGATCAACTTAACCACAGCAATGCCCTTTTCAGGGGCGCCGGGTACCCCGGGTACATACTCTTGTTTTGTAGACCAGACCTTGAGACTCCAGTCGAAACCTCCGCGAGCAAGTACCCAAGCTCGGGAATCCATCACCACCATGCGCAACAACAACAATCGCCACATCGGAGAGCTGTTCATGAAGGCAGGCTTCACAACTTCGGGAAAGCCACCGCGCCACAACCGCCCCATTGATCGACATGAGCCACAGAGGCGGCCTCACCGCCGAATTGGCGCGTATTGAGCAACAAAGAGACCAGTCAAGTCTCCGCGCGTGACGTCTCTCCCCGAAGTCAGCGGCAGCAACGCGATCCACCGCTCTCCTGATCAGAACCATCCAGCGCGGGGCTCGCACCACCATGTCGTCATTGGACGCAGGCTCGATGCCGAAGCCTGAACAGCGTCACCATCAGACACGTTCGGAACAGCACCTTGGCCTCTTGCGCAGTGTCCACGAACTCACGTCGTCGTCTTGTCCTGTGACCGGTTCGCTCTGGTGTCGATACATCCATTGGTTGGCACACTTCACATCGGCAAACCGCAAGGATATGGTAGCGCCACCCGCTATGGGATCGTCATAGTCATCAAATTTTCATCATCATGTCCTGCTCTGGTCTTGCAGGAACCTTCACCGTTGAAATCGTGCTTGAAAAGAAGTGTTCATCCATACTTGACTGATATACAGGGTTTCACAAATTGCGCGAGTACTCAGAAGCATTACTGAGACTCCTCCACAGCTGCAGAGTCATCTCCAGCCTGCATTGCTCGGAATCGGGCTCGGGCACGAGCTCCCTTGTTAAACTCGTAGAGCAAGTTGCCACAGTTGAGCTGTGTCACTGGCACCCACTCCAGCTCAGCATATCCTTTCCATTTCACGAGGTATTCACGGGTTCGTCGCGATGTCCTGGTCCTCTTGGTCCAACGAACGTCCTTGAGAGCTTCAACTTCATAGACACCTGACTCATTCTCAGGCTCCCAAGAGTCTTCGGGAAGCAACGCCGAGTCAAAGTCATCGTCCTCGGAAATCTGCAACTCCACTGTCGGACGCTCCGGAAACAGGGCCCTTGGCTTCAATCTACTAATGTGAACCCACGGCCCAATACGGTAGCCAGTACCTTCGATCTTGAGACGAACACGGTAGTCATCACGAACTTCCTCGATGCGAAAAGGCCCATGCCACATATGAGCGAGCTTCTTGCTCAGCCCAGGCTGGACTCTCGCGAGATATAGCCACACGGAATCACCCACTTCGAAGCCCGACTTGAGTCGATCCGAAAGATCCTTCCAACGCTGAGTCTGGGCCTCTGAGCGAAGGCGCTTAGCTTGTTTCTGCAAGTCTCGAGCCCAAGCCTGGGCGAAACTGTAGTCACGTTGCAACTTGCGTCTCCACTCGTAGGCAGTCTTCTGCTCGAGGCCAACAGGCGAGGGTCCCAACATGGCGGACACAGTGCTCTTGGCATCCCAGCCATGAATCAAGTAAAACGGAGTCTCGAGCCGAGTGGCATCAAACGAAGTATTGAGAGCAAAGACCAGCCTTTCGGCATGGTCATCCCAGTCCCTCTGATCTGCCTCCGCCACGTACGCCCGGATACTACGAACCATTGTCTGCACACTTCGCTCTTGTTGTCCGTTGGCTTGTGGGCGATATGCAAGGGTAGCTTGCTGTCTTGAGCCCAGCAGCTCTCGAAATCTCGTGAAAACTTCGCTCATGAACCTGGGATCTTGGTCATGTCGGAGCAGAGAGCTCGCCCCAAAGCGTCGGAACACGGCTTCTTCATAGACTTCAGCCACATCTTGGGCCGTGGTCGAACTCATAGGCTTGCAAAGCACATAGCCAGAGAAAACATCTTGGAAGAGCAGAAGGAACGTGTTTCCACGCTCCGACTTCGGGAGATGCGTGACGAAATCCATAGACAGCACCTCAAACGGGCAGTTCGGTTCGATATTCCCGGGCGACGGACCTGGATTTGGTGGGTTGCCCTTCGCTGACGCACAATCGAGACACTCCTTGACGAATCGCTCCACGTCGGCGTACATCCCGGGCCAGAAGAATTCTCGTCGCAATCGCTCGTGAGTTCTCGTGACGCCCTGATGTCCGCCCTGTAGCTCTTCATGGCAATGATGTAAAAGATCCTGTCGCAGGTCAGCCGGCATCACCAGTCGAGGTTCGTCGCGCATGTCTCGGGGACGCGAAGCGGTAGACCGACTCAGGTAGTACAAGACATCTCGAGAGTCCAAGACGTAGTTGTCCGAGATTTTAGCCATCTTCTGTGCTTCCACCTGCGAGATACTACTGACATCACCTCGAAGGAAGTCCTTAAGCTGCTTCATCCACGGGTCACTGTTCTGATGAGCCTTGATCCGACGCCAGCGTTCTGCCTGGTATTCCAACGGCGACATCGCAGGCCTATCAGGATCATCTTCTTCGACTTCATCAGCAGTAGCTCGTGATTGACTTCGGGTCAGAGCAGCCAGAATCCTCGCGTTCATAGGAAGTGGCGCCGATTCGGAGTCTGGGAACCCATCAACTTCAGCTCTCAGGACTTTGTACGCGGCATTGCCACTGACGCACTCAGCACCAGACGGCTCGGGGGTATGCAGTAGTTTCTCAGGAATCCGATTCACTTGGGCAAGGTGGGTAAGCTCGAGGGGATCCTCAATATCCAGCGACTGCCCTTCGGCCAGAGTCCGGGAGGTCAGGTAGTCAGCTGCTTGGTTAAACTCGCGTTTCACATGAATCAGCTTCACAGACCGGAACTTCGCCTTCAGCGACTCAAACTCGGACAGCAACCGTTGCAGGTTGGGCTGGTTACAGTTTATCAGTCCCTGCGCTTGCTGGATAGCTATGCGCGAGTCGCCTACCATGACCAAGTCGTACACACCACGCTCCATGGCCATCGTAATTCCTTTGATCATCCCATGATACTCGGCATCATTGACCGTGACATCCTCCAAGAAGAAACCACGCGCACTCACAACGCTCCACTCCGGAAGTTTCCAAAGCACACAACCGCAACTACCTCTCCTGTCGGAAGTCTTCGCCGCACCGTCAAAGCTCAGGAGATACCCGGAATAATTCGCTTCTAGCATCTCCAGACTGATGGGCGGAGCTGGAGTCACGCGCCCCTTGCTCGGTATAAGAGATTCCGCAACCTTATCGAGGTGTTCGCGAGGTGTGATACCGGCCCCCATGATGGCAGCCAGACCATCCTCATCCTTCTCGATTCGGTGTATCTCCATATCCCATGGCGACAAGAGCGCTGCCCATCTCAGACATCTTCCCTCCAGAGACGAAGACGTGAAGATCCAGCGCAAGACGGAGTAACGCGTGTATACCTTGAGGTGGCATCCCGAGATCAAAGTATGAAACACTCTCAGGACGCGCAACAGCGCAACCACTTCCTTCTCGGCCGGATGGTACTTGAGTTCAGAGTCATTCAGTGTCTTGCCCGTGAAACGAACAGGCAGGATAACGCCATCATGCTCCTGACCCAAGACGGCGCAGGCAGCCCACGGATTCGCGTGCAAAATAATCACAAAGTCCCTCGAGCGATCTGGGTGCCGGAGTAGAGGTGTTGACACGATCTTCTTCTTGAGAATCTCGAAAGCGTCCTTAGCTCGCCCCAAGTCGCGGCCTTCTCGTACCTGCTCTTCCGTCAACTCGTAAAGTACCGAGGCGATGACCGGGAGATCTTCAATAAACTTGTTGTAGTAGTTGATACTCCCGAGAAACGACTGCACACCCTTGAGAGTGGATGGGAAGGGCAAATCTGCGACGCCCTTGGCGATCTTAGGCGTAGCTCTCAACCCCTCCGCGCTAATCTCGTGCGACAGATAGGGGATCGACAGCTTTCCAAACTCGCTTTTCGGTAAACTCACGGAGATACCCCAGTACCGAAGGCGGAACAGCAGAGCGTTCAGATCCGAACACAACTTGTCCCAGGTCGCCGCCCCATGGGCGATGTCGTCGATGTACGAGCTTCGACCCAGGACAGGACCCATGGACAGAGGTGCGGGGATATTCCGGTGAAACACGGTCATGGCGTCAGTTAGCGCGGGCATTTCTTCAACATCATCGGACGCGGGCCGCTCATCCACCTTGATGCCCAAGAACTCGAGCACATCTGGGTCCACCTTGGCCTCTTCCTCAGCAGGCAATCTCACGAATCCCCAGAGACAGTTATTCAGCATCTGCTGGTAAATCAGAGGGGCGTTCTTCAAGCCAAAAGGCATACGCCTCCATTGAAAGTGGCCCAGCGGACAGATGAACGCAGAGACGAGCTTGGCTCGAGCAGTCATGGGGATGGCCCAAAAACCACTCGCCATGTCCAGGCTCATGAACCACATGGCCTCTTCGAAGCCGATCAGCAACTCGTCAATCAGAGGTAGCGGGTAGTAAGACAGCTTGACCAACTGGTTGACCATGCGATAGTCGATGCACAACCGGATATCTTTCCCATTTTTCTTGAGAACGATCACGATTGGCGAGGCCCAGTCGGACTTCGAGTCTTCAATTAGTCCAGTCTCCAACAGTTTCTTGATCAACTCGTACACCTTCATGAGATACTGCGGAGCAATCTGACGGGAGCGCTGAGCGATTGGCTTGGCATCCACAACGTCCAAATCACACACGACTCCTCGGGCTGGCGCTGGTACAGCGTTGCCATCTCCCAAGAAGATCGAACGGTGGTACTCCAAGATGTCTCGCATTTGCTTGTCCATCTCCGGGGTCGTCTTGCCTTCTTCACCAACATCAGCCTCAGCAATGTTTGCCTTGGGACTCAAGTCCTTGAGCTCCGGGAGGACAGCAAGCTGATCCCTGAGCTGAGTCAGCAGCTCCGTCCCTTCATGAAAGAACACTTGCTCGTCTTCAGGTTCTCGCGATTCGGCCG
Organism: Phytophthora vignae f. sp. vignae; assembly: GCA_016169955.1. NCBI lineage: Eukaryota > Oomycota > Peronosporomycetes > Peronosporales > Peronosporaceae > Phytophthora > Phytophthora vignae. The sequence continues at coordinate 154,098 of JABJUM010000046.1, forward strand.
AGCTGAGGTAGAACACGAAAGCAGCTTCCAGCTGTTCCAGAGGATCATCGAACAACTCCACAGTCTCTTCCGGGAACGCCTTCGCAAGTTCTTCTCGAGCTTGGCTTGTAGTGACACCACCACCTGAGATCGCCAATGAGCTTGGCCACGATTCCTCAAAGCCGCTCGAGATTTCCTCAACGCTGGTACTCACGTCGTCACAGTCCACGAGAACTTCATCCTCGGTCTCAACCGACTCAGGAACAACCATCGCTTCAAGCTTAGAAGTCTCTCGCTTCCCTTCGGGCTGACTCTGGGTTAGCATCGACACTGCGCAGCCGCTTTCGGGTCTCTTGCCTTCCGTCTCAGACTTCGGGGTCCTCGGCGGAGACGGGAGAATCTTCGTGGGCCACACGTAATCACGCTTCGGGACCGCAGGGGGTTGTCGCAATTCCTCTAGCCGAGCTTCATGATCCAACCGACGCTGGAACTCACGGGAGTACGTGTTCTCGTAAATCAGCTGCTGCCACTCGCGGTATTTTCTCGATCCAGGTTGGACAAATCGATCACCGCGCGGTAAATAGCTCGGCTCCACGAGCTGTGCCACCGTCGTATGGGGCAAGAGCGTCACCATAGAATCCGAGATGTTCACTACCCGAATAGCAGCAGGTCTCCGTTGCGAGCTATAGACCACTTGCGACACCCATTGGTTTCCTCTTCCGGTCCAGGCAACCACATTGTCCGCATCAGCTTGACTATAGCGGACGGGTACCATCACACTACCCCCAGGCTCCAAGTACACATGCTCGCGGATGCACACTGGCACTTGCATGCCATAGCGCTGCGGTTCTCCGTTGTTCACGAGCGGTATGTCCTCTTCATCTGGTAATTTCACGAGCTTCTCTCGCGCACAAAGTCTCACTCCAGCCGCTTCCATGAAATCCATCCCGAGCAAGCAATCAACTCCATCTCCAATGTTTCCGACCCACATCTTGAGGACGTACACCACGCGCACCCCCAGGGTTAACTTCACCTGAGTCTGCACGTTGATATACGTCACAACGCCACCAAGTCCTTTCACCTTGAGTCTCTTGTGCGATTCCAGTTTGAGGCCCAACCTGCGTGCAAGGTCAGGACTCAAAATAGTCGTGGACGCCCCAGAGTCAAGGATGATCTGGATTCGGTGGTTGTTGATCGCCCCATGTACCAGCGCAACCGCATGCTTGTCTTCCAGCGAATGATTCGACCACCAGCCATATCTCTCCCCAAACAAGAGCGGGAAGTGAACGGGTTTCTCGTCTTCAAACTCCGCACCACGCGGAACGTAATCTCGAGAAACATCGCGAGCGGCGTAGATCGATTCATCACAGGCAATTGCAGACATGCATTTGGGATTATTGCGCTGATACCTAAGGTCTGGACCAACAAATGCAAGGGCACAATAATCTTGGGACTTAGGCTCGGCACGCACTGGGTCCCTACCCAGCGAGCCTAGTCGTTTAACGACGTCCCAGACCTGCCCTTCTCATTCTTCAGCAATTGCTTCAGAACATCGTCAGGCAAGTCTTGAAGTGCCCCCTTCCGCGCCAGCTCACGAACTGCTTTGAGGGCAGCCCAGTCAGCACAGAGCCCTTCACGATGAAAGTCTCCACACTTTGAGCACGGTCGACGGTTGCATCGGTGTGTCGGATGTCCAGCCTCATGGCATCGGTCACAAATCACGTCTTGCCAGCAGTATTGGGCGGTGTGGCCGAATGTGCGGCACTTCTCACAGAAGACGTTGTTGTCTCGACGTGGCGATTGGGAAGGTGCAGGAGGAAGCGGTGGACGCCAACCCATCTGCTCCACAGCTCGGAAAATTTCTTCCGTCGTCGGAGCGCGGGGTACCGGAGCAGGGACCTCGGGAATTCTCGTGACATTCACAGTTGCCGTCGGACGGCTCGAGACCGGAGGCGGCGTTCCTGGTCGGTGCACCGGCTCGGACTTCTCCTCAGATTCCTGAGCTTGAGTATCTTCATCTTCGGAATCGGAGTCCTCACCAGCTGACAAGTAGGCCCTCTCGGGTTGGCCTCGACGCTGCGACGGGAATCTTCTGAATCGAACGCCATGAGTCTTGTGATCACGGGATCTGGGGGGTGGAGTCTCATATCCATCGTCATTCCGCTGGACAGCTTCAACTCGCTTCAATGTCTTCTCCAACTCACGAATCGACAGGAATCTCTGGCCCTGCAACGTAATCTTGAGACGCCGGTCCGAGATCTTCTTGATAAATCTCCGGATGTGCAGCTCGCGATCACTGGCGGAGCCTTCGTAGTCCACATCAGCGCGCTTCGCAGCGGCGTTGAGACGATACAGGAATGAGCGGGCGGTTTCTCCAGAGTCCGGACTCAACTCATAGTACCGGTCGTAAGGAGATGCCTCAGTGCGACAGTACTCGCGGCGGAACAGCTTCGAGAGACGACTCCAGCTCTTCTGGTCACGCTCTGGAAGTTGCTTGTACCAGGCGCGGATCGGGGCAGGGAGGCGGCTCTGCAGCTGCCTCAGCTTCATCGTCTCGGGCCATGCGCCGAGGGAGGCAGCGTAATGAAAGCGCTCCCACCAGTTTACACGATCCTCGAGCTTCGCGTCTGGGTCAAACTTCTCCACCGCACTGTACTGGACGTACGGGCGGAACGTGAACGACGAACCAGCATTCCCAGCCACTGTCGTAGGCGCCAACTCCTCTTCGAGCTCTCGTTCCCAGTCAGAATCTGAATCAAAGCCGTCGCCTTCGCTCGACGACGAGTCGTCGCTTGAACTTGGGCCATCGTCAGGGGGGTAACCTCCAGAGCGCTGTCCGCGACGGTCACGCCGAGTCTTGCTCTTGGCGGGCTCAGCGGGCGACTTGATACTGCTCTTCTTGCTCCCAGCAGGCTGGTTGGCACTGCCGGAGGTTTGTTTCACTGCCGTCGGGTCGGCGCTCGTGGTTTCCGTCTTGACTGTCGATGTCCCAGCTTTGGCTCCAGATTTCCTCTGTTTTGGCGCACTGGCTCTTGTCTCACCTTTTATGGGTACACTCTCGGTGGGAAGGGTCGCTTGTAACTGCCGAGCGTGATTAGCATCAGATTGCGCCTGTCCAGCGACACTGCTTGAAGTGCGACAGGCGTGGGACGTGGGGTCTGATTTATGCGACTGATTACGCAACATCTCATCCCGTTCCCGCTGGATCTTTTGGGCAAGCGCGTTTTTCTGCAGATACGCCGTGTTGGCCTGGCGCAGTCGCTCCTCATAGGCCATCAAGTACTCCTCCGCTCTCCGATCAAGCGCGTCCTGCTCTTCCTTCACCTGCGCGGCGGCCGCCATGACTGTGGTGGCCGCGGCTTCAAGTGCGGCAGCAGACTCCTGAGCGACGTGAGCTTCGGCAGTGTTCGGTGGCAGGGACGCGACGTGGGACGCGACGTGGGACGCGACGTGGGACGCGACGTGGGACGCGGCCTGGGCGCTGGACGATTGTTCCCGGGCTTCCTGGGCGACATGCGCATGGGACACATGGGACAGCTTCGCTTCTTGAACGCGGGCTTCCTGCTCGGCAACGAGGGCTGCCTCACTTCGCTGAAGACGCTCGAGCAACGAGTCTTTCTCCTGCTGCGCCGTTACCCGCATCTCGCGCAGCTCGGCAGTCATGGTCTCCCGGACGTGATTCAAGGCGGCCTCTTGCTGCTTCAACGCGGCTTCCTGCTGCCGCAACATGATCAACGCCACTTCAGAAGCCCCTGACCGCGCAGATGACCTGGAAGACACTCGAGAAGACATCCTCGAGGAGGACGATCTCGCGCTCGACTTGGAGGACGACTTCCTGCTCGACTTCACGGAGTGCACAGACTCGTTTCTTGCTTCACGCGCGTCTGGAACTACCTGGCTCACAGTCTGAGGCCGCGTGGGCACCGTGACACCCTGCGTGGGGACGTTGCCAACCGCAGACCCATCCCGTGAATCGCGATGTCCACGTGGACGCGGCTCGTGACGAGATCCATGAGCTTCTTGAGTCCGAGCTGGAGATTCTCGAGAGCGAGCTTGAGGTGCCGCTCGGAAACTACCTTCTGGAAACTCCGGCAGTGGAGCCTGCTCAGGCGGAAGATTCTGCACGGGCGCGGGCTGTCGCTGTGTCACTTCGGTTGAACGCGGGTACGCGGCCACAGGAACCGAGACACCGAAACCTTGCGGGTCGGCCGCTGCAGCACTGCTGGTCTGCGCGATCATCACCATGGCCACTGGACCGGGACCTGGCATGTGGCTCAGAGCACTCCCTGCCATATAGTCGGCTGCAGACAAGAACGACGACCCCGAGGAACTATGCCCAGACAGGTCCGTCGCCTCACCCGCATGCATCGACTGGTCCGAATCACCACTAGGGCCCACCACACTGGGGACCGAATCCTCACGCGCCATCATCTCCATGCCCGTGACTGGAACCAGAGGTCCCGAGACCGGAGGAGCTGGAGATTGAGGCAGCGGTTGAGGTGCCGGAAGCATGGGAGCTGCTCGTTGCGACTCCAACGCGGGACGCTTGGTCTGCGGCTGTCCTGAAGCGCTTGAGGCAGGGCTCCTGCGGCGAGTTCTCGTGATCCGCAGTCTGCGAACCAACTCAAGCCCCAAGAGCTCCACCGTGTCGTCGGTCATCAGGATATCGCCATCCTCGTCACGCGCTTGCTTGTCAGCCGGAGACACGGGGCGAACTTCAGGCAGTGGGTCGAGCGGCTGGCGAATGTGGAAGCCCACACCACGCATCAGCTTGTTCCACTCGAGGCACTCCAAGGCGATCCGCGCCTGGACTTCTTCGACTCCGCGACGAATCTGGTTCTCCGAGACAGTGGTCAACTCAGGGATCGAACTCCAGATCGGGACGACGTTGCAGAACTCGAACCCAGCTTCCATGAGCATCGTCTGGAGCAAAGCAACGCAGGACAGCAGGGGAAGCAGCTTCGGCGACACTGAGATTGCTCTCAGGTCAGTGACCAAAGGTTGACGCCGACGTCGAACTGACAGCATCTTGATCCATGACTCGGAGAGGCGGCCAGCATTGACAAGGCCCAGATGGCGACTGGTCTCGAGCGCAGCCTTCACCCACGCCTCCATATCATACTCGTCCTCGGCCTCGTCGTAGACAATGTCGACCGGGGAGATCACTTCACCAGGCAGGGCGACCCAGCGCCTCAGCTGTTCCGCGCCGTAGGCACGAGCTTCATCGTCAGCGACAGACACCAGCTGTCCACCTCCGGCTCCAGCTTCACCGTACACACCTCGGGGAATCACCGGAAGACTTCCTCGCGGAAGTGCGTGACCACGCGGTGCAGGAAGCTCAGGTCCAAGAACTTGGGCTCCCGGGGCCAACCCAAGACGCACAGGTGCACCGTTATCCGGGACCGTGGTCTCGTGATGCCCTCGCAGCGCGAGGTGATCGCGTTTTCCCAGTGTGCTCTCAGCCCCGCGGCTGAGAGCTAACTCCAGAGGTGGTTGAGGCAACGCCGGGACTTCACGAAGAGTAGGTCGACCAGGACTTGACTGCGTCGATCTTGGGACCAGCTCTTGTGGAGATCGCCGTGGCGTGGACTGCGTCGACATCGGACGCGACGATTCTGCCAGCGCGAGTTGTTGCTCGACTCTCGCCGACATTCCAGGATCCTGCGCGGGCTCTGGCAGCGGTGCCGGCAGCTGGAGCGGTCTTGACACTTGGTGCGCGCCTCGATCGCGACCTCGACCTCCAGCACGACGTCCAGGACTCGCAGCAGGTACAATCTTGTTTTCAGGCGTAGACATCTTCTTGAACTCCTTGAATACACGCTTGACTTCCAATCCCCAATCCGGGCACGCGCACCAGCTGTGACGAGGCGCGGGTGCCTTTTGCGGGTTAGTGGAGCAAAAGCAAGTCTTGAGAATGTGACTCGATAGGCAGACGACCACAAGCTAGAGAGCTAGGATCGTCCACGCAGTGAGCCGCTTGAGAAATATCAGCACACTGCTGGTCAGGCGCACGCTTGTGTATCCCCTTGTGGTAGGTTCTTTTGATCGGCGATTAGTATCAACCCCGCGACTCAAGAATCCACACCAGTCAACGCCAACAAACACTTCAATCCAAATATACAGAGTTACACACAAATATACAATCACACAGATACCTCTTGTCCTCTCTTCTTTCTCTAGGCCCAGGACTAAGGCCAAATACCAAGTCTTCTGGTCCAAACCCAAGACACTTGGACAGTCTTGTGGACGCGCACCACTCCCCTAAGAGGAGAACAGCAATTCAATCAAATATCGACTTATACAGCCTAATACCGATGTAAATCACTCTCAGGAGCCTCACTATACGCTTACTCCCGCAATATATAACGCACCAAGCCCACACGGCGTATGCGCAGAATATGGAATAGATAAGTTCACGTCCAGGCTTTCGCAATGGATCCCTTACCTAAGGAACTTTGAATTTTTGGTGGAGAACGCTCTCAGGGCTTCTGCCCAACACGACTTCGGCACTTGAGGGAAAAACGAACTCTGTTTTGGTTAAAGGCTACATGCAAAGACGATCTTTCCAGCGACGCCTGGTCGTTGGGTTGACTACTGGATCTTTCTCCAGAGTGTTGGTCCTGATTTTTATCGAAGCTTGAAGAGTCGCGCCTGTGGGTGAACCTCGGATCTTGAGATGATTTGAGATCATCGCGAGAGTCTTGGGATTCGCGTGATTCTTGAGTCTGGGGTCTGGGAGGAACCTTGGTCGAAGGCCTTCTCGGGTTTTGTGGGAAGCACGTCTGGGATAACAGGCTCCATAGGGTGGCAATCTCGAGAATATCTTGGGTAATCCGGAAAGCACCCCGAATACCGGTCGATAACTCGTGCCGAACTCCGCCTTACTCCAGGATTCAGGGAAGGATCGCACGCATTCCCATGTGCTTCTGGGAACGGGATCAACTTAACCACAGCAATGCCCTTTTCAGGGGCGCCGGGTACCCCGGGTACATACTCTTGTTTTGTAGACCAGACCTTGATACTCCAGTCGAAACCTCCGCGAGCAAGTACCCAAGCTCGGGAATCCATCACCACCATGCGCAACAACAACAATCGCCACATCGGAGAGCTGTTCATGAAGGCAGGCTTCACAACTTCGGGAAAGCCACCGCGCCACAACCGCCCCATTGATCGACATCTTCTTAGCCGCTGTCGTCTTGGCCGATGTCGTTTTCGCGGTGGCCATCTTGGCCGTAGTCTTCTTGGCCGTAGTGGTCTTGGGCGATGTTGAGCCAGACGTCTTCTTTCGTTGTCCTGGATAAGCTTTACGTTCGTCCATGATGCCGTACGTATCATTGGGGAAACTTGAATCTGGCGTTGCTTGGATTAGTCGTGCTCGTTCCTCCGGCCCAATGTCACGCCAAGCATCCCGAATTTTGTCACCGCCACGACCACACAAAAAGGTTGTGTCACGCTTTCGTCGCTCCAGTTCAGGTAGAGTTGGACGAATGCTTGCATACCAACGCGCGTATCGATTCCCCACCGCTGCCGCGAAGAACCATACTGCGTTGTGTGCCCGCATACTGAGTGTTGTGCTACAATCTTCTGGGTTGGTTCAAGGGTTTGTAGAATGAACGCGTGATGCTGTCTGAACCCAATAACAGCGGGGTAATAAGACCCGAGTAAGTAACAAACCCAAGGCTTCATTAAAAAAACTCTCAGTCTTACCGTTGTGCATATTGTGGCTAAGCCAATCGAGGTAATACCTAAGACGAAGACGCTGTCAGCCGAAAATACGTTTCGCACTACGGGAGGTATAGCGCGATTCGGCGTAAAAATATAATCCCCATGATCCACTCTGCGTCGTAGGCTTTAATTCCCACCGCCACATTGCTGTCGTCGTAAATGAACTTATCACCACTCAAAACTTGGATCGCAAAGCAGTGCGTCACTCGTAGTGAGCTGTAGGCAGCGCATACGTAAACTCCATCCACTAGAGCGCATTTCACCAATTCGTCCGACGCGTTCTTGCCGTTGACACCTCCTAGCAAATTGTCATCGAATACGCGGATGCTGATCTGACTTGTCTTCGAGCTACCACACCGATCATTCATATATTTGATGTAGAAACGAAGCTCTCCAGTAGTTAGACCGTCAGGCGACAAGGGTCGACCTCGCTGCTCGCAGTATTGCACAAATTCATCAAAGCTCCCGGGGGGTGCCCACCCAGAGTTACCGAGAAGCGCAACTGCAGTCCCCACAGCAACAACGGCACATTTTCCGTTCGCTGAAGGCGAGGCACCGATATTGTGCACGTGACCATTGTTTCGGCAAAACTCGTAAAACGACTCGTAGTCAGACGCTTTCCACATGTCCACAACTGCACATGCTTTCTCAAAGCCGTCCTCCAGTAAACGCTTCCTAGGCAGCCAGGAGTCAACCCACCGGTATCCATCAGGATCATCCCGCCACTGAACCCTGTACCAATATGCAAGTCCTACCGGCATGCGGTCCACAATCGCGTACACTAATCCCTCATCAGACGTATCATCACGGGCGTCGACTTGCGTGCAACTTGAGTCGTCATTCTGAGCATTAGTGGCGACAATTGAAACCGATACACCACCGGATACAGCGTATCCGTCGTCCGATTCAACTTCCTTGTCCGCTCTCTGCAGGCTCAATGCATGTACTCCGTTCTCGGTGAACTTCGGTCTGTCGTTTTGGATGGCACAAATTTTCAACAACTTGAGCGCAGCAGGACCACAAAAGCGCTCGCCAGACCTGTACACCTTTTTTGACTTCCGACACTGCGCCCGAGGACGTCCACTTGTTGCCCTGCGACCCGCAGAAGCCAAGCTCGGGAGTCCCAGACGACAGTGCCGAAAACCACTCGGCTGTGGCAAGTTGCCTCTGTAGACGAGCATGACCACGCTGTGCAGATCCTGGTGTCTGTGTGTGTGCATCGATGCTGGAGTTGTAGGATGTCGTTGTGATATATGTTGGCATCGAGAAAGAATACTCCGAGAGACCCTCGGTAGGTCAGTTTCCGTCTTTCGTCTTGTGTAAGTTGACCAGGTATTAGCATCAATCAACCAGCGAGATCAACCGGCAGAATTGCGCTGGTTGCTGTGTGTCAACCTCGTTTGTGCGCTGTTACACACGGAACATGTGGAGAGGGTATTTTCTGTGTGCATATATTATGAACCAACAAGCTGTATGCTGGGCCCCAGAACCTGTATACTGGAAACCTTTTGTCTTTGCCTTAACACTAGAATGCTGCTTTCTTCAACTTACCCAACTTTCGCGGCAACAATCTGTTTAGACCGAACACCAATCAACAAAGGACTTGAGACGGTACAGTACCTTGACTGCCAAGGAGCGTAGCCAAAAGAAAGTAACGAAAGGAACCCGGGGCTGGTTGCCGCATTGTCCGCATCGGCGTGCTTGGTAGTATTCGCCACGACATGCTTCGGGTTCCCAAAGATGCCTCCCGCATGAAGTCACAAGTCGGACAGTGGATTTCGGTGAGGCAGGACTTAATCATAGTAACGAAGCCTATTCGCAGTTCGTAAGAACTGTGTTTGCCACCCCAGGCGAGTTTGTCATCGAACGACATTAAGCAACCTTCATGCTACACTACGCAACATTAGTCTTACGGTGCACAAGGAGTAGCAAAAATCTCAGCAAGGCAAAAAGCAAAGCAAGCATGCCATGCATTTTTTTTTACAATATACCTGACTTTAGAGCTGCAAATAACTTCAATAACTACAAAGGCAAGGTGAGTATTTCATATGTACTGTACAAGCTGCAGGAGATGTTCTTTCAAGCGCAATATTTTTTCAGCAACAGCGACGTCAAAAACCACCGAACTGCGATACCAAGCGGGCTCCTAGAGCCCGCCAAAAGGAAAGCAAGCGAGCGAGCAAGGCCATGCATCGTATGGATAGGAAGCGGTTGAAGAGAGCAATTTAGGTTGATAGACCGCATACTGCAATAGCAACTACAAAAAATACCGAACTGCGAATCAGGCGGGCTTCTAAAGCCCGCGAACCAGTGCTGTGAAGTCGACGTGTTTGACATGTGAATACGCATCAGACAGCAATCGCTAGTCAAGCTACTCAGAGCAATGCGGTTGGCAAGATGGTGCATCGCTTCTCTCTCTTGCACGCAAGCTGACCTCGTGTACTAAGTGATCCTGCGTAATGCACGAACGAAAACAAGCCCAACTTCCAATACATCTCGATAAATTCACGCCCAAGTTTACAGTGTTTCTTTGGTGCTATCACTACCGCTGTATGTACAGGTGTCCTGCGGGTCGGAGACCTTTCGCATGGCGTTCGTGATGGCGAAGAAGTAGGCCTTGTGCTGGATGTTGTTGTTGTCCAGGATGGACGACTCGTCGGCGACAGCGATCGGCAGTTGGTCCGCAGCCTCGATGAACGTCATGGCGTTGAGCTTCTTGTAGCTGAGTCCCGTCATCTCCTGGAACTTGCGGATACGGAAGTCGCGCGGCAGCTTGCCCACTGTGACCCCCTCAGGCGACTTGACCGTCTCGCCGTCCACCACATCCGCGTTGAGCTCGGAATCGGACGTCATACTGCGACGGTTCCAGTTGGCCGAACCCATGGACAAGTACACGTCGTCGATGATCACGAGCTTCGTGTGGATCAGGATGTCGCGCTCGGCCTTGGTCGTGTAAATCTTAAACTTGTTCGGGTACTTGGACCGGATCGGCTCGACGCTCTCATAGAAGTACTTGATGTATCCCGCGTTCGTGAAGGGGCTGGTCTGCGGGTTGGCAACGACGAGGAGGCGCTGGATCTTGGGCATGACCTCCATAAGCGCGTCCAGCAGCTCAGGCACCAAGACAAAGTACTGGTCCTCGATGTAGATGAAGTTCTTGGCGTTCTTGATGGCCTTGATACGCGCTTGGAACAGCGACGTCTCTCCGCGCGGAGCAAACTCCTTGTAGTGTTCGTACAGACAGCTGAACGTACGCGTGATCTGCACGCTCTGCTTACCGAGAGACGCAGTCGTGTTGGAGCTGGCGTAGTCAAGCGGAGCTATGGACTCGTACTTGGGGTTCTCGAAGTCCAGCAACTCGTCGTCCAGACCTTGGCACGGCAGATAGTCCGAGTTCCAACGGGCCACGAAGTTGTTGGCGACGTCCTTCGCTGCAGGCCCGTGGATGCGAAGGTGGCCGTCCATCCAGCCCTTCTCACGGAAAGTAATCTTGCCCTTGTCACGGATCTCCGTGTTGTTGTGGTAGATGGAGTCCCATCGGTCGTTCGCGAGGTCGAGTCCTCCAACGTACGCAACAGGCTGGTCATCGGGATCCGAGGAGCTGTTGGCCGCAATAACCATGTTCTTCTGATGGTGCGAGGCTAAGGCTTTGGGCAACCTGTCGTCGAAGATCAACACCGCCTTGTTACCGTTAATGGGGGACGGCGGGATGCTGTTGATGGCGTCGCGAGCCTTGATGTTGTACGGGGTGTAGCCCACTCCGATGTTGGCCCAGTTCAAGATGTTGACGCTTCCGCCGCGCTCCACGACGCCCGCGAAGACCTCCTTCACGCCGGTCTTCTTCCCTGTAGGGTCCACGTCCGGCTTAAGCGGGACGAGAGCTGCAAGCCACGCGGCCAGCAGGACTCGGTCTCCTTCTTTGGTCGCACTGAGGTCCTCGTAGACGGCGTCGTAGAACTCGTTGGCCACCGTGTAGGACGTCACCTTGTTGCCTGTTGTGTACACCGACATGTCGTCACGAGGGATGCCGCCACGGGAGTCGGTGATCTCCTGCTCGGTGAGGAACCAGTCCTCCGGGTCCAGAAGCGGCTGACGCGGCTTGATGTCGGTCCCATCGGACAGGTCGGCGTCCTCGCTCCCAGTTGTGTCTCTGTCGCTCTGGCCTGCTGTGGAATTCCCAGAAGTCTTTGAGTCATCGCTGTCGAACAACGACGAGAATGAGAACGCCGACACGGACGTCGGAGCTACCGCCAAGGCGATAACGCAGGCGTTGAGGACCAAGGCGCTTTTCATCTCGACCGGCAGAAATCAAAGTGCCCAAAGAAATTAACGCGAATTCCGCCATAGGTTCGCTGTCCCCTGCTATTCTACGACCATGATAGAGTTTGGGATGTGAAGCGCGGAAAGAGTCGGGAGCAGGATCATCGGCTGCCCACTTTTCAATTACCTGGCGACATTGTACCGTTAAGTACTCAGTACAATTTTGAAACGTGAACTTATGTCCGGTTACTGTTCTCCTTTGGTCCCTGCCATTCCTTTCCGGTGCACCATGCGTTGGGTCTTCACGTGAAAAATACGGGGGAGGTGCAAGTTCTTGCTTTTGGAGCTCGAAGCGACAACAAACTGTACAGAAATCTGCCTAAATACCGAACGGGTATACAATACATAACCTCATATAACTAATACTTCAAGGTCTAACGACTGGTCGAACGGAGATGGGCAAAGGTACTGATGTAAAAATCCAGGATACCTTTGTTTGGCCAGAGGTACTAAGCTTTGCAGTTGAAAATTGGCGCGCTTTTGATTGCCTGTGCGGTCTTCTATACCTTTCCACTTTCACATTTTCAGTCAATGGACCATGGAATAATCTACTTCATCAAAAGGTATGTGCTTTTTGAAAAGATGATGCATGCACTAGATCAACTAGGAGAGGGAGCAGATAGTCCTTACAAATTAGAGCTACTAACCGCACTGATGTGGTGCGAACACGTTTGGTCAAAGGTCAGCGCTGAAACAATTCAGCACTTCTGGCTTCGCTTGGGCTTGATTAACAAAGCAAGCCTCAAAGTCCTTCTAAACTAAACTAATTCAGTACAGCCTTTTTTATGGTAACGCTGAGATCACTTTATAAACCTAGAGCCCTTATATATATCAGGCGTTCGGTACTCAGGCAGAGTTCTGTATTCACTTGAGAGGAGAATTGGTTGCTGGATGTTAGCGCTCGTGACGGAATTGTGAATTGAGCCCCCTCTTCTCTCGGCGACATCGCCTTACCACGTCCACGCATGCACTTGCATCGTGAGCAAGACGACAAACAAGTAGAACTGCTGACAGCACACCACCCTGTCTGCCTGAAATTATCTATGGCCCGAGAGGCTTGCCACTTACAAACAATACCGTATTTGAGATCTCCTACTTCAGACTGCAAATTATTGAAGTTGTGTTGTTGCAATGTGAACACGAGATGTACATGTACCGACGCATTTTTGTACCATTGAAAGCAAGAAATGGGTACATGTATTATCAAGGAGTTTAGAATGCATCGTCCTCTCTCTCTAGCGTATCAATATCGTGCCGGGGGTCCACAACATGACGTACTACAGGAACCTCCTCTAGTAGTCTGCTCAGGAGATCCCAATCTGGCTCTGCGATCGCAACCTCCCGTCCACACCCCACGTTTTCTCCAACAGGATCCGAGTCAATGATGTTTGCCTTGGCAAACCCGCTCTTGATAACACCCTCAGACAACGTCGCCCAGGCGGCTTTCGTCCAACCTATTAGTTGCTGTCTGGTCGGGGGCTTCAATTTAAACGGGATTGTTGCCGTCGAGTTTCGTAGCTGCAAAAGCATGTTGTCAACCCAATTTTTCCGCATTAAATCTTTCAGAGGCTTGTTCCACGAAATATCAGCCGGCTGACACGCAAATGTGTAGCCGGCCGGTATTGGCATGAGCTCCACGTTCAAAAGGCGAGCGCAAATTTGAACATCACGCCTCCAGTGTCCAGAAAAGTCATCTAAAAGAAGCAAAATGGGGACGTTCATGTTGTCCCGGGGCCAAAAGTGATACAGTAGAAATTGTATCGTCATGTCCCCGTTCCACCAGCCCGCTGCGTTTCCATACAACTGCACTTCATGCTGTTCTCCGCGCAGTTGCCTCCATATTTGCGCTCCAAATCCATGTTGGAAGACGGTATTCTCCAACGCCCGTTCGGGAATGTTGGATGGCTTCGTTTTGAAAACCATAAACGGATCGTAGCGCCCCCCTTTACTGTCTCCAAGAAGCATCAACGTCACTCTGTCCTTGTCTTTACCTGCGCTTTTCATCCAAACCGTCTTCGCACCGGTGGAGGCAACAGTTTTGCTGGGCCAATATTCATAATTTATTGCTAAACACACCAAATAGTTAGCACAATACAAAGTAAAACGCAGTACGCACCACGTAAAAATCAAGTAAACCAACCTGTTTGGTCTGCATTAAAAACATGGTCGACCCCGAGTTCTTGCATCTTTTTCCGCACTTGCTGGCCAAATTTTGAAGCTTGCTCTTCAGCGTCTTGGGGGGTTTTCTGGCTTTGTCGGGTTCGCCGCCGGATGCTGAATTTATGGCGACGCAGAAAAGATCGAAGCCAAGTCTGGGAGGCTGCAAATTTGTTGTGAGGGAGGTCCGTGCTATCATAGCAGTCTTTAGCTTGAATTCGAACCATAGACCCAGTCACAGGAACACCTTCATTGCGCAGAGAATTGATCCCAAGAACATCCTGCTGCTCAATTTCGTGCGGCAGCGTGGTTGACGTGCCAAGTTGTCGATCGTTGCAGTGAGAGCCACATCCAGTCTCACATTTTTCCACGATCAGCTCGCGCTGCTTGAGCCAGTTGTGTATTTGCCGCTTTTTGGCAGGAAACAGGTCCTTCAGGAGCTCTGGGTAGAAGTACTGTACTGTGGTATGCATCTTAGTCTTCGACACGATCGCATCGTAAAACTCTATTACAGAGCGCTTGTGGTTGTAGGTGATCGCTGCGCGCTTGAACTGCTTGGGGGCTTTTCCCGTGCCGGACGTCCTCGTTCTTCCTACTTGCTGCCCGGGTGCTCACTGCATTGGGGTGCGCCCCATGGCGCTTTTCTTGCAATGATAGAGTCGGTTAGCCCTATTTTTACACTATGAATTAGGAGATCTCTGATGCTGAGCTGGTACCGTTAAGCGATATGATTGGCTAATCACTAGTATGAATTAGGAGATCTGTCTGAAGTAGGAGATCTCAAATACGGTACTCTCTAGGTAGGTATTCGCCATCATTGACGCCCACACAACACTGTAATTTTGGGGAGTCGAACCTCAAAAATGCACACACGTTGCCGTGCACAACGACCTCGATGCATCCATACGTGTACAGATACGTACGCCAGATCCATAAGCTGACACGAATTTGCTCGAGCACCACCTCCATGTTGAAGGCTCCCAACCTCGCCGAGGCCGTGCCGTCTACCTGTATAGGTATGTATCGATCTACTGTACTGGTCCACCCACGCGATACTGTAGCGACCATGCTGCTCGGTGCGGCATCGGGCTCGAGCACTCGAGCACACAGCCGACAGTGCCCGTGCCTTCGTGATTGCCATCCTGGCGGGTGACGGACGTCGACCGGGTGATGGCGACCGTACCTAGCCGAGACACCAGGATTCACCATCGATGATGCTGCGGGAGGTGGGCTTCTGGTGCTCGGAGGAGGAACTCGCCGGCGTTGGAGCGTCGGACGCCAACCGCCCGAACCCCGTCCTCCTGGTGGACGATGCCTGGTTCACCGAGTGTCACCCGGCGCTGCTGAAGACGATCGAGTGGTACCTCACTCGTGGGGCGTTCGTGGAGAGCCACGAGCTCGCCTACAGCTTCTGTCGGTTCCCGGACTGCTCATTGGCGTTGGAGCAGCCTCGAGTCATGGGCGCGTGCACCATGACCGACGGCGTGTACTGCTGGCCCGAGGGATACTGGCACTACATTAGCCTCCACCACGTCAAGCCACCGCAGGAGTTCCTGGATCACCTGCTGGACAGATACGGCACTATGGCCGAAGCGAAGAGGAAGGCCAAGGAGGAGAACAAATTGCTGCTGTGGGACGAACTAGAGCAGAAAGCGGTGGGCATGCCGCCAGCTATGCAGGAGTGGATCACCAGCTACACGACCATCCAACTCGACCCGTGAACGCAACGTTATTAGCAATTGAACGACAGCATGTTTTCTTACCAAAACATTTTTTTTTAAAGAAAACAACGCGGGTCTGCAACTTTCCTCTTGGCGTCGGTGATGGCGATAAAGAACGTGTGATGCTCCGACTTCAACGGAGCAATGATTGCCGACTTCTTGGCAGCGGCGATGGCGAATTGGTCCGCAGCTTTAATGAACGGCATGGCATTGATCTTCTTGTAGCTCAGCCCCGTCATCTCCGAAAACTTACGAACCCGGAAATCACGAGGCAGTTTGCCGACGATCGCTCCGTCGGGAGACTTCACAGTGTCAGTGTCCACGACTTCAGCGTTCAGCTCCGAATCGGCCGTCATGCTACGGCGATTCCAGTTCGCCGAGCCGATCGACAGGTACACGTCGTCGATGATGACGATTTTGCTGTGGATGAGAAGCTTCCGGTCCGCCTTGGTGGTGTAGATCTCGAACTTGTTCGGGTACTTGGATCGAATGGGCTCGACGTTTTGGTACAGATACTTGATGTATCCTCTGTTCGTGAACGGGTTCGTCTGCTCTTTCGCTGAATTCTCGGCATCACCTCCATCAGAGCGTCCAGCAGCTCCGGCACCAATACAAAATACTGGTCTTCAATGTAGATGAAGTTCTTGGCGTTCTTGATGGCCTTGATCCGGGCGTGAAACAGCGAGTTTTCTCCTTTCGGGGCGAACTCCTTGTAGTGTTCGTACTCGCAGCTAAAGGTCCGTGTGATCTGCACGCTCTGCTTACCCAGGTTGGACTTCGTGTTGCTGCTTTTGTAGCCCAGTGGCGGGAGACGCTCATACGGCGGGTTCTTAAAGTCGAGAAGATCATCGTCAATACCCTGGCATGGACGGTGCTTTGAATTCCATCGGGCCAAGAAGTTGTGGGCCACATCCTTGGCCGCAGGGCCGTGGATGCGAATGTGGCCATCAACCCAGCCCTTGTTCTTGTAGGCAATCTTTCCGGCGTCACAAATGGCTGAGTTGTTATGGTAACTGGTATCCCAGAGGTCATTCGCGATGTCCAGCCCGCCCACGTACGCAACAGGTTGGTCGGTTTTCCCCAAGGAGCGACTTGAGGCGATCACTAGCGTCTTCTGGTGGTGCGAGGCGATCATATTGACGCGGTCGTCAAAGAGGAACGTCGCTCTGAGTGGTTTTAGACGGGGGAATGCTGTTGATGGCGTCTCGAGCCTTGATGTTGAATGGGATGTACCCGCCCGCAATACTGGCCCAGTTCAGGACGCTGACGTTGCTCCTCGCTCGACGACGCCAGCAGAGACTTCCTTGATGCCCGTCTTGGCGCCTGTGGGGTCCACGTCTGGCTTCAGGGGCACGATAGCTGTGAGCCACGCAGCTAGCATCACGTGGTCTCCTTCCTTGGTGGCACTCAGATCGTCGTACACCGCGCTGTAGAATTCATTCAAGGCCGTATAGGACGTCACCTTGTTGCCTGTCGTGTAAACGGCCAGGTCCTTCCTTGGCACGCCGTTCCTCGAGGCCGTGATTTCTTGCTCAGACTGGAACCAGTCCTCCGCGTCCAAGAGGGGCTGCTGGAGTGCACCGTCGGGTCTTGACGAAGTGCCACCTGATTCAGGTCCTGAAGCGCTTGATTCTTTGTCGTTTCCATCAACCAAAGACGAGAAGGAGAACGCCCACGACGAAGCTGGGGTCGCTGGAAGACACGGACGTGCTTCTTAGCAAGTGTTGCTGGTGACTGAGGAGAAGTGGAAATGTTGATCCCGTGTTGAATCTGTCGATCTTGTGATCGTGATTCCCATGGGTTCGCAGTCGTTCTCCACGACATCTGTGCACCTGTTTTTTTTTACTAAGTTGCTCACCAAGGGATCAGTTATTTCTTGTTTACGAACGCGGTGTGCATCGCAATCTGGTGGTGAACAAGGAGAGCAAGCCAAAAATGTAAGATCTTGTTGGCGAGTTGAAGAATAGACTTTGAGCGACCACGACGTGTATGAGAATGAGGATGAACTGATGCCTCTACACCTTTGCCGCATAGCTGTCATGAATATTGGAGCCCCAAAGCATGGTTTTCTTTCATCCAAAGCTGTATAATCCCCATAGGCTCAGCTGTCGTCCCTGGAAAAGTACCGGTACATCACTAGGTTGACGGTGGAAAGTTGTCACAACTTTGAATGAATGAAACGAAAATCATGCTTCGGGGAAAGTAATGCTGATCCATGGCGCGAATGCAGTGTTAATTTCTGGTACGGTGCCTCCAGTATTCGTAACAACTTTGCCTGCGAATCAGGCCAACCATGAGTGTACATGCATATATGTTAGTTCAAGACTCGACGGTCAGTCAATTGCAACTGTAGTCACAGTGAGGTTTTGGATCGCAAACATGAAGGCTGGATGACCATGATGATGCGAAGAATTTACTCCGGGGTGCCAGCCATACTGGGGTACATGCAAATTCTAGGGTTGCCATGCGGATATACGGGTTGGTCGCTTTTTTGGCGAGCTTTGTTGCTTTATCGAGTTTTGGACGTGATCTAACTCGAACTGATGATCGAAATGCCATAAATTCTATCGGTTGACACTGACACATTAGATCATAACGCGTGCGAGAAATTCTATGTTTTCAGCACTGTTAAAATACAGTCAGGCGCTTCAGCAGGCTCGCGTAAATACTTTTCATAATCATCCGATACAAAGTACATCCAGTAGCGCTCGTTCTTACCAGTCGATTACGTCACCCTTTCCAAAATGGAGAAGCTGCAGCGGGTCTCCAATCTTAGCACGAGCAATAAGCCTCGCCATTCCTTCAACACTTTCTTCCGGTTCCACAGCTCCGTTGAAGTTGGAATACGCAGTGTTCACGTTGCCCGGGTGGAGCAGCAGACACCCAATGTTCTGCGGCTCCAAATCAATCGCCAAGCTCTTCGTGAACACGTTCAGCGCGCCCTTCGAGGCCCGGTGAGCGTACGCTCCGCCCGAGCTATTGTCCGAGATGCTGCCAATACGCGACGTCACTTGCGCCACGAAAGCGCTCCCTCTTGCGCTCACCGCCAACTGCAGATTAGGCAGCAACGCGCGAGTGACAAGCAGCGGCCCCAACGCGTTCACCTGAAACTGACGTACACAGTCCTCTGGTGTCGTCTCATCCAGATTGTGCATTCCAGTTGCACCCGCATTGTTTATGACTAGGTCGATGCACACGCCATTGAGCTCCCTCGCCATGCCTTCAATCGACTTTTGCTCGGCCACATCCACCTGCACGACGCTCCAGACCCGGAGCCCATTCAACTGCTGCTCAAGTTCACAAGAGCAAAGGTTAGAATAGAAAAAAATAAATAAATAAACTATCCGCAGCTCACCTCCTTGGCCTTGTCCACATCTCTCACCGCTGCAATGACATTCCAACCCTCCTTAGCATAATGCTTCACAAAGGCGAGTCCAATGCCCCTGCTCGCTCCAGTTATTAACACCGTCTTGGTGGCAATATCACTAGTAACTTCCGCGAATCTCGGACTCACGTGGGCCGTCGTCGTGTCCAAGTGGACAAGTTGTCTCCCGGGGGTGTCCCTCGCCAAAGCCAAATGGTCCGTCACGTCGGTGACTGTCCTCTGCGATCCCTCGACATTGTCGTCCACCCTCCGGTGCCTAAATTGCCGGAAGCGGATGCCGTGGCGACCCATAAAGTTGGTCATCCAGCCCACGGACAGCCCCAGATTGGGGCGGCGCTCGGCCGGGAGCTCCCCCAGAATCTCGTGCGCCTTTTGCACCAATAGCTTGCGCGAGAGCCGCACGCCCTGCGCCTCGCACTCGTCCACGAAGGCCTTGAGCGCCGTCTCCAGCTCGGGGCTCGCCACGTCGCGCCCGCGCTTGGTGATGCCCTGCCGGTGCTTCGCCTCGATCTCGTCCGCCGCCTGCAGGACCTTCTTGACCGTGTTGGCGGACGGCGCGCGCTCCAGGTTGAACGCGGCCTGGGCCCACTGCGCCAGTTTGGCCTGCGACAGCGCCGGGCTGCGCCGGTGCTTGACGATCAGCTCGTACTTCTCCTCGATCGTGAGCCACTTGCCCATGGCGAGCTCTTCGCTTTCTTTACGACTTTGTGTTGTCCAATGTAACGTTAGTTTGGTTTTGGAGTTTGCGAAAAGTATTAATCAGTTAAGTAACTATGAAAAACACTACGAGGTTTAGTAAATGACACAAATTGTTCCCACTATGTACGAATGAAGATACGTATTGGAAATGCACTACTTTCTCGATTCGGAAAAGACAAACGGCATCAATGTTGAAAAAGATGAAGACCCCCGCACACCAGTGCCACCAAGCGCATCACCACAAGCTTTACGGTCAGTCAGTACAGCTACGCGCGATCTTGTATACCATCGCCAATAGCTTTGCTACTCCAGTTCCTAATAAAAACATAAAATAGTAACGAGGGCGAAAACACGTCGAATACATGTATGTGCACCTGGAGCTTACGGACGATAGTGCGTATCTCTAACTTGGGGGCGCTGAGAAACCATTCCCAGTCACTTGTCAGCCTGCTGCAACCTTGGATCGCTGATGACAGCGAGCAAAGCGTTGCAGCAGAGGTCCGAAAATACAGTACTATATTGTATTGAGTACCCAATCAGACCGTAATAAAAATTACAATTAAGTATGGAGCAATAATAAAAATTGCCGCAATTTCAATATATTCGACTCCAATTCTGAGCATATATAAAGTAAGTAAACACCCGTGAGCCTTCCTGACAACCTGACGAGCCCGGTAATAAACACCCGAACCAGTCGACAGATGCAGAGACCAAATGAAGCCGACCAGGAGCGGCGACTTACAGACATTTCCTCACTGACGCACAACGATGTTGCTAAGTGGATGAACGAACGATAAACAAGAGTGGCTTCCCCAACAGCAGCACTACTCCAGACAGCGCATTTGCCGAAGCTCCGGCACTCTACATAGCCCTTGGCAGAGTAGTTAGTTTATTAGCGTTCAGCCCTGGCAAGTAAACCACGTCACCGTATTGGTGACGTCACCCTTCCCCCATTAAACACTCTGGCCACTTCTGTGGGTATTATGCTAACGTGCTGATATGGAAATACAGGGGCTGTGGACAACATGACACGTTGGCTTTTATTTATACGCGTAAGATAGAGATATCTAAATTTTATTATACCATCTAACTAAACCTGAAATGTGGATGTCAAATATGTTCTGGTTTGGGTGAATATTTGCGTCAACTATGTTATTTTGTCCCTCTATGGGTTTACGGTAAGTATTCCACTCACACGATCGCCTTTGTTGACTGCGTGAGGAGACTTTGGGGGTGGGCAACCTATTTTCATATTAATTGTCAATAATTGGTGCAATACTGTATTGTATTGGAGTCCGTGATCTCCAATAATAAAAATGTATACGGCAAAACCAATTATTTATTGATTCGCAATTATTATTTCGGACCTCTGCGTTGCAGATACATGACGATGATAATGACGAGATCGCATGAGCTCCGAAGCAGCAAAGTAGCGATCAGATTACATGTCTCGGCGAGCAATTAGGCAAAAACTGTGCGGGTGTATGGTGTTCCTAAGCTACTGTAGTCGGTTGTGGATAATTTGATGAAGTGAGCAACTTCACCTCCAGTTGCAAAATATTACCTACGCGGTGATCGTCTCAAGAATGCATCTACAGTGTACATGTATTATGTAGATGAGTTGAGGGATCACACAATATCGACTCAGCAAGGTAGCTAGTTTTCACTCACTCGGTCGTAACAACGAAGCTGCATGTACGTAATACAACCCCCTGGGCGAAATATGTGTTCTTGTTCTTGATGTGCAAATCTTTACTTGTTTTTTAGGACGGCACGTAAGTATAAAAAACATATCTCTAAAAGTGACAATACATGTGCCTGCAAGGCAAAAAGGCCTAACAACTGCGAAATAAATCTTCTGTTTTTCCACTGGCAAGACGGAAGGCAAGTCACGGAGCTGGTTGGGATCCCATCCCACTTGCTATCGCGTCGAATCAAAAGTATCATCGTACTTGAACAATATTTCATCAACGGCGCAGCTCCTTACCTCGATTCCAGTGGCAGGCTTCCGACGTCTCACAAAAGTTTTTGCAACTCAATCCAGCAATGGAGATGGCTCAAAAATATAGAGACTGGAAAACGATTTTCCCCGCCTTCGCCGTCCTGCTCGCTTTGGCAACGGCTCCATCTTCGGCCTTCTCCTTCAAGTCTTTGTTTGAAGACCCTCCGGCTTCGCAGACCACGTCCAGGAGCAGCGCGGAGACAAGCTCTCATAGCGACAGCGGGAGTGCAGACTTATCCGATGGGTCCGACATCAAGCCCTGCCAGCCCCTCCATGCTCCCGAGGACTGGTTCCTCACAGAAGAGGAAATAACGACCTCTCGGGGCGGCGTACCGAGGAGTGACATGGCGGTGTGTACAACCGGCAACAAGGTCACGACCTACACGGTGTCAA
The DNA here is from genome assembly GCA_016169955.1 of Phytophthora vignae f. sp. vignae. Taxonomy (NCBI): domain Eukaryota; phylum Oomycota; class Peronosporomycetes; order Peronosporales; family Peronosporaceae; genus Phytophthora; species Phytophthora vignae. The sequence goes on from JABJUM010000046.1 coordinate 176,479, forward strand.
ACGAATACTTTAACGCAGTCTACGACGACCTGAGCAAGACCACGGAAGGCGACCGTGGGGCTTGCTGAATGTCTGGACGATTGCTCTCATTCCACTCGGGGGCAACGTCAACATCCTCGGCTGGGCCCACATCGCCGGAGGGTACATGCCGTACAACATCAAGGCTCGCAACGCCATTAACAAGATCCCGCCGTCCCCTATCAACGGAGCGAAGGCGATCTACATTTTCGATGACCGCGTCAAGCTCATCTCCTCGCAGCATCAGAAGAACACGGTCATCTTGGGCAACAGTTCGGATGAAAATTACCAACCCGTGGCGTATGTAGGCGGAATCGACCACGTCAACGACCGATGGGATACGATTTATCACAACGACACCGCAATCCGTGACGCGGGCCACATTACGTACCAGCAGAAAGGCTGGGTGGACGGACACATTCGGATCCACGGTCCTGCTGCGAAGGATGTTGCAAGCAACTTTGTGGCTCGATGGAACTCGAAGTTCTTGCCGTGTCAGACCCTGAAAGAGCACTTGCTTAACTTCAACAACCCGCCGTACGAGGACATCCCGCAACTCGACTACACCAACAGCAAGTCCACTGCCACTCTAGTCAACCAAAGTGTCCAGATCACACGAACCTTCAGCTGCGAGTACAAACACTACAAGGAGTTCGCCCCGAAAGGCGAAATTTCGCTGTTCAAAGCGCGCCTCAAAGCCATCAGGGACGCCACGAACTTCATCTATATTGAAGACCACTACTTCGCCTATACGCCGGAGCTTCTTGAGGCTCTGATGGAGGTTATGCCGCGGATTCAGCGTCTGGTTGTGGTCACAAAAGAAGAAACCAACGCGTCCACGATTGCGGGCTACATCAAGTACCTGTACCAAGACGTTGAGCCTATTCGGTCGAAGTACCCGAACAAATTCAAGATGTACACAACCAAAGCCGAGCTGGATCTCTGCATCCACAGCAAAAATCGTCATCATCGACGACGTGTACTTGTCGATCGGCTCAGCGAACTGGAACCGTCGGAGTATGACGGCGGACACAGAGTTAAATTCGGATGTTGCTGATAGCGACACGGTTGAGTCGCCTGAAGGTGTGACGGTGGGCAAGTTGTCTCGAGACTTCCGTGTTCGCAAGTTTGTGGAGATGACAGGGCTGAGCTACGAAGAGCTGGATGCTATGACTTTTGTTGAAGCGGCAGACCAGTTCGCAATTGCTGCAACTAAGAACTCGACGATCTTGGGCGAAAAATATTGTCGATACTTTTTTGCCATCACGAATTCGATGCGAAAGGCTTCAGATACACAGGACACTTGCAGCTTTAAACAGTAGCGAAGTTTCGTGTACTTTCATAACAATTCATGTGTATGTGCAGAAAAGTACACCAAGAGATGAGCGCTTGTGTTTTGTGGTACTTCAGAGTCATATATAATGAGACGAGCAGTAAAGCCACCGAAGACTTTTCTAAACCAATTCATTGAGATGTTCCGTCACTATATTTACTTAATTAATGAAAGAGCAGGTATCTTGTGGGTCTACTTTTTGGCGGATGAGGTCTATGAAGGTGACGTAGTAGAAGTGGTAGCTAAGCGTCAAATGCTGCAGAATAGTCGATGCATTCGACGCAGCATCTTCGAACGCACTGAAAGCCTTAGTGAGCGTCGTGGCATCAAGGTCATCGTAGCTGCGCCCTGTCATCTCCTGGAACTTTCGGATACGAAAGTCGCGAGCGATTCTGTTCACCGTGACGCCATCCGGAGATTCAATGGTGTCGGTATCTACGATGTTGGCGTTGATCTCCGAATCCGACGTCATGCCTCGGCGATTCCAGTTGGCCGACCCAACCGATAAATACACGTCGTCGATGATCACGATCTTGCTGTGGATGTAGAGGTTCAACTTCTTCTTGAGGGTGTAGATGTTGAACTTGTTCGGGTAGGCCTTCAGTAGGGGAGTAACCATATCGTACAGATATCGTCCATACCCCGTCACTTGATATTCCAGCTCCAACTCGTTCACGACGACGATGACGCGCTGGATCTTCGGCATGACCTCTAGCAATGCATCCATCAATTCAGGCACAAGGATGAAGTACTGGTCTTCGATGTAGATATAATTTCTCGCGTTCTTGATGGCCTTTAGACGCGCTTTGAACAGCGAGATCTCTCCTTTCGGGGCGAACTCCTTGTAGTGTTCGTACTTACAGCTGAAGGTCCGCACGATCTGGATGCTCTGCTTCCCGATGTTCGCTGTAGTATTGCTGCTGACGTAGTCCAGAGGCGGCAGACTCTTGTATGTCGGGTTCGTGAAGTCTAGCAAGTCATCGTCCAGACCCTGGCAAGGTAGGTAGGCCGAGTTCCATCGAGCTAGGAAGTTGCTGGCCACATCCTTCGCCGCTGGGCCATGGATCCTCACATGGGCGTCCAGCCAGCCCTTGCGCTCGAACGTGATGCCTGCCGCATCTCGTATGGCCGAGTTGTTGTGGTAAATAGTATCCCACCGATCGTTAGTGAAGTCAAGTCCCCCCACGTACGCCACAGGCTGGTCTTTCTTGTCAGTGGAGCTATTGGCAGCGAAGATGAGCGTCTTCTGGTGGTGGGACGACGTCATAGTTCGCACTCGATCGTCGAAAATATACATCGCCTCGGCTCCGTTGAGTTTCGAGGCTGGGATCATGTTGATGTCGTCTCGAGCTTCGATGTTGATCTTGCGGTGCAAGATGTTGGACCATCCCATGATGTGGAAGCTCGCGCCTCGCTCCACGACGCTCGCCACCATCTCGTGAACGCCCGTGGTCTTGCCGGTAGGATCAATGTCGGGTTTAAGCGGGACCAAGCTGACTTCCCACGCTGAGAGCAAGACGCGGTCGCCCTCTTTCGTCGCGAGGAAATCATCGTATGTTGCATCGAAGAACTCGTTCGTGACGGTGAACGACGTCACCTTGTTGCCCGTTGTGTAGACGGCCAACCCATCTCGTAGAATCCCGCCGCGTGAGTCCGTGATCTCTTCCTCCGTGAGAAACCAGTCGGTTGCTTTAAGTAGAGGCTGGCGTACTGGGGCATTGGGGCTATCGACTGGCGAGTCGTTCGAGGAGGTGGTGGAGGGCGTGGGTGTTGAAGAAGTGGACGAGTCCTCGTCGTCGTTTTTGTCGAAGAGAGACGAGAAGGAGAAAGCCGAGGAGGATGCCACGAAAGTGGAGGCCACCACCAGCAGCAGCAGCAGCGCCAGCCAGCGGCTACCGAGGTGCATCGCAGCGAGCGCGTGGAGGAACGGAGCAATTCAACTTTGAAGCGCATTGCTGACAGGGAAGATAAAAAATGGGATTGGAAATGGGAAAACGTCAAAAGGTGTATGAATTTGAAACGTTTTGTCAAAAGCGGTTAACATGTGTCATAAGGTGTATGTTGGGTTTATCAGTATCGACAGTAGGTGTATGAAACGTTAATCGTGCCACAACGTGTATGAATACTCACACGCCAAAGTCACAACGTGTATGCCGAGGCAAAGGGATGGTTAGGACTTGGATGCAAACGGGTTCGGGCAAAACCCGGCATTCTTTGAGCTTCTGCGTGTCTTACTGAGTCCGATTCACGGCTTCTAAGCCCTCAATAGTGGATATTCCGGCTTAGGGGCAGCAATGACTCATTGCCGATGAGTGTCGACGTAGATGACATCAGTGACGAGGCCGAATCGAGCGGTGGCGAGACTCCGCCGCAGTCTTGCTCACCCGCGTTATAAATGGACCTGAGTAGCATGCTCCACTGGAGAAGGTATTGTACTTGCTCAGAGGCGCGCCACAACGGTACGCTCGAGCCGAGTCACGCACAGGAGCTCGCCGTCGCGTGTGGTGCCTTTTGCGCGACTACTTTTTGTCTTAGTAGTGCGCGCGGCGCGAGCCGACGCTCGTGCTGCGCGTATGTCGGTGGGGACTCGCTTCCCAGACACCCGTGTCATTGACGCCAGTCGGATAATGTGAGCATGAGATGTCCGTTTAGTCCGGACGGGTTGGGCCCGGTTTTCGACCCGGATGCACTGGCTACGAACCAAACAAGTGTCAGTATGTGTATGTTGTTCAAACGTGACGTGCTGGCTCTGTGAGCACCGCTTCTGACAAACGTTTCCCCAACGCATACACCTTTTGACGTTTTCCCTTTCCCCAACGCATACACCTTTTGACGTTTTCCCATTGGAAATGCAAGCTGGAAACCCCAGCTGTTTGACACCGCGAAAGTACCTGGTACACGCGACGCTCCTCGCGCGCGCCTTGCTCAGCCTAGATCCTGGGCCCCAGAGTGGAGTCGCATGGATGTTATTGAATATAACGGGCTCTTTCGAGTACATGTAGATATGTACGTATCCAAGCCTTGGGAATACAATACTTTGTTTGTTGGAGCAATACCGGTAGTATGCGCACCCTCCTTCTAAGGAGATTTTTCTAATTAATTGCACCGACACACCGCGGCCACATCAGCACTGATACAACGACATTATTGACGACATGTTGAAGCTCACCCAGGCTTACTCAGGCTCACCCACTTGCCGCATCACGTGGTTTTTAGTGCTGCGGAGAGGTATTTCCATTCCAGACCTCAACAGTAGAGAACATGCATGAAAGCAAACACACCACAAGTGGGTCGACCGCTGCATCGACCTCGTCCCATTCATCCCGTGGAATCGAACCTGCGTCACGGTGAGCGATGCTATTCATACCTGCACTCGATGACGAATTCAAACGATAAGGTAGAGTAGTATTACACAATACACTTACGCTATACTTAAGTATTTCTTACACTTTGTACTTGGGAGAAGCAGAAGCACGTCTCTCCTGATGTATCTCCATCAGAAGAAAGTACTCCTCGACGAGTATATTTGTTGATACGGCAATCAATCTGAGGTGCAAGTATCCTGGGGGTCTGACACTTTTCGGGCGGCGTCAGTGATAGCAACATAGTAAACGTGGTACGGAACCTCCAAGTGCTGCACAATGCTCCGTTTGTTCGAGGCTGAAGCGGCCGCCTCGAATTGGTCCGCAGCTTCGACGATCGTCATCGCATCCAGCTCATCGTAGCTGAGCCCCGTCATTTCCTGGAACTTACGCACACGAAAGTCGCGAGCTAGCTTCTTGACCGTAACCCCATCAGGCGACTTAACCGTGTCACCGTCAATGACATTAGCAGCTATCTCCGAGTCGGACGTCATACTGCGTCGATTCCAATTCGCTGACCCGACCGAGAGAAACACGTCGTCGACGATCAGGAGTTTGCTGTGCACGAAGATATCCCGATCCGTCTTGGTCGTGTAGAGATTGAACTTGTTGGGAAAAGCCTTCAAAAGCGGCGTGACCATCTCGTAGCTGTACTTGATGTAGCCTCCAGTGACGAAGACGTCCTTCTCCTTCTGCTTATTCGTGACGACAATCAGTCTCTGAATGGTCGGCAGTGCCTCCAAGAGCGCGTCAAGTAACTCCGGGACGAGGATAAAGTACTGATCCTCAATGTAAATGAAGTTCTTCGCGTTCTTGATGGCTTTCAAGTGTGCCTTGAAGATCGAGTTCTCGCCGTGAGGAGCAAACTCGTAGTGTTTGTAGTCGCAACTGAAGGTCCGCACGATCTGGACGCTGTGGTTGCCGAGATTTGCGGAAGTTTTGCTACTGGCGTAGTCGAGTGGCGGGATGTGTTCGTAAGGCGGATTCTCGTAGTCAAGCAGATCGTCGCTAAGGCCCTGACACGGCAAATAGTCCGAGTTCCAGCGAGCCAGGAAGTTACTCGCCACATCCTTCGCCGCAGGTCCGTGGATACGAAGATGGCTGTCGTACCAGCCCTTATGGCCGCTGGCTGCGTCGCGAACTGCCGACTCGTTATGGTACATGGTGTCCCATCGACCGGTGGTGAAGTCCAGTCCGCCCACATACGCCACGGGTTGATCGTCTTTGTCCGACGAGCTGTTCGCGGCGATCACCAGCGTCTTCTGGTGGTGGGAAGACAAGGCCTTAGGCAGACGATCGTCCAGTATCATCATCGCTTTGGCTCCATTGACTGGAGACGCTGGAAGCTCATTGATCGTCTTGCGAACGTCGATCATCCTGGCGCGGTGCTGGATGCTGGCCCAACCCAGGATGTTCACTTGTCCTCCTCGCTCCACAACACCAGCCACGACCTTGTCGAAGCGCGTCTTGGCGCCGGTAGGGTCGACGTCAGGCTTCAAGGGAATCAGCGCAGCAGCCCAAGCAGCCAGTAGAACTCGATCACCTTCCTTCGCTGCGCTCAGTTCGTCGTAGGCTGAGTTGAAAAACTCATTGGGCGCAGTAAACGAGGTGACGGCGTTCCCCGTCGTGTACGTCGCCATGTCACTTCGAGGTGAACCCCCGCGCGAGTCCGTGATTTCCTGCTCCGAGAGGAACCAGTCCGTCACGTCGAGAAGAGGCTGTCGAGCGCGCGTGGTCGGTTCGTCATTATTGGTCATGCGCTTACGAGAAGACCCACTTGATGTCGAGTCATCGTCGCCACCAAAGAGAGAGGAGAACGAGAAGGCGGAAGCAACGGACGGAGCGGAGGCTAGCGCCGTCACGAAGGCCAAGACGAGCACTAGCGTCGTGTTCCAGCTGCCGTCTCTCATCGCACCGAGTACCGAGTGTGGGGGCTCCTGCGGGTGAGGGGAGTTCGTGCTCTATTCGACAGCCGTGCATGATAACCGATCGTGATGTGGTGTTCCTGCCGAACACTTTTCCATCCAAGCAGTTGTTGGCTCCGCATGAGTCGCCGGTCTGTCAAAGCTTTTACTACTGTAGTATATCCTTCTCACATGCTGTGTTCACGTAAATCGCTGCTGACACTACTCAAGTACACATTTCTCTACCTAGAAAAGAAAAAAAATGGACCACTTCATCTACGGGGTTGTCTAGAGCAACCGAAAAACGAAACCGGCTCTCGAGGATGGATGTCATGGCCCTCAAAACCCCAAACGACCACTTTTTGGGTGAAGAAAACGCCTCGCTGAGCCAATACGGCAGCTATGAAGACGTGTTCGGGGTCATGGAATAGATGCGAACGAGGAGGTCTGACTGCCTGGCCTGGAAGCCCGAGCAACGCCAGCATCTACAAATATGAAGCCGCCAATTTGGCTGGATTCGGCGGGCTTGCTTTCACCCTCTCTCCTGCAATAACTTATACCCTCCTCGACCACCTCCCAAACCGTATAGTTTACAAGAAATATACCGAAAATAGCTCATTTTGGATCATTTTCGGTTTAAGCGGCAATTTTGTACTGTGTATTTTCTATTCCTCTAGCACGATCTTCATCTACGAGGCCACCGAGCAGCTCTCACCCACGTTGTCGGATACACGGGGCTTTTCAGGTTTTATTTTGTGAGTCCACTGCTTTATCTTAGTGCACTCGCGACCAGAACGCCACGTCTTCTTGAGCCTTGGCGAGCGCTTGAGCGGTGCAGGCAAGCGGTGTGCTGACCGTCATCTCGTAAACACAGGTGGACGGTTCGTCTAAGCCCAGAATCTCGTTGTCCTCGCCACAGTCGAGGTGCACCAAGACAGACCTATTATACGCGCACGACAATTAGTTTTTCCATTGCTGTACCGGTATCCAGGAGGATCAATGGCAATACGTACCTCTCTGGGCCCTTCCAGCACCTCTGGCCCTTAGCGAATCGCATCTTCGTGTAATCCGCCTTGCCATTCTCAGTGTTCGACGAGGAGTCGCTGGCCTTATCGACCACAAAGCCGTCCCACTTGCCAAGTTTCGTGCGATCCTGCTTGACTTCGTCGAACGGACAAAACTTGTACTCGTACTTCTGCTCAGCATGCCAGGCATAGAGTAAGTAAATATTACTGGTACGCAGATAGAATGCCACGACCGGCACCACAAACCTCAATTCGCTTCTCGATGCACTTGTCCTTCAGCGCGAAGTACGCACGATCCGGGCCATAATCCATTTTTGCGGTCTCTCGCTTCTCGTTCCGCTCTTTCTCCAGAGTGGAGATGTCACTCTCAATCTCACGAAGGACCTTCCGAAGTGACTCAGCAACTGGCAACTTTACCTCTTCATCCAGTTTCGGGCTTTACATGAACAGCATCAGTCGTCAGCGAGGAGTTAGCTTATCGCGGGGAACTGAAGGACGTACAATAAATACTGGTACGCGTAGATTGGTGCATCCCAAATGACCCGAGCTCCCCACATCACCGAGCTGTACCCGTCGTAAACGCTGCCACCACCGAGTTGACGGAACCAAACGGAACGTGACGGCGATGGAAAGTCTGGCAGTTTGGCAATCGCTGAGCCCACGATTTCTTTGGTTGATAGCACGTCCCACAAAGTCCTTGGCGAGAAAAGCACAATGTCTACCAGAGCACGGAACGGAGAGATAATGATCCCTGTCGAACAAGTGCACACAAGATACGGTTAGCACAGGTGGCTTCGCCCACCGAGCTGCGTAATGGTTTTTCTTACCAATGGTGCGCAGAGCATACAGTCCGATTTTCTTTCGTCCTTCCGCCCCACCATTAAACAGAGGCCCGAGAAAATCTTCTCGTCGCATTTGCTCCGCCGTGCGAGGAACTCTTCTGGTAATAACACAAACAACAGATGCGTTAGTTCGGTCATGATATCCCGACAACAATCCAAATGGTTAAGCGCGCACAACTTCTTGGTAGGGGCTTGCTTGTTGTGGTTCATGCGCAGATAATCCGCCAGCGGGACCTTCGTGCCGTCGGGCAGCTCCACAAGGCTCTTGACAGCCTGCCTTCTGGAATCCAACACCTCCGACGCTTTGACATCCTCCGCCGAATTCACTGGGATATCGTCCTCCGCCACTCGAATCGCATCAAGGCCTTCAAACTCGAGCGCCTCCACCGCTTCCTTCTCCGTTGCGTCCGAGAACTGCTGCTTACTCGTCTCCTGTCCCTGATCACCGCGTCCTTCCGCCTGCTTCTGTCTCGCCAGCTCCAGCCGATACTTCCTCTCCTTCAGCTCCTCCCGATCCTTGTGTACCATCACTCTCTCCTTCAAGAGCTTCAACCCCGCAAGCGTCTTCTCCGTAGTCGTCTCGAACTCTTTGTCCCCTTCAAAGAAGCTTGCAACTTCCCCATTGATCGCCGCCTGGCGCTTTTCGAACCCCTTCTTCACCACCTCAAGACGCTGCTCCGCCTCCTTCCGGAACTTCTCGGCAGCGGCAGCACACGTATCCGGACAAAACCCAGCGTCTTCGTCCGATCCGTCACAGCAGTCACAAATTCCGTCATGAATACGCGAAGTGTGGATCTAAACGCCCACCACAACAACAATATTCAGTAAGTAAATATTCCTAAAACTACAAACTTTACTAATAATTCTCTACATAATTCTCACTTTTCCGGGGAAGAAGCCGCCGTTCTCGCAGTGAAAGACACTGGACAACAGGTGCGAGCACGCGGCGGTGCCTGGCTCGTCCTGGCCGTCGTCGCAGTCGCAGAACTCGTCGTTCAGTCGACTTGATGGGAGGCTGGAGGCTTTCCCGCCCACGACGCACGAAAACTCGCTGGCCAGGTACTTGGACTGGTCGGCGGGGGCCACACCGCGGATCTGCGCGACCGACGAGGCCCTCGCCGAGGCGAGCGAGCTCAGCAGCAGCAGCGGCAGGAAGCGCGTCATTGATGGCCGCGTCACAAATTAAAAAGTGAGGACGGATTGGCTGATAATGCGGCGGTATAATTTGGACCAATTAAAGAAGGTTGTCATGTTGAAGACGATGGAGGACACCTGTTTCAGTCTTCCTCCTCGTACTCGTAGTCGTCTTCGCCTGCGTATCGACGCCGCTCTTCTTCCTCTTCGCGTCTGCGGGCCGAGATGGCGTTCGGTTGCGTGCACAACGTGGCGCCCACGGCCTTGAACTTGGACATCTTAAAGAGCTCCCGCTCCGCCGCCCTCGGGTGGTTGCGGACGTCCTTGCCCAGAGAGCACTGCGTCTCTCGAGGCTGCGGCAGTTTCTATCGAGCAATGCATGAGACGGAAGAAATAGTTTAGTTAGAGTATTCTCATCAAGGGGCTGCTGGTGAGATGAGGTGTGGACGCACTCCTTTGGTCTTCATGGTGCTCAGGTCCGGGTAGTCGGCGTTGTCGTTGCTGAACGACGTGTGTCGAGCTTGGACCAGGCCCCAGATATCTTCAGACACCCTGTGATCGCAGTACACTTTTCGTGAGTTACTGCTTACAATGAGTTGAGGTTGGCTTTACTTACTTGGACTTGATGCCGTAGGTCATGTCGTTCGTGGGGACGAAGCCGCCTTTGCACTTCGCGGCGGGCTTCACCACGATGTCCGGGTGCTCGTTGGCAAACTTACGCGCCTCGCCTGCGCTCAGATACCTGCATAATATGGATCAGCACCCTTTGAGTCTAAGGTTTGGGCTATAGCAGTTGATCCTACGAACCCGTTCATGATGGCCTGGCGGTTGGTTTCGATGAAGCTGCGGCCAGACTTGGCTGCGGGGGACGGCACCGCCTGCACCCACTTGCTAATGACCTGACCGGCGTTCTCCGGGTCGCGTTGGATCTCGTAGCCGTAGACATGGTTGGGGTTCTTGGCGTCGGGCAAGTCGTACGTAGTGCGTCGCACTGTGCCCACCGTGCTCTTGATCATAGTCCGGCGGAGACTCTGCGGGTGGTGTTCCTTCGCCATCGTGGACGCAGCGCAGTCCTTCCACTACTTTACACACCACGCCCTACTACGCCCTACAAGTTTGTTCCTAAATGGCCGGCAAGGCTCGACCAAGAAACAGCGAGACTGTCATCGGCTAAATGCAGCGCGCTGCCTCAAGCAAGAATAGCTCTCAACTTCACCTAATGTAGCCATATGCCCATCGATGTAGTCATGAACGCCATAATCGAGTTTATTCATGTGTCCCACACCATATACGATTGCATCCGCTCCAGTCGTTCCAGTGCAGTCAATTGCCGACTGGCTGGTAAAGAGCTCCGCAGTTCCGCCGTCACTTGCGCCTCCCGTAGCCTACAGGAACCTCCCGCTAGCCACCTCACCATGAACAAGAAGATCGCGGCGCAGCTGGAGAAGCTGCAGGGCGACGAGTGGGACTCGGACAGCGATAGCGAGACGCAGCCTCCGTCCACCTCCTTCGACGCCAGCAATGACCTCGTGAAGCTCCCGACGGCCGAGGAGGCCATCGCCAGCGCCAAGGCCGCCCAGCAGACCGGCGGCAAGAAGCACAAGAGCAAGATGCAGCGCAAGAAGGAGGCCGCCGCCCTGGCGCAGCAGCAGAAGGCCGAGAAGGCCAAGAACCAGCCGTCCAACGTTATTTATCTCGGCCGCATCCCGCACGGCTTCTACGAGAAGCAGATGATGGGCTTCTTTAAGCAGTTCGGCGTCGTGCGCCGCGTGCGGCTCTCGCGCAACAAGCGCACGGGTAACTCGAAGCACTACGCCTTCATCCAGTTCGACGAGCCTGAGGTGGCACAGATCGTGGCCAACACCATGAACCAGTACCGACTTTTCGACCACACGCTCTCGTGCCACGTCGTGCCCTCGCACGCCGTGCACGAGCGCATGTTCGTGGGCGCCAACAAGGAGTTCAAGCCGCTGCCCCGACAGGCCATCAACCGCAACCGCCACAACGCCGAGAAGACGTACGAGCAGACCGTGGTCAACAACAAGCGCCTGGTCGCCAAGGAGCGGCAGAAGCGCAAGGTGCTCAAGGCGCTGGGCATCGACTACGAGTTCCCCGGCTACGAGGCGCAGATGCCGGCCAAGAAGCAGCACATTGCCTTCACATAAGGAGGAGGCGTTCAGGCTTCGACTTGACTTTGCAGACGGAATGCTCAGATGGACCCAGCCAGCCAGCCAGCGACGACAACTCGGCCGCCTCTTGGTGTGTGCGTCTGTGCATGCCGACTTTTGAACTTTCATTGCTTTGCCTTTTCGAGCTACGGTTAATAGATTGTACTTCCTGTGGAAACATGCTGGACGGAGCTTTGTGATCATCGTGATAAGGCAAGCTCACCTGTTGCACTGTTGTGCCGGGGTGGGTGGGTGGGTACCAACACGGCCTATGCCGTATTGGTCGTACGGTCTCACCTTCAGCGGACGTCCGCATCAATGCGGTGACGCAAAGCTGGGCAGTTCTTCTGTGAATTCTGGTCGCATTGATCTTCTACCTAACACAAGAAGCAGCGAACCTTTCAGGTCAGCAACACGCGCACAGCAGCCTGGTGATGGCGTGGCTTTCTGCGGCTTGTGCGACCGTATCCATAGGTTTTGGCACATCGCGGTTGTTCATCCCAAGACAAGTTTCGCCGGTCCCCATATGCTGCCGTCCGCTTGCCCGCACCTTGCCGCCCCACGTCACAAGTTGAGACGCACACGTGGTGGAACCGGTAGACAACAAGCACAACCGAATTGGAGCGCAAGAGGAGCAGACCATGGCGGGTGCAGGAATTCCACGAACTCAAGCCCCAAGCTTGGAGAGAGACATCCAACTGGACGTTGTCGAGCTTTCGGATCATCCTGGGACTCCGTCAGCCACGCCCCGGGAAGACGACCAGATCCTCGTCAAGCAAGCCACTGACGCCTCGGTCGATAAGGAGAAGCCTGCTTCAGCTCCTCAGACCAAGGTGCTGTTCCTCGATGGCGCGCGTGGTCTCGCTGCCATGCTGGTCGTGGTGCAGCACTCGCAAGAGTTCGTGCCGAACCTTCACCTCGGATCGGTCGGCGTCGACGTCTTCTTCGTCCTGTCCTCCTTCCTGCTCACGTGGCTCTTCATGAAGAAGAGCAAGAAGCTGCTGGCTCAAGGCGCTGACGTTCGCACGTGGGCGTTCGTGCTGGCTGACTACTTCCAGAAGCGCTTCTTCCGCGTGTACCCGCTGTTCTTCGTGACGGTGATCGTGCTCTCGCTCATGTCGAAAGAAGACCAGAAGCACTACTTCATCGGCGGTCGACCCGACTTCGACATGTACAAGACGCTGACGTTCAGCTACGAGTACCGGTACCATGTCTTCTGGACGCTGCCGCTCGAGATCTCGTACTACTTCGTGATCCCCGTGTTCGTCTTGGGTGTGCTAGCACTGCGTCGCTTCTGGTTGGTACCCGCCCTCCCGTTGATGGCGTGGATCGTGTACGAAGGCATGACGGTGTACCGACAGAGCCACATGCCCATGCGGCCGCACATCGGGACGTTCCTCACGGGTTCCCTAGCTGCCGTGGCTTTCGTGAAGCTGGACCTGTGGATCAAGGAGACCAAGTTCGTCTTCCGTCTGTGGCACACGGTGCTGCTCCGCGCAGTCGAGTTGCTGTCGATCAGCATGCTCTTGAGCGTGATCTTCCACGGTCTGCTCTTCACGTGGGTGCATCCGAACCCTGCGCTGCCGCCCGACGGCTTCCCATACACGAGCGCGTTCCTGGCGATCATCTTCGTGATCGAGATGATCCGTCCGTCGTGGCTGTCGACGTCGCTGGAGTGGAACGTGCTGCGCTTCTGGGGCAAGATCAGCTTCTCCGTCTACCTCATGCACACGTTCATCATCGAGAACCCCAAGATCTCGGCCCAGGGCAACTACTTCGACCGCTTCTTCTCCAGGCTGATTCTCGTCGTGGGGCTCTCGACAGCGACCTACTACCTGATCGAGTATCCGTCGCAGTTGCTGGCTCAGCGAGTCTCGCGCATCTTGGCGGAGAAGGAGAAGCAAGGGCCGGGTGGAGTGCACAAGTTCTCGAGTCTCAACCGGAATCAACAGCAGTAGAACAGTAGACGACAGGCAAGCAATGTAAACTCTTGTTGAAGTGATGTACTACCTATCGAACGTCATATTCCGCCGTCACATCGTTTCGATCAATCCTCTCCAACGTCATGAGTTAGCCGTAGGTTGAACCTGGTAATCAGACTCCCTCGAGCCACGCATCCAGCAGGTCCATGGAAGGCGAGCGCCTGCCGCTGCTGCCGCGCGCGTCGACCGTGGAGGAGGCGCGGCAGCGTAACCTGGGCAAGCGCGTGAAGCTGCACTCCAAGCGTCTGCGGCAGGTCTGGCCGCGCATCGCCGGCTTCCTGGCGCTGCGGGACGTCGTGTCGTTGGGCTCCACGTGCCGCCGACTGCAGCGGCTGCTGGACAATGACCGCGTGTGGTACGTCGACCAAAAGCCTAGACAATTTCTATGAGTCCTTGAGAAGTATGGAACTTAATGTGGTTATGATGCAACAGGCGGAGTCACTATGATCGAGTGGCGAATCAGCATGTGACGAGGCTGCTGCTGCCGCATCTAGAGACGCGATTCGACAGTGAACTCTCGACTAAGGAGAAGCTGCGACGAGTGGTGAGAGTTGATGACTGGAGAGAGGAGCAGGGGTTTCCTGGGACTAAGGTACTGTGTGGCTGTGTGCAGATCCATGCTCGACATGTCCATGATCCGACCAATGCTCTGCAGAATCGACTGCGGGAGGCGGAGCGAGAGGCGTATCGGCTAGAGCTGCGGCAGGTGCGCTCTGTGGATAAAATGCATTGTGGTAGGGTGTGAGGTTGATGATAATACCTGCTTTGTAGCACAAGGTGCGGAGTGTGGTGTGGATGAATGTGCCGCTGGTGCTGGCGTTGTGCTGCTTGAGCGCGTGGAGCTATACCACTGCGACTGATGAGGATGACTACTCCTCTGGCACCCCCTCGGCACAGCTTCGTGGGACTGGGGATGGCATTTCTCGGCCCGTGCAAGGCAATCCTGTGAAGAAGGTAGACAACAATGCAGCGGCAACTGACGCGGCGCTCGTCGCTGTTATGGCTGTGGTTTCTAACTTCCGTTGATGTGATTTAGTTTGTGCTTGTGGCAGATTTACTGCTGCTAGTCGCTGTGATGATCTTGAGTGTTGGGGACCTGGCAGGCAAAGCACTGTACACGGTGGGAGTGCTTGCCGCGATTGAGGCGGCCGTGATGCTCGCTGAGTTCGTAGCCTGGTCGTCGCCGTTGCAAGTCGCCCATTCGTTCTTGGTGCTCGCGATTCTTGTGTTCAATGCTGTGCTGATAACCAAGGGGAAGAAGGAGTACCTACGCGAGATGGCGGCGTTCTTGCCATCCTATTGAATTTTTGCTGGACAAGAGCGCTTAGCTCAATGAATGAATCAATGACATCGGTATATATGGTAATTGCCGCACACAAATCCAATACCAGCTCTACTACAGTATTATTTCTGGTCTCTGGCTCAATACTCGCAGACTACGAGTCGTAATGCTCAAAGCAGCACCCCGGTAGACCCACAATTCCACTTGACACCACAGGCAGTTGCGGCCGACTCATCGGTTTGAAAGTAGCATTCCGTGCTGCGTCTGCCTCGTCATACAGCACCCCCAAGCGCAACAAATCTCTTGCCGTGGCTCGGAACAGCGACTCCCTCAAGTCTCTCTCCTCGGGTCTTTCAAGTGGCCCCTTGGGACGATTCGCAGGGTCCTGTCGAGACTGTAGCCACTTGGCGTTGAGCTGTTTCTTTACTTTTCTCTCACTAGCTCGTTTCAACGCGCTCTCATTCGCTCCATTCAGTAGCCCTGCGTCATCCTCTCCATCCCCGTCGCTCCACCTGCTCTCACTCACCGCTCGACGAGCAGCTTGCACCAGCTCGCGACGTCTGGCACTCGCCTCCGTCGCGGCCTTAGTGCGCTCCTCTTCACCCAGCGGCTGCAGTTCAGGCGCTTTCTCCATCTCCTCAACTTGTCGCTGCAATTGCAGTTCAATAGCTCGGCTGGAGTGCTGCGTCTCGACTGCAAACGGGTTGTCCATCTCTTCCTCTGGCTCGGGGCTCTCCCGCTCTGCGAACGCCTTGATGCGCGCGCGATTGAGGAACGCCGGGTCCAGTCGCTTGCCCGTGACAATCAGGTGGCGCCTATAGATCCTCTCGCTGCTGCGGATGGCCATACCACCCCCGTCTCGCTGCAACTTGACGTTCCGTGCGCTCTCGTCGCTCAGCGCCACCAGCGGGTGCGTGTGCGGGACTGGAGGCGGCTGTGGCGCCAAGCCTTCGTCCCCTGCGTCGCTAAAATTGCTGTGGGGCCTTCGTCGTTGACTGGAGCGCGTGGTGTATGAGTCTGGGTGCGCTCGGGGCGCTGGCGGCGGCGGCATGGGCTCCAGCTTCTCCTCGCTTACCTCTTCATCGAGCCACCGTGTCATGCTTGAAAAGTGAATGAAAGCTGAACGTTCAAGTAACATTTGGTAAATTTACCATTACGAAAAGGGAAAACTCGGAATTGTCGAGTGTATTTGAACTCGTAAAACGTAAAAATGAGGGTGGATGGCACAGCAAAGTGCTCAAGTTGAAGGGAAATGAATGAACCATAGTATGTCGTTGTCGTCGGGTGCTTTGCGCGCTCTTGTTGTTCTTCCTAGCGTCCGTCACGGAACTCTACACTATTAGGCTGCGGACTCACTCAGTCGTCGGCAGCGGAATGATGGCCTGACCCACGGAGGTTTACCGATCGTAGCGGGTGGCGTTGCCTCCGGGCGGGCCGTTCGCGTTGTTCTGGCGCTGTTGGTGCATGCTACGAAGGCCAGCCTTCAACGCCTCGAGGCCTCGCGGCGCAGGAGCAGAGGAGCTAATGTGATTGGAAGGGTACGCTTGTGCCGGGTCCAGATTGCCGCCAAACGCTGACTGGATGGGAGCACCACGGCTTCCTCCTCGGCCTCCGAATCCGCCTTGGTATCCGCGACCCCCGAAGCCGCCCTGGTACCCACGGCCGCCATTGCCGCCGTAGCCGCCACGGTAGTCGGAGCTTGGCCGACCATACGAGGACTGGCCACCGTTGTACTGGTTGTACGAGTCGCTGTACTGGCCGCGCTTATTCCGCGGCTCCTGAGAGCCCCAGTTGCCGTATCCGTTGGCCATGTACTGGTTGTACTGCTGCTGCTGAGGAGGTCCGCCATAGCGATCCACATTCAGATTGTTGTTCACGAATCGCTGGTTTCCTTGCTGACCACCGTATCCACGACCACCACCGCCACGGCCACCGTATCCACCACCGCCACGACCGCCTCGGCCTCCGCCGCCATTGTGGCGCGACATGTAGTTCTGACGCACATTAGTGTGGTTCGACGCGTCGCCGGCCAGATCCACGATGTTAATGTTGGCCTTGCCGAAGAACGGGATCGTGATACGCTTGTCGTTTTCCGTGATCAGCACCGGGCTGGGAGACTGAGCGCCGTCCAAGATCTTCGAAAGGTGCGGCAGCGTAGGCAGCAAGCGGTACTGAAAGCTGTAGCACTGGTTGTTGGGGATGTCCACCAGGTGCCGCTGGGTTTTCTCAGGACTGGGCACGATTCCACCGATAGGGAAGTAGAGGGCCTCGATGTAGATAAGCGTGCCGTTGAACGACTGAGAGATGCGCGGGTCAGCCTGCGCCTCAGCGAGTTCCGTGGTTGGCGGGTTCTTCGTCACGGGGCACTTGGAGTGGAAGAAGACGACCTCCTTACCGAAGCGGGCATTGCGCTTCCTCTCAGCTTCAGTCAACTTCTGGTTCGGCTCCTTCATGGCCTCCAGCAATCGAGGCTCATCAATGAACGGTAGCAACACCACCCACAGCCACGGCATTGCCTTGCCATTCGGGTCCACTGGGATTTCCTTGGGGTAAAAGTCAATAATCGGCGATTCGGGGTCGGTCATCAACCACCGGTACGGCTTCGGGATAGCGTGAGCACTTCCAGCAGGGAACACTCCCATCAGCTGCTCGAATGGGTGGAAAGGAACTCCCTCTTCAAACTTGATCTCAAAGCGGTCAATGTTGCGCAAGTCCGAGGCAAAGGGGGCGTAGTGGAAAGGGTAGAACCACTGCCACGACGCGCAGCCAGTGTAGTAGTAGCGCATCACCCAGCACAGTCCCTCAATGTAAGCGTGGAAAACGCGTTCACGACCACCACCAACCTCGATATCATCAGCCTTCAGCTTGTCACTGTAGTATCTTGTCTTCCAGCCAGGCTCGCCTAACCGTACAACATCCTGAACCTCTTCGCGATACTGCTCCAGTTTCTTCTCCACGCTCTCCTTCACACGCGCCTTCACGGCCTCCTCAGCCGTCATGCCGCCATACTTCTTGTCCGCAGCGATGATATCCTTGTCAATGCGGCGCTTCTTCAGAATCTCAACAGCTGAGTCCTTCGCCGCAGCAGCAGCGATCTGGTCCTTCTTCTCATTCGACAAGCGCGACTTCCGTCTCCTTTCGTTCTCCGCCTGCTTCAGCGCACGTCGCTGGAAGATTACGTCTTCCACCTGACCCACCTCGGCTAGAATCACATCAACGCGCGAGAGGTTCACCTCACCTCCGTCCGTAATGTATCCGCCCATAGCCGGCAGCAACTTGGCGTAGATCAAGATCAGGAAGTCCAGCGCGCCGTCACGAATATCAAGCGACGGCAGGTGCGGCAGGAAATCGTTACCCACGAAGAAACAGAGGAACACAAAGTCGTCAATCACGCGCTCGAAGTCGTACTCGAACGGCAGCACGCGCGACAGCGGCTCGAACTCCACTTGCAGGTACTCGCGCAGCGTTGCGATGTGCAGGTACTGCAGCGGCTTCAAGTCCGACGCGATCAGGTCCGCGTCATGCTCGCCAAACTCTCCGCGCTTGCGCTTGCTGAGCGTCGTTCCGTTGGCGTCCAGCACCATCTGCTGCTCCTTCTGTCGCTCACGCTCGAACTTCTGCTTGCCGAAGAGCACTTCTTCTCGCAGGATGGAGAACTTTACCTCGTGCGTAGCGAGCCCCAGCATGATCAGATCGGCGTCCAGACCGTGCAGCACGTGGTGCTGGTTCGGGTCGTAGCCCGGCTGCGAGCGCTGCACGCGGATGTACTGCATGAGCTTGTGCTCTCCCTCGCCAGGCACGCCGGCGTCCGAGAGGATGACCTTGATGCTCTTCCACGCCGCGTTGTTGTTGATCCGGTCGCGGATGTAGAAGCGCAGGTGTTTGGCCAGCTTGGCCATGAACTTGGTGCCGGGCGTGATGACATTCGAGTCCCAGGGCTTCTCCTGCTTGCTCGGCACCTTGTGGCCCAGCGCGCTCATGTACTCGAGCGCCTCCTTCTCCACCTCCATGCGCTGCTCGGCCTCCTGCGCCGCGCGGAAGCGACGCGCGCGCTGCTGGTTCATCTTGGCGCGCGGGGCGACGCCGTCGATGGCCAGGTACAGCACGCGGCGCGGTCGCACGGCGGCCACGAGGCGGTCCACGTAGGCCATGACGCGGCGGTACATCTCCTCCTCCGTCTTGGGTGCCTCGCCGTTCTCCGGGTGCGCGCACGGGTGGATGAGGCCGTTCATGTCGACGTAGAGATTGTCGACCTCGAAGCCGTTCGGGTTGGGGCCCGTCGTGTCCGTGAGCTCGAAGTGGCGCTCACCCTCGAGCACCACGGCGCGGCTCTCCACGCAGTCCACAACGCATTTCGGGTACTTCTCCTGCACCCAGCGGTAGAAGGCCGGCACGCCCATGGCTCTGCAGTCTGCTGGGCTTCCAGTATCTCTTGACCTTGTGCTGGTTGTGTCTCGAGGGAGAAGATGGAACAAATCGATTGGTCAGGCGAAACAGCCTTGCGTGTGGTGCACATATACGGATGTGTAGTACATACTATGACCGTTGTATGGAATGGGTATGATGGTGTGGAGGGTTTTGGTGTACGCCACGTTGGTGCTGCTCGAATCACATTTTGGGAGCACGGACTGGTGTTGTTGTTAGCCATCAAGAGCAGAGCAATCCATTGGGGATGGCGAGCGAGAGTCAAGGCGCGGCGGCCAATAGGCAGATCCAGGTGCTGCTGACGCTGCATGACGGCGAGCGCTCGTTCGGCATGTCGCTGGCGCAGAAGAGTCCGCCGCTCGGGCCCAAGTACACGGTCGTCTCCAGCGTCTTCGCCAACTCGCCCGCCGACCGCGCAGGCGTCCGCAAAGGTTTCCTTCGATCCATTTGTGCGCTCTGTGGTGCATACTAGCAGTTGATACCATTGCGCAATTGATCAACTGACAGAGGTTGTTGCAATGCTTTGTGCAACGTATTGGCAGGATACGTGGTGCGCTTCATCAACGACAGACCCATGAACGGGCTCACGGTCGCGCAGGTCGCCAACAATTTCCGCAATGCAGCGCAGGTGGTGCAGTTGCAGCTGGTGTACAAGTATGCGCCACGGCTCTGACGTGGTTGGTGTTTAACGATCTATTTAGGCGAAGATCACGCTCGAGATTCTAGAGAACACGCCGTCTCCGCGGACGTCGGCATTTACGGCTGCAGCGACATTTGGAGGAGTGAAGGCTGCAATTCCGAGTGCTTCAGTTCCTGAAAGTGGGCACCGATCAGCGACACCGGTGACGGGGTTTTCTGCTGCTTCGTCGGGACGAGCGATTGCAGCTCCAGGGACTGCGCTGGCAGTTCCGAGGGTTGCATCGCCGAAGCAGACAGTGTTGAGGCTGAGTGCGAAGCCCGCAGCAAAGACGTTGGCGGTATCGCAGCCACAGACTGCTCCTCCGACTGCAACTGCTGGAAGTGTGGGGGCTACGGCGATGCCGAAGGCCGACGCGAAAGTAGTCAGTGATGAAGCCCGTACAGGTTTGAAGAGCAAAGCGGTTGCCCCGGTGCTTCGACTGGGACCCAAACCAAAACCTATGCCAGAAGAAGCTGCTCCGAAGGAGGTGCCACCGGCAATCAATCAGGTGGAGCCCAAACCAGCAGCGAAGAGTGTTCCGAACTGTGCCCCCGAAGCGAAAATGAATCTTGAATGCAGCAGAATACCGCAGAGCTCTGTACAAGCCATCGAGACTTCTACGACTGCCGCTAATAAAGACATTCGAGGTGAGTTGGTCGGCAAACAAGTGGCAAATTGAAGGATTACTGATAAACCGACGGCGTGGCAATGGTTTGTGTCTCTAGGACCAGTCAGCACTGCCCAGGCAAAAGACTCGCCGGCTCCGGTAGTAGCTGCACCAACAGCGACATCAAACTCGGCACCGCAGGCTCCCCTCGCAGCTGCAGCTACACTTCCCGCTGCGGTGAAATCTGCTCCTATGGCAGCAACTACGGGAAACAGCGTGTTGCGGCCAACCCCATCTTCAGTGTCTACTGCAGCTTTTCAAAACGGAGTTACTTCTGCTGAGAGGGCTCCCGTAATGGCAGCTGCAAGCTCGTCGGAGTCTTCGTCCAAGCCAACAGCAGTGCATGCGAGCTCCTCTCCAGCGATAGTCACCTCGACGGTTGCAACGGCGCTGCCTAGCTCCTCGATCCCAGTAACTATCACAACAGCAGCGCCGCCAAAACCTGTAGCAGCACCAGCGACAAGTGCAGCCCCGACACCAGCAATAACTCTACCGAGCCATACACTGGTGCCAGCAAGTAGCGCGTCGGTAGTAACTGCGCCAAGACCCCAGCCTGGGCCAACGAGGAGTACACTCTCAGCACCGGTAGTCATCCCAGCGAACCCACCGGCCGTGCTACCTAGGAGCGGTCCCCCACCACCGATAGTAACTGCGCCAAGGCCCCAACCTCAACCAGCGAGAAATACGACCCCAGTTTCAGCGCCAAGTCCTGCAGGCGCTGCTACAGCTGCGCAGCCTGCGCCTGCTTCAGCGGTGTCGACGCCTACTGCCAACAAATCAAAGACGGGTAAGAAGCGCGGTCGGGCCCGAAAGAACGCAGCAGCGACAAATGGGACGACAAGCCACAAAGGAAAGGCAAAAGCGAAGAGAGCGCCGAGGCAGCAGGAGGACGATGAAGAGGACGAGCTTTTGGAGGACGGTGCGTGCAAGTTCTTTGCAGCTTGTGCTGTGCTCTGCGTTGACGTCCTTACACGCTTGTTGTGCTCGTATTGCAGAAGAAGTTTGGGAAACGTTTTCGTCGGACTCCGACACGGGGGAATCGCCATCTAAGAAGACTGCGCGTCGTGCTGGAAACGGCCGACGTCGTGGGGTCACTGACCGCACTCGGCATAGCCTTACTGTTGACAGGCTGGTTGGGATGGGGTTCACGCAAGAAGACGCGGAAGCTAGCGTGAGAGAAATCGGGGACGATCCAGACGCTTGTATGGTTTGGATCATATCGAAGATTGAGGAGCGGCAGTTCACGAGGGACCTGAACGAAGCCTCTATTCAATCCGAGCAAGCAAAGCGCGACGAAGAAAAGCGAGCCAAGAAGATCGAGATGGAAACTCTTGTTCATGCCGAGAAGTTTATGTCGCTCTTCCCCTCGGTGAGTGCTGTACTTCGTGCTGCCTGATTCTTCACTATTCCAAGCACTGACGTACTTTATCGTGTTTTCTTCATTGCAGTCTTACATAGCGTGTCCCGAGTCTTCTGCATCGCACTTAAAAAGGTTCTTACACTCGACGATTGACCAAGTCGATGGAGAAACGTACATCCGTAAGATCGTGACCAAACTGCTTACGCTGGAGGCGAATTCTATCCGGTGGTACAAGCACGCTGTCAGGTCGTATATGCTGGAGCTTGCCGGGCGGTTGGATGTTGCGTTGGGGACCCACGACGTAATGACGTGCTGCGCGCGCATTTCATCTATGAATGCCGACCCGTCCGATGTATCGTGCAATTTCATCCGGAAGATCCTGGAAGAAGAGAAGGCACTGACCAAGGCATTGTTCGAGATGCCGACCAACCAGGGGGGTGTCCCCCAGGTATTCCTCGAGTGTGACGAGACGACAAAGTTTGATCTTGACGACGACGGCTTTGAAGTGGTCGAAATGAAATGAAGTGCGGCCGAGCAATATAACCAGCAGCCGGAAGGGGGCTGGCCTATTTACCAAGTAAAGTTACAACTACCACGCCAAGTCAAGTATGTACGGATCGGGGCGTCGCGTTTAATGTTAAAGGGCTGCGTTGTCAGATGCTCGCTCAGCAGTCCGTCTACTCTGACCCACTTTTGTGTAGCTTTCTGTTTACTCCGTCACGTAGATCCCCTCTCCAGCGAACCAGAGTGTGTCTTCGTTGCGGAAGGAGGTCGCGCTCACCTCCTGCTGGCCGTTGATGGGGCAGTGCGGGCAGTTGCTGTCGTCGAACCTCGACGTGGAGCTTGTGGTCAGCAGGTGGTTGGTGGATCGGTGGCGGAAGCGAACGAGCTCTCCTCGCTTCCACAGGCCGTCGTCTTCGCACTGTCCCTCGGCCGAGCACTGCTGGTTCTCCTGGCACTCGATGACCCACGTGTCGAGTCGGTCGCCCTCTCCAGCGACTCCAAAGGCGCTGACTTCCAGGTTCTGCGACGACAGCGGCGCCTTGAACATGTGCGAGTGCAAGTTGCGTCGCGTCTGCATGTGCTCCAGCCGGACCGTGGCACCGCACTCAATGGGTTTGCCCACTTCGCACGCGTTCTCGCCGTCTCCCTCCTTCACGAGCCAGTAGCTGTTGACATCGTTGCGCGCCATGTGCGTCGTGACGGACTGCTGCTGGCTGCCGCTGCCATACTGGATCTCGTGCGAGTGCAGACGGTAGCGACTGGGCTCGTGTACCAGCTTGATGGAGCTGCCGCACGTCACGTGCTCGAAGCCCTGCGGGTCTGTAGCAACAACACATACACAAGCGCCATCAGCTACAGCTACAGCTATGATACAGACCATTGCATTGTGTCTCCTTACAGCTGAGGTCGGCGGACGAGTCCTGCGCACAGGCTTCTTCGCACGTGAACTCGTGGTGCTCGCAGTCCACTTCACGCACGCGGCGGCGGCCCTCGCACTCGCAGAAGCCCGAGAGCCCCGAGGCGATGCGCTTGGAACACGCGGCGTCGTTGTGCGGCTCGCGCTGGCCGTGCGGGTCGCAGTTGGAGGTCGCGCGCCACTTGACGCAGTAGGTGGCCGACTCGCCATTGGCCGAGGGCAGCGCGCTGCTGAGGAGCGCAGGCAGCAGCAGCAACAGGCCGGCGGTGCGCATGACGTCGACGGTGAAGGACAAGTTTAGGTTGTTTGTGCTTGCGTGGAAGCGTATCCGGTCTGAAGTAACATTAGTGTGTTGTACGTAATGTAGTGTTATAGACTTCAAGAAGTGGAGTGGACCACTCCACTGAACTCTTGGTGAGACGATTGCGTATAATATCACTCTCACTTCAGAAACGGTCAAGAAGCTCGCAAGTGTACGTTCGACCACCGAAATCTCCTCTCAAATGACCAAGACTGTGCTCATCACTGGCAGCAACCGCGGCATCGGCCTGGCCTTCGCGCAGCACTACGTCAAGCAAGGATGGAACGTCGTGGCCACTGCGCGCAACGTGGACGCGGCCGAGGAGCTCAAGCGCCTCCAGCCCTGGAAGATCATCACGCTGGACACGGGCGACGAGCAGTCGATCCTGTCTGCCGCCAAGGCGCTCGAGGGCGTGGCCCTGGATCTGCTCATCAACAACAGCGGCATCTCCATCGGCGGCGGCCTGGACGTCACCACCAAGGAAGACATGATGCGCCAGTTCGAGGTGAACACCGTGGGTCCGTTCCTCATGACGCGCGCCTTCCTGCCCAACCTCCGCCTTGCAGTGGCCGCCCACGGCGAGGCCTTCGTGGCGCAGATCACGTCCCGTATGGGCAGCATCGCTGACAATGGATCGGGTGGCTCGTACGGCTACCGGGCGTCCAAGACCGCGCTCAACATGGTCACGCAGAGCCTGGCGCTGGACCTCAAGTCGGAGAAGATCGGCTGCCTGCTGCTGCACCCTGGCTACGTCAACACGGCCATCGTCAACTTCACGGGCATTGTGTCGCCTGAAGACAGCGTCGCCGGTATGGTGCGCATCCTCGAGCGCGCCAAGGTGGACGACAAGCTGCAGATGTTCCACTTCGAGAAGGGCGACGCGCTGCCGTGGTAGAGCCTTGTCGCTGTGCTGATCTCCTGGGCAGCGAGCTACAAATAGGCAAGCTGTATGACTTGGCGCAGATGGATTAACCCGAGTTAATCTGCAATTGTCTTGGTATCACATGATTCATGACTTTTTAGAGAAAGATGACTCATCTTGCAATAGCTACTCATCTAAGATGAGTAGACATTGAAGACTATTGCAATTACAGCCTACAACAAGCGGCGAAACGCGACTTCGCGGACGTGGAACGGAGTGGACGTCACGCGGACGTCTTGCAGGCGCAATTTGCTGTGGGAATTTTCATTACTGTTAGCGAACCTTTGTGCGTGTATGATTTTGTTCATTCATTTGACACATGTGACGTACCCGGAAGCTGTGGTCTGCAGCAAGTTGAGTCGCATTTGGGCCGCAACCTGGTCGTTCACGATGGTCGCGGAATTGTCAGCCGCAGTCACGCCTTTGGGTGGGACGCCTGCTGGGGCTTTCGAGCTCTGCGCTGCGCCTGGCAGCTTGACTTGAGGCAGGAGGGAAGGAGGGAGATGTTCTTGCCAGTGCACAAACGATGGCCACATCCTGAGCACGAGCTGCTGGAACTTCACTTGACGCTCCTGCAATGTCTGTCTGTCAGCTATGACGCCTCTTGCAATATCTCTGTAGGGTTTCAGTCGTACCTCGCCGGGCTTCATGCTTGCGACTTCGCTATCAAAGGCTTTCCGGAAGATCGACAGCGCCACGTGGTCGTCCACGATTTTCGGTAGCAACTTCAACGCTGGCTCACACGTCATTACTACAGAAGCCACAGCAGGATGAATGGATTAGTCACAGGCCAAGACAAGGAGTGTTATAAAACCATTGTGACGCTCACCCGAGGAGGAGCTAGCGACGCGGGCGAGGGTCTTCCTCACAAGCGCCATGTACTCGGCTAGGATCGGGAGAGATACGAACGGCGCGATGATAATTGGGGGCATCTTGCGCACGAATAGCTGGAGATCTTCAGCAAGCGAATCGATGGGCACGCTCTTGATTCCCATCAACGGAGGCGACGGCTTCGTGAACATATTCGTGAATGCCCGCCACCCCGTTCGTCGACGCAGGAGCTCGTCTTGTTCAATATCGACCGGGGCATTCGCTGTACCTCCCCAGAGCTTCTCCTTGCGTCGCAGAATGTCAGAACGTTTGGCAAGCAGTTGCCGGACGGGGATTTTGCACCAGCAGCACACCATTTCCCTCGTTGTTCCATCAATACCGGCTTCATCGTCGCTGTCTCGTTGTTCTTTTGTAGCCTTCCGCCGTTTTGAGCGCTTGCTGGATTGATCCTCTTCAGGGCTCAGCTTGAGATGGACTATAAACTCCACCAACAAGTACAGGTGGTCGTTCACAGCATTTGTGCGGACAAGGAACTTGTACTTGTCCTGCTTCGTGGACTTCTTCGAGAACTCCCACACGTCTTCTTCGCCTTGGTGCCAATAGACAGGAATTTCGTGAACATTCCCAACCACAGAACCTGCTCCGGTGACCCTGGGTTTGTTCGCAGCCGCTGCTGCTTTGTTGGTTCGCCGGCGTCGAGCTGCTGCGCCTTTGGACACTTCTTGTTGCTCTTGGAACAGACACACATGCACACATCGCTTCACTACGTCGTCTTCCCTCGTATCGAACGGCTTCGGGACACCGGCTGCTCTTTTCAGCGATACAATCGCTTGCGCTTCAACACCCTCAGCTTGTTGCAGCATCCGATACTCTTCACTGTTACTGTCAAGCCGATTCAAAGTGAACCACGAATCCTTCTTGTCGCTCAGTCTGGTATCCAACGCCAAGGCTTCAATCGTCTGCGGCGACGGGAACGATAAAACGTGCTCCATCGTATTACCATGCAGCGTACGACACGTAGCTGCGGACGAGATGGCCGGGCGGAAGTTCGACGGGATCCCGAAAAACATGAGCAAGTTTCGATCAAGGTCCATCGGGGCACCGCGAACAAGCTTCTTCATAGCCGAGTAGGCCAACTGTGACGTAGTGTCGAGGGTATCCAAGAAGCGCTTCTGCTTTCTCCAGCCACCTTTCCCGCTGTATTTGCGATGCAGCGTCTCCAGCTTTTTCATGAAGGTAATGAATTCGTCTTCGCTGATCAAGCCATCCGCGTCCTTGTCGACGAAATCGAGCAGCGCGTCCTGCTCTTCGACGGAGAGCTCCACCTGGAGCACCTTGTAGATGAGATACTCAAATTCCTGCTCGTCCAAGGCTCCGTTCTTGTCGGTGTCGAGCGACTGAAACGACTGGCGGATCTCCATCTCGCGCTGCTGGGAGAGCAGATACGTCTTCTGAGCCAGTTGCTTCTTCACGAACGCCACGAACTCGTAAAAGTCCAGCTGTCCATTCCGATCCAGGTCAGCATTTGCCATCTCAGCCTCCAGCTCTTTTGAGGTGAATTCATGACCCAATGCACGAAGCACGTGACTAAGCTCTCGCTTGTCGATCGTTGAGGTCTGGTCCAGGTCGAAGAAATCAAAGGCTCGTCTGAGTGAGCGCTTCAGGTGCTTGTGATACTCATCGTCAGAGCGACTCCATTCTTCGGCGTCGTCTCCCTCCTCACTGTTTAATGTGCTGTTCATGGCATCTTCGTTGGGGTCATCGTCGGTATCGCCACCGTTCGCACTCGTAGCATAGTTGTTCCGGCGTATTTCATTCTGTCCTCGGGTTCGTTGGCGTTGGCGAAGCTGCTCAACATCCAAGCCAGACGACGGAGCACTGTTGTCCGAATCCTCCGAATTATCTCCGTCATCGCTACTGGATGCACCGTTATTACGTGCAGCTCGACGCATCCGCATCGACCGCGACCTGCTCACATGGCGCTTGCGTCGTGGGCTAACGTTTCGTCGTCCGTGCAAGGATCTGGAGCGGTGTCGGCGACGCGGTGACTTTGTCTGCGATAGTTTTGGACGGGTTCGAGATCGAGGGACCGCGCCAGAGTTCAATCTCCGCTCTCGCGTCACGGACCTTTCTTGTGAACTCCTACCACGACGTGCTTTATCTGATCGATCCTTGGACGGACGTTTTCGAGTCTCGGATTCGCTCGTCTCCCTCATTTTACTCTCATTCTCCCTTTTCGTAGCTGCAGCCTTCTCTCTCGCCTTGCGCTTGTTCTTCTCCCGACCGTTGTCTTTCTCGCTCTCGGTAGAGGACGACTTCACGCGTTGCTTGGGTGTCGTTTTGCGCTTGAGCTTAGACGTCGAAGTGCGATTCTCTGAATCAGAGCTCGTGGCTTGTTCGTCGGGGTCAGATGATTCCAAATGTTGGTTTCGTGACCTTTGTCCACGCGTTGGCTTTCGTTTTACATCAACTTCTTCATCACTCGAGGCGGATTCCTGATCTTTTCGCGGCTTCGTAGACCTTTTTCTCCTTGGCGCTTCACTACTGTCTTCCTCCAGGGATGATGCATCTTTCCCAGGACGCTTCGTTGTAGTACTCTTGCGACTAGCCTGCTTTCGCGCAAACGCCT
Source organism: Phytophthora vignae f. sp. vignae (assembly GCA_016169955.1). Classification (NCBI taxonomy): domain Eukaryota; phylum Oomycota; class Peronosporomycetes; order Peronosporales; family Peronosporaceae; genus Phytophthora; species Phytophthora vignae. The sequence goes on from JABJUM010000046.1 coordinate 204,763, forward strand.
TCGTGATCCCCCAGCTGAACGAATTCCGAACATTTCTCTTGGGCCCGTTCTTCTTTTGCTCGACCAGATCCATAGTGCTCCCCGTGTCACTCTTGTCGCCATCGCGTGTACTGTTCAAGCGTTTCTTCTCGCTCTCCCGGGACCTGCTCTTTCTCGACTTCCTCCTGGTTGCTGCGTGAGCTTCCGAAGACGAATCCCTCTCCGAGAGACTATCAACCGGCCGGCCACGACGAGAAGAGCGCGAGGACCCTCGCTTCAACATGGCGCTCTTGCTCAAATGGAGCCAACAATCTATCGTGAGTCACAACTCGTGACCCTTCACGGGACATGGCTACACTTATTACTCCAGCCAATCACCGTCGATCCACTTTTTTCAAAAAATCCAGAAGAGTGACTAGTAGTCACTAAATGACCTCATTCTTTCTTTTTCGCGCGTAATAAGCGAGCGAGTACCGTTCCCCCTACCAATATGGTGCAATGGATGACCGTGGCGCAGAAGTTCGAGCTGATCCAGAAGCACCGGCAGAACCCGTCGCTGTCGACGCGCAAGCTCGCGCTCTGGGCGCATGAGGCCTTCAACCTACCCACGGGTCCCACGGCCGCCACGGTCTCACGCGTGCTCAAGGCGGCCGAGGAGATCGAGGACAAGCAGCGCCATGGCATCACGCGCAAGGGCCACGGCGTCTCCTGCCCCGAGCTGGACGTGGCGCTCAAGCTCTACGTGGACCAGTGCGTCCAGAGCCAGGTACAGCTCACGCGCCGCCTGCTGGTGGACAAGGCGCGCGAGATCCTGCAGGAAATCCCCAACGCGCCGACGCTCAACCTCTCGGACGGGTGGCTCACGAGCTTCATGCGGCGCCACAACATGGGGCTGCGGCCGCGCTCCATGCAGACGGATGGGGAGGGCGGCGACGCCGAGATCCAGATCGGCCCCATAGTGGCCACGAGGGTGCAGGCCCCCGCGGCGTCGCGCGGACGGAAGTCCTCGTCCAGCACGCAGCGCCGCGCGCGCACGCCGACGCAGTTGGGGCTCGTGGCGCCGCCCACGCAGTCGCAGCTGGGGCCTATGCCAGTGTACACTGGACCCAAGAGGACGGTGTTGATCACGGGGGCTGACAGCAGCACGGGTGTGGCCTTTGTGAAGCACTACATGAGGGAAGGATGGGACGTCATCGCGGCCTGCGCGGATGTGGACGCGTGCGCGGAGCTGAAGGAGCTGGCGCCCTGGAAGGTGGTGGCACTGGACCCGGGCAGTAAGCAGTCGGTGGATAACGCTGCGTTGGAGCTAAAGGACGTACCTGTTGACTTGTTGATCAACAACGCCAGGCTCTTCAAGAAGGGCTACACGCACTCCACGACGCCCGAGGACTGCGTCAAGATGTACGAGGTGAACGCATTGGGGCCGTTCATTGTGTCGCGCGCGTTACTGCAGAACCTGCGACTCGCTGTGCGTGATCGCGGCATGGCGTTCGTGGCCAACATTTCGTCGCGGGTGGGCAGTATCTCGGAGAACGTGACCGGAGGCTGCTACGGCTTCCGCGCGTCGATGAGCGCCCTCAACATGTTCACCAAGACGATGACGTCGGACTTCCTGCCGCACAAGATCGGGTGCTTGCTGATCCACTCGGGCGTCGACGACAAGCCCGAAGTCCCGCACGCTTCCGCTGACGTCCAGCCTGAAGAGAGCGTGGCTGGCATGGCGCAGGTCATCGCGCGCTCGAGACTCGGAGAACCTCTGCAACTGCGCCACTTTGGCAACGGAGACGGGATCAGCTGGTAGGTCGCGATGTATGTCTTAAGTGAAAGCAAGTCGTCTATATTATTACTTGGCGTCGACGTATCCCGTTGAATGGACCGACCACCCAAAGCCACGTTCATCCTCTTGAGCCTACCGCTTCTTGATAATGGCTTTGCTTCTGGTAGGAGCGCCGTGGCTCTTGCCCTTGATGTTGCCCTTGCCACGCTTTGACTTGACGCCCGAGGTCACCTTGACACCACGCGAGCGAGCCTTGCGCTTCTCCTCCTTGCGGATCTTGCCCTCGCTCATGAGCTCGTCCTTGGCGAACTTGTTCACGCTGCTGCGCTTGGCCATGGCAGCAGCTCCACCACGCGGCTTCCTGCCATTGCGGTAGTCCAGTTTGCGGCCGCCAGCGTCGTCGTCATCATCCACTTCCATACCGCCGCCGGCCACGCGCTTGTGCTGCTTCTGCTGCCACTTGCGGTACACCTCGCCCACTTGCTGTTTCTTGCGGACGCTGACTCCGCTCTCGTTGCGGCGCTTGAGCGTGCCCTGGCTCGTGAGCTCGCCAGCCGTAGTCTTGACGAACTTCTTCTTGCGAACATCCCAGTGCAGAATGCGACGCTTCTTGTTCATCTCGATGGCCTCGTCCGGGTTCACATCGAGGATGGCCTCCTCCAGACGTGCCTCAGCAAACGCGTTCACCTTGCCGCCGTCCGCGTTCTTGGCCAGGAAACCCTCAGTCGTGTAGTCTCCGTCCTTCATGTAGCCAATGTAGTTCTCGTCGTCCTTGAACGTCGAAGCGCATTCGCCATCGTCCTGGTCCTTGCTGTCCGTCACGCTCGCTCCCTGCTCCTTGGCAGCTGCCAGCTCCTTCATCACATCCTCCTCCTTCTCGCCAGCAGCGACACGCTTCTTGAGCTGTTTGCGCTCATGCTTGGACAGGAAGAACGTCTTCTTCTTCGGGGCAGGCGCGGCATCTTCTTCGCTATTCTCATTGTCCACCTTCTGCTTCTTGGCACCCGCCAAGCCTTCGTCAACAGCACCCGTAGCTTCTTCCTCATCCGCTGCAGCATTCAGAGCGGCTGCCTCCTCCTTGGCCTTGACCTTGTCTGCAGCCTTCGTCGTCTCCGTCGCGATAATCTTGCCGTGCAACTTGCGCTTCTTGACCATCATCTGCACGCCGGGCGACGAACGCTTCGCCGATTGATGAGCACCCGCTGCAATCTCAAAGATCGTCTGCGGAGGACGGAACGTCTGCAGCGAATCAATGTACGCAGCCTTGTCGGCCTTGGACTTCTCCAGCACGTACTCCTTCTGGAAAAGCGGGTGAATCTTCTTCACAACAAGCTCCTTACCACGGCGAATAGACAGCTTGGAAGGGTCAGCGCGAGTGCGCGCGTACGCCTTGTAAGCGTTGTCGCACACCTTCACCAGCGGTGACACCTGAGGGTGGCTGCGCATTAACTCCTGAATGGCCTCGTTCTCCTGGTCAATCAATTCATTCGGGAACGCGCCGTAGTGCACGTCCTCAACGCGCATCTCGCTCAGAGAGTATGGCTTCGAATCATTGGTAAGCTCCGGCGAGGAATCCTCAAGACGGCGGCCGATGTACAGGTGCAGGTCCACCATGAACGGGGTCTCATCCGGGTCCACGAAGCTGAAAGCCGTACCGCTGCGGCCAGCACGGGCTGCACGACCGACACGATGCACGAACAGCTTGGCCGTCGGCGGGAACGAGTAGTTCAGCACGTTGTTCAGCAACGGAATATCGATACCACGAGCAGCCACATCCGTCACAATAAGCAGACTGGTCTTCTTGGCCCGGAACTTGCCCAGGTTAATCTTACGCGAGGCTTGGTCCATATCACCGTAGGCGCACGAGGCCTCAATGTGGTTCGCCGCCAGCAGCGCATGCAAAAACTCGACGTGGTGACGCGTAGCCGCGAACACGATCGTCTGATCACCCTTGGGCAAGAACTCGCGCACCATGTACAGGAACAGCGCGGGCTTGTCCAGCGATCTGACCGTAAAGAAAGCCATCTTCAAATTCTCCGAGATCTTGTTCTCCACATCCAGACGAATGAGCTCCGGGTCGCTCAGACCGGCACGTGCAAACTGCACCAGCGCCTTGGGCAGCGTGGCCGAGAACAGCAGCGTCTGTCGACTGGTGGGCATGTTCTTCAGAATTTCCTGCAACTGCTCGGCGAATCCCATCTCGAAAATGCGGTCGGCCTCATCGAACACCACGTACTCGACCGCCTTTAAGTTAAAGTCCGGAATTTCCTGCAGGTGGTGCATCAGACGACCGGGCGTGGCCACCAGCACGTCCGGGTTGGCTGCAATGGCCTCGAACTGCTGGTCCATGCCCTCGCCACCGACGATCAGCGCCATCTTGAGCGACGTGAACTTGGACAGCTGCTTAGCGAAACGCAGCGTCTGCACCGCCAGCTCGCGCGTCGGGGACAGCACCACCGCGCGCACGCCGATCTTGGTCGAGTGCTCCTTGAGCTTCTCCAGCATGGGGATGAGGAAGGCGGCCGTCTTACCGGAACCTGTACGCGCCATGGCCACGCAGTCCTTGCCCGACAGCACGATGGGCAGCGACTTGCGCTGGATGGGCGTGGGCACCTTGTAGCCCATGGCCATGACGCCGCGGAACACGAGCGGGCTCAGGCCCAAGTGCTGGAAGCCGCCCACGCCCGCGCCTTTGCCGCTGCTCTTGCCGTGGGTCGTGCCGCCATCGGCGCCGCCGGACGCGCCCTTCTTCTTGCCTTTCTTGAGCAGATCGTCGCCCGCCATCGCTCGCTGCACTCCGTTGATTGACCGACGTCAAGTGTCGGTACGTAGCTCTTCGAGCTCGAAAAGCATTGGAAGGCAGCCACCAGCCGGAGCACCTGGCTATTGGTCAAAAACACAGATATTCTATTACTCGATTGGCTGATTTTCTCTATTCAGTATACGTGCACCACACCATTTTTACTCCTTGAACTCGACGCATACAGAGTTCAAGTTGTTCCGTCAATGTCGCTCGGGAACCGCGCGGACCCGGAAGCCGCAGCGCAGGACGAGGGCGACTGGGCCGCTCGAGACGACGATGACGCCGTATTAATGTCACCAGGCGCACAGGACGCAGTAGCGCCGCCTGCGTCCTCCAACGGCCAGGTAGAAGTCTCCTCTGACGCTCAGGAGAACGACACTCGCGCCGCCGATCTCGCCGTGCTGGGCGACGCCTGCCCGATCTGCCTGCAGACGCTGGAGGACCCCGTGATGCTCACGGGCTGCTACCACGTCTACTGCTTCGAGTGTCTGAGCACGTGGGTGCACAGCTTGGCGCTGCACGGCGTGGAGCCGGCCACCTGTCCACTGTGCAAGGCTGCGTTCCAAGAGGTGTACGCCAACGTGCGCAGCGAGACGGACTTTGAGGTGTTCCGCTTCCAAGGGCGGCAGATCCAAGACCAGCAGAGCAGGAACAGGCAGAGAGAAGAGAGTGACAGCAACCGGCAGAGACTCAGACGCCGTTCGCTGGTGTATCGACGCCACATGAGACTCGTCCGAGTAGCGGGCGTGGAAGTTAAGGACTCACACTCGTTCCCCAAGATGCACAAGGTCAAGGGCGAGTACGAGGCCTGGCTCGAGAGAGAGCTGCGGGCGTGTATCGGACGGGATATTGACCTCACCGTGCTGCTGGTGATCATCCAGTGCTGCCTCAACAAGATTGCGCAATGTGGGGCCAGGAAATGCTACGACGAGATGCAGCAAGCGCTGGCGCCGTTTCTGTATGAGGACGCCGAGCACTTCGTGAGAGAGCTCGCATACTTTTTGGGCTCGCGGTTGAACGTCCAGGCGTACGACGCTGCAGTGGAGTATCGCTGTGCAAATGCTGCGGAGTGTACAAACGCGCTGTGCTGCGGAGGGTCAACCACGCCGCCAAGTTAAATGTAAAGAGGGGTTCGTTTTGTTCCATGTACATCCAACCGAAAGGTGAAGTGAAGTATTACCGACCCGCTTCTGTCGGTCACCCACCACCGTCTTGAGAGGGTTTATGCCTTGCCCAGCACGAGAGCGAGCAGCGCCATGCGTACGTACATGCCGTTCTCCATCTGGCGGAAGTAAGCAGCGCGCGGATCTGTGTCAACCTCTTCGGCGATCTCGCCAACGCGCGGGAGTGGGTGCATGATGATCATCTTCGACTTGGCGTCCTTGATGGTGTCGAGCGTGATGCGGAAGCTGTCCTTCACGGCGTTGTAGTCCGCCTCGAACTCAAAGCGCTCCTAATACGACAAGAAGTAGTGAGCTTCACGCGCAACAATCGCGACCGACCACAGAGAACCACTCACCTTTTGCACACGAGTGACGTAGAGCACGTCCGTCTGGTTAATCACCGAGTCGAGGTCGGTCGTCTCGTTCTGCTGAATGCCTTGCGCGGCCAGCTCGTCGAACACGTAGCGCGGCATCTTCAAGCTCTCGGGCGACACGTAGTTGAAGGTGGTGCCGTACATGGCCAGCAGCCTGGACAGCGAGTGGACCGTGCGGCCGTACTTGAGGTCGCCGACCATAGTGACGACCTTGCCCTTGAGGTTCTCAAGGTCGCCGAGCTCGCTGTGGATCGTGTACAGATCCAGCATCGCCTGGGACGGGTGCTCGCCGACACCGTCGCCGGCATTCAGCACGGGCTTCTTGGTCGCCTCAGCAGCCACCAACGCGCTGCCCTTGATAGGGTGGCGAAGCACCACCACGTCGGCGTAGCACTCGAGGCAGCGGATGGTGTCGTGGAGCGTCTCGCCCTTCTGGCTGCTGGACGACGTCTCGTTGACGCACACCACAAGGCCACCGAGACGCTTCATGGCCGCCTGGAACGAGCTGCTCGTGCGCGTGGACGGCTCCATGAACACGTTGGCCAGCAGCTACAAGAGCAGGTCAGAGGAGCTAGCACCAGCAGCACCATCTCACGTGCAGCTGTGCGTACCTTGCCCTTGAGCAGGTCGCTCGCGCCCTGCGTCTTGACCATGGTCTTCATCTCGTCGGCCACATCGAGCACGCGCCTGCGACGCACCACAAGGGTGAGCGACTGACCGATACACTGCATTGCAAAGATCGAGAGCTGGAGGCGCCACTTACTGCGCGCTCTCCTTGCCGAACTGGGCGATGGACAGGATGTTCTCGCCCTGCCAGGAGCCCACCGCCGTTTTGCCGTCCAACTTACGCGCCGCCATTGCTGCCGTATCAATGCTCTGCTCGACACCGCTTCGCCACTGATCCGGTCACGAGTGGACGAGCGCCGCTTTTTTGGTACCGATCTTTTGACACTGATTGGGAAATGGTGCACAAACACATTATAAATTGGCGTGTTCCACACAGATGCGTCCACGAAAACGAGCTTGCTGCCTTGCCGGTATTAATAATGCCTAATTAGAGTCAAAAGGGTAAGGGCAATTGAACCTTTCTTGGCCTGTGTGGTCGAGAACAATCCCCTCCCCCTCAAGGCTCGTTCACAAGTGTTACAAGCCTGTCTGGTAAGCTTGTCTTCCTCGCACCACTAAGTACTTCCCCGCCGCGATATCTTACCCAATAACACAATGTTATCACTGTTGTCAGAGAAGCCCATGGCTCAGCTTCTGCCCTGGACTGCGCTACATAAGCGGCTTCCAGTCCAAGCATCTAAAGGCGTGCTTGATCGGATGAAAACCGAGAAGCGCCATAATTTGTGACAGGAGACCCGCACAACATGCGATACTGCATACTGCGTTGTGTGTCTCCGGCATGCATCGCTGTTGCTGACGAAGGGCGAGTGTGCGGCTGGAAGTGTAAGGTTCTGACCTGCAAAGACAATGATGTTGGCAGCATTTTCGAGAAGGGTGAGATCTATCTAGATGCTTGGATGGTCCTAGCGGCAAGTTGACCGAAAAGGACAAGGCTGTGGCTCGATCTCTTACAAAACCCTTCGTCAAACCGGTGCGAATTCGGAACCAACTTGCTGAGATGAACAACGGTATGGCTTCGGCGCTGGATAAGATCCAAAACTTCGTATCGTACTTCCGCAAGACAGAAATGAACAACACGGATGATATCGAGGAGCTGGAGAAGATGATCCGGGGTCAATCGTACAAAGGATCGGAGCCGGACGCAGAACCGTTTGCTTTCTCGGTGAAAGCGCGCAGTGATGGGAATTTGCAGATTGGCGAAGGCACGGATGGTGACGACTTTTTCGTGGGTTATACAACTAAGCTGCTTTTTAGACGTCTCGATCGCGACCCCAAAAGTTTCATCTTTCACGTTGACGTGACTTTCAAACTCAGTCAAGCGGACTACTCTACGTTCCTGTGCGGTATCTAGACAAGTCGAGAACGTTTTATCTTGTCGCCTTATTTGTCGCTTCACAGCGCAAAGAGGCTCAATACTCTACAATGCTCGGCATGCCATCTATCACAGAGTGCTGTCGAAGCCACTGGTGCTGCACTACGTCATGGGAGATGCTGAAGACGCCCAGTATAACGCCGTCATGGACAGCTTTGGTGATTGTGACGTGGAATATCTGATGTGCTTGTGGCATATGATAAACAAGTTCTACGAGCATGGTGAAGGTTTGACACCAGCAAAGTTAGCTCTGACAGCAATCGATGTTTACGATACGCACTATGCCGTCTCGGAGTACCAGTTTCATGCGCCCAAGACCGTGGCAGTACGTCGGTGGATGTCCGACCCCGACGCCAAGGAGTTTGGGTTATATTTCTACCGCCAATGGCTTACTGGAAATTTTGCGAAATGGCAGTGTTTCCGCACACCTTCGTCGTTCGCCACGATCAACAACCCTGTTGAGACCTTCTACGCCACCATAAAAAGGAGTATACGCTAAGACAGCGCATGAACATGGGTTTACTTCTTTCTCAGCTTTCCAAATGCTGCAACCACGAGCGTTTGTTCAGTGCCAACTTTACCGACCAACCGAGGAGCACGAGTAAAGTCAAGAGGCGGGCAACATTGTTGAGGCAGACGAAACTGATCAAGGAGATGCCAGTGCTGGTTTGCTCGGAACTCGATTCAGCCGGATCTGACTACGTCTTGGTGCGCATTCGGCCGACACCTCGAGTCTACGTGCGTGCTCGAAAGAAAACTGCCGAAGTAATCGAGATATGCTCGCTGATGGGGGTCAACAGCGCGAGGATGGAGCGCGACGAGCAACCCGAAGCCGGATGGGCTGTGAATGTCCGTGAGCGGACTTGTTTGTATAAGTTTTTCTTCAAACAGGCAGAATGTGTACATTTGTACTTCGCACTGTACGTGCGCTACGGTACCGACAACCCGCCTCAACGACCGTTGTTTAACCGTAGCCAAAGCAAGAAAAAATGCAGTCGTGAAGAAGATATCGCCGAGGCGGTGGCGGCTCAGCGGTCCGTAGGAGGGCGTCCTCTTCTCAACGACCCGGCGCTTTCGTTAGGGGCTGGTTTGGCTGGCCGGTTCTGGTTCTCGGTCCGGTGAGCAAAGGGGTAGGCGAACTACTCGGTTTTGACTGTCTACGTTTTGTCCAAAATTGTACAAAACATAGCCACTTTACTCAAAACCCGAGAACCACCACGGCGATTGAGTTCTCGGGTTCTTAGCGATTGGCTAGGTTTTGCCCATTTTGGACAAAAAACAGACAGAGCCAAAACCGAGTAGTTCGCTTACCCCTTCGCTCACCGGACTGAGAACTAGAACCGGCCAGCCAAACCAGCCCCTTAGTGTAGCCACAAGACCCGCCGTTACCACGACTAGAACTGATAAGGGCAATATACATGTTTTTTGGGGGGAAGCTGACAGTGTAGATCAATGCCAAGTAACGGCACGGATCCCATCAGGTTTTGTTGCTTTTCAACCTTGCAATGTGTATCATGGTGGTCCTTTAAGACCGCAACGCTAGCTACCGCGTTGGTCAAGGTTTCTCAACATGCATTGCCTTCTACGTCGATGCCTTGCCGTCTACGTCGATGGCCACGATTTGATTCGGGCCAGTGCACTTTGTGAGAGTAGATTAGCGACCTTCCAAGTAGTTCCATGTGCTCTTTATCTGTGACTGCACTTCTGGCGACACGGCTCGGAGCTAAAAGGTGTACTCCACGTAGTATAGAAACCCAACAACTTTATATAGACAGCGCGCATCAAGCCTATGCCCCAGCGTGGCATATGGGAGCGTTTGTTCGAGCTCTACTGCCGGTGTACTAGGTAACACGTTGATAATGTCGACGGCGCATCCCCTTGATGCTTGAACGGCCAAATGATCACAGCGTCTTTATGTCGCCACGTACGCCGTGCACATTCGTTTGTTCTATACTAAACCGACGCGTGCTTGACAAACTGGAAACTTTCACTTGACCGTATTGATCACTGTCAAGTGACCGTATGGATCACTGTCAAGTGACCGTATGAATAGGTCAACACACAAACAAATATATGCTGGGGTTTACCAATGCTTATTCGCTACTGTTAATATCACGGTTCCTATCGTCTTCGTCCCCAGCCTCATGCTCTTGGTCGCGCGCCTTTTGCACCTGTTCCGTCAACAGTTTTAGTCTCTTCCTGCGATTGTGCTGGTAATACGATTTATCGCTTTAAAATCCTTACCGCAGTCCTCGCAAATATACTTCCGCTCTGCGTTGACACCTTCGTCCTCCTTCTCTTCGCTCTCCTCCTGTTCTTCGCTCTCTTTGCTCTCGTCGCAACTCTTTCTCTTGTGCGTCCGCACATGGTTCGTGTAATGGGCCTACCTTGGCCCACTACAACAGCTTACACGTATGCGCACGTGTATGAGGAAGCGTAGCTTAGTTTAAACTAGAGTTAATTATACTCGGGCCTCCGAGTATAGATTAATCTAAATAAACGATCCAAATAATGTTTTTGGGCTAAAATGAGAACTGCTATTTTTGTTTTATGTTTTCTGACTTCCTCTAAATGTAATATTCTAAGTTAGGAATCTGCCAACGGCTGGTTGGCAGAATTCCACTGCTATGCATGTCGCTCATTGGTTAAAAGATGCTGCTTTCAACCAATAGGAATCCTAAATGTCTATGGGCCACCTGTCGTGGTGACCGTAAATGAATGTGGCCCTTGATGTAACGTACATCAAGGCCGAGGAAGTGTTTGTATCCTTAACAGACATCGCGTCTGTTATAGTTACAAGTGGCTGTAGCCACTTGTGCGTGTAACCCCGTTACACCATCCCCCCCTTAAGGTTAGACGCGCCGGTCACGGCACGTCAATCAGGCAATTGACCATTCGTCAATTCTTCACGTTGGGAGAAAGAAAATCTCGAGCTCATTCCGCAATGAGCTCGCCAAAGGAGAAGACCGCCGACACGACAGAGGGTAAGCTCTCTGTCGTGGACTACCACGAGCGCCACCAAGCAAAGCGTGCGGCGGGGACAACTCAGCCTGAGATTGTCCTCCAAGGCTCGTCCGTAGTCAACGACGTCGTTGACTACGAGGAAGGCGACGTGGAGATGGAGGAGGGTGAGAGCTCTCCGTCCAAGCGCAAGGAGTCTATCGACAGTGATAGTCTCGACCCGCATGCTGGGTCGAGACGCCCTCGTGAAGAAGACGACTCGGACGCTTCGAGCTCGAAGCGTTCGCGTAGCGCAAGCGAGACTCCGCTCTCTGCTGCTGGGGCGTTGAGTTCGCCGCGTGTCGCGGCGACTTCAAGTTCTCCGCGCGCTGCTCATGCAGCGCGCGATCCGTGGATGCCGTCCGCGACAGAGATCGCGGCACGGGTGGGCAACTCAGTGCCGCCGAACATTATCCCGCTGTACGTATGCAGCGCGATTGTGGATGATGCTGTAGCTGAGGGGCAGCACTTTGATCCGATGATGGATCAAAGGCGCGACTACTATATCGGGCTCTTCCATGAGCTCCGATATTACTCCAGCAAGAAGACCTCTTCTCGCAGCAAAGTGCCTGAGTGGCAGGCACTTTGTCAAAGTTGGAATGCCTTTGTTGAAAACTTCAACAAGACCGGCAGCTTACCGTGAGCGGGTTAAGCATGCCCGTGAGCGCTTCGAGACGTTCTCGACGCGTGGGAGGCTGGAGCAGCTCCACAGATCTTCTGTGGATGCAGGTGTTCCGTGCGCTGTGCCCGAAGGCCAACAGTGCACGTTGTGTCTTCCGGGTGCGGCGCGCTTGAGCGACCGCGACCTAAACGGGTACACGACGATCCGTGTACCTGCGAGTCTCAAGGATCTCCGTGCCAAGTTCATGGCACGCGAGGAACGCGACGAGCGTGGTGCTTCGAGCGCTGCGGGTGACCACAGCGCTCGCACTACCTTCGCGCCGGCAGTGCGTGGTGGGCTTCGTACGCCCTCACCATTTCCGGAACGTCCTGCAGCAGGACGTCCCGCGGCTCCCATGTATCTTGGTGGGGCGGAAACCCCCTCCAACGAATACGATAACGAACCGGGTGCCGGTTCGTTTTCGGGATACTATGGCCAATAATACGCTCAACAATCCAACGTGTTGAGCCGTGGGCGTCACGGATCGGAGGCGGCGGTGGTGGGAACACGCCCCGGGCATGGTCAACCTGGGGTTGATTTTGGGCCTCCGTCTCTCGAAGACCGAGTGGCTGCCGTGGAGCGGCTTCAGAGCAGCGACTTCACTGCTCTGAGGTAGGAGATTGCAAATCTGAGGGCTCAAGTCGCTCAGGCCTCGCAGACCGCGTCAGACGTCTCCGTCGACATTGGAGGTCGTGTCGAGCGTTTGGTCCAGCGCGTCCGCGCGCTGGAGAAGGGTTCGGCTCGCGCTTCGGGTCAGCCGAGCTAGCTGGCTCGTGCTGCCGGTATGGTTTCAGCCGCCCGACGTAAAAGGTCGGATGGAGGCGCATGCTAGACGGGATGTCTAGTGTGTAAGCGTTGCCATGCCGTGCCAACACTGTGAACGGCCCGATGAAGCGCGGAGCGAGCTTACTCGCCCCGAAGTCAGAGACTGCATGTTTAGGCAGGTTTTGAGTAGCTAACAAAACCAATGAACCCTTCTTGAATTCATTTGTGTTGCCCCTGCCAATGTTGTCTGCGTTCAGCTTCTGTCGATCGACAGAAGCTGCAATAGCGTCTTGGACAAACCGAATGACGGCTTGTCTGCGCTGCACGAATGCAATTGCGTCCGAGCTGAACTCGTTCAGCTCGCCTGTAGCAGTAGGCTCGGCCTCTGCGTTGGTCTTCGCGGTGTCTGTGACCCGCACAGACACGTTGTTCTTTTGCTTGTCGGCGTCTGTGCCCTGCACAAACGCATGCTTCTTCTTCTTACGCGTAGTCGCTGCTGACACTGTGCAAGTGTCAGCGGTATTCTGCGGCTGCTGCGTTGCGGCCGTAGATCCTCCCCCACTTAAGGAAGGAGCCACCATCCCGAGCAGGCTCGGGAGGCGTGGGTGCCGTAAGGCATTCACGTAGAACGGTGTATGCCCGGTCGAGGCATGCACCGAGTTGTTGATGGCGAACTCTGCCATCGACAAGCACTCGCTCCAATGTTGGAACGAGTGAGCGTAGCTCTTGAGTATGTCGACGAGCACGCGATTCACGCGCTCGGTCTGCCCATCCGTCTGCGGATGGTCCGCAGTCGACATTGAAAGCTGGCTCCCAAGAAGTGTGAACACTTCTTGCCACAGGTGTGCTGTGAAACGCGGGTCTCGATCCGACACAATGTCGATCGGCATGCCATGGTGTTTGAACACCATGTCAACGAACAGACGTGCCGTCTGCTTCGCAGTCACTTCAGCGGGTACCGCAGCAAGATGCACCATCTTGCTGAAGCGGTCAACAAAGACCACAACTCCCGTGTTCCCCTGGCTGTCCGGGGGAAGACCGAACACGAAGTCCAAAGACATGGACTGCCAACACTCCGACGGAGTCGGTAGTGACTGCAAGGGAGCCTGCGCGAACGGCGCAGGCTTCACACGTTGGCATACCTCGCAAGCACGGACGTACTTGCGCACCCACTTGTACTGGTGGGCCCAGTAGAAGTCGCGCGTGAGAAGGACGTATGTCTTCTCACGGCCCGGATGCCCCGCAGTCGGTGCATCATGATACTCATACATGATCCTGAGGCGCAGATCATGATCGTTGGGCACGACAACGCGTTCCGCGTTGTCGTCGACTGCACTGTAGAGTAGCAACCCATCGTGCACCCGATAACGGTGTGCACGAGCACGAAGATGCTTCGGCAGCTTCTGACGAGCGTTGTCAGAAGGTGCTGAGCCGTAGGCCAGCAAGAGCTTCGCGTCCGCGTCGTGCGCGTACGCGGTCTTCACGTCGTCTAGTAATGACGACGTGGGAGTGCTCGATTGCATGGCGTCAATGGTATTGACGTCGGCTTCGCCTGCAGCGTAGTCAGGTCGACGCGATAACGCGTCGGCCACCACATTGAGTCTTCCGGGTTTGTACTCGACCCGGAAGTTATACTCCGCGAAGAAGGATAACCATCTCGCCATCCTTTGCGAGATGTGCGGCGACTTCACAGCCGTCCGCAGTGACGCGTGGTCCGTATAGACCACGAACGGTTTGCTTCCGAGTAAGTACACTCGGAACTTCGCGAGTGCATACTTCATGGCAAGGAGTTCCTTGTCATGCACCGGGTAGTTGCGTTCAGCTGGCTTCAGCTGACGCGATTGGTAGTAGACGACGCGATCACGGCCTTCGTGATCGTGCTGCATCAACGCACATCCGATTGCGAAATCGGATGCATCGCACACTACGTGGAATGGGTGATCTTGGTCGGCCACCGCCAAGATCGGCGCCTCAGTCAAGCCCCGCTTGACTGCATCGAAGGCCTGCTGACACTCAGCAGACCAAACCCACTCGGCATCCTTCTTTAGGAGCTGTGACAGCGGGCGTATTGTGCCCGCATAGTCCTTCACGTACTTGCACAAGTACGTGGCCAAGCCAAGGAACTGCCGCAGTTCCTTGACGTTCGACGGTGTCGGCCACTCGTTGATCACTCTGACCTTTTCAGGGTCAGGGCGGACACCATTCTTCCCTACGAGACACCCGAGCACGGGTATCTCGCTCGCCCCGAAGATGCATTTCTTCAGGTTCGCATAGAGCTTGTGCTTGCGCATTAGCGCAAGCAGCTTCCGGAGATGCACCTTGTGCATCTCAACATCACTCATCCCGTCCGCAGCCCGGTTGTGGACGAACACGTCGTCGAAGTAGCTCGGTGCGAAGTCGCGCACCGAGCGCAACAAGTGCGTCACGCACCTGTTGAAGGTCGCAGGGGCGTTCTTCAGACCCTGCGGCATAACGAGCCACTCCCAGAGCATGCCGCTTGGCGTGCTCACAGCCGTGAGAGGGATATCACTCTCACGCATAAGGATCTGATAGAACCCGTCGCGCAGATCAAGAGCACTGTAGATGGTGCTCCTGGCCATCGAATCGATGATAACATCTTTTCGCGGTATCGGTGTCTGTGCCGGTATCGTCGCATCGTTCAGCTTGTTGTAGGCATGAACGATGCGCCAGCCGCCCTGTGGCTTCTTGACACAGAACGTCGGAGCACTGTGCGGGGACTTCGATTCCCGCACTTGTCCAGCTTTGCGACGACTTTCAAAGAAGTCGTCGATCGCTTTGACCTGTTCTCGCGGCAGTGGCCACTGCCGCGTGACGCAATACTTAGTGCCCGGCACGAGATCAATCTCGTGCTGAATGCCCTTGTCCTGTGGAAGCTCCGCAGGGATCTCTTCCGGAAGTACGTCAGCGTACTCCCGTAGGATCTCGTAATAGTGACTCGTCCTCAGCGAGTCCCAACTCTGCTCCTCAAAGCGTTCCTTCTTCGTCTTCGCACTGAGAGTGTCCTCGCTCTCAGTGGTGCTCTCCATGAAGAACTGCCTCAGCTCTTCATTCTCGCTCTTCGTTCTCTCGGCGTCCGAAAGAATGCAAATCGGCTCGATGCGTCCATCGTGTAGGTCACGCGCGAAGCGCTTCCAGCTCATGACTGGAAGCGAAGTCAACTCCGACGCTTGTGTCGGAGGATTAGCGAGAGTCATCTCCCTGTACCGGAATCCGGCACAGATACGCGTCAAGACGTTCAACGGTCTCGACGTCCGGCTTCTCTGCCTCCGTCTGCCCAGCAGACATCTCTTGTAGCGTCTCGGCCCCTGGCCGAGACTTGCGCAGCGACCTTCGCATGCGCCGTCTTCTCGTCTAGCGGAGCTGGGCTCCGCAAGACCCTTGACCTCGTCCAGGCCCAGCCGTGGACGGGTGTTCTTCTTTAATACCGCCGGCGGGTTCATCCCGCGGGCGAGCGACTTCAAGCCCGGCTTGGTCGCCCGGCGCTTCGTCGTGCAGCCCTGCTGCACGACAGCATGCAAGTTTTTTCCGGTGCGGGACGTTTGCAACCGTCCGCACCGCCTGCAGCGTCGGCTCCCGGAGCCGACACGCCATCTTCACCTCGACGCCTGTTATTGGCGGAGCCCTTTGTTACGAAGGGTGCGTCGACTCCCAGAGTCGACGCGAAATTTCTTCTCGCAGCGTCGGTTCCCGGAACCGACGTGACTTCAACACCTCGACGCCTTCCATTGGCGGAGACCCCCAATATGGAGGGTGCGTCGGCTCCCAGAGCCGACGAATCGAATTCATCCATGCCATCGACTCCCGGAGTCGACGGCGTTCTCTCTCCCTGGCCAATGTTATTGGCCAGGTCCTGCCCAATCAGGTTCGCATCGGCCTATTCGGCCGAAGTGTGTGACTCGCTTACGTCGTTCGCGCCGCTTGAGGCCGGAGACTGTCCTTGGTTCGCTGAAAAGCGAGTGTCGACCTCCGAGGTCAACACTTTTTCTTCGCTAGCCGTCGGCGGCAACGCCGACGCTACGTGTTCCTGCGCGCGCGCTCGCGCACGTCCAGGGTGCTCCGGGACAGCAGCGTTAGGTGCTGTCTCGACAGGGGAATCGCGCGCACCGGTTGGTGCGTGTGGGACGGTAACAGGGCCATCGCTCTCTGTTCCGCTTTCGCGACCGAAGCGCACAAGAGTGCGCTTCTCCCAATCGATTACCGGATCATGCCGTGCGAGCCACGGCATGCCCAATACCATGTCGAACTTATCGTCCAGGTCCAGGACGATAAAGGTTTCGACAAACACTCGACCTTTGTACGTGAAGCGCACGCGTACCATGCGCTTCTCGGTCTTGACGACGACACCTGTCGCCAGGCGTACTTCCAACATACTTCGAGGTATCTTTAAAACCTCGAAGTCAAGCATTGATAGACTTCGCAGTCGAACAAAGTTCTTCGACGCGCCGGAATCTACCAAAGCACGACGAGAGTCTCTTGCTCTCGTCGACTTCACTTTCAGGATGACAAGGTCATGCTTGTCATCTTGGTTCTTGCAGTGAGAGTCAACCTCACTGGGGGCTGCAGTCCTCAGTGTCGCGTGTCCAAGGTTGACACGCGGAACTGCATTACCAGTAGGGCGCCCCGCGCCTACTGGCGTCCAGCGTTTTTTGTTTGGTTGCGACGGTGCCCGGCACCGCCGCGATAGCCACCCTGCTGGTGCACGGGAGCCGTGCACTCTCGAGCAAAGTGACCGATCCTACTGCAACGGTAGCATCGCACATTGTTTCCCTGCGACTGCTGGGGTCCAGCAGTGGCAGCGCTCGAGAGGTCCATTGGCTCTGGCCCTCCCGTCCTCACTACCGGGCGCGGTTGCGGCCTCGGTACGTGTGCATGCAGTTTAGCCTGCCGCAGGCTAAACTCCTCTTGCATGGCAAGAGTGATTGCAGCTTCGAGAGTACTCGGGTACTCACGGAAGAGATAGGTCTTCACAGGCCCATCTCTCAGTCCCTTCATGAACGTGACGACCTTGGTCGCCTCGTCAATCGGGTTGGTCACGATGTTCGAGACCAAGTACCGTGCTCTCTGAGCGTAAGCATGGACGTCATGCTTACCCTGCTGCAAGTCGAGGAACTCCGCCCTCGACCGGAACTCATTCTGCGGGGGCTCAAACGCTTGTCTGAGCTCCTCCTTGAACACCTCGTACGTGCTGAAGCACGTAGGGTCTGAGAGTCGGCGTCCGTACGCCCAACTCCTCGCACGTCCGCCAAGGCAGGACATGGCGAACGCGACCTTCGACAACGGGTCGACGATACGTCGAGCCGCAATGGCAGTGTCGAGTTCGACAAGCCAACGGAGGAGAGGCTCACCCTCTCTTCCTACGTAGTTGCTCACGTTGAGCTTCAGCGACTGCGCGCGTGGTGTCGTCCCCGACGACACCGCGGTAGTGGCAGCAGCATCTCGCTGCTCCTTCAAGATGAAGCCCAGAGCAACACCGTGTTGCTCTGTCGGCGTTAGCGTACGCAGCATCGTAGCTACAGCCGCCTCACCAATGACTGTTGACAGTCGTTGGAGGGCCTCCCACTCTGGGTCTGACAGGTGGGGGCAGTCAGCGCGTGCAACATGGGTTGCAGGCGTCGTGGAGCTTTCCATGGGCACCTCGGTATCCATGGGAAGGTTCTCGGCTCCGTGTTCGTGCGGTAACGTACGAACTCAACTTAGTCGGTCGTTGGACGGACTACAAAGTGCTACCAGGTGTAATGGGCCTACCTTGGCCCACTACAACAGCTTACACGTATGCGCACGTGTATGAGGAAGCGTAGCTTAGTTTAAACTAGAGTTAATTATACTCGGGCCTCCGAGTATAGATTAATCTAAATAAACGATCCAAATAATGTTTTTGGGTTAAAATGAGAACTGCTATTTTTGTTTTATGTTTTCTGACTTCCTCTAAATGTAATATTCTAAGTTAGGAATCTGCCAACGGCTGGTTGGCAGAATTCCACTGCTATGCATGTCGCTCATTGGTTAAAAGATGCTGCTTTCAACCAATAGGAATCCTAAATGTCTATGGGCCACCCGTCGTGGTGACCGTAAATGAATGTGGCCCTTGATGTAACGTACATCAAGGCCGAGGAAGTGTTTGTATCCTTAACAGACATCGCGTCTGTTATAGTCACAAGTGGCTGTAGCCACTTGTGCGTGTAACCCCGTTACAGTTCGCCAAATCTCACCTCGATTTGCACCGGAGTAAACAGACTTCACACAGTCACACAGATAGGATGCAAACGCGGCGGCTTCAGTAGCATCCGGTTTTTGTTCGATCCCTTTCACCAGAATGTAGCAGTGATGCCGAAAGCTCTCAATGTTGTAGTCACGCCAGCGTGGACAAGGTCTCCACGAAAGAAAAGCATTTAACCCACTTCCAATTCCAAAAGCTTTGATTCTTCTAAAACCACTACACCGCCAAGGCGGCGAGGGAAGACAAGGAAACGCGTTCCAGGCATCAGTGCAACAATCACCGAAGCCTGGACCGTGTCCGTCTTTAGTAGTGCTTGAGCTGTCTCAAACGTTGTATAATCTTTGTGTGTGTGTTGGGGGGGGGGGGGGGGGCTGCCTGCCATCTCCCATTCTTCTTCAGTATTCTCAATGATGTACTCAACTGCGTCATGAATCTTCTGCATTGCCGGTCCTAGTGTTTCGATTTTAGCTTGTCGTCTCTTGTCATCGCCTTCGTCGGAGTCGCCGTAGATTTCTTTGAAGATAGGATCAAACTCCAGTTGTTTCACTTCGTCTAGCGCATCAGCGCAATTTTCATCCGGAAGAGTACAAAAGCCGAACACATAGCCCTTGTTCTAAAACTGCGCAAGCTGCGCTTCATTCATAGCTACAGCAAGCGACACATGTGGCTACCTGGACACCTAATCGGCGGGTGACTCACCGAGCTTCAGGCGGGCGAGGCTTAGCCCCAGCTAAAATTGTAACTTTCCAAAACCGGGTACCTTTCTATCAGAAATAGGGTACTGATTAACCTAAACAACTACATATAAAAGCTAGAATTGCTACATGTATTACTCTGCAGCTCAGCGGTTGTTTGCTGAGTTTCACACTAAAACCTAAGGTTACCACTAAAAGATATGATGATTCATCAATGATGAATCATCATATTTTATAGTGGTAACCTTATCTTTAGTCCGCTGAAGCATACTTTATCGCTGGGCAACGCTTGTCAATATCTCGTGCCATCATGTCTGCCAGCGTAAAGCTGTACGTCTGAATCTTCTCTCTATATATATAGAGCTATAGTTCAATAGCTGAGGACACCGACGGGCGAGACTACGAGCCGGTGCTGGGCGAGCCTGCTAGCCGCCGACGAGCGAGACTGGGGCCACTGACGGGCGAGACGGTGCTGTGTGTTTACGGTGGCTTGTTCAGGGAGTAACTGTGAAGTTATAATTAGGGGGGGGGGGGGGGGCTGGAGCCAGCGGCGAAATGTCCATGCGGTGAACCGCGGTTAACTCCACCCCTTTGACCGCGGTCCGCGGACCCTGCCGGAAGTGATGGTGACTCTGGGGCCTAGAGTTGGGCTCCGCGCGATTATGGGCTTTGGGATAGATACGGGGCAGCATTGGTCGTTGCTTGTGTGGACTCGAGACCGACTGCATGTGGATACTTACCGTCTTTGTTGTGGACTTTTAATATTTTCTCCTTCCAAAACCTAGATAAAACGGTTTGGTCATTTGGGGTAGGGGATTAAACCGGTCATTATTATTATTAATATAACGGAGCTATTATAATAAACGGAATTGTATGAAGGATAAAAAAGTGAGCGCTTCCAAAACCTGCATAAAAACCGTTTAATCGCTGCGGTTAGGGTGCATCAAACTTGCGATTAAACACCTGATTAAGACCCCATTTCTTTGGTAAGACCATAATGGCGTCTCACGAAACAATTCCGTTTAGTCGCGTTTGTAGAAATTTATCGTACCACCTGAGCCAGCAACCGAATCAAACTACTTACTACAACATTGTATACACCAGCTTGAACAACTTCATTTGGAAATCGATCTCTTTGCAGCTTGTAAGGCTTCATTCTTGTAAACACCACCCTCACCACTATTTATACGGCATGCTTATATCCGTAAGTTTTCCTACTACTAAACGGGCATATGAGTGAGTTGAAACCAGCTACTAACGTGTTCCTGAAGCCCAAGACACCATGACTACGACAACCGGCAAACGCGCCCGCTCATCTAGCTCGAAATCACTCGTCAAACCGGGGCAGCTCTCTCTCAACAAGTCAAAACGCGTGAAGAAGTGTGCGGCGCCGACGCCCGCCTCGAAAAGAAGCCACCCCTCGACACCTGAAGACCCGCTGGCGCCTGATTCTAGCTGTCTCGTATTCAGGACGGGTACAATGCAAGCCAGCAAGCTGTCCGACTTCCGGTTTGTTGCAGAGGACCAGGGAGTGGACCACGGAGTCGCGGTCGGAGGCGTTACCGCTCCCGACATGGTTGTGACCACGACTTTGGATTTTACGAGGGCGGAATACGACCAGTGACAGAGTTTGCCCACACCTGACGCGCTGGTCGCAGATGTTGGTGACGCGGATTCGGATGGGAGTTTGTCGTCGGCGCCGCCGGAGTCACCGCAAACCCATTTGTCGCGTGTGCAGTCCATGCGGAACGCAAGGTTCACGCAGCACCTTGACGTAAGTGTCGACTCTGACTTCTCCTTCTCGCAGTCGTCGTTCGCGTCCTTCATGAACGGGGTCGTCTTCGCCGGCCAGATCCTCCAGTTCGAGCGCGTCCGTTGGCGCGTCCTCCGCTAGCTCACCTGGCTTCGAAGTGGTGGAGACGGCGGGGATTCCATCACGTCCACATGTCTGGAAATCCGTCGAGTGGCCGTCCGGCGTGCGGAGGCTGTACGAGCTCGACAACCCCAGCCATTGGCGCTTACCTTCCGTGGCTGCGGGACGAAGTTGCGAGTGCAAGACTGCTTGCACCGCTGCCTCCTGCAGCAACGCTAGCAGCAGCCGTTTCTGCTGTCAATTCAACTGCTCGTTCGCCAGCTTTTGCGGTAACGTGTTACGTGAGAGCAAGCACATCGAGATATGCAAAAGCGCACTCAAGGGGGGGGCTTGTGGCAACCCGGGCCATTCCAGGAGGAAACATCATCGGGCAGTACTTCGGACGGCTCGAGCTTTTTGGTCCGCCTTGCGCCAACGGGCTACGCAACAATGGGTATCGGGTGCATCTAAAAACACTATCGACAAGCGGCAAGCATCTCGGCATAGATGCCAGCGAAGGCGGAGGGCTGTTCCGATTCGCCAACCACTCCTGCAATCCATTTGCTCGCTTTTACGAAGTTTCAAACTGGACGTCACCTCGCGGTCGCCGTTGTCACGGTACGAGGAGATCACCGTATCGTACGGAGACGCTCTGTCGTTCATATGCAGATGCGGGTGGAAAGGTTGCCAGCACTGAGATATCCAGCACTTGAGCGATCCATGATGCAGCTATTTCAAGGTCGTTGAGTCGACAAGCGTGTTCACCTTTTTAGAGTTGACTATACACCCAATCTTCACCATGGTACCACTTTAACAAGGTTTACTAGTCTTGTTTCGTGAGCCAGCTCTAGCGTTGTGTTCATTTTTCATTCTTCGACGAAGTCCTCAGACCACACCAAGAACTGTCATGGTGGTAAGTGAGGCGGTTTTGACGTTGCCAAAGCTACCGAGGTCTTCTTAATTATATGTGTGCTTTCCAGCGCGGGCGGCGAGCAGGCTACAACAACTACTCCATTTCCGAGCAGCTACTCCTGTGCGGGATCCTTGAAACTGCTCTGCCGCTGGGAAGGAACCACTGGGAGTAAGTCGCTATCCGGTACAATGCACGCCGGGGTAGAGGATCCATGGAAAGAGACTACGAGTCGTTGCGTCGGAAGTTCAAGCAACTACACAGCAAACCGAAGCCAACGGGCCAAGGAGAGGTGAAGCCGGCCATGAAACCTGTGATGTGGGCGAAGGAGGTCCAGGTCTCCGTTGAGGCCAAGGCTGGTGCTCACACTCATTTGATGGAGGTGATGCCCGCTTGGCCCTTGCCGTGGACCACCTCCACCCAGCTCGGGTGATAACGAGGCATCAGGGTCCATGATGGCTGCTAGATTGAGTGCCTGTACGCCCAACGAGTTTCCCATGGCAGACGCCGTGCGTGAGCCTGCCAGCTATGAAACCGACCCAAGCTTTAATGACGACCAGGACGCTATTAGTCAGTCTGCGCAGCGAACGGAGCGAACGGATCACTTACCACCTGTTACTGGAGCCATCATCACTAGTTCGGGCACCTTTGACGCTACGCTAGCAGCGGCCATGGACTTTTTGGACGGCGAAGGTGAAGAGGACGATCAGGATAACAACTCCGAAGTCGGCGGAGACGAGGTGCCGGCCTCAGAGCCGTCTAGCCGTCGATCGTCTACCGACACGGCAAGTGACCCACACCAGCGTGATGACGTCGTGGCTTCGGATAGTGCCTCGACACCAACGACGGGCGCAGCGGTATCTCCAATGCCGACGCCATCTCCGGCAACCACTCCACAGCCAACCACACGACGGCGCCTGCGCAACACTCCAAGAAGTACTCTGCCAATAGCGACAATACTCAAAGGAGAGCAATTGTTTCGTGATCCGTCACGAGCGGTTGCAGACGGGAGAGAGAAACCTCGCCACTCTCGGCTTTCGAGTGTCAGCAACCGTCTCGGCGGGCAAGACCTGGGTGTGGTTTGTGACAATGACGCTGTGCTCAACAAGCGGCCGGCCGTCGAGTCCAGCGACCCGCGTCCTGACGCCGATGTTGTGTCCCGGCGTCCGAGTTCTGCGGTTATGATCGAGCGTGAGTTCTCATCGGCGGCTACGGAAGACACTCCATGACCAGTTCGACGTCGTGGCCGTCGTAAACCACGACGCCCTCGTGCACTATCGGAGGACTCAGTCGAGCCTGAGTCCGAGGAGATCTCAGTCCTGATGGGGAACAACGCGGAGACGCCTCCACGTGTACGCTACGTCGTAGTCACACGCCCTCCGCACGACGCAGCCGAGATCACACGGCTGCCTGGACTCTCGTGGAAATACTTTCTGCGTGACTTGAAGAAGGGTGAGATCGAGCAAGTGTGTATGGCTCGTTGCTGACGATGCTGCGTCCATCGCAACCGCCGAGACCGATGTCTCGGACCACGCGTCCGATGCGAGGACACGCCCGAAAGGAGCTGACCCGAAGACCGCCCGTGAAGCACGATACGCGGCTCAGTCGTTGCCGGCACTCGAAGCCGCCGGTAACCCAGTCGCTCCACTGGTCCGTGAATTCATCGACATCTTCCCTGACAAGGTGCCTGCCGTCCTTCCACCAGACCGCGGAGCTCGACACGAGATTGATCTCGTGCCTGGCGCGAAGTACAGCGTGACGAGACAGTGGCCACTCCCCCGTGATCAAGTCGAAGCGATCGACGCTTTCTTCGAGGGTCGCCGACAAGCCGGCCACGTCCGTGAGGGTCTCTCCCCTCACTCCAGTCCGACGTGAAAGAAAGCAACCGGCGGATGGCGGATCGTCCACGCCTTCAACAAGCTCAACGATGCCACCATCCCAGCACAGACGCCGATTCCGAGGAAAGACATGGTGCTAGCCACCATGTCCGGCAGCACCAAGTACAGTGCGATCGATCTGATGGACGGCTTCTATCAGATCTTGATGCGGGAAGCTGACGTGCCGTTGACTGCGGTCAGCACGCCCAGTGGAATGCTTTGGGAATGGCTTGTGATGCTGCAGGGGCTCAAGAACGCCCCTGCTACCTTCAACCGCATGGTGTCGAACTTACCCCGGCCGTTCCGAGACTTCGCGCCCAGCTACTTCAACGACATCTTCATTCACAGCCGTGCCGAGCGCGGCATGACGGACGTCGAGGTTCATCTGCAACACCTGCGGCAGGTGTTTGAAGTGATGAGAGAGAACAAGCTGTACGCCAGCTTGAAGAAGTGCATTTTCTGCGCTCCCGAGATCCCCGTGCTCGGGAGCTACGTCAGCAGGGAAGGTGTCCGTGCTGATCCCGAGAAGATTGAAGCCATCTGCGCTTGGCCCGTGCCTCAGGATCAGAAGCAGCTCCGACAGTGGTTGGGGCTCGCGACGTATCTCCGCCACTATTCGAAGAATTTCGCGCTGACCATCCAACCGCTGTATCAGCTCCTCAAGGCAGACACCACGTGGTCGTGGCGCCCCGAGCACCAAGCAGCCTTCGACGCGGTGAAGCCGAGCTTGTCAAACGCGCCCGTCCTGATGCTTTCAAACCACTCGAAGCCCTTCGATGTTGTGTGCGATGCGAGTGACTTCGCGACCGGCTGCGCCTTGATGCAGTTTGACGACGAGGGACGCGAACGCGTGGTGAGTTACCAGTCGCGTCAGCTGAAGCAGGCGGAACGGAATTATCCGGTCCATGACAAAAAGCTGCTCGTCATGCGCTATGCGCTCATCAAGTTCCGCGTGTACCTCCTAGGGAAGACTTTCGCGATCTACACAGATCACGCGTCGCTGAGGACAGCAACGATGAGTCCCCATTTGTCCCAGCGCATGGCACGCTGGCTGTCTCTGTTCTCCGAGTACAACTTCGTCGTACACTACAAGCCAGGCAAGACGAACATCCTCGCCGACGCGCTATCGCGTCGGCCAGACTACGTGCAGTCGGGTCGCCACGCGATTGGCGACGAGGATGACGGTGAGTGTGTTGTGTGCGTCGCTGAGGGAGTGAAGTTGCAGCGACCAGCCCACTCCGCGGCCTGATCTCGGCTACGTACGACTCTGATGCAGAGTGCTCCGAGATGATGAAGTACCTGCGAGATCCGTCGGACACGGCGCGGCGCCGACTGTCTTCGCGTAGCCGCGCCCATTCGATCGCTACACCCTGGATGGCATTCTGCTGACATATTGCATCGACCGCTCGGACCCTCCGCGTATTGTCGTCCCGCTGGACGACGATCTTCGTGCTCGTTTGATACACGAGTTCCACGATACTCCGAGTGGTGGCCACCTGGGACGCGAGAAAACGTTCGCGTCGCTGTCTCGCGACTTCTACTGGCCGCATATGTACAAGTGGGTACGGAAGTGGGTACGCGCCTGTGAAGCGTGCCAACGTGTCAATCCGTCTCGGTCGAAGCAAGCGCCGCTTCGACCGCTTCCGGTTGCAGAGCCGTGGTCTTCGGTGAGTATGGACTTCGTCTTTAGGCTGCCTCGCGATGCTCAAGGCCGCACTGGTGTTCTCGTCTTTGTTGACCGCTTCAGCAAGATGGTTCATCTTGCTCCAGTCGCCGTCTCGGTCACCGCAGCACCGTCCGCGGCGCTCTTCCTTGACACCGTGTATCGGCACCATGGTCTACCGACCTCGATCGTCTCTGATCGAGATCCGAGATTTACCGCTGCCTTCTGGACGGAGCTCTTCAAAACGTTGGGGACGCGGTTGAAGATGTTCACCGCGTCACATCCAGAGACGGACGGTCAAACCGAACGTGCGAACAGGGTAGTCGAAGACGTGTTGAAGAGTTTCGCCATGTCTTTCAAGTCATGGAGCTCCTTCCTACCCTTGGTCGAGTTCGCCATCAACAACGCGGAACACGCGTCGACGGGGCTTACACCCTTCTACATCAATTGCGGTCACCATCCCCGTGTACCAGCGCTCCTTGGGTTGGAGCACTCGATGGGCCTGAGTGAGGTCAGTGGCGACGTCGACTTGGCCAACAGTGATGCTCCCAACGGCGCCGAGGTCGCTGGTTCTACTGGTCGTGAGAGTGCTCACGACGCGGACTCTACGCTGGTGAATGGAGTCACCACGCGACATGGAGCCCGAGATGCAGCACGAGGAATGCGCACGCGCGCCGCCACGAGGGCGACACCAGAGCGACCAACTGAGACCACCGCACGTAGGTCGCGTGCGCGTGTCGCCACGAGGGCGACACCTTCAGACATCACCACTTGGACCGGTCGGACGCTGATCAACCCGAGTCAGCGTCGTCGTGCAATCGAGTATCAAGAGACGACGGGCGCGGCTGACGCCGCCGCGCCACCTCCAGCGAACTTCGACCCCAACCCGGAGCCGCCGTCGAGTGACACTGCGGCGGTCAACGACTTCCTTAATCTACGCCAGTCAGTTATACGCTATGTTCGGGATGCAATCGCAATGGCTGTCGACTACCAGAAGGAGAATGCAGATCGTCGCGGTCGCAAGAAGATGGAGAAGTTTGCCGTGGGCGACCGTGTATTACTGTCCACGGCCGGCATCCAACCTACTTTGGTGACAAACTTGGGCGCGAACAAGCTCGCGCCACGATTTATTGGGCCATTCAAGGTACTAAAGGTTTTGGGTGATGCCTACACACTACAACTACCGACAGCGCTACGACTACACCCTACCTTCTACGTTGGCCGGCTGCGGCGCTACTACCCTGCGACTACCCCGAGCGATGACCTCGCGTCGCCGCGTGCGGCTCCGTGGTACTCCCGATGCCGACGCTCTTGATTCTCGCGCTCCGGCACTTCCAGACGACGCGCCATCCGATCCAGACGCTGCGCGATCGCAGCATCCTGTCCACGATTTTTCATTTGAGCGGGACGGTCCCGCTCCTCTCGTCGATGGTGCTGGTAATATTCGTCACGTGGTCGAGGCCATTCTCCAGCACGACGATACCCATGCTGCTCCTCGTTCCGGCAGTCGGGGTCGCGGTGGTCGCCACCGCGACGACGCTGTACCCAGTCACCACCAGTATCTCGTTCGCTGAGTTGGTCCCATGCCGGATAGCTGGGAGCATTCTTGCCGACGTTCCGGACTGCGTGGCGGCGTACGAGGCAAGCCTTGGAGAGGGGGCAAGTCCTCCGGACGGCGCAGCGCCACGCCGCGCCTAGACGCATAAAGCGAAGCTTCGAATCTTCTTATTAGTCGGCGCTCGGACTCGGCGAGCGGATACTCTTCAACCTGGCGCTGCCACTCTTCTGCACTCGGTCGCGGGAGATGGAACCCGCGAATCGTATCCAACCTTGAAGTGTACGAAGCAAGATTTGCGGTCGGCGTCGTACGACGTCTCACAGATCTCGAGAGCCAGAGCGCTGACGGACAAGCGCGAGTGCGTGGCCTCGCGCTGCTTCAGTCTCTGCGTGAAGACTTCCACCCCCTCGATGTTCCAGCGCTCTACGAAGGAGGTCCACGATCGGTCCATGGACCGATGGGTCACGGTGCCACTCGCCGCGACAGGTTTACTGCGAGTTGATCTCCATCGGTTGAACAGCGCGATCATCTCGTCCGCGCTCCGGTCGCCTTGCACGGCGCTGCAGTCGTGCAGCGCCCACCGCTCCAGCGTCTCTTCGTACGTGAGGTCTTCAGTGTCCATCGCAGCTCATATTCTCGACTGACGAAGATCCAAGCTTCGTCTTCGCTGCGTGTTTCTCACCCTGAATGGGGAATGGTGTGACAGGCCTCTGTCACACGGTTGCCACCACGTGTGCACGGTGGCCAATCAGAGCTTAGCTTACACCCGTTGGATGGGAAGGTCTCGAGTCTCGAGACCGTCTCGAAACTGCATGTCTACATCGATCAATCAGAGTTTCTTTTACTACTTCCTCGCGGTTACAGTGTATGTCAGTAACGGGGTCTGTTAGCCCGTTACACGTTGACGCCTGACCGGACTGCTCGTACGACCCCATGCCGTTTTCTTCCGCCGTTGATGGAGGCGATGTCACCACCTTCCACTGGTACACGCACGTCGCACATCAGAAGCGCTCCGAAAGTTTTCTAGCGTCGTAGACGTCGTTGCTGCAGATGTGGTGGACACCACGTCCGCAAACCACACGCAGTTAGCTCGGCACACGAGCAATCAGGGCTGGCACACTTCATAGGGTTGTTGACTTGTCGAGGTGAGCTGGTAGTGAGGTTTACTTCAGTTCTGGAAAATTGTAGAATGAGCAATGAGCCATCCATCGCCGATGGGTCTTTGCGGCTCGATCTGCTATGGAATCTAGGGTGTAATGCCTGCAGGCTAGTGCCCGGAAAATACCATACTATATTTTATTTCCTGGACCAAGATCACAATAATAAATAACGCAATAGCAGCAAGAACAATAGATAATCATTGCAAAATACTCAATGTATTGCAAGACCTTACATCGCTCTCCGCAAATGTAGGATCACTTACGAGGAGCCCCGCAGTTGGCGATAGACGTCGTTGACCGTGTTGACGTCCCAATAGCGCCTGTTCGCACGTAAAACATCAACATTTCAAAGTTCTCAGGCAACAACGACGCCCGCTGTGGCGTGATCACCAACTTGGCTTGAGAAAAGAGGCGCTCGCAGCGGTTGCTCGTAGAGGGAATCCTCTTCAGCAGTTCCGAGTACAGGGATAGCCCACCCTGCGCTGCGCTCATCTTCTTAGCCTTCAGGACGGCAGCCGCGAAGTTCTTTTTCTTCTGCGCGTAATCATCTTTGTCCCTCTCTTTGCGCTTACCTCCCACGGCCGCTGGCGCTGTTGAGACCTCGAAATGACGAATGTCCTTGCGCGCATTGGCTGTCAACCGGCCTTCCCCATTAATAACCTGGATATTACAAGCAATAACATGTTCGTTAGTAGTGTCCAAAGGCACATGGTTAATACTGAAAATAATAACATACCTTCACAGCAGCCGTCTCGAAGCTGGGAGAGTACATGATGCTTGCCGTGGGGCCGAGCTTTGGCTTCAGCAGCGGGAAGCGCTCAGCAATAGAATCGAAAAGCACATGCACATCTGCAAGTGACAGATCGTCGGACTGGAGTGCCACGGTGACGCTGTCAAAAATCCGTAGGTCCTCGAGAAGGCTCTTGATACGTTCGTGCATTGCCGCCTTGGGGATGAGGTCGACGACAGCCTCCACTTGCTTGATATCGTCCTGGATACGAACGTAACGCGCCAACATCTTGAAGGTTGAACCCCAACGGGTCACGTTCGGGCGCAGCGGCGACAGCTTCGTCTGGTCCTTCAACGCAGCGCGATTGTTGATGGTGCGCAATGCTTGCATCAGCGCGCTCACTGCGCTCACCTCGTCCGCGTAGTCCTCCAGGTACTTGTTCGCCGCCAAGTTAAAGCGGTGAGATGCACATCAACCCGCGGGACCTCGAGGCGTGTCGCAGTTGCTCGGTTGGTGGCGCAATTGTCGCCAATCAAAAACGCCAAGCTCTCCTGTGATTGGTTGTGTGGTGAGGCGGCGGGACAATTTCCCTCCAGATGTAGAATAGACTTGTTTAAACGTAGAATCACCACGTCCAGACCCAAGCTCGTAGAGTCCTAGAGTCTCAGAGTCCCAGCCGAAAGACCTCGGCTAGGCTGCAATGAAGACTCCGCTGACGCTCCTTGAACTTGGACCTGAACCGGATGAGGCGTGTGTGTACCTCCCTTGTGATCCCCTTGAGTAGCTCTTCCTAGGGCTACGCTTTGGGCCCAGTCGGAGGTCAACCACAGCAACTTCGTGTCCAGTCCAGATATCCCCCAGTAGAGAACTGTAGTTTCTGGAGCTATTTGAGGGTTACGGAGTTATAATTCGTACTTATATGAATACAAACTGTAAATCGTAACCTTTAGCTCCAAAATCAATGCTCCAAGGAGTTATTGGGGGTGCCCGTAACTCCAAGGAGCAACCTGTCAGAAACCCTCACGATTTTATAGCAGTCTACAAGTTGCAGCCTACGTTTCCTCTGGGTTTCCTCTAGCGGATCCTACCTCTCGGCTCTAGTACGATGGAAGACAAGTCGACCCGTGGCCTTGGGGCCCCGGCTCCTCTGCGCTATCGCGCTGGCGACGCGAATCAGAAGCCTCGTGTAGCTGGACTACGGGCGAAGAAGAAACCCATCAGCAAGAAGCGGACAGCAGAGCAAACTTCCGCAACTGAGCATCCACCTCCAAAGAAGCGCGCTGATGCATCTTCTGTAGCGATCGCTCCTACTGCCACGCGGACTGGCAGCACCAAGGCATCTGAGAGTGGCAAGAAGCCCGTCACAGCCTCAACGGCGACCAGCACCGCGTCCTCAATCATCGCGCTGGAATCGGACCTGTCGGACGACGAAGACCAAGAGGAGGAGATCGCTAGCGTGCTGAGCGAGCTGGATGCTTCTGCAGATGCAGTTAAACGTCGAGCATCGTACACAACGAAACAAGACTGCCTCGTTCTACAGGAAGTGCTTGGTGACGGCGGATTATTCGACCGTAAGGGCGAGTCAAAGACGGAACGCTGGATAAGCATCACAACGCGCATGAGCACGGTGCTTAAGCGCCAGATTTCGCCAGAGGGCGTGCGCAAACACATTGAAGTGTTGGTGAAGAAGTATCGGAAGCAGATGACGAAGGAGCGCGGTCTCTCGGGTGCGTTCCTTGATACGTTGTATGCCTGAGTTGAATGCTAATTGAAACCGTGGTCTGTGTTAGGCCGTGAGCCAAAGAAGACAGCGGATCAAGTCGAGCTGGAAGGGCTACTGATTCGCTACATCGAGTTCAAGGAGGATGAAGACTCGAAGAAGGTTGAGCGCAACGATAATCGTAAACAGAAGGCGGAAGAAGATCGCGTTGCTGGAGAGGCTATTCGCGAGGCTGCGCTGAGCTGCGAGAAGCCCAAGAAGCAAAAGAAATCGTCGGGGAACAAGCGCTCGGATCCTTTGGAGTTTCTAAAGGCTCTAACGCAAACTTACGAAGCTCGCAGAGCAAGTGAAGCTCGTGAACGACTTGAGCTTGAAGAACGCATGCAACAACGAGCTGCTGAACTTCACGAGAAGCAGCTCCAGTCTCAACAAGAATCCAGTCGGGTGATGGCCGTTGCGTTGCAGGCGCTTGCCAAGGTTCCCGGCGCCAAGGACGCGGACAGCGACACCAGCACCACGAGCTCCAGCAACTAAGGAAACCCCGTCTACCCGAATTCCGCCAACAAGGACAGCGGACAACTATGCGTATTTATTAACCGGATCCAGCTCAGCTGGACAGCAAGAGCTGTCTGCCAATGCAGCAGCAACAACAACTGCAACAGTCGTAGAGCGCCTCCACCTACTAGTTGACCGTGTGTGAGTTTTTATTTTCGTAGCTTGCGCTCGTAATTCACGTAACCTACTCACTTTCACTTAGCTTATTCATTTTCATCGTCGTTGGCAAAACTGGCATCGCTGCTATCAGAGTCTGAACTATCCGAGTCACTCGACAGGTCCGATTCGTCATCGAAAAAATCTTCATTCACGTCCGATGGGTAGTCGTCCTCGTTCACGTCGTCTTCGTGTAGATCAGCGAGGTAAATTTCAAGTGTCGGAAGCTTGCAGCGGAAGTATTTGCTGGTTTGGTTACGACGCCGAACGCAGGACAGACAATTAGTAAGAAAAGCTGCTACGACATACAGCAATCCGATGGGCGACTTGAACAGCTTCATGTTGTTTGGATGCGTGAAAAACTTCCAGTCGCGCACAATCCAGCCAAAGCTCCATTCAACAGCAGCACGAGCCTTGCTCAGATCCAGATTGAACCTCGTTTGCGCATTCGTCAGCACAGCTCCAGCGTACGGACAAATGATCCATCTTCGCAGCGGATAGCCTTGATCTCCGTAGATCACGAAGTCGGGATATTTTGCCATCTCTGCTTCCATTTCACTCGCCCGCAGCATGTACCCGTCGTGACGGCGGCCTTCTACAGGCCCGTAGAGAGACACAAACAGCCCATTTGCGATCGTGACGCTTTGAAATTTAATTCCGTGCATCTTCTTGTGACCACTGTAGGCCTGCTTTTGGTATCGTGTGGGGCGGCATATGCGGCGAACAGTCCCATCGATGAACCCCAGACAATTTCGTAGACGCCCAACCTTGGCGAAAATCGCATCGGCCGATCGCTCCTTGTATCGTCGAACCATACGGTGGTCAAACTCCATCTTGCTTTTGATTTTCATGTAAATCATTCGCGCGGTGATGTTCACAATCGACGAGATCACCTCTGGACTGCGCCCAAATTCCCCAGCAAGATCATCATGTCGGCACGGGAATGCCAGACGCCGCAGCAACATACAAAGAGCTTCTTGGCGAGGAACCGGAACGTTTTGCGCTGAGTATATCCATTCTGGTAGCTTCAGAGCTTCTTCTAACTGGGTGATCTCATGAGCATAGAAGCGGAAGCGGCGTCGACACAGCGCAGGGGTGACGTCTGCCAAGCGGAAGCGACGACGGCGGACGGGCACGCGGTCACAGATGATGCGCGTACAGACGAATAGTATCAGGTGCTGCAGAGCTTCGCCCATGTCCATGCCGAGCGCTAGCATGGCGGCCAGCAGAAACGTGAGCTCCTTGATCTTGACGTCGACACGCATTTGCAAATAAAGCAGAATGAAGAACCTGTACGAATTTGTAATGCGTACCGTAGATTACATGCTTAAGTCCAGATCCAATCCTCCAGAAACTACAGTTCTATATGGCACCACCAGGAGTAACTTTTTGGAGCATCGGGGGATGGCTCCAGACCAAAATAGCTCCAGAAACTACAGTTCTCTAGTGTCTCCAAACGGCGCTTGCTCTCCACTTAACAGGCTCCCGTCTGCACGTGTCGTAGCCCAATCTGCCCCGGGTTTTCTTCAATGTAGACACGACACTCCCCACTCACTCCGTCCTCTTCTTTCCAGACCTTGGACCAGGTCTTGACAGCTTCTTCACTTCCTCCGGCGGCTCCAGCTAAGAGCCGCACAACTAGGTCTCCCTCGCTCCTCGACCTAGAGTAGCCCCGTGAGTTGGCTCGGCTTGAGCCTGTCTTGATCCGGGGTTCACGCTCTGCGCCCTGGGACTTCCGCGCACCACGCCCGATCTCCAAATGTCAGGCGGACACCAAACAATCTACGCCAAAAGTCGGGCCGAATCCCAACCAGTCGCACGATCGCTCCACAACCAACGAGAAGGCTCTTCCTCCCCAGTCGAAATGAAATACACGCCGAGAACCGCTCCCAAGTGTCCGTTCGACGCGTAACGATATGAAATAGCCAAACGGAGCCCTCCCCACACCCAGGGGTACCGAATCGGTCTATATGGGGCCTTGAATTTCCTGGAGGCGCTCCTTGACACCCGCGACCACACAAAATCCAAACATGTGCGTCTTTCGGGGCAAATTCGACTCTGATTTAAATCTTACACATGCAAACATGAACCTATCAAGTGGGGGCGCAAAACGCCCTTCAGAAATACTAAAACGACGGTGAGAAGACAGTCTTGCGAGCTGCCAGCGACGCGCAGTCGCGTGCGGCGCTTCAACGTGAGGTCAGCGATGATTGGCCGAAACTCGGGTGCGTCCAGCAGAATCCAGCGGCTCCGGGCGTAACCACTGCCAGCAACCCAGATCCCGCGCTTGTGATTGGCCGCATGGGGTGCGTCATCAGGGTGCGACGGGAGACGTCAGAGCTGATTTGTCTGCAATCACGGGATGGCGTGACCTGACACGGCGACCCCCCACAGCGACCCGACGCGAGCACAACTTCAACAGCACTCTGAACCTCCAAGGCTCCGCTGGACCTTGAACTCGAAGTGTCCACCAACGTCCGCCAAATCCAGCCATGTTCAGCGAAGTCCAGCAAACTCAGGCTGAACCTCCTCAGGGTCCAGGGAAACCTTCCTCGCTGAGTCGTCAAAGGCTTAGCTGACGCACATCTGGAACTTCAGAGGTTCGGCAACAACACAGCACGGGTTGCTCGACTTCAGGATACTTCGGCGAGACTCAGCGGTACAGCAAGCACATTCAAGTGGTAGAAGCCTCACACCGCCCGAGTACGCACGTAGGCAGCCTCGCTCCTTGCGGGCGCCAGCGATCAGCGCGCTAAGTCATGACGTGACAACGTCCCGCTAGCACAACGGCGGCATCCCAGGTCTTTCGTCGACTCTAGTAGCCGTTCATCTGAGCTTCGGCAGCTTCTGCACTTCACATCTGAACTCGGCAACCGTCAGCCAACAGCTTCCACAGTCCATCTTCCGCCGTATCGGCATACCACACGCTTGCTTGACTTCGAAGTCGCACTCCACTTGGTTCACCACCACCGACGTCGTCCGGATGCACCTTCGCTGAGACTGGGTAACTGCTTCCTAGATCCAGCATGTCAAAGGCAGTCGACCGACGAGGTTCGCCAGAATCTGAGCGGGCTTCGTCACAGTTGTATTTCTCGAACACGCGCGTGATGAATGCGCAATGCGCTGGGGCCGTCAGATCGCCCTCTCCCTTTGGTGCAATAGCAAGGAGCGGTTGCTCGAGTTTCCCGTTCTTGCAGAACACGCCAAATAGAGCAACATAGTGCTCTAAGTTACCCGTCAAACCGTCGTACATGGCGCCGCACACACCTGGCATGCCGACACCGATCATGCCCTCGACAAGCGCTTGCGTAGTAGCCAGGTAGAGCTTCAGGGTCTTCGAGCGGGTGGGATCTAGGGCAGACATCGCCCGGGTGATTGGGTCGTCGACCTCACTGAGGGGCATGTTGCGGTCGACGACCCACGCCATCCAGCGGTACATGTTGACTGCCGTCGGGTTGACAAAGCCAAAGGCGGAGAGAGATCCAGCCTGGCTGAGCTGATGGGCTGCGTAGTCCTCGACGTAATTGGGGTGCTTGTCCTTGAGATGGCTGAACAGGTTGGCGTAGCCACTTGAGGGAAGCTGCTTGCGACGCGTGCCGCAGTAGTTGCAGGCGTAGTAGTGGTCAATTGCCGCCGCGTAGAAGAAGCGACAGAGGTCGCGGTTCGTGGTCGAAGTCATAGCGTGGAGAACGGTGGAGGCTCAAGCAGGGCGAATAGGAAATGAGAGATTGAGCGCGCGAAGCACAGCCTGGTTGTGCGGTGGAGAAAGCTTGCAGTTGCCTCTCCAGAGCCACCCAAGTTGTCGTTTTGACCGGTCCGCGTGGACCGAGCCGACAAATATTATATTACCGATATATTGGTGTCGATATCAATAATAGGGCCTCATCATATATTACAATAGTTAATAATTCCGTACAAAAAATTGCAGTACTACTGATATGGAATAATTTTGTTCCTAGCACTGCTGCAGGCTACGGTTCACAGAGCGTGTAACCAACCGCTTGGTTTGCTGGTGGTGAATGAGTGCTGGATCTCTAGTCTCCGACTACAGCGAACCCGGTCCCATTCTGCAGCGCCTCTGAACCGCTGCTCTAACTAGACAGTAATCTGATATTAATATATAATCTCATTCTGAGCTAATACTCTAATAATAGCATTAAAACAGGCCTCGAGCGACACTAATAGTCTGACTATTAGCTAACTACTAGCTCATTATTATTGCCGGATTATTAGCCCTAGGTACCGCTACTATCTATCTCTGCTCACAATAGCACTTCACACATTCACGGCCTATGGAGCTGACTAGTGACGCGACTTGTTCTGGTTAATCCCGTCGGCGAGTCCTGCGCACACTTTCCACCGTCAGTTTATCGACAACTGTCGACTGGCTGGTGCATTCTGGGTTGAAAGTAGCCTCGGTGGCGGGTCGAGTTTTGACGCCTTCGCTCCGCTTGGACAAAGACGGGTCATGTTGTATTACTGGAGTATTATAATAACACTAATACTTGATCTCTCGGAACGCTTGTTCGACCACTATTGTGGAAACCGATTAGAATGTCTTATTGGATTGTTAATCCGCCGATTTAGTGGCTTAATAAGACCGACGACCCCCGATTTGATAAATCCGACCTCCTAATTAGACTGGGTTACCTCGATTTATACTCAAGATTACTACCTAGACTGACTTACAGAGTCAGAGCATGTGAGTCTGATTTACATTTTAATCGGACGATTAAGTCAGGGCCGGCTGATTTGCTTTCTATTCAGATGGAATGCCCGATGTGCAACCGGCATTCGCTCCTTGTAGGCTAAATCAGCCGCCGGACAACAATCGTTGCAGTCGCTCTTGGAAATGCAGTCAAGGCTACAGCACTAACATCAGAACTAAGAAGGAAAAGCCGCACGCTATAATACATGTAACTGAAATATGCAGGCGACGCGTTTAAGCGCGGTGTTGTCGCTGCATTTGGCGAGTCTCGGGCCGAGGGTACATGCATGTTGATCGAAATTGCTAGGCTGCACATAATTACGAGACCGATGAGCGATGTTTAACCGGCTAATTCATCAGGACAAACTAATCGGTTTTCACAATACATGGTCATAGGTCACACTTGCACATTGATGAGTGCTGCAAGTCTCAAGAAAAACACGTGCGAGCGCTCTCGATTGTTCTTGGGGGTGTTACCTTCGAGACTGGCCTGAAGCGCACGCATGCAGACGTCATGGGGAGCCCACAGCTCACCTAGCCGTGAACTTGAAATCCAAAAAATAGTATTAGTATTAATACCGGTAATACATGGATTTGGACGGTAATACCGTAAACCACGGGTTCAATGCAACACACGACTTCAGTGCAACACCGTAAAAAGTGTCAGTCGTCGCTTAAAAACAGTGCATGGATTAGATGCATGAGGATGACACACCATCTTTACTTTACTTTTTGTATAGAAAAGGCTGCACATTTTTTCAAATCCTAAAATTATGCGATACAGAACTTCCCGCCTTAGCCACAAAGGTGGGACCAATAAATCTTGCAAGGTTAAGAGAATTGCGAAGGGGGCTAAGTTTACTGATTTATTATGACTCTACCGCCTTATTGCAAAGAATCCGCATCTTGATGCAGGCAATATGCTCATGGATGCTTCGAGTGCTGCACAGTGCGGCCCGCACTCAGTGCGCATGCTGGCAACTTTGCACAATTCGAGCCCCTCCCCGACAGTCAGGCGAACGTTTTTGTCGGGATGCGAGGTCATTGCGGATTAATGGCAAATGAAGGCAGACACCACGCACGTAGTGCTTCACCGCAGTTAATGTTCATTTACAGCCTTTCATCTCCTACTTCCGCATGCATGCAAGCTTCCTGCGGTCGACACTTTCCCTCCTCATTTCAGTTAAATCAGTACGTGGTGAGTTTATGCACGGTTGGCCATGGATGCTGACTTCAGTGATTTGCACTACTTGAGCGAGGTTCCAAATTTTAGAGTCTCGTTACTGCGCCTTTAACACAACGTCACGACAGCACCTTAGGGCACCTATAACTTGGCTACAACACCTTTAACTGCGCTCATTGATCGCTCAAGCGCCTTTAAGGCTATAGCGCCTTTATCAGAGCCGGAGCTACTAAGCGTTAATTTGTTACGATCAATATCACGTGAGGTACGCTGTCATGATGGACATTAGCGCAAGCACGCTACATCTGAATAGATAACTACAGAACATGTAGTACGCGCTGACTTGTAGTACGCGCTGTCTTTCGCTTGAAGCTCCTCTCGTGTCCCGATAGGTACGCGAACCTGTCGGCAACTGCAGTTACTAATGTAGCTTCATGATACCAGCGGCGACGTGGTTAACCTTGTTGCTCGATTGTGGAGTCCTCGGTACTTAAGTACATGCTAGTTAGCAACAAGCTCTCGTCATTGCGCTCAAGTTACTTTATTTGCATTAAAATAATGGTGAAATGTCTGGAACACAGTGCTGCAGTGGCTGTAATTTTGATGTTCGAGGAGCCTGCGCCACTTTGTCTAGGAAGGCTTGTCGAATTCACCCGCAAATACTGAAGTTGAGCGATACCAATAGCTAAACTACTTCAGAGTAAGCGATGCGAGCAGGACTTACAACTGATGGTGCTGTACACATCGAAACATGTAAAGAAATAAACAAAAGTACAATAACAACATTGTAAAAAAACGCCCGATTGCGTTGATTTTGTTTAGAATCTGCTAGGTAGATTGAAGAAGCGAGGCATCCTCAACGTCACTAAACTGTCGACTACAGAGCAAGCACTCGAATCTTGCTCAAACTACAGAGCAAGCACTCGAATCTTGCTCAAACTTGGATGATTTCTCAAACTCTGGCGCGGTCCAGTAGCTTCCTATCAAGTGCACCACATGTCTCATGACGTCCGTCGAGATAACAATGTCTTCGTCGATTTGGTCGAGACGCTGCAAAATCTCAGCGTGTGTCTCGATACAGCTAGCAAAACGCTCTAGAGGAGGCTGGTGTTCGGAGCAATCGCACGTAATGTACCACAAAATTCGCAAGCGCAGTAGCATCTTGAAGTCCGCTGGCAGTCTCGACATGCGTCCGAAGCCATTTGCTCCATTAAGCACAGCATGAGCTTGAGCAATTACACAAACACCACAGCTTGATGCATCTAACTGCTTCGAAGTTTTTAGCCAAACCTTTTTCACTGGCGGGAACGCAAGAGGACAGCGAACAGGCTCATGTGGCATGCGCGCAGCAGAATTCCAACTTGCAATTTGCAGATTAAGATCGTCGTGCCACTTTATCAGAAAAGGCAGCATACCTTCCTCCCATTCTTGCTCGAGAACGCTTTTGGCTCCACACAAAGGATCGTAAAAGTAAACGGTAATTTCAGAACCGTAGTGGACCTTCGCAATAATCAGCATCCAGTGCGTATTCGACACATTCACCGGGAGAACGATAAATCTCGTTTTCGTGATGTCTTCGACTTGCTTCGTTGCCATATCTAGCGGTGTCTGCGGCCATTCAACCATGTTGACGAGAACATTTAGCAGCTTGACTCCATTGCGAGTATCACAGAGCCCCTACAGGCACATCAGAACCACGGAGTCGCTAAGCAGCCAGTCCCGAGCCACAAATCCCACCACACTGTCAAACTTGAGCGTCCTCAGTCCGGAAGGGAGTCGGTATTCAGTATGCAAAGAGGCATTGCGGTACTTGGCTATGACTTGGGATGCACAGACTTTGTCACGATTGTCGACGGTGTCATCACTTCCAACCTCAAGTGAGAAAAGCTCCACTTCCGCGCTGGTCTTCCAGGCTCGTTGCAACCACAGCATATCTTTCTCCCAGGCTGACAATGTTTTCTTCAACTCGTAGAAGTGCCTCATGCGGAAGATGGCACGGCTGTGCGCCGCATAAACAACAACCAATACATTAAACAACAAAACGTGAGTTTGCGGATACATGTAACAGTTGGAAAGTTATGGTACAAACCTTGAAAAGCGTGGTAGATCTCCGGGGCAGCTGAGAACAAAATCATGCTCGCCTGCGCGCGAGTTGTCGTGTGCGTGTTGCAACGTCGTACCGAGTCGATTAGCCTGCTGCCGCCGCGCCGCCAATCTCTCTTCGTGCTTGCGCTCAACGTCGAGCACACGCTCTAATGTTTTGGCAAGCGTTTGAGGCACCACAAAGTTATAATGAAAATCAGCTAATTGGGTGGGCTCTCTGCTGCACTGCGGCTCACGTCCTTCCAAGAATTTGTCCGTCATTTTCACCGGGTACGAATCGAAAGCTCGTTGGACAAGCTTAATATCTTGCGCGCATTGGCTCCACCGAATTAATTCGGCTACTGTGACGGGTGTAGACGGCCAGGTCTAAATCGCAAAACGGTCCTTTATGGTGCGGATTCGAGTTTGTTTCGTTTTCTTCTGAGGGCCCTTCCGTGGTTGAAGTGCCTGTAGTTGTAAGACAGCGATGCCACTGCTACTGGAATGCCCCGAACTCTCAACGCCTGCGACTGCAGGTCGAGATTCTTCTACTACAACCGAAGCGATTGGAATTTCCGCTCCTTGAATATTGGGTAGACTGCAAGGCAGACGGCTGATGGGTCGTCCAGCCACACTAGTAGTTTTACGCCGCCGTTGGTATGGATCTGAGCACTCTTGGAACTGAATCGTTTCTACTGCGTCTCTAGGTTCGTCATTCTCTTGGATCTCTTGGGCTGCATCAAATTGATCAATCAGCTGGCAGTCGTCCGTTTCACAGTCAGCCGTATCCTCGACTCCATTGCTTGTAACACTGCTGTCAGCACTATTTCGAAGGCGCACACAGAACCATGATGCAAGATTCTTTAACTCCGCAAGCCGCTTGTAGAACTCTTGCGTTGACAGCCGTGACATTGTATCCAGCATGTCCTCCGTCGCTGCTCGCGCGTAGCAATACTTTTCGCTCTCAAAATAACCACCATGTCCGCTTGCTCTCCGCTACGCAGTCGTACATAGCTAACTTTGTCTCGCTTTCTGGTGTTGTTACTTTCTAAGTCTCCCATAAGAGACTGGATTGCTCGGGGTGCTGCAGGACCAAAAAAGTTGAAATCCGGCGGGCGTAACTTGATCAAGCCCAGTACGGAAGTGAGTGCAACACAACTTGCAGTAAAAAATCCAGTACACAAACTTCGCGCAGCCATCATACACCATCGATTATCCACAGCCTCGTCAGGCAAATACAGCTTGTGTAATCCATCTCGGACTACCAGCATGAGGTGGCGACAAGGGAGTCGAATACTGGAAAAGAATAGACACGAGCATTTCCACAAGTTGCTATCACACTTGTATGCGCGGTACCTCGTGTTCACTTGCCACGTGTGGTCACCAATATCTTCGCAAGTAGCATTCGGCATGTCGTTGTGTAGAACTAGCCGAGCGCCGCCGCTACGCGGCGGTGGTTATAGGTTTGGTCCCAGATGTGTGGCATCCCCGCCTCCGCTGCGCTCCGGCGGGCTTAATTCATACAATAACCAAGTGCAAAAATTTGACGATTGGAGGAATCGGATCCTCACTGTGGTGAGTGGTATTCAGGTCACTGACCACACCGAGCCATTTTGTAATGGGCTACTCTGTGGGTGATTATACCTATTAATAAGTATTAAGTAAGTCACAATCCACACAACAAAATTCTTTTAACAATTATAGTAAACGTAAAAGAAACTTATCAACAAAACCAAGTACTCGACATGCATTCGCATACTTACGCACATTCACTTGCTTATTACGGAGTTGAAAATCGCTGAAATGCAGACGATACGATGGTAAGTCAGAATCTTTGCACACACATCGCACACACACACTTTTATGGCAACCACAAAAAGCAACTTATGAGCAAACCAAATTGCCCAACATGTGCGGCATACGCATTCACACCTA
This sequence comes from Phytophthora vignae f. sp. vignae, assembly GCA_016169955.1. Taxonomy (NCBI): domain Eukaryota; phylum Oomycota; class Peronosporomycetes; order Peronosporales; family Peronosporaceae; genus Phytophthora; species Phytophthora vignae. Next base: position 246,306 of record JABJUM010000046.1, read on the forward strand.
CCGATCCAACGCTTACCTGATACTTATCGAAATGCAAACGATATGGCAGTTAGTCTAAATCTACGCCACACACCTCACGCACGTGCTGGTTTACTCAACACACACCTCACTCACTTACTTACTTACGTACTCAATCAGTAGTAAGCCATTACAAAACTTTTTGTTCTTCCTTATCTTCTTCATTTCGGAGTAGCACGCCTCCGCTCCGCTTCGGCGGGCTCAACAGGCTAATGAGAGCCTGGTCGTCGCGTTAACTTCGCTCTGATAGTGTTTACTTTAAACAAATGGCAAGTCAAAAAAAAAGTATACGGTGCGACTCGAACCCTCGGTTCGCAGCATGAATCTGGGCGCGCATACCACGGCGCCAGCTTGTAAGGAACCAATCTTCCTTGTATTAATGCTTAGAGTACTAAATACACACAGAAGAAGAGGTGACTCTGAGTTGGCCAGGTAGCTCACACACAAATTTGAAAACAATAGCAGCTGTAAAACCAAAGGATATGTATTATAAAGCTGTCTATAGATCAAAAATTTGTCTATACACGATGTTGCTGGTGTACGCGCCGTCATCTTCTTCTAAGTCTGGATACTCTATGAGAGCTCTGAACTTGGAACGCGCGGTAACGCGAGAGAGAGCCACATAAAGCTGTCCATGTGAAAAGCATGGTGACGCGAGGTACAGTCCCAGATTCAGCACGGTTTGTCCCTGAGCCTTGTTAATTGTCATGGCGAACGCCGGTTGCACAAGAAACTGCTTACGGCGTAACCGAAACGGAAAGTCGCGAGTGTCATCTTCACTTACGAATACAATCTGCGGAATGAGTACGTGTTGGCCTCTGCGCTCTCCCTCCATAATGGTTGCGTGAATGACATGCTGTTTTAGCTTCACAACCCGTAAGCGCGTTCCGTTGCACAGACCGAGGTCAGGATTTAAGTTCCTCATCATCATGATAGGAACCCCCTCCTTCAGTATCAGTCTGTGTGGCGGAATTCCGTTGATGTTGATCGTATGAAGCACCTCCTGCTCAAAAAAATCGCCGCTCATGTCGTCCTCCACCGCGTCAACTGACAGATACTCGCGGGCCGTGGTCGGTAGTCGTTCCGAGACCGCAGCATTGATACGATGTACCATGGCGTTGGTAGTCGTCAGAATGGTTCGGTTTGCAAAGTACTCGTCGGTCGCAATCTCGGGGTTGTTCACGTCGGCGTACATGTAATCGATCATTCGTTCCATTCCTCGTGGGATGGCGTCTGGGTTAATGTCTGCGTCCTGGTTGGGCTCGTCGGGAGGGTTTTCAATGAGCATGTCGATTGGTATCTTCATGTAATCCCCGCCCAGAGTCGGGTTCACCTCGTGTCTACCCTCCCCAACTTGTAGCAAGAAATCAGAAAACTCCTGCATGTCTTCGGCACTCGTACCGTCATCCGCGGAGCGCACACGCATATTTTCGGTGAGGTGGACCTGCTGAAAATGACGCCATAGCGGTGACATCTTGAGGCAAGCATCAATTGTCTCGGCAGGCGTCCCCCTCTTAACAACAGGCAGAATTTGCCGGAAGTCTCCCGATAGAACAAAGACCTTCCCTCCAAACGGCTCGCGGTCGTTGTTCATCACGTCCCGAAGGGTGCGGTCCACAGCTTCGAACGCGTGGCGATGTGTCATGGGTGCCTCGTCCCAGATTATCAAGCTGGCTCTCTTAATAAATTTTCGCAAGTGAGACTGTTTGGATATGGAGCAGGTGGAATGCTCGTGTAATTTCAGCGGGATCTTGAATGTTGAATGCGCCGTCCGTCCGCCCATTAAGAGGAGAGACGCAATACCACTTGATGCAACCGCGATGGCTATCTTCCCATCAAGACGCACCCGTGCAAGGATATTCCGAAGTAAAGTAGACTTCCCAGTCCCCCCAGGACCATCAATGAAGAACAACTTGTTGCTGATCTCCGGTTGATTGACCGCTCCAATGACTTGGTCGTAAATTTCCCTCTGGCCGGCGTTCAGCTGCTCTTCCGTCCGAACGATGTCTTCCAATGCCGCGTTGTTGTAAGCAGTTAACTCGCGACGAATAAGGCTGTTTTGTAGTAGCGAATCCTTCACCAACTCCGGGAAATGCTTCAAAGGAGGAAGGTCAAAGTCGGCCACACTGTACCCACTAACCTGGAGGAGATCGTGAATGTCTTTCAAAGTCTTGAACATAACGACGTGGGTTCGAATCGGCTCCATCACCTTGTGATGCGTGCAGGCGAAGTCTTCCGACAGATCATCGAAGAACCGGTTCCACAATGCACGAACATTAGTTGGCATGGAATACACCAAAATTGTAGCGAACAATTGGCGCAATTGTTTCCCCATCTCGAAACTCGCGGCCTCAGTCATGCAGGCGTACCATTCCGCGTTATTGTCAAGATAACCCGCACGAACCGCAGCCTCCTTGAAGTTAGCACACAGCTTACCGTCCACCGTCCTCAAATCCTCGTATGAAGTCGGGCCCCTGCGGTGACTCAGCATCACACGGAGATGAAAGCGGTCGATGTCTCTCGGGGACACGTGAATCATTCTTCCGAGTGCAGCCTGGTAATTTTTACGCCGAACCCACCGCTTGTCCTTCCAGCAAAATTTCCGTGGGATGTCTTGATACAGCATCGTCTTCGCTATTTGGTTTTCAGGTGCATCGCTCGCACAAAGCTCGAAGAATCGCGTCAACATCGTGTCACCATCACGCCGAATTACGTCGTTTGGATCCTCGTCAGATTGAAACACAACGACTTGCTTTCCCTCCAGATGCACAGTAAGCTGCTCCACGGAATGGGTCTTTCCTTGAATGGATTGTCCAAGAAGACGCATGCAGGCTTCAACGGGCGATATACCGAGCATTCAGGTATCGAATCACCTCGTTTGGTTCGTCGCGTGGGTTCGAGCCCCCCTGAGAACAATTTCGCACTGCTTGAACAGTGAGTACAGCTTTGTCTGAACCCTTGTACACGTACTTGTAAAGATACTTCACGGCTGTGATACCGGTACACACCTCGACGTTTATGTGGCAGTTGTACTTCTGAGAGAGGTAGGGGTTGTAGGGTACAACCCACTGATTGGCAGTTTCATTGTCGTACTCACGGTTGCGAAACTTTAGCACACCCGCAGGACGACGACGACGCCTGTACTCAGCGTATCCGTTAACGTTGGCGCGAGTGGCCTCGATCAAAGGCTTAGGAAACCCTTTCGAGCAGCGGCCGTCCTTCATGCAGGCACAGTTTGGGTTCTGACTTCCACACGGACCGTGCATCATGCAAGTCATAACCGTTTTGTACAGCTCGGGGTTTGTAGCCTCATCTGGTATTTCAGCGGAGACCAACTTGTCAATGATCTCGCGCGCACGTGGTTTGTCCTCGTCGGCCAGTATGATGAGTATGTGGGCGTGTGGAAGACCCCGCTTTTGAAACTCTACCACGTGAATCCGAGCCAGAACGCGTCCCAGCACCCCCTCGTCCAAATCAACCAGAAGTGACCGAAGCTTTTGGTCCCAAACGCGAGCAACAATGTCCGGGCGATCTTGAGCTGTTTGACCTTCAGGAAGTTGACTAACAATCTCCTCCCACTCGGGGTTGCAAGTTTTTGTCAGAAAAACGTCCGGTTTGCCGAATTCACGAACAATAGCCATAGAATCTTGGTACGACCGATACATCTGACGGGGGCCACCGGTAAATGTCGCAGGAAGGATAATTTTCTGCCCAATGCGGTTCAGAAAGTTTGGCTCGCGCTCCAGTGTTTGAGTGCTGCGATTGAACTCAGAAAAGGTCGCGTCGACATCGCCCAATTCAGTCGGCTCCTCATTCAGATAAGCGTCCTTGACACCCGTGTACAGATCGGCCCGGAGCGTTTTTTTGTTGTTCGATATCCACCGTAACGTTTCTTGCTCCACCTTTGCCCGCTGGTCGACGCACCACTGCTGAAATAGACGCCCTCCTTGGTGCAGTACAGAACCATCCTCTTTAGGGAACAGTCTGTAAGCAACGTGTTCACGAAGAGACATCTTCGTGTTACGGCGATATTCTTTACCATCGGCGTACTGGTCTGTGTATGTCCACCCAAGTTCACCCCGCGGAAACAGCAACGGGTACTGAAGCGGATCATACATCGGGTTCGTTTCGAAAATGCGAAGGAGGCTGTTCCGCGCCGTGTGCAATACGATGTCTCTCTCCTTGTTAAAGTTTCCGTCGTCAACGATGACAGCTCCAACCTCGTTCACGGTGGGCAAGTTGGTAGTCCGCGACCTGCGTTTGTCGGCATGGAGCTCATACTTCAGGTCTAGGACACTCTTTCCTTCCTCAATGCTCTGCCGGAGCTTGTCTGCGTGCGATAGAAACTGCTGAGCGAACGGGTTGTAAGCTTTCATCATCCGCTCGAGTGTCGTAAGCTTTTCCACATCCAGCTCATGAAAAATGCCCTTTCGGCGCTCCGCTCTCTTTTTCAGATCGTCGTCCACGATGTAAATCTGCGCAAACTTGGCTGGGGTGAAGTCCACACCATTCTGCTCCATGCGCGGAAGCAGAGACCCCAAGTAATGACACATAGCGCCTTGGACTCGATACGTGTACACACCGCGTTGACCTTGGACTGAAGTATCCTCCCGCACCCCTCGAACGCGAACACCGTCACTACGCGCGACTCCGATCGAGGTGAACGCAAAAACCTGGTTGTAGGCTCGGATCAATCGCCTGAATTCCGGATCTTTGTAGTACTCAAGCAGATAGAACGGGACACGCAGCAACGGAGAGAGCCGCACTCTCCCCGCAAGACAGCAAGACACCTCCGACTCGCCGGGCCACTTCCAAGCTCCACAAAAGCCGCACTCATACATCGCGGGGAGCACGTGATGACCGTTTGATATGTTCTTGCCCGATACCTTGGACTTGTTAAAGTTTTCGTGGTTAGTAAGCGCATGACCTCGACGAACACACTTGCGACGGATCCGAGCAGCTTCCTTTCGCGCTTCGTCCTGCTCCTCTTTGCGTCGAACACGCTCTTCATCGTTTTCCTCCTGATCGTGCTCGGGAGCGAGTCCAGCACGTAACTCTCGACGGCGCTGGGTGTTCCGCTCGCGCTGAGAGTCTAGTTCTTCTTGCGATATACCCGCACGGTGTGTGCGCTGCCGCTCAGCTGCGTTATCTCTCATGGTTTGCGCACTCGCGGTTTGTACTGGAATATCACTCAGGCGACCTCCTTCATCGTTTAGAGCGGCCAATTCTTTGTTTAATCTGCTCTTGTGACTACTAATTCGACTGAGCCTTCGTCGCTTTGCAGCGGGTTCTTCTTGCTCACTTGGAGGACCATTTGCGAGCTGGCAGTCCCTCCACGCCTGTTCAATCTCCGCGCGAGTCCTCTTCCGTTTAGTTCGCGCCATGCCTGCGAACACGTAAACGTGACGCATTAGACATAAAGCCCAAGCACACTGCACGCAGCAGTAAACGTTCTATTGCCGAATAGCTTGTGGACGTCTTTTCGTACTACCCGGGTGCGCTTGCTCCCATCAAGGTTTACTATCTCTTAACGAAGTAACCGACAACGTACCCACAGTCACAGGCCTGACGGCCCGGAGCGGTGTCATTTTAAAAGTCGGCAGGTCCGGGTTGGGCGGCCGGGCAGTACTGAGTGGCTTCGTGCGATATCCTTTGCCCCGTACAGGTTAACCGACCCTGATTGGTTTAAATAGCTCGGCTCAACTGGCGGGTACTGATTTAGTAACATTTATGGCCAATAGGCAGGCGCTATTTGTGCTCTCGCTCAGAGTGGGCGGTGGGCCGGGGCCCCTTGCACAGTACCTCCCAGCTTACGCTGGGCGAAATGCCCTATAACCAGCGCCGGGACCTTAAGGGCCCTTGCCAGGAGCCTCGGATTATCTGTGTGTAGTGGCGGAGGCTAATATGCAGTATTACATGCATACACGCAGCGTACCTTGTCTGATCTCTCGCTGCCGGCGCCTCGAGCTTTGAAAATGGCGCCAAAAAGTATTATCTAAAGTGGACCACTTAGTTGGTGTGGTCAACAAAAACTAAGTAGCAGCTAATTAACGACTAAGTATCCACAGCAAAAACCAAATTTCAGCCAATGATAACGCTCTATTTTATGTTACACTTTCTTGTTGTGCTTCGCCCGGTAGCGGTTCACCTTGCGGACGCGCTTGCCGGCGCGTCTGCGCGGCCTTTTCTCGCCGCTGGGAGGAAGAGATGGCGGCTCCGGCAGCGGGCCCATGGTCGCAGCCACCAGGGCCATGCGTTCCTGGCGTGGGTCTGGCCGCGGCTCCGGTGGCGTGGGCACCACGGGCGTGCTCACGTCTGGCCAGTACTGCAGCACCTCTGGCCCGTTGGCGCACGCGTTGCAACGGCGAGCGCCGGTCCTGGCGTCGGGCTTCGCATAGGCGCTACCGGCAAGCAGGGCCTTGCAGCACCCACACACCTTTAGCTCGAGGCGGTCCATGCCGAGCGGTGGTGGCACGATGCGCGCCTTGCAGGTAGCGCAGCTGAACGGGTCCATTGGAGAAGTGAAACGGTGGTTATTACCGCACACAGTATAGACCAATCATTTTAATTCCGATTACTGGCCAATATGCCGCCTTCGCTACGCTCGGCAGCAAAATGTTGCTTTTGCCATTTCTGGGTTCCTTTCTGGGGGCCGCTTGCCGCCTTCGCTGCGCTCGGCAGCATATCATATTTCAAGGGATTCGTACTTAGCGAATAAGCGTGACGATTTCTGTGACGGACAACGTCGTTCCGATTGACTCTTTAGATGTCGAGCTCTTTCCGGACCAAAGCATAAGTGTAATCGCTCAGTCGTGCAGATGCAGACCTTAAGAACTTCGGTACAGCGCCATGCTGCCGTGAGTGCGACGCGTGCCAATCGAGCGTAGATGTGAACTGCCGAGTAACGGCAAGCTGATGAGCCAGTAGACCGCCGAAACACTTGTCGATACGAGGTCGGTCGCCGATAAACTCCTTTACCTGGCGCCAATTAGACTCGATCCTGTTTGTCGTCGTATTACCCGCGGAAAAGAACTGACCTCGAGCGTAGTTGACCCACATATCCACACACGTCTTCCAGTTCTCGTCAAAGTATTTCAGCAAAGCAGGAACTTCATCGCGACAGAAGTTTGAAAAGTCCGCATAGCGCGCCTCGAACATTGACTTTGTGTAGCTGTCAGCCAGAACAGAAAAAGCGAACTTACATACAGATTTAACAATCACGCTGCAAATATTTTCGGAAAACTGTTTACCTTTTCAACATGCCAATGAACATCGCCTCGAGGGCATCACGCTGGGCGAGCTTGAGGTTGTATGATCGCTGCGAAATTATCTTCCGCCAGTATGTCATGGCATGAAACTGGCATAACAGCACCTTAGCATCCGGAAAGCAGGCTTCGATGACAGCCCACTCTACGAAGTCCTTATCAATCACAAATGACTGGATGTTTGACCACCGCGGATTCTTGTCTTTAAAAATCTCGAATATGGCCTGAGTAGTGTCAAACTTCTCGTTTGAAGCAAGGAAGTCAACAACAGGAATGCCGCGCCCGGTGGAAGTTGTTACAACCAGCCCTCCTGTATATTGATAATATAGACATATATATCAAGATGTTAATCCATACAGGTTTCACCGAGGAATATTGTAGTTCAGCTTACCTAAATGAAACCCGAGGTTATTTGTGCCATGGGTCCAGTCCATGACAAGACTGTCACCCCACAATTCGAAGCAGCGTTTTTGGTAAGCTGTCTGCGTGACTATGCCGATGGTGATGCCTAGCTCGTTCTTCAGCACGGCAGCATCGGCTCCTTAATGATTGCTCAGTGCGTCAAGCATGTTTTTCAACCTGATCTCGGGTGAGCTTCGGCTTTGCAGCCTTGTTACTACGTTGCGTGCCTGCTGGGGTGTAACAGGTCGTCCTACAGAATAAATACAAGCAGGATATTAAAAACTCTGCGATTGACAATTTAGTAAAGTAACACCGCAAAACTTACCGCGACTATCTGACAGAAATGCAGTAATGCATCTGGCCTCGGCACGTGCGTCCACCATGCTTGCCAACGTATCAAGCACGTCGGGGCGGACATCGACCGATGCTGCTCCTAGGTAGGAACTGGACATCTCGGGACTTAAAGGATGCGTATGCGCTTTGTTCCACAGCTCGTTCGTCTGGGTCAGGGCCTATACGCTGATGATCCGCACCACAGCTGAGAAACGATCGTCACCTCTGAATAGAATAGGGATAGCATTCGTGTCCTTGGCCGTTTGGAAGCTGATGCGACGAGCAGCTCCGATCCACCATGGCAGAAGCTGCATGAACACTTTAAGCAGATCCCCTCTTGAATTATCCAGCCAGCGCTTCATAGAAGCATGAGTGCCTTCGACCGTTGACGTACTCAGTGTACCGAAGTGACAGAAGCGGTTAGTCCAGCACTTCACAATTTTTTTCTTGTACGGCCACCACTCCTTGTCGAGATATTTCCCCATACTGCTGGACAGATCACGAAGTCCAGCGCTCCTTGTGTTGAGCTCCTCCTCCGTCTCCGACGCGACCGTTTGGTAGAACTTAGCCATGAATATATCGGTGGCCAAACTGTTCTTCTTCTTCTTCTTGCCGATGGCCACCGAGTTCTGCACGTCGACCTGGCCGATTTTCTTCTGCGCCTGCGCGAGTACGTTGCGGTTGATATGCCACTGGCACAGCAGTTTTGCCGATGTCGGAAACACTGTCTCCGTTGCGTTTGTGCAAGCAAGCTCGCGGTCCGTCAGGATCACGCGGGGCATGGGAATCGAGTTGACAACCAGTAAGTCTCGCAGCTTTGACAACGCCCATGTGTAGTCTGGTTCAGCTTCGCCAGGGATCCAAATCTGCGCCAGCGGGAGTACCGTGTTCATCCCCGTGACTATGATAGCGTTGAATAGGGGCATGTGGTACTTGTTTGTCTTGTAGGTGCAGTCAATGACAAGTATGTCCATGAAGTAGCGCGCCAAGCTGGTAGTTTCCGGGTGAGCCCACATCAAGTACTGTAGGCGGTTGGCAGAGTCCGTCTCGTAGCTGTAGTGGAAATTCTTGGCCTCGAGCAATTCAAACAGAGCCTCCACTGAGGTACTCGAAGCCAAAATCTCCGAGCGAGCCTTGCCTTTGGCGTTGGTGATGTCCTTTGGAATAACCAGCGTATCCTCATCCCTTGCCAACATGGTGGCGTATATTCGAGATGTAGACACGCCAGCTTCCGACTGAACGCTCACGAGATCCGTTTGGGTCAGCTCGACTTGAGCCGTACGCCGAGCGTCTCGCTGGCGATGTGCGACGTGGACTCGGACGTCGAACGAGGGTGGGTGGTTGTGCGTGTGGCTACCGTCACGCGTGTACGCGATTCGCCATGAGCCGGAAGGCTGACCCGGGTCGACAGCGACAATCTTAATGCGCATCTTGCAGTTGATGGCTTTGGATCGGCACATCTTGCGCACCCGATCGGCCTCCGTGAGGTTGCGTGTGTTCTTCGGTCTTCCAGCTCGATCACAAGCGAATCCACGCTCAACGATTTCCCCCGCTTCGTTTTTCTTGACCCGCTTTCGAGAGACAGACGTTTATCTTGTGACGCCTCATCCACTCGTGCAAAGCTGCTTCTGCGTCTTGTTCCGACGGATACACGAGCGGCGGAGGTGCATCGATGGTGTACTCTTTGTCCGACGGTGGATGCGCCATCCGGACGCCGACGGAGAATTGATAGATGTGGTCTTTGCAATGCGGGTGTTTGGAAAGTGGGCTTTGGTGGCTGCTTTGTGGTGAGCGGTTACTTCTCCAGTAGTTATTTAAGAATGCTGCGGCGTTTATTTTTACTGTGGGCCGAGCGGTTTCTTCGCTTCTCCTCCGTGAACTGAAGATAGATCGATCGGACGTGTGCTAAGATTTGATTCACCTCTAATAAAATACATCAAGTCCTTCTTAAAGTCCCCATGATATCGATGGCAAACGCCACTCGATATTGCCACGTATCATCATGGTCAAACGACACATAATGATGCGAGCAAGGGTAAGTAAGATACGTTGTAAGATTCGCTGCTTTAACTCCACTGTCAATATCGTATGTCATGGCTACAGCTGTAGGTTCGTGCTCTGTACACGGGCGCTCCGTAATGGGCGCTCCCTAGATTCTCCCAGGGAAACTCGGCAGCAAGATAATCTCCGTTGTTGCACTTGCAGCGATACTAGCACGCTGATTCGAAGTACTGCTCCGCCTCTGGCGAGGCACTCGGTCCGGAACGACCGTAGAAAGCCTCCTTACTGTAGACGGTGCTGCAACACAAACATACAAACATTTCAATATATAGGTCAGATGGTCCAGACACAATTCATCAGCGTTTACTATTGTCATACCTGCTTCCGACGTTGGATTAGACTTTGAACGCTTCTTGGGAGGTGTGCGAGATAGCGATCTATGCCGTTTGCGACCGGCTAAAGCCGATGGAAGCGATAAAGCAACAAGTTAAGTAAAGTTAAAGAAATAACAAATACAGAAACGTCGTAGCGTCAAACCTGTTTGATTCTCTAGACCACGAGCACTTTCGTACTGAAGACTTGCGTTGTTTTGATCAGGAGCGTTTGTAGTCGGCTCAGAAGCGTCTTCCGCCTCGGAGCAGCTTGACAGACTAATGATCTCGTCTGGAACTCTGCAGTGATCCTCGGCACCGTCTTCATACCTTGAGCAGACGTTTGCCGAGGTAGGATCGCGTTCAGTAGGCCTTTCAGGAGCGTCGCCTCGTGGAGGTGGCTCCTTACGCCGCATGCTTGCTACGATGAGGCCAGGAATAGCTTGATGCAGTTTTGTCGATAAGGCGAGCTGCCCCAGCCAGTCACCATAAATACTTTACCGTTATTTTGTAAAATAACGTTTGATTAATGTACATCACACAGTACGTTATGGTGCTTAAGGCGCCTTTAACTGATTATCGTCGCGTTGTATTAACTTTAACGGACTCAGAAAATCAGACCAGATTTTTGGGGTCAGTCAAAACCAACTTTGCTAAGCTTGCTGAAGACGCATTGACACTGCGTGTTGCACATTCTTAAGAAAAAATATTCGAAGTGGACGCTACTTTTTTCTTGCTTGAAAAGGAACGAGCGCAGAATTTAAAAATAATGGTCGCTTGCAGAGACTTGACCTGATGATTTGTCTCCGGTTGTTTTGAAAGAACTAAAGCGCCTATAAGAGAGCGATAATGTCTACAGAATCGACGCAATTCGAGCTTGCTGTTAGGAGTATTGTTACAGCAGTCACATGCATGCAGCTACTACAGGGCAACCGCAAAGACAGCAACTTCGAGGAGGAAACCTGGTAAGTAGACGTGATGTGCATCACATCCTCCCGTTGAAAAATATGTGGACCACTTGTGGTTACTCTATACATGCATTTACTATAGGCTACTGGTTACATAACCTAGTTACACAGTGCGATCTGGCGAAACCTAGGTGTTATAGAAAGACATCGACCAAAGAGGTGAAGACATCTCGGCCTTGGTGGCGGCAAGAGCCAACTTTGAGCTCGAATTGCTCAGCCGATACGTTGAACTAGACAGAGTGACTACCCTCACTTTAAATGGTTAGCGTTGATTCTCACATATATATTAACACTTGCTGGAAGTGGCTTCGATTTAAATATCGATCTTTTCGACCTACCCCCGAAAACCAGCATTTTGAGGTCTGGACTTCTGAGTCCCGCAGAGTTGCTGTAACGGGATCGCAAATTTTATGTCGTTTACTTAAGTAGTTTTTACGCGGTAAAAACTCAGAATTTGCTAACAATTTGTACTAGTATAGGGAAGGAACTTTTTGCACGTGTTGCATTGAACCCGTGGTTTGCGGTACAGTTCTGTACATGTACGACCTTGATCTGCGAACCTTACTCATCAGAATTTCAGCCAATCCCCGTTCGCAATCTACCCCTCTAAGTACGTCGCTTAATTGGTTGCCACGCAGCGCACTTTAGCTTCCGTCTCCACTGCCGCTTCAAGCTCAACTGCCATGAGCGACCACGACCACCAGCAGCAAGAGCCCCACCCGCAGGAGCACGAGCACGAACACGAGCATGAGCAAGATCACGAGACCGACACGACGCCCAAGAAGGCCAAGCAGGGCTCGGGCAAGCGCCTGAACGACAACCAGCGCGTGGAGATCATCCAGATCGCCGAGAACAGCAAGATCTCCAAGCGCCAGCTGGCCGAGAAGTTCGGCGTGAGCGAGGCAGCCATCCGCAAGCTGCTGCTCAAGAAGGACGAGGTGCTCAAGCGCTACTACGAGACGCCCGAGGAGCTGCGCGGCCTGCGGCTGCGCGGCAAGAGCGTGCGCTACGGGAACGCGGCGCATGGGTTGGACGATGCCAAGGCCGTAGCGGCCGCTTACAACGGCAAGACGACGACGACCAGCCACACGCTTGGGGTCCCCGCCCACGTTTACACCAACAGCAAGAGTCTGTACCCGCCCGACGACCCGTGGAAGCACGGATTGAACGCCATGCTGGCCAAGGTCTCGCCGTTCCTCAAGGGGTTCACGCAGAGCAAGGGGCAGCTGGACTCGGTCAATGTGCTGGATGCAGCTCTGGCTGCATCGGCGGATCAGGCGACTGTAGAGGGGTCGATTGGTGTTGAGGACGCAACAGGTGAGGTGGACTGGATTGGTTTCTCGCGCATGCTGCGCGACGTCCGACGCGCCATTCACAGATACCCGGAGACGGGGTACCAGGAAGTGCGCACGCAGGCGTTTATCAAGCGGTTCTGCGAGCAGGCGCTGCATATCCCTGGCAAGAACATCCGCGAGATGGCGCTCACGGGTCTTGTAGTGGACGTCTGCCATGACAACGCTACCATTTCGTCATCGGACAAGCGCAAGCTGCCTGTGATCGCGTTCCGTGCGGATATGGACGCCCTTCCGATTGAAGAGCTGAACGAACACCTGCCCTACTGCTCCACGCAGAAGAAGGGGCGAAAGGAGCTTCGCAAGCGCAAGAAGCGGAAAACCTCGAGTCCGCAGTCTTCGCCACCGAAGGTTAAAGAAGATGAGGAGGAGCTCCAAGCACCGCCCGACCCTGCGCCGTGCTGCGTTGTGAGCACCGACGAGAATACGAGCGCTCCAGCAACGACACTTCCAGCACCATCGACTATCACCACACAAACGGTTGGCGCTCCACCTGCACCCGGCGCCACGGCTGATGACGATGACAGTGAATTCCAGATTTCTACTGCTGCAGCGCACATGTGCGGCCACGATGGTCACATGGCCATGGTACTCGGACTCTGCGCTCTGGTGGTGCGTAACGCGCACTTGCTGCCCGAGGATACTTTTGTGCGCTTCATTTTCCAGCCTGCTGAAGAGGGACCCGGTGGAGCTATGAAGATGATCGAGGATGGCGCTCTCATCGATGTGGACGAGGTGTACGGGGTGCACAATGCACCTTTCCCTCTGAACAGCATTCACGTTCGCCCTGGAGCTGTTATGGCTCACGAAGTGGAGTTCTCCATCGACATTCATGGCATTGGAGGCCACGGATCCGCCCCGCAGCAGTGTGTGGATCCGATTCTAACCGGCGCGGCCGTGGTGCAGGCGCTGCAATCCGTCGTGAGCCGCTCGCTGTCGCCAATGGACACGGCCGTGGTCTCCGTCACGCAGTTCCGCGGTGGCGACGCTAACAATGTGATCCCGTCCAGCGCGTACCTGGCCGGAACCATTCGCGACTTCGACCTCCAGATCGCTGAGAAGATCAAGAGCCGCGTGGCCACGTTGGTTCACTCAACCTGTGCAGCTTACGGTGCCACCGCCAGCGTGCACTTCCTGGACGGCTACGCGCCTGTGATCAACCCGCCGGTGGAAACTCGCAACGTGCAGCAGGTCGCCATGGACATGGGGCTGTTCGTGAGCGAGGAGGGGTTACCGCTCATGGCGGCCGAGGACTTTTCGTACTTCCTGCAGGAGCGCAAGGGCTGCTACTTCTTCCTGGGCACGAAGGAAGCAGGCGACGAAGACAAGACGCGCGCACTGCACTCGAACCACTACGACTTCAACGACAAGGCCATCCCGGTCGGCATCCGCTTGTTCCTGGGCATCCTGCAGTCCCGCTTCAACTGCGAGCTGTACAGCCTCGAGGAGATGCAGGCCTTCCAGGTGGCCATGGAGCGTATCATGATCAACGTGAGCGCAGTTCTTTAACCCACAAGTGGACATCAGTGGACACATAAATGGACCTTTTTAACAGTAAATCGTCCAACACCCCATGATTGGTTGAAATCCCAACAATAATTGGCGACCGCACAATATATTGTTGGCGTCCAGCAGCAGCAGACGTGTTGGTAGCATCATGGCGGACCGGAAGCTCAGCGGACGGCAGATAACGGGGCTCTTCTACACCGAAGTGGACCGCGCGCCGTCTGTCGTTATGGTCGAAGAGGACGCGGATCCGGCCACTTTGTTCCGCTGCAAGTGCGGCAAGACGCGCACCCAGCGGCTCAAGCACGGATACTCCAACCTGGTGCAGCACGTGCTGGTCAAGCACCCGGAGTGGGTGGCGGCGGCCACGCGCGAGGCGCATCCGAGCCCCGTTCCTGCCGTGGCCAACAGCGTCAAGTCGCCATCACCGAAGAAGAACGGCAAGGCGAAGGCGCAGACGGCGGAGGTGGACGACAGTGACGCAGAGACCAATGAAACAGCGCTGGATAGCAACGAAACCGTCTCCGAGTTGAGTGAGGAGGAAGTGAAGACTGCGGTGAAGGCTGAGCGCTCGACTGAGCCCAAGTCGGTGGTGCAGAAACGATCGAACTACTTGTCGTGGGACGACTACTTCATGAGCGTGGCGTTCCTCAGTGCAATGCGCTCGAAAGGTTGGATACGGGAGATTTGGTGGTGGGAGTTGAAGTGGAAGGTGTTCTGATAATCTTTGTGTTCCATTGTCTCAGATCCGTCGACTCAAGTTGGGGCATGGTAAGCGCTGCTGTATTATTTTGCCATGGGGGTTTGCTGTACATGCTGACGGGTGCTGTTGTGGTGTTGGGCTTAGCATCGTCAACCCCGAGCGAAAGATCGTTGGAATCGGGTACAATGGTTTCCCGAATGGATGCGGCGATGACGATTTACCCTGGGCCCGCGAGAGTGAGACCAACTCCCCGCTTGACACGAAGTACCCGGTAAGGCTGCATAGTGACTGGGCATCGTTTTCTTGTCTTCCGATGCTGATTTTCGTTTTGGACTCCGGTTGGATGCAGTATGTTTGCCATGCAGAGATGAACGCGATTTTGAATAAAAACTCCACCGACGTGAAAGGATGCACGGTAAAGACACCTTGCGATATGGCGCAGGGTTTGCTCACGCCCACTAGTCTAATCCTTATCAACTTGTATGCTCAGATTTACGTGGCGCTTTTCCCTTGCAATGAATGCGCCAAGCTCATTATCCAAGTACGCAAACGCGCTGGACTTACCGTGCTACCTTGTTCCTCTGAATGTCTAACTGTCCTTGGCATTGTTTGTGTGCGTTCGTTTAGAGCGGCATCTCACGAGTCGTATACTGCTCCGACAAGTACAACCAAGAGTACGTGCTAGAAGCGCTGGAAGACGGACCCATAGTCCGACCTCTTAACCATGTTGTGCTGACTCACTTGCAGTTGGAAGTTCGTGGCGTCACGCCGACTCTTGGACATGGCCGGTGTGCAGTACACGCAGCACAAGCTCCAGCTCTCGAAGGTCATCATCGACTTCGGCTCCGTTCAATAGGAGGAGCAGCATTGAGCCGCAGAAATAAAACACTGGAAAAGTCCAAGAGTTCGACATTCACAATATATTGCCATCCGCCCTACAACCGGGGAATTGTGTAGAAAGCCATAGACTCTAAAGGATGGCTATTAACAAAGCAGTGCTCTCGGTCGGGGTCAGCTTACTCGGCGGCCTCCCACTGCGACACGACGTCGTTGGAGATGGTGCCGCTGCTGAAGTCGAAGTCGTCCGCGCCGAGCTCAATGACCTTGACGCCGTAGTCCTGGTCGATGATGGTCACGTACGTGGTGGGGCCGCTCGTCGGGCGCTGCGAGAACTTGTCGTTGCCCGGGTTGTACGTGCCGTCGTAGAAGTAGTAGTGCGTGGCGCAGTAGCTCGTGTCCTTCTCCAGCACCTCGGCAATGTCGAGCTCACCGCAGCCGCCGGCGGGGCCCGTGCCACGGCAGTTGCAGCCGTACTGGCCCGAGTGGGTCACCTGGTCGGGCAGCATCCAGATAGCGGGCACGTTGGGCGCACCACCCTCCTCCATGGACACCTTGGTCAGGAAGATCTTCTTGCCGCCGCTCCAGCCCGCGTAGGCCGTGCCGTCCGTGTCGTAGGCGCCCTCGCACTCGATGTCAACGCCGCACTTCTTGTCGGTCATGATGTGCACCTCCGCGCCCGTGTTCTCCGAGGCCACGATGGACTGGCCGCCGGGGTTCGAGGCCGCAGCCAGCACGCCACCGAAGGCCGTGGGCTCCTGGGCGGTGCCCGTGCCGTCGGCCTCGCAGAAGCCCTCGGGCGAGCCGGCACCCGAGTAGTCGATGTTCTCGTTGTTGAGGAAGACCATGTTGGCTGCGGCGCCGCCCTTTTCGTAGGACGAGACCTTGCTCCACGTGCCGTTGGTGCCGTCGAACACGGCGATGTTGTAGATGGTCTGGGGGCCGCGGAAGGCGACGGTGACGCCAGTGTCAAGGGGCGACACGGGGCTTGACGTCGTCACGGAGGACTTGGAGCACGACGCGATGTCGGTCACCTGGTCGTACGAACCGGGGCCGCCGCAGTTCTCGCCCGTGTACGAGTACGCGTTCGAGACGGTGCCGGCCGTCGACTGCTCGCCGCCGGCGATGGTCGTCTGCTGCGTGGTCTGCTGCGTGGCGTCCGAGCCGGCCGCCGAGGTGCTGGCCTCACCGGCCACGCTGCTCTGCTGCTGCTGGGTGTTGCTGCCGCCATCCTGCGTCACGGGGGCCTCGGTCTCAGCGGCCGGGGCGTCCGTAGTCTGGGCCACGGGGGCCTCCGTAGCGGGGACCATAGGAGCCTCAGCGGCCGGAACCACAGGCGCCTCCGTGGCAGTCGTGGCAGCGGGCGTAGCGGCAGGGACCGGGTCCATATCGCAGATCTTGCCGGCGCCGGCCGACACAGCGCTGGCCATGGCCGCAGCCATCAAGAACATGCCGTAGACCTTCATGGTTGAGGTGAAGTAGAGTGGGGAAGGGGGGACCGAGAAGTACTGCGCTGTATCTGCTTGCCGCACGCCAAGCAAATTGTCGAGTGAGACAACAGAAAAGCCTGGGCAAGCCAAGCGTATCAAAAGCTGGATAAGAACCAGAGGAAGGCGGGATGAGGAATCCAGACGCTGGGCGTGCAGAGGCTCGGCCGGTTGAGCACAAGCAGACACAGTCGGTGCCGCCAGTCGATACAGCGGCCAAGTCAGAGAAGGGGGAACAAGGGCAGCATGCATGCCCTTGCGCTGTCGAGCCCATATGCTGGTCACCGGCAAAAGATACTAAACTTTGTATAGACGCGACTAGACAACTGAAACCGTACGTCTGTCACGTGTGGACACCAACGCTTGCATGGGTACAACCCTTCACGTGCGACTTGGCAACACTCTCTTGTTGCAGGCCCCGCCAGTGTCAGGCTGACACCGTCAGCGTCCTATGCTGCACTGCACTCGACGGCATCGCCACTACGAACGGGTGCTCGTATCTCAGACAATGGTCGAGTCGATTCACTTGGCAACCGGATGAAAGGCATGGCAGGTTGTGTGGTCCTAGAGTTGTTGGCTGCGGAGACCTGCGTCAGGAATGGGAGCTCCTGCTGCAGCTTGGGACACTCTGGCGACTGCGAGCACGCCAACTTGGCGGCACAAGCTGCTGGGACCGGCAGCTACACATTGTACCGGGGCCACAGTCTCGGTGGGAAGCTCACACAGCGGGAGATAGAGCCGCAAGTCGCGGTTTGCATGTCGTTACTTACATGAATGGGCGCTACAGTACCTCTGCTAGGTCTCCTTCGAGTTGGCACCGTGCGGTGCTGGCTGCGTTGCGCACTGCTATTGTGCGGAGCTCTTTCGCAAGTCGTGAAGGTACTCGGCGTGTATGTATCTGCTTCAATAAAGAACACCTGATCTATACAAAATTGTAAAAGGTAATCAAATATTACGTTAGCATTATAGTAACATTTGTATGTAGTAGCCAATCAGCTTTCATACAATATCGAGAGTTATAGATTTTCTATTGTTCTTTATTGAAGCAGATGTCTGTACACGACGGCGCTATAAAGTCCACCGCGCGCGATTTGGCGAACCGAACGCGCAATCTTTTTGGTTTCGATAGACGTGCAAGTTGAAGTGGATCGCAATGAATGACATGTCATTTGAGTTAGTCATGTTGTAAAACTACTTCTAGGTACTGTACATGTATACATGTAGTTGATCCTCCTAAAGCAGCATCTGTAACGACTAACTCGTAGAGATAAGACGCGCTATGGGCAGCCACATTACGTGGTCTACAGGTGACGGGCTCGGACACTGGCGAGCGCCTCCTTCTCTGGGATCTGCACCTTGTAGTCCACTGCCGCGTCGATGCGAACCTTGATCTCCGGCGTGATCTTGTCCACGTAGCGAATAGCGTCCAGGTTCTCGTCCAGTTGCTTCCTCGAGCGTGCGCCGATCATCACGGTAGACGCATTGGGGTTCGAGACGCACCAGGCGATCGACATCTGCGCGAGCGAGCAGCCCAGCTTGTCCGCGATCTTCTGCAGCTCGAAAGTCTTCTCCACGCGGTCACGGAAGTCGGGCACCATGTTGTTGTAAAGCTCCAGCGTAAAGCGAGAGCCCTCGGGCGTGCCGGTTGTGTACTTGCCAGATAGCACGCCGTAGGCCAGCGGCGAGTACGTCGTCAAGCCCAGCTTGTACTTCTTGAACAGATCCAGGAACCCATACTCGACGCGAGGACGGTCGAAGATGTTGTACTTGGGCTACTCCACCACAGGCCGGATCAGGCCCAAGCGGTCGGCGATCTCACACGCCTCGTGGATGTCCGCAGGCATCCACTGGCTGGTTCCCCAGTAGAAGGCCCAGCCCTGCTCAATCACGTAGTTCATGGCTCGGACGGTCTCCTCAATAGGAGTGAAGTCGTCGGGGCGGTGGCAGAAGACAACGTCGACATAATCGAGCTGGAGGCGCTTGAGCGAGGCCTTGAGGCCCTCGACAATGTGCTTGCGGCTCAGTCCTTGATCGTTCGGACCGGTCTTGGTGCCAACATGGATCTTGGTGGAGATTACCAGGTCCTCACGCGACCAGACTCCTTCCTTGATGCCCTTTTGGATGGCGCGACCCACGATCTCCTCGGACTTGCCTCCGATGTAGCACTCGGCGTTGTCGTAGTAGTTGACGCCGTTCTTGAACGCGTGGGTCATGATGTCGTACCAGGCGGCGTCGGTGCATCGGTCGTCCCAGGTCATCCAAGCGCCAAGAGAGATCTTGGAAACCAAAAGACCCGAGTTGCCGAGGAAGCGGTAGGTCATCTTGGCTGGGGCGGTGGCGCTCATGGTTGGCGTTGGTGGGTGTGTGGGTAGGAAGGGGAATTGGAAAGTGAGGTTTTCTCCTGGCGAAGATATTGTTTGGATCGTTTGATGCAGTGGCGCGTATGCATACAAGTTGATGCGCCGCAAAATATTATGCACTCGCCGGGATTATGGTGTCCATCTCGTACCTACATGTATAGTAGTAAAATGCAAGTCATCCGTTGAGACAGCGCGCCCTCATTATCAAGATTATGCAGTCCACCGAGGAAAATAATTATTCACAGCCTCAGCAGCGCAACTCAGCAGTAAGTTTCACGCGAGTGCCTCGAACTCGCCGTAATCATACTCCACACTCGGAAGTTGTACCATTGACAATAGATTTCATCGTCTACGAGGTCTCTTCCTCTTTCGCTCCACTCGTCACACGATAGAAATCATCGATTTACCTCGCTGTATGCACCTTTCCGGTTCTGGGCTAGCACAGCGCCGCTTCATTTCGTTTCATCTGGAGTTCACCAAATTCCATTGGAGGGACCAACTCGCCCCACCCTCCCAACGAGCATCGCCAGCTCTTCAGAACGACATGTCCTTGTGTGCCTTAATGTCATCCTCACTGTACACCAATTTCTCTCGCAGCCCTGCGATCGCCGTGATGACCTTGAACTTGGCCCGGATGCGCAGCAGCTCCTGCACCATATCCTCGTCCACCAAATTCTACGCAAACATCGACACCAGCTTAGCGTGCATGTATAGCGCCTCAAAGGGAGCTTCAAGTCTCTCTCTCGCTCTTCTCATCGACGCACCTTCAGCTCGAACGCCTCCAGAAGTGCACCAAATGAAGCAACTGACTTAGCAGCTCGAGCTCTGAGCACCAACCAATCACACATCAGCCGTTATGACACCGCCGCACTTGGCTACGTTTGTCCTGAACGCCACCACCTTACGGGAGTTTGCTCTTGTGCTCTTCGCTCTGCAGCATGTGGTTCCACACGAGGTAGCAGCCTTGGTAGAAGCCCAGCTCGCTGCCGATCTCGGCGCCCTTCATGACGCTGGCATAAGAAACAGGTTAAGAGTTAGGTTACCCAATGTGACAGACTGACGGCGCTGGACCCACCCGAGCTCGCGGCCTTCCTCGATGCCCAGCTCGCGTCCGCGCTCCATTCCCATGGCCTCGCCCTGCGCCACGAGCGTCTCCTCGTAGCCGGAGATGGCGTCGAAGGCGTCCGCGATGTCCATGGCCGCTCTGCTCTGATAATGATGCGCTTTAGTGACGTCGACGTGCGTTGCTATACAAACGCTAAGAGCGTTTTGACTGGAGCACAACTCCTCAATCTTGCACGGTCGCAATGCGCGTCGGCCTTGAAGGCCATCGATCACAATAAACGCAACGGGGGGAGCTTCCTCGTAGATGAGCGTCTGCTAACTCGGTGCTACGTAAAGAGCACCGACCTCCCCCACCGTCGATCTCCGTTCATGCAGTCGTCCCCTTGGCTGGAAGAACACCAAAGACAGCAGGCACGCGTCTACCACAACAGCAGCAGCCGAGGACCCATGAGGCCCACATGCAACGGAACCATACGTTGGCTCGCTTTGTCATAGCAAAGAAAATGGGAGGACACGCTGCGGCAAGATTGCCATTTTGTAGCCATGTGCCGCTTGGCGATGTTGAACGTTGAACTTGCACAAGAATTCCAGCGCCGGAAAAGTTGACCTGTGCTTCCCCGCTGTATCTCGATGCCGGCTTCGCCATGCACGTAGCATATATTGTCATGGCGACGATGTCCTTGCCCCCATCTCTCCACCGTTGCTGCAAGCATTGAAAAGCGCAACGCCAACCCGGCGCCAAGAATAGCCCAGCTGCAACACGTTCGTGGGTGCCTTTTCCTCGCCGTTTTTCAGTATGGCGACACCAGAGACACGAAGTTCAATGCGAATATGGCGGCGGAATCTCCACCGGAATGGAATCATGGGGCAAGGAAAAGCGCTGTCTTAATAGTATAACCGTGGTAATTAAGGGGCTGCTAGAGTACAGGCGTCGAGCGCGCAGGCAGCGTCAAACTAATTGGGGGCGAGGGAGAAAGAGAAGCTTCCTCAGTGCGCTTGTTGCCGCTGCTGCTCCTGCTGGGCCTCGACGGCGGCGGCGGTGAGCGGCTGCACGGTCTTGACGAAGCGGCCTTTGACGCGCGGGCGGGCGTTGGCCAGCGTCTTGCGCACGCCGTAGCGCACCTTGTGCTGTGACAGCCTGCGCGCGCGCTTGGCCATGTACTTCTGCAGCAGCACGCGGCGCGCCGCGGGCGTGTAGGCGCCGATCATCTTGACGGGCTCCGAGATGTAGTCGAGCCGCAGCGGCGTCAGGTCGCGCGGCGGGTTGTGCACGCTTGTGGGGCTCACCTCGTCCACGCGCTTGCCCTTCTTGAGGGGCGACGCCTCCAAGTCTGAGTCCTCCGAGCTGGGCGTCGTGTAGCCGTCCGAGGCCGTGTCCGTGTGCGCGGCGGCGTCCAGCAGGCTCAGCGGTTCGGCCTTCTGCCACTCCATGACCACGCTCAGGAACAGCTCCTGCGAGCTCAGGCGCGCGCGCGACAGCGGGCGGATCGGCACCTCGATCTTGGGCAGTGGCTCGGCGGAACCGGAGCCCAGCCAGCCGCTGGGGCGGCGCAGCACGGGCAGCGACGGTAGCGGCAGCTCCATCTCGCGGGTCCGCTTGCGGGACAGCAGCATGTTCATCGTCATCGTTGGGCTGAAGGCGGAAGGCGAAGGCTTCGGGCTTGGGCGTTTCTGTGGAAAAGTGATTGTGTGGTGCTCGCAGCGAAACGCGGGCTGAAAGCGGAAACGTCGCGAGCCAAGCGTGCAATAGAAGGCACCTGGTGCACTGCTTTTTTGCAGAGACACGCACCTGCTTTTTATAGGCGTTTGTATGGGGAGCCCCCAGTGGGGATTAGCGGTCTTTTATAACGATATCTGTATATTCTTATGTTTGTTGTTTACCGCGTTTGGACGGAGGCGGTGTTTTGGCGATGGACAGTTGCGCGCTGTGGGTCAACAGCGGTCGAGTCGTGCGACTATAGGGCCACGTCCCGGCGCTTTTCGCTCAGACGTGCCGAGCAGGTGTCGTTTTCGACGGACGGCGGTCAGCTCTTTTACTTTTTCAAACTTGCAGGTTTTGCTTGTTTTGTAAAAAAAAGCTCAGCTGGAGCGCGCGAAACGGCGCTCGCGTCCTTCAACACCTTATCCGGCAACGCAGGCGAAGAATTTTTCAGGTATTTGCGTCCCGCGGAGTGATGCCTGTCGACCGGCGGCACGATCGAGCTGATCGATATGCACGTCTGCGCCCTCGACAATACTGCTCTTTTTCGCGAGAGTAAGTTCTTAAAGTCTTCAGACGCAATATTCGATCAGATTCTAATCAACATTATCTATTGGATATTGCAGTTGCATTGGACCTACCCCTTTTTACATGGAGCCATTTCTGTAGCGTCTATGGTTTTCACTTGGTTTTTGTATTGCAGGAGCGCGTCGCTTCGGGATCCAATCCGCGCTGCCCCGGTTCCGACTCGATTTTCTGCTTGGGCACACAAAGCCACGATCTTCATTTGCAGCCCCACGTGGCCATGGCAAGATGCAGCGCGTTGCATGCTAAAACGCGCAGCCGTTCGCGATGGCGGTGAATACATGCACTGCATGGTGCACATGTGCCCAAAAGACAAAAAAGACCCGCGACAAACGCCGACAACCAGCGGCGGCGGCGCTCGTTAAAAACAACGCCGCGCAGCGGAGCTGCACGCTGAAGGATTTGATGCGATACACCCGGTGCCACGAGGGCCGCAAACTTGAGTACTGTACATGTAGGTCCATCACGGGGCTGGTGTCGACACTCCACCGCCGCACATGGCCCATCAACCCCAGCATGACTCCATGAACGAGACCGCTGGACAACCAACCAAAAACACCCAAGCAAATCGCGTCCTTCTATTTGGGGTGATTCTGGGGGTTGCACCCCCAGACCCCCGCATTAGAAAAACTAACTACTGGACAGGGCAACGGGTCCGTTCGCAGAGGAGCTCGTCGCTGGGCCCGCCTCCGCAAATACCGCGCGGCCCTGCTTCGCGGGCACCCCGCGCGGGTTTGCTATGGCTGCGCTCCTCACACCCGCTCACTACCGCCTTCTAATATGGTCGACCTAGCCCTTTAGGAAAGGTGCTCGTGTGCGTTCTTTGGTGTTTTTCGTATTTTGTCAGACCGCTGCTCTTCGAGGCCCGGAACTTCGCGCCACGCCGACAGTTGAGCGGAGCCGATCGAGGCTGCAGCAACCTGCAGATCTTACTCACAGCTTCATTAATCCGCAGGCGCGCACAGCCGCAGACGCGCAAAGATGTCCGGCAAAAAAATGGCTGGCGGCGCGCCGCACGCTTGCTGGTCACCAGCCTGTGGAGGACATGTGACGCAGGCCTCTGCAACGCTATAGACGCGCTTTGGTCCGCATAAAAGCCGCCGAGCCCCAGATGTCGCTGAAGACTCGCCAGCGCCACCCGGTGGATCGTGATTGTATCAATTCACTGGTCGGGGACTGGTGACGCACTTTCTCGCTCGTTCGAGTGTCGGCACGCCCGAGGTGGACGCTGTAGCGCTGCAACGTGCGGCGATAGACGTGGGGCCAGCGTGCGCGTGTCAAGAGCGAAGTCACACGACGAAGCCGAAGCAATCGCAGCGATTATCGCTTCTTGTCTGGGCGCTTCGGCATGCATAGCGCGGGCGAGGTGCTCGGCAGCCCCAGGCGCTAGAAGACGCTGATGTCTTGGTCTACACCTTTTCAACTTCAAAACTGCAAATTGTAAGTTCAAAACAGCAAAAGGTAAAATCAAAACAACAATACTCTATAAATGTATATTACAACCTGTATAATATGTATCATCGTATTTGATTATAGAGTACAACTTGCCTATTGGCAAGCTGTGCTGCGCGCCAACCAATGAGCTGTGTATAAAAGTACGAAGCTAGCCTGGTCTCTGCTCGTGCAGTTTTGAACTTACCTTTTGCAGAATTGAACTTACAATTTGCAGCTTTGAAGTTGAAAAGGTGTAGAAAGCTTGTGGTAGGCTTACTGAAGCACCCGAGCTGTGCATGTGACGTCCAATATGTCCTCGATCGTTGCACGGGGGTTTAACAAGCTTCAAGCTAAAGTTGCACCACACATAGCTCCGAGCTGGTTGGGATCGAATGGAGGTTGGCCGCATCGAGGTGAGAAGCACGTGCCCCGCTGCATGGATCCTGTCCGGATTCAGTCTGTAACTTTATTGTGAACAGGCCTCATTGCTTTCACAAGCTGCGCGGGAGCATGACGCGATTGGCCTCCATCGATACACTACAATGCCATTCAGACGCTATAGGCACTGCCGAGCGTTGAGATTTTTCGCCGCTGCGAGCGCCAAGCTGAACGACAGCTGCCCGAAGCCTGCGCGATGCATGACGTTACAGTACAACGGTTCAAGTGAGCTCGTGCTACGAGTAAGGTAGCCAGCCCAGTTGTAGCAGCAGCACTCACCAGACAGCACGCCGACGACTGTAGCCGGCAGGGTACCGTGGTCCACGCCCCTGGGACTGATGATGATGACACGGTTTTTCGTGAGCTCCAGGGCACGGACGACGGTAGGCGAGTCCGAGAGCCGCCCTGTCACCAAAACCCAAAGCCACAAGCGTGAGTGATCCACACAGTTGCTCCTTGGCGAAATGGTTGGCAGCAGCGTACATACCGACCCAACAGAGCACGATGACCTCGTTCTCCTTGGCATTCAGCAGCCAGTCGAGAATGGTTCCTTCGTGGTTCGATTCGTGTGTCACCAGCGAAATCTCCTGCTCCACCGCCAAGTTTTGCACCTCCCGCAACAAGTCCGCCTTGTTGACATCCCCACTATTGCCACTATGGCCATAACCCAAACTACATGTTAGACCAAAGTACTCGTCGATGTTCCCACTTACACAGTATCGTACCCTGTCCAGGCGCTTCTCATGAAGCTGCAGGGGCCATGAACCAAGAGGATCTCCGTCATTTTCTCAAAATCGGTCAACAAGTCCGCAGCGGAGGCAGCGTCAGCGTCAACAGCTCGAAGTAAATTGTTTTCAGTTTCAGCCGGAGGTGACGAGGTTCCGACAGCGGGAACTTCTGTAACTTCTGTAACATTGGAGCTTGTAACACCGGGTGTGGGTGTAAGTGGGGTGCTAGGCGCCGAATCGGACTCGGAACTGGGCGCGGGGCTTGCTGTCGTCTCCACGGGGGCTTCAGACGCTGCCTCGGACAGACTCAGCGACAGTCGCGCGTAAGGTTTATCGGTACGCTCGTAGATGGAGAACAAGTGGCGGAACTTCGGCGGCAAGCTGTCGCAGCCGCGCATGTGCTGGCGCCAGCGGTCTTTGCTCCGTGACGTGAACAGCTTGCTGCAGTGGCGGCATCGGGTCGTGCGTGTCTTGCCCTTGCCGTCGTGCACCACGTGCTCGTCGATCGCGCCCATGGCTGTAAACTAACGTGTAACAACGACATACTGGGATCAAGTGAGAGGTAAATCATGTGTACCAATACGTTAATTTGTGTTAGATACACAAATCCCAACTTCTACAGTTCATTGAAGTCAACAATCTATTCTGCGTTGCACGTATACTCCGGGTCCGAGACCTTCCGCATTGCTTCTGTAATGGCAAAAAAGTAAAAGTGATGCTTGACAACGTTGGTGGCCAAGATCGTCGACTCCTTCGTAGCAGCGATCGCAAACTGGTCCGCCGCTTCAACGAAAGTCATCGCATCCAGCGCTTCATAGCTCAGCCCCGTCATCTCCACAAATTTGCGGATGCGAAAGTCTCGAGGCAACTTGCCCACCGTGACTCCTTCAGGCGACTCCACCGTGTCACCGTCCACGACATCCGCGTTGAGTTCCAAGTCGGTCGTCATACTACGACGATTCCAGTTCGCCGAGCCGATGGACAAGTACACGTCGTCGATGATGACGATTTTGCTGTGGATGCAGAGGTCCAGCTCTGCCTTGGTGGTGTAGATCTTGAACTTGTTTGGGTACTTGGATCGGATAGGCTCGACGTTTTGGTACAGGTACTTGATGTAGCCTGCGTTTGAGAAGGCGTTGGTTTGTTCTTTCGTCACCACAATCAGGCGTTGGATCCTGGGCATCACCTCCATGAGCGCGTCAAGCAGATCCGGTACCAGGACGAAATACTGGTCTTCGATGTAGATGAAGTTCCTGGCATTCTTGATGGCTTTGAGGCGCGCTTGGAACAGCGAAAGTTCACCTTTTGGGGCGAACTCCTTGTAATGTTTATACTTGCAGCTCAAAGTTCGCGTGATTTGGATGCTCTGGTTGCCGAGCTTGGAAGTCGTGTTGCTGCTCGCGTAGTCTAGCGGCGGCAGGTCTTCATACGGCGGGTTCTCGAAGTCGAGAAGCTTGTCATCCAGTCCTCGACAAGGTAAGTAGTCGGAATTCCATCGTGCCAAGAAATTGTTGGCCACATCCTTGGCAGCAGGACCGTGGATGCGGATGGATCCGTCCACCCAGCCCTTCTGTTGATACGTGATGTTTGCCGCGTCGCGGATAGCTGTGTTGTTGTGGTGAATGGTATCCCATCGATCGTTGGCGATGTCGATCCCTCCCACATACGCCACGGGCTGCTCATCTTTGTCTTTTGAACTGTTCACAGCGATCACCAGCGTTTTCTGGTGGTGCGAAGCGATCAGGTTGACTCGATCATCGAGAATGTACTGCACACTGCCTCCGTTGTTTCGCGACTGTGGGATGCTGTTGATAGCGTCGCGCGCCTTGATGTTGTAGGGCATGTACCCGCCTGCGATACTCGCCCAACCCAAGATATTCGCGCTGCCTCCTCTCTCCGCGATGCCAGCGAACACTTCCTTGAAACCAGTCTTGGCGCCTGTAGGATCGATGTCGGGCTTGAGCGGGATGAGAGCTGCAAGCCAAGTAGCTAGCATGACGCGATCTCCCTCCTTGGTCGTGCTCAAGTCATCATAGACGGCGTTGTAGAACTCATTCGTCACCGTGTAGGTTGTCACCTTGTTGCCTGTTGTGTAGACCGATAAGTCGTCACGAGGGATGCCGCCACGAGACTCGGTAACTTCCTGCTCGGTGAGAAACCAGGCCTCCGGGTCCAGAAGCGGTTGTTGTGGCTTGAGGTCTGTGCCATCGGAGAGGTTGGCCACCACGCTGCTTTCTGCGCTCGACGAAGAGCCGCTGCTGCTGGATCGCTCTTGCGTGTTTGGATTGTTGCCTTCGTCGTCGTTGCCGAACCAGGACGTAAAGGAGAATGCTGAAGCGGGAGCCGGTGCCACTAATACTTGTAGGCAAATCGAGAGGATGGCGAGGGCAATCGTGCTGGTGCAGTTGTTTTTCATCGGAGCCTTGCAAGTATCAAAGTGATCTGTGTCTTACAGACTGTAAACTGGACTGCGTAATGCTGGAGAGCATGCCGCGGCGTTGGTAGGCGGCTTAGGGCCTCCTGGCTCTAAGTCCATGATACAGTAGCAAGCTGGGACCTGGGTAGTGACAGTGCCCAGCTCAGTTACTGAAGCACAGTATTCTCAACACAGTGAGCACAATGCCTATCATTTATGAGAGTGGTTGGTGCACCCGTCTACTGGAGTCATATTTTGTATTGTCCGCTCTTATAACCTAACCACGCTTCTGGCTTCCATCCGTACTTTGTATACGCGGTATACCTCCGTCTTCCAACCACTCATTCGTAAAACTGCGCCGAGCCACACGCATTAAAGCCCCCCCCCCGTCGCGCGCGCTCAGGGAAAGGAACGCTTGAAGAGATAAGGGGAACGGTCAATTAGGGGCCGCTTTGATAGCTGTTCATTTGCAAGCAGCTTACTTGCGATCCGTATGACGGGGAGAACAAAATGTGACAGTTCTGAAAAGCCCGACGTCTCGGCTTCTTTCTTAGGTTATTCTGGATCGTGAACCAATCGTATTGTTTTGTGGGGCCGTCAGCGAATGAAACCACTTTGACAGGAACGCATACCAGTTCGAGGCCGGAATTACACTTGTGCTCAGTATACTATCTTGCTTTGGATGACCTTCATTATAACGGGGGTAGGTTCATTATCAACGAGCATAAATTGCTTTTACAACCTATATGATAGGTTATGCATTTTCAACGAGTGTAGCCACTTTCGAAAGCACTGCATTTCGAGACTGACGCCGATGCCGCACGCCGCGCAGGATGGCGCCCGGGGCGCCGGCTTTCCTGAAGCCCCAAGACCGCCGCCGCCACCAGTGCCACGACACAACGATGCCCACGTGTTCCTGCTCGAAGCTCCCGCGCCGCCTGGACCCAAGACGCCTCCTGTGATGTTTTATTGACCCGGCAGGGCGGGCGTAATGCTGCCAGATTGAATATCGCCATACGCGGCACACTTTCGCCGCAACCGAGTAGCGCAATCTCTTGGGCTTTGCGAATGACGGCGGATCGGCCGACGGGATGCCCCACGAGCTGTCTGCCAACGACCCAATCGTAGATGTGGCGCTCGGCGTCACGTGGGAAGAAGGGCTTCGGCCCGGGTCGTGCAGGAGTCAGGGGCTGTCCCGCAGCCGCTGTAGCCATCCACTTCCGGATGGTCCGCTCATGAACACCGGTAGATGCGGCGACACCAACGACGGTAGTGCCTGCGCGGACTTGAGCGATAATGTCTTGCTTCCTCTCCACCGTGTAGACGCTAACCATTGCTTGTTTGGAAATGGGAGAGCCCCAAGCTGGCTGCCATCGTTCTAGCTGCCGTCCAACCGTTTATTCTACTCCCGCCACGGGTTCCCGCCAATTTTAACCGCATCAATTTGTATGGGATTAGTACTTAACACGATTTTTACCAATGACTGAGCAGGAAAGAGGAAACAGCATCGTTACTGGCTAAAATGGGCTCGGCCTTGAATTGGTCGACCGGCCTCAGATTGACCGGTTCCCTTACACGAGTGTCCACATCTCAGTCGTGCCAGACAAGCAACGACTCAGGTAAAATCTCATCACTTGCTGTACTAATTCTCGCGTCTGCCGCGGCAAGAATAGTCAAGCTCAAACTGGGCGAGACAGTAAACAGCCCCAGTTCCGTTTTCAGAGACCTTCGTCTGGAGAACAAACGGAAAGCGCGAGGACTTCGGCGTTTGCGGGGCTTGCGCTGGCTGTCGTCAGTCGGTCACAACGGTGCTAGTCGGGTTTCCAGACGAAGATGTATTACAGGTACCCGAAAGAGTGCACATTGTCCACTCCAGATACGATCTCTGCGCAATGCAATGCGCATGACAATTTCCTATCCTCAGGAGTAGATGCATGTTCATTTGGGAAAATAAGATGGTAGTCGGGCAGTCGGGTATGGCGACGGGTATCGGTGGTCTCAGTCGGGTACCGCTGCGGATTTTTGTAGTTTGCTTGGCTAAGTCGCTTCGCGTGATGATAAGATCGTACGAAGCTGTTGGTGCATATAGGAGCTAACGTTAGAGTGCTATGAAAAAGGTTTCGTAATCGAATTGCTGTGGTCACTTCGAGGCCTCAGAGAAACCGTTTTTCCTTGCGAGTGCAGGTCATGGGGGCAAAGGAAGTCCATTCACATGTTTAGCCGAGGACTCGTCGAGTCAGGTTGAGGGGCGTCGACGCGTGGGTGATGAACCGCGGCGCCGGTCTGAGAGCTGGATCGGAGAGGCCAACCCCCCAGATAGAGGCGTGCATGTGAATGGACTGAGAGAAGCCTACATGATAACAAAACGTACACATAGTGAGAGCACAGAGTTCGGAGCGACTTACATGGCTCGCGTGAGAGACCGGCATGCAGATTGGTGAGTGACTCGGTGTATTACTTGAGCTTCCGTCACCGCTTGACTCCAGCGAGGGGACCGTGATGAGGGTGAGTAGCGTTGGCGTACTCCTGGAGAAGGCAGCCGCAGTCTTGAGGTCGATGCCCGGCCATGTAGATGAACCTTGTAAAAGGCGAGCGGGTCTGCCAGCGGACGCTGTGCTCCCGGGGTGACCAACCGCGTTGCTCCCAGTCGAACTGAACCCTGGGGTCGAGGCTGAAGTCTCGACGGCCGAATTGTACTCGTGTAGCCGAAGTCACAAACCACAGCACGGATTTGCTCTTTTGCTCGCTCTGTCGGCGATTCCGTCGGGGGAGAGCGAGCAGCCCCCAAGTAGGTGTAGGAAAGCGAGCGCGACCGCGGCGTGATGAAGCCGAGTGAGTCCGTCGGTGGAGCGTGATGGTCGCGCCGCAGCAAAAGAGCAAATGCCCTCTCCGTGAATGGACTCCCTTGCTTTCTATCCTAACTAGCGTTGGGAAAACCTATCCGCTCGGAAACTGCACAATGCAGCTCCGCATGTTGGATAGGAAACCAAGGCACCTAAATATACAACACGCAGCTTGCGAGGACGAGCTTGTGCTGAACGTTGGCTTCGTGGTCTTGACGTTGAAGCTCGAGCACTTGATCTGATGACCTTCCCCCTCCAGGAAAAATCACCTTCCGCCTCGCCTTCGGCTCCTCGGAAACTACCCATGCAACCGAAGCGTAGCGTAGGTCTGCAATGGTCGGCGCGTGGCCGGAGGAGATATGTCTAAGTAGGAGTTTCTATCTAATCCAGACACCGCGCCTGGCCGAGCCGAGGACTTAGCGTAAGGCACGACAGGGTGGGGCAGGCCGCTACGTGATCTGCCCCCCGAAGTGCTGTTGCTAAGTCAGCAGGCGAGAGCAAACGCGAGAGTGTCCTACCCACTTGAAGGATAAGTGATGAGTGTGTTGTGCAGTCACTGTGGTACAACCGCATAGCGCTTCTCGATCGCTCTGAGTCTAACCGGTCTATACATGCTGTATACAACTTGCTTCAGTTTTGGACGGGTTCATGACGGTTGCAAACGGGTGCAAACGGGTACAATAGTCTCGTCACAGCTCAATTTTACATATGGTGGACGGGTGCAGCAACAAGTGCCATCATTTATTATTGCTGTCCGTATGTACTGTCACTGGGGAGAAACTACACCATTTCAAGGCCAAATTGAGAGAAGTCGTGCTTCAAATTGAGAACCGCCAAAAGCAAATTGGGAAAACCTCCAATATTGAATATGCATATCATCTAATCACCTTCAAGACCAAATATATTGTACAGAGCAACTGACTTGCCCACTCTATGTCGATCAGAAAATTCCCTCCGGAAAATTTTGGCCGGGACAGTGCCCTTTTTCTTGATCTCTCTTGTTTTGATTTTGGTCGTTTTTGTTTTGATTTTGACTTCTCTCAATTTGGCCTTGAAATGGTGTATCCGTGTGCCCTAGATTAGAGGATGTTAGCAAATTGGTGTTTTACGAGTTGGGGACAAAGACTCTCCACCAGCGCTGTCTATGTTCCCGAACTGGTAAGAGGGGAGTCGTATTAGTACGGAATCTCCCGAGAAACTCGTAAGGCTTTTTCACGAGACTCCAAGCCTTCTGATTGGCTCGTTAGTCTCATCCTGTATCTCCCCCCTCGAGCACCGTGTCCGCCATGGCATGGCGCTTGCAGTACGTGTAGCGCCGCGCCACCTCATCCAGTCTCATGCCCCCCCCCCCCCATCCGTGGGACGTCCTTGCCTCTCCCAGCGAAGCACACGAGGAGGATGACGATTCGGCTGCGCGTTTCAAGTCATAATGGCGCGTCGCCGTAGAGTAGGCAGCCAACAAAGAGCAGCATAAAGTAAAATAGGTTAGAGTAGTGATGTCCGAGTTCCTGATCGTACTATTGGTTTGGATATGTCAACCTAAGAAGATGTACAGCGCATCGATACTGTAGCGGTTTATTCTATCGCGAGCGATGACGTCGAAAAATGTAGTGCTGTGCTGAGCGCGCGAATCTCATCCTTGGTGAAGCGGAAGTACCTCTTGCACCACGCATCGCTGTACTCCTCTAACTCCTGGAATGATCAGTGACTCGGGGCGCTCAGAGAACAAAGCAGCATGTCATCGGATACAGGGATCTCGTGTCAGCAGGGCGGCCTCTATCGCTGGGAGTCACTTGGATTTCGTAAACGGGCAGATACGAGAATGCTAACACTGTCGACGATTTCGTTTTAACTAAACACATAAAAATGTTGACCGTAAATTTGAGTCGTGAATTACGAAGTTGCTAACATTCTCTATTACGGTATCCGTGTGCGACATTGAACGAGGTATTGTACTGTCCAAAATACTGGTAGTTTTTCGCCCGTAACTCCATCAATACTTTTTCAATGATAGTGTTTCGACCCGCAAAATAATCTTACGCAGCTCTTCTTTCTGCTAAGCATCACAGCTACACCTACAAGCTTTTTAGGTGGAGTACAGGGACCAAGATATGTTGGGTAGCAAATCCATCATGGGCCGCACCACTACCAAAACGGTACCAACAGGGGTGCTATCAGACAACTCAGTACAAAGGTAACTGCGCAGTACGAAAGAGCAGTATTTTAGCTTTAGAATGCTCCATGGTTTGCTGTGTTTGGGCGAGTATTGACACCAGGAGAGTAGTTTGACCAGCAAGAAAACAGGTCGACGCCTGCTTAACGATATGCTCTGTTACAACTGTAGCACCTAATATATATGACTTGGGTACAGAATATTCTGAAACGTTCATATGTAAAAAGGCCTGTATGATTTGATAAGATAGATTGCCAGGATGCAGGAAGGTTAAAATAATCAACCACGCGCACCGACGCCATCGAGATGTCCTTTCCCATGAAAGCGTGTGTTCGGGCGTATGTTTTCCGAATGAACAATACATATATACCGAATTCCCTATGTTATGCCATATACTTGAGCGAACTCTATAGAGTCGACATTTTGGCGCCCTGGCTAGCCAAGCAAATGCATAAAAAACGCGTTTCAATACAAATATCAAGTGAGTCACTATAAAA
Organism: Phytophthora vignae f. sp. vignae; assembly: GCA_016169955.1. Classification (NCBI taxonomy): domain Eukaryota; phylum Oomycota; class Peronosporomycetes; order Peronosporales; family Peronosporaceae; genus Phytophthora; species Phytophthora vignae. The sequence continues at coordinate 279,787 of JABJUM010000046.1, forward strand.
GGGCAGTGCACACCAATCTTCCCGAAAGGCTTGTGATTGGCCAATAAGGGGGTGTATGGCATAACATTACCGAATTAACTATGTTATCACCTTCTATATGTTATGCCATGTAATGCAATACATTACATTACATGGCATAACATATAGAAGGTGATAACATATTGTGAAAACCGATTAGTTTGTCCTGCTGAATTAGCCGGTTAGACATCGCTCATAGCGGATTTGAAGACTAATAAATCGGGGATGTCTCAATTATAATCGGAGTATAAAGCGCTCATCGGTCTCGTAATTATGTGCAGCTTAGCAATTTCGATCAATATGCATGTACCGTGACCTCGACCCGAGACTCGCCAAATGCAGCGACAACACCGCGCTTAAACGCGTCACTTGGACATCTCAGTTACATGTATTATAGCGTGCGGCTTTTGCTGCTTAGTTCTGATGCTAGTGTTGTAGCCTTGACTACATAGCCAAGAGCGACTGCAACGCTTGTTGTTTGGCGGCTGATTTAGCCTACAAGGAGCGAATGCCGGTTGCACATCGGACATTCCATCTGAATAGCAAGCAAATCAGCCGGCCCTGTCTTAATCGGCCGATGAGCAAATGTAAATCCGACTCGTATGCTCCGACTCTGTAAGTCAGGCTAGGTAGTAATCTTGAGTATAAATCGAGGTACCCCAGTCTAATTAGGAGGTCGGATTTATCAAATCGGGGGTCGTCGGTCTTATTAAGCTACTAAATCGGCGGATTAACAATCCAATAAGACATTCTAATCGGTTTCCACAATAGGTAATTCGGTATGTAGAATACTTGTATTTTGATGAATGATCAGCTAACCCTACTGGAACCCTTTCCCCAAACTTTTAAGCTTTTGAGAGCGCTTTTTAAACGGTCTATATCTTGAAAACGACGCCGAATTCGACAAATCTGACCTCAAAATCGGAATCTACGGACGAAAATACCCTTATATCTAAATATCGTATATGGAAAATTATCATCTTAAAGGAGTAATTGGACGACAAATCTTGATCCGAAGTATTATGGCCAGTACAATACACACCATAATTTGAGGCACCTTTTCCATACAAAAGTCAAATGGTCGGCCAACTGGTTGGTGTAGGCCACACAATGTCCCCCGAGGTCCCACTCTCCATGTACAAAGGTTAAGTTAATACAGTAATCTGCTTCCTCAGCGAACACTTGATATGTATAAGCCACCTCAGGTTTATATGTTATAAAAGGATTGTGTAAACAAGTCCTCATGATCAAATGTACTGACTTAGCCACTGTAGTACGGAGCCTGACCGCAGTCAAGTCTCTAAAGTGCAGCTTGTTTCCCCAACACGATCACTGACTTGCCTGGAGAGTCCCCACTGGAGACGATATCACTGCGAGACAGAGCTCCGCGTGTACCTACCTCGCGGAGGTCTGTAGCTCTTACAGCTTCGTTACATGTAGGTAGCCGCGCGCTGGGACCATTGGTCTCCTTGCAATAGTGGGTCTCAGTTCTGGCAGCAGCAAGATAGCGTTTTTACAAATGAACCAGTTGGCGACGACCCGGGTCACGCCAACTTTCCGGAAGGGAAACCGAGATAATTAATTATTTCTAGATACAAGTAGTGGGCTGTGTAGTTGCTGAAGAACTCACTCCGGGCTGCTTATAGAAGCATGGTGGACCTCGACGAACACCACGACGGACACCTCCACCGCCACTTCGACGGACTACGCGGAAGTGTCTCCGTCTGCAGCTAACTCCGTCTCGCCAGCCACGTTGACAACGGTACTACATGGTGCTGCTTTATGGGCTGCCACAACAGCAAACGTTGGGTCAGCAGAGCCTAATGCTATTGGCGACGCGGCGATTAACCAAGACGTCGTCAACATACCGAAGAAAAAGCGCCAGAGGACGAGGAGACCAGTGCAGCCGCGGTGAGCTGGATGAAGACGAAGTCTCCACTGAAGATCAGCCCGAGTCTCATTTATTGAATATATTTCACTTCATGCAATTGGATGGTTTTTTTGACTGCCGGGTCATTTTGGTGACCCGGGTCGTCGCCAACTGGTTCAAATCTTGAAGGATCTGGGCTGTGATTGGTTAAAACACGGCTGCTATCTTGCTGCCGACCCCTTTCCATACTGCCACGATTTTGGCGCAGTATAGCGCAGACAGCAGCAAGATGCCTACCACCTATTATTGGACCGCCCCAGGAGCGACGGCAGCGGTATCTGACGTCCCCCGACGTATATGAGCCCTCCACAGGTGCTTTCTGTGGATCAGATAGCATGGGGCTGTTGGGTCGAGCGGATCGGCCGTCGCGGTCTAGCAGTGAGTCCTTGCTGACCTTCGACGACCACCTAGCAGTGAGTCCTTGCATCGAAAGCATGTGACGAGTTGCCACAGCACGCTGCAGGGCACCTATAACAATTACACATGTATGAGCGCACTATGTAGTTGAGCAATAGGGTAAATGAGCGAGAAGACCACGCATGGGGCATGTTGCTGCTGCCGAAGTACAAAGGGGGTCTCAGTTCTTTCCGTCTCTGATTGGGGGAAATGTGGAGGCTTTTCGAAGTGCGCTATCTTGCTGCTGCCAGAACTGAGACCCACTAATGTTGACTCGACTACTGTATCGTTCCCGTGCATCCTTGAGGTTAGGCCCGGACATCTTCCCGCTTTTACGGGGGGACTCCACCGTTCACTAAAACAATACATCGCCCGAAGTGTGGTACCGGTACAATTCGGGAAAGATGCTTTCTCAAAAAGTATAAGGTTCTGCCTGTTCGCTGAGCAAGCAGATTACTTAAGTACTGCGGTTGGATGAATCGCTCCTATACAAACGCCAAGTCATTTGTCATTCGAGCAGCAGCAGCTCGTCTGGAGTGACCCTTCGGGGAGATTGTATTTGTACTTAACCGAGTACTAGTAATACTGGAGTTTGTATGGCCTCGGGCGATTGGTCCTATCCTATCGTCCGAGGAAATTTTGAGTAGAACCCACAATACCTCGATTTGTGTCGCGGGATGTACCCACATAACTACCCCGGACATACAAAAACCAAGTTAAACAAAACGTACCTCGCTTTATGTCATGGGGTGGGTTGCATACATATTGGGATCGACTAATACACACAAAATGCATTAGAATATCCATGGTGACACTTAACATATCGATGCAAATCCTAATCTGATTAATCAAATACGACCTTTTGATTGGCTAAAATATGGGGGTGACAGTTAACAACTCCGGACACTTATTGTGAATTTCGGCCAAATTTGGGGTTCTTGCAATCGCCTCCCAATACGAAATGCCTATGAAATGGTGATGTACCTTATCATTTCGTATAAGTACGGGCCCAGCGCCTAAAATAGCCTAGGATAGTACCGGGGGCGGTTGATTCAATCATGAGCGGCCGATTGGTTCAATCAAGTTGATTGAACCAATCGGCCACTCCAATTTTGAGTAGAACCCACAATAACGCCTAGATTACGGTAATGCAACGAGATTTTGTTTCGCGAAAAAAAGGTTCTGAAAGCATATGAGAGTGACAGCCGGCAAGCAATTGTCGCTGCCGGATACTTTACCGAGGATATCGTGTTCCTGTAGCTCAAGTATTATTAACTTATCAATACATGTACCTGTACCGAGGACGAGGTCCGGTAACACGGATGCCGAGTCAAAGTTGCAGTGCAGCTCCGCCAGTTTGAGTAAATGCTGAGCAAAGTGCACGATTTTTACGCAACCCAAATTGTTGCACAAGTTTTCTAACGGAGGAGGCTTTGAGTAACATCTTGATTTAATCTCGACCAGCCAGTAGGAGGGCCGAGACGATTGCTCTACATGTAAGCAGCGCAAGCTTCACAGACCGCAGGTCTAAGCAAATGTCGCCCGTGCTTAGCGTACCCCTGGCAAGGGTACGCTAAGCATGTATTATGAAATTCACCAGGGGTCCCCTGGTGAATTTCATAATACAGTAACTCAGTGTAAGTGCCGTTTGCAATCGCGTTTGTATCTTGGCTGTTCTGTAGCGTTCAAGTTCAAGATTCCTCGAGCGAAAATTTATTTGTTGTCGAATCCATATCCCAAGTACGTACCACACCATAGCCGTAGAGTTTTCGTAGTGTAAGGATATCGTTACTATGTAAGTGAGGTCCGCGGCCAGTATAGTAGAATTTTCAGCTTCCCCGCAGTAGAAAGGTCATATTTTTTTACTGGTTCACACCATGTTTCTTGGCACAACGGAATCGTGAAGAATTGAAAGCAAAACCGACGGTAGTGAACAAGTGCTACTCAATGTATACTGCTACAGAGTTGCAAATGAATCGTCTGCATTTGTCGCAGCAGCAATATAAGAGTAAGCTTTCATGTATTAATGTATTGAGCGCATGTGTAGTCTCATCATTTGTACAGGCATGAGTAGGGATTGATAGTAACATGGTTAGGGGTAACTATTCTACTAATAAAGCTACACTGACTCACGGTAATTAGTCTGACTCAAATTTATGTGAGCACATTTTTGGCGCTCTTAGACTAATTATGAATACTAGCCGAGCGCCGCCGCTACGCGGCGGGGAATTTAAGTTGGTAGACGCTGCGCTCGCTAAACTCGCTCCGCTATTGGAGCAGGCTGCCTACGCTTCGCTACGGCAACGACGGACCCGTTCCGCTCGCCTCGTCGGCTCGCTGCACTACTCTCAATGTCAGGTTAGTAATACAGCGGCCGGGGCGGGTCCTGCGGCCCCGCAATATCCTATGGTGGGGTCGCCTTCGGCGACGGAGCCGACTAACAAAAAAACTGTGATATCTGCTTGCCTAGATGTATACAAACTACACATTATATGTCAACAAAATGGTGTTTATGCTAATACTAATTCTGAGCATTTCATATGAGACTAATTTTGAACCGGGTACATTCTGACGCACGTGAATTAGTCTGACGTAGACTAATTTTGAACACAGACTAATTTTGAACTCAGACTAATTACCGCAGTCAGTGTACTGTAAAATACTGCTGAAACTATTACTACCGCTAGTTGTTTGCGACGGGGGCGCAAACTACTACGGCTAGTGACCCAGTAAATCATATTCCGAGCTAGTATTACCGTTGAGCTACTGCCAATTACTGTCTGCGCAGCTGAAGTAATCCAGAAATATCTTACCTTTTGATCAACGTGGACTCTGGCTACAGGCCCTTACAACCTGGCAAAGCCACCCGATACCTGAGCTTTGGCTATGATGGTCGCCACAGGGGTTTGTCGAACGCTTGCGCAAAAGCCTCGTTGACTGCGCGACTCGCGATCTAGCTTTCATTCTGCCTTTTGCCAACGCCTCCGAACCAGCTCGCCACCACGCTGATGAAGCCCCGACTCTAACTTCCCTGAACTGACGAGTACGGATTCTATCCTGGTGCGTGGGCTCGGAGCTCACACCTTGTGCAGCAATAAACTCCACGACGTGCTCCGATCAAGCCAGGATGTCTCTCAGTCAACGCTAGCGGATGAAGCCGAAGATACGCTGCGGGGGTGGCGCGACTACAATTGTGGACTGGTCCGTGTCACCGCAGTAACAAGCAACAGTGGAGCTACTCCGGACGACTTCACATGGTGGCTATTGGCCCAGCGCGATGGCGTCGTCTGCTGGAAATTGGAGGGTCCCTGTGAGCACGTCAACATCCTTCGCTGGCTCCGTAAACCCAGCAGCATCTTGTTCCTGCCCATTGCTGCGTTGGCGCGAGTTTGGTTGGGCCAGACACCCGTCAAATGCGTTCCAGGAACGCGTGTTTTCGACGAGAGGCTTTGTCATGAGCAACCTCCGAGTCAGAACCGACAATCAACGAGCGGAGATGTAGGTAACACTCAGGCACAACCGAGAGGAGATTTGAGCGCGGCGGTGATGTAGCCAAGTAGGGTAGGACTTGATGTAGAACTTTCAGCGGTCGAGTACTATCAACTACTAGTAATTTACTGTAATAATTTTACTGTAGTAGTTCTGACCCCGTAAACTACTAGTACTGGTCGAGTAGTAGCTTTGTTTTGCACTACTGGGAAGTTACCGTAATACTTAGTAATATAGACGAAAATCACGTTACCGCAATCATCATGTCAAAGGAGGGCAAAAATACGACTGTACTGCTGCTCTACTTCAATTCGCCTTTGACATGAGCGACACACTTAATTACATCGAGGCTCAAAATAGTGTAAAATAGGGCCATACCCTAGTATAGGTCAGTTTTAGATTTTCCCAACAGCGGAAACAGTCTACCAGCCAACCACGGCTTGATGCCCTCTTTGCCAGTCATCTCAAGCGCTCACTCACCAACCACTCCAAGCTCTGCAGCAGCTCGAAGCGAACTCACGCCTCTATTTGGCTCTATCTCCAACCCGCACTTCTGTTTTTCCGTCCACATTCGCATGATGCGCCGCCACGTCGCATTCGAGAAAACGGCCGTCAATCCTACTTCGTCGCGTTCAAGCTACAAGTACTGCGCCACCTGGACGCGTCAGGATGCACGCCAGCGATCAGTGGCCGCTATTTCAGTGGGTTAGATGCGGCCAAGAAGGCGAACAAGGTCAAATGGCGTGGACGAGTACGCGCAATCTCTGAACATCATCCTGGAGAAGATACCCGCAGGATTGAACTCGTTGAGCCAGCCAGCGGACGCCGTGTGGATCAAGCCGATGAAGGATAGGCTGCGAGGATTTTGGGTACAGTATCTGTGTCAGCAGCTTCAGCAGTACTCTGCCACCTACAACTAGCGACAAGTTCAAGATGACGGCACCGCGGCGTGCTACAATTGTAGAGTGGGTGGTGCGGGCGTGGCAGGGCCTACCGCTGACAACTGTGATTGCAGGTTTTCGTAAGTGTATGCTAACTGAGGGGACCGGGGATCCCGCCGCCGAAGAGCTCGACCACAGCGAGGAGTTGCAGACTTTGATCAACGAACAACTTGAATCTCTAGATGCATTTGTTATCGTCGACTGGGATGATATTATCGACACTGCCGTTGTCTAAATAATGTCAACCTTACTGTGCACTGCTTACCTGCAGAAATTCTATACCCAATAATAAACCCCGCCTGTGACATGTTGCCACCTTTGACAAGAGGATTGCGGTATCAATCCCTGCGGCATGAACCGCGTGCGAGGTATAACATAACGTGGTTTACCCATTCATGGACTTTTACCAGATCATGGGCCAATCTGTGTTTTGTCCAGTCATATCCTTCTATTTTTTGGAAATAGGCTTTGATCGGTTCTCTCCTTTATTTACCAGATCGGAATTCCTTGTATTCAGCTAGGTAAGATACCCCCCCCCCCTCACTAAAAGACAATTTGTGACAGAAGCGAAGAGCTTCTACATAGAGAAATAAGTGAATGGAAGCCCCAGAAAGGATCAATCCCATCATGGGTCGTCTCTAGCGTCACTATCTGCGCTACGATGCAACGCCACAAAAGGAGCCGTCGAAAACGTATTGCTTGCCCCACCATGCACTTTAAGCGTTGAGAACCACTACTCACTTCTTCCTGCTGAACTGGTAAACGATAGCGCCTACCAAGTGCTACAGTTGGCGCTGCAGTGGGTGGGCTTGTGCTTTATATGGTAGTGTGTATAGGGAGGAGGAGGTCCATCAACTGGTAAGAGAGAAAGAAACAAATAGATTACGGTCCGACATAGCCCATTCACATTTGATTCAAAAAGGGCGGGAAGACTTTCAAAAATATGAACTCTGGCTTCCGATCGGATGGATAGCTTGTTAGTATTCATTGGGCGGAGCCCCTTTATGGCGAGCTTGATTGCAGCGTTTTCGGTGTCCCTGGCGTCACTGTGGCGTAGCGGGATCAGCAAAATCTGCGAGATCGCCAATCCAACTTACCAACAGCGCCCGGACACCGACTAACGGAGGGGTCCCCCGATGATCTGTGATCTTGTGAGCTGAACTTCTCACCTTGTGTACCCGACGGTAGGGCTGGATCTTGCTCTTCTGGTGCCAAGCGGTGAAGAAGAAACGTCTGGGCGAGACGCGGGGATGTGGGTGGAGCAGCGCGGAAATCTTCACTCTGCTCGCGGTAGTAGTTCCCAATCCAGTGGTAGTCGACTTGGATCGGGCGGCCTGGATCTGGATCCGGCCGTGCGGTTGCCTTGTAGTTGTTGTTGTTCCTTTCCGATGCCTTCGCAGACCTTCCTTTGCCGTACTTGCCGCTTCCTATAGCGGGATCCGTAGATGTTGAGAGTCGAGGATGCACCCGGATAGCTAGTAACTCCGGGTGGATCGGGGATCTGCACTTGTAGGAAGGTCACTAGGAAGGTTGTAGAACTGGCCAATGTAATATCCAGTCTTAACCAACGCTAGATCACTAACCAGAACCTTGCTAAGCCGTAGGGCCAATGTACTTCCCGTTTCCAGGCGAAAGCGAAGGCAATTGCGATTTATAAGGCAAATTCATGTCTGATTTATGTTTAAGTCCGATCCCATCCCAAAGTCCTATCTCCCTATGGATCCTATCATCCCATCTGTACCTACTGACTCTATGGAGCTTGATTACCTTCCTTGCGTATCGCGTGATTACCCCCGTAGTACCGTGACCCCCCATCCATTGTCCGCTCCCTCGATCCAGGCACCGCCCGGATCCATCTGAGTCGGACTCCGAATCAGACCTGGATCGGGATGTAGCCCAGTCCACTTGACAGCTGCATCTCTTGGATCTTGGGTCTCGAGGCATGGCGTCGCTTGGGTACACATTCGCGACGTCTGGTCGCACCCGTAGTGTCTTCTGTTGCGAGCGCTAACGCCTGGCGTGGGGCTCGATCCCTCAGTCTGGTGGATCCGCGACGGAGTCTGGATCCATCATTCTGCCGAACACACTTCGCCCCAATTTCTTGGATCCTGCTTCTCCACATCACTCGTCTTTGCCTTGAAGGACCTCTGAGTTTTCGCGTCTCTTTCTTTCTGAGATAGTGAAATGGGCTAGGGTCGGTTGCTAAAAAGAGGGTGTGGGACCTGCGATCGGCCGTGGTGTCCCTCTTGGGTATGAGTTTAAGAACATTTGCGGTTAGCTAGGATTGCCGCTGACAGATACGCAGATATTCACTTGGGTTGAGGCCTCAGACCATAAACGTCACTGACCTCGTACGCTCAAAGCCGTGTACTTGCTACGCCGCGCTGATATGGACTGTTCGTCTGAGACGATCCCTTGCAAGGGGAGCACGAGGCTGCGAACCTGCCCAAGGAACTCAACTACTTCCCAGTTGTAGGGTGCGAACGAGCTGATCGAGGATGGCTACATCAAGCAACGCGTGGACTCTATATAGTTCTCGGGCCGCGTGGTCACCGGTATCAACCTGCTCCCGCCGAGCATCATGCGGTTCAGGGAGGAGCACAGAGTCACAGTTTACGGTTAACTTGGGCGTCGAGTTTACCAGTTGAAGAAGGAGCAGCTTGAGGGTAACTGCTACATTGGCGTCGTCAAGGAGCCTCCTCCATCGATTACATTATAAATGAAGCCGACAAATATGTATATTATCGTGGGTGCAAACTACTGTTATGCGAAGCCGATACAGCTCTCATCTTGCTAATATCGCGTTCTGCTTTTTGCTCACACAGCTTAGCGAGGACCCTGATGCGATTGTTTTCCGCTTTTAGCACGGATCTTACTTCCATTTGTCTCTCTGTCACTCTCAAAATGATTGGGGTTGTAAGGACAATATGCTCCCGACGTCTTACTCTCGACAAACCGACATATGCGAGCGTAGAAGACGGCAGGCAACACAGATCAAATACATGCAATACCAGCAAGTCGCACGTGAGACCTTGCACCTTGTGCACAGTCATCGCATACGCGAGCCAGCGTCGACTCGATTGTGACTGTTGTGTGACGTTGCTTGCAACTACTTTGACGGCAAACCGATCCACCGGCTACAACCAGCACTTATTTGACTAGTGCGCGAAGCCGCTCGCTGATTCTAATTACATTTACAAACTAAAAGAACAAAACACACACGAGCGTGCACTGCCTTATTCTGGCTTCCTTCCCGTTGCCTTTGCTAGTACATATGTAGTAGTACCCAACATTGTCTTCTTTCCGCGAGCGGGGCATGGGGGCGAGTCCAATAGTCTACACCGTACACTTTGGACAGCCCCTCTCCAACAAAGCTTTGGTGGACCTCTAGTTATTCAAAATTTGAATTGATACGGTTTCAAACGAAAAGATGCTTACGAACATAAGTACGAATCGCGATTTAACCGCATCAATCGAAAGAGGTGTGTCTTGTGCTTCGTTTAACCCACCGGCGACCGCTCTTATCCCGATTTTGCAGGGATAAGATTAATATAGGAATTTGTATACCGGAGGGTTAGGGTAAGTGAGGTCCCCAGCGGCCTGCCCCGACTCTTCGGGTTCCACCGGCTGTCAATCTCATTGGTCAGAGTTATCCAATCAAAGCTTGGATACGGCCGTAATATTAAGCTCTGTCGAGATTTCGATCGAAAAAACCTTGGCGTAATTCGCAGGATCATGCAAACATTCGCCAAGTGAGCGAATTGTTCTGAGCTGAATATCGCGGTGGACGTGCTCGGCAATCGCTGTGACACTATCTCAAGGCAAGCACGGCACGGCACATGAGGGACGCCTTCTACCGCGAAGACGAGACGTACTGAGAAGTGGTGGGCGCGCTGGAGCTCGGCGTCTCCATGGTGCTCACTGAGCTTGAGTTGTGGCTGTGCAGGTGGCGAGGACGGAGGAACACTACGTGGACACCGGTCGTGCAAGGCGCAGCCTCACAGGGACTTGAGGGGCTTTTGCAGGCTCAAGGTAAGTTGAGTTATGAGCTGCAGCACGGTGCGCGCAGCGCACGCTGCTCGCCTGCCTACCCTCGCAACCCATTGCAATGTATTAGCGCATTACGTATATCTATGTGTGCTCGCAGGCACACGCTGTCGCAGCTTTACCAGTGAAGGCGTCGTCCTCCCAGTCTGGGCAACGGCAGCGTCCGTTGCACCGCCACCGAGCTCCAACGCTGCAGTGTGCTGCTACTGCAGCTGGACCCGGGCAGCGTCCGTCGGCACGTTGCTGTCCGGTGTGTTGGTGCTGGAGGGCGCCGAGAACAACGGCTACGCCGAACGGCTCGTTGCAGTGCGGTGCTCTGGAGTCTCGGGTCGCAGCCCGAGTTCCTGATCACAGCGGATGCCGCACCTGCTGCCCGGCAGTACTTCACACGTACGAGGCACAACCGAAAGGAGAACAACTCAATCTCGGTACGCTGCTCACTCTAGCCAGCCTGTTGCCCCATTGCTGACGTGTTTCTCGACTGCAGGCGAGGCGAGCGCTGGTGGCACAAGCCCCCCCCCCCCGTCGCCCCCATTCCATCGGCAGTACCCCCGCCTGACTTCCTCCTTCCTCTTCGCCATGCACGGCTACGAAAACTCGCAGTACCAGGCGCACTCGCTGCACCACCAGCGCAGCGGCAAACTCCCCAAGCTCTACTACAACCCCCTGGACCATGGCACCAATAGCGGCGACTTCAATGACTCGGCGTGCATGAACTCCGGCAGCACGTGAACCCGGCACATGCAGACCCAGCAGGCCCGTCGCCGCAGCAGGGGGACATCGACTACGAGCCCATCAGCACCCGGGTCAGTACTACGTGCTGTTGCTCACGGTCTATCGATACAACTCGGGGGCGGCTCTTAGAGCCGCTCTGTGGGCGGCGGTCGTACGTCATCGCACGCGGACAAGCGCTCGCGCGAGGCACCCCAAACGAAGGAGAAGAAGCGCATGTTCAAGCTCAACGACGACATCAACACATGACAAGACCCTGCAGGACGATCAAGCAGTCCGTCGTGTGATCTCGAATCAGAGTGCGGAGCGAGGATCAAAATGGCGGTGGCACGTAAGGCGGTGGCGTCAGCGAAGAGGGCTACAATACCCAATGGTGCTGCCAAAAGAAGCTCTCACTACAACAGCAGCCTTTGCAGGCGGACGCATTGAGTATGCAAGGGTCTAGTATAAAATATAATAAAGGCATTCCATAGAATTGAGCGACAGTCAAAAAGTCGCGATAGCTCCTCAGTGGTACATTGTGTTTGCGAGAGGGGGGAAAGATCCGAGAAGATCATGGCCGACGCAAGGATGTACACCGACGACACGGCGGCCGACAGCAGCAGCACTGTGGGCGGCAGCAGCAGCGATGATGACGAACGCTCGAACCAACAGGAGCTCGCAGCGCGAGGGCGCTCCGGGAGCCAAGGGCAGCTCAGCGATCAAGATACCGACTTTGACCGCTCCTCCTACTTTGTTCTCTCGGACCCTAACTACACCTACGAGGCTGTCCCGGTGCGCATGTATGTCCTACTTGTGTTGGCTATTTGATATCTAACCGTCCTGCTTGCATACAACAGGCTTTCACGCCGGATGTCAACCGAACAGCGTCAAACAACAAGAAAATTTATGGCAAGCCGATGTCTGTAGGGGAGGTACGTGCACGTATCTTTGGTGTTTCCGTGGGCGTCACGAGCGCTCAATTCCGATGTATGCCTAGACGTTGGAGAGATTTCAATGGCACCAGGGGTTCCTTGACTTTCACACCCTCCAGCCACTACGCAAACCTTCACGCGAGCGGGTGGGTATGCGAATTACTTGAGTTCTGAGGCGTAGTCTAACAAATGTTATTGTTCAACAGGTTTACGAGCCTAGATCCAGGTCTACCAACCATGTAGACGCATTTCTAGCCGCCCTTCCGCTCTACGAGATGTATGCGCAGTTTCAGAATGACGAAGACTCGAGTCATATCTACGCGTGGCTGCAAGCGTCCCTGAAAGCCTCGAAGGTATTTCACGCGTTCTGTGGCGCCAGGTGTACTCACAACGCTAACTTACCATTGCCCTTTGTGTAGATAACGCTGTCTATGATAAAGCGTCGGCAGCGCCTGTTCGAGTGGGACATTGAACGCTTAGACGCGTTTCTCGATTCCCATGTTGAACACCACATCGCCATGGAGGCAGACGGATCGTACGACGAGAACGCTATCCGGGAGCATTCCAAGGAGGGTTTCTTCAAAGAGCTCGAGTATAAAGCTCGAGTCCAAGAAGCTGCTGCGCTCGAGGGGCTTGCTGTTTGGACGTATCAAACCGAGGTGATGTTTCCTCGTCTTGGAGTATCACTGAGACGCTAGTGGGTCTGAAAGTGCCAAGTCCAGCTGCACAGAAGCATTTATGTTTTGTTAGTGCTGAGATGTAATCAAGAAGCCCATGCCTGCATATATTCGTTCGTAGCCTGCTCGACGTTGCATGGATCTCAACGTGGAGCTTGGCCGCCGTCGATGTCAAAGTTGGCTTCGCATCTCTCTCACAGGCGTATTTGTATTCAGCTTTGTATGCATGATGTCAAGGTTGACTTCGCAGTGAACCATAGATGTCAACGTTGACAGCCAGCTTGGCCGCCGTCGATGTCAAAGTTGGCTTCGCATCTCTCTCACAGGCGTATTTGTATTCAGCTTTGTATGCATGATGTCAAGGTTGACTTCACTGTAAACCATAGAACCCCACCTAATTTTCCGACTCGTTCTGATGTTCGTCCCCGCTGGCCGTACATTCTACCTCGGCGAGAAGCTCCGCTAACACTTCCGCCACGGCCTCCCGCTCGCTCTCATCCGGGGGCCTCTCAGTCGCAGTTACTCCTTCTTCGTCCTGTCCTTCTGCATCTGCGCCGAGCCGCTCTGGTTGATGCGCTTGTACCTCTACGTTTCGCGGTCTGGAACTTGGAAACGGTAACGGCAAAGACGGCGCCGAAGCCGCCCTGTCGGCATTCTGAACATCGGTCTCGGTTTCCCTTGGCAGTACGGCATCCGAGGCAGCTGTGTCCATCGTTTCCGCGCGCAACTCCTCCTTCGACCGACGCATTCGAATCCGCCCGACCGTTTCATTGTGCGGGAGTTGATCTCCGTTCTTCCACCTCGAGTGCCAAATGTTAAAGCACGATACAGAATTACCATCGGCTACGTGTCGCGCCTTGGAGCACAAAAACAGTCTTCCTCGATCAGTGGAGCACTGCTTGCAGTAATGACGCGTTGTACCGGGAGGTCGATTCGATCCAAGACTGCGCAGTACCGAACAAACTTTGCACACGCGAAACTTGAACTTGCCCTTTGCCGTCTTGTCCGTCGAGACCATCAATTGATGCTTCGAGCTTGCTAGCGAGTACGCCGTCGAAACTGGTGTCTGGTTAGATCTTGACTCCACCTCGGTAACAGCGGCTTCGGCGACTGGAACCGTTTCCAGGAAGTCATCGTCTCGGAGAGCGAGTAGCTCCTCGTGTAGCTGAATTAGAAAATCCGCGTGTGAAAGAGGTTTTCCCCCCACAGACTTCGCGTACTCACGGTGGGCGATAAAAGCGTTAATAACAGCTATGTCGAGAAGCCCGTAGAAAACAGTCTTGTAGTATTTCTTCGGTCGCATGACCCTTTGGATGGAGTACCTAGTCAAATGCATTCTCGGCGTAAGTGAAGGGAGTCAGAACAGCAACAGAGCAACACGTACCTTTGCAGACGTAACTGGTCGTGGCTGTCAACACCCCCCATGTACTTATTGTACAATACTACAAACTCCGGACACGGAATGTTTGCATGTGAGCCGTCCTTTTGCTTCCTCCGCACAATCGCACGTCTAGCGGAGGCCCCAGTCGCCACAAAGTAGCAAATTTTTGAGTCAACCCACCGCGTCGAGTACATCCGACGATTCGTATTGTTCCGGGCAAGCACGTATGAGCCGCGCGGCATCCCTGTCGAAGCTGATTTTTTGTCGGTCTTCAAGTCTTCGGGGAAGCCAAGACGCGTCGTAGCCACCGTCCCGATATTGTAGTACCCCATGTCCATCAAACGAAACCCCAACGTCACTGAAGAATACTCGCGATCAGTGACGATGATTCGCTTCTTGGATCGATCCACCCGACGCTGTTCCCACAAGGCTTTAAGGTTTCGAACCACAGCAGCTGGTCCGCTTCTGGTGTCAACAAATTGACTGTTTTGTTTCTTACCACAATAAACCTCGAACCTGAGCATGAAATCACAGCGTTCAGATACCGACTATATATAAAAATACCGCAAATGACCATACCTGGAGCAGTAGTGGGTTTTCCCGCAACACACAGCGAACAGCTTGGTGCCGTACTTGTGCGGCTTATTCTTCAGGAAAACTCGTATTGTGTTCCGCGAACTTCTTGAAGGGATAACCATCTCGTCGAATGCAACCCAGCGCCCTAGTTCCATACCACCCTTGAAAGTAGTCTGTAACTTGTTTATCACGTTGCGAATCTTCCATGCCCGGTCCGTCTTAGCCTGCGGAGCCTGGTTGTTCGTAAAGTGGAGAAATCTGGCGAAGGACGTGTTAGTGGGCCCTTATTAAAGTAACGTGGAAGTCACAGTACCTGTTAATCTCCTTGAAACGCTTGCGAACCATAAATGGCGACCAAGTTCCAGGTGGGATCGCTCCACGGGCTCGCGTCTTCCAATGATCTTCCAGTCGAGACTTTATCGGGCAAATAGCCCTGGATATTACTAGGCCCAGAAAATGCATGATCTCCGCGGCACGTACTTCTTTGAACGCGTCCAGTTCCTTTTTCTTTGCTTGAAACATTTCCTTGCGTTTGTGCCTGTCGTCCGTCTTCTTTTCAATTGACAACTTCGCCTGTCGAAGTCTTTCCGGTCGTGTCTGACGCTCGTAACGATTAGTTTCCTCGGCAATCTCCGTCCAGAGAGTCTTCGGCATGAAGTAAAAAAAAGATCAGAAGGTTTCATCGTTTTCGCTGCCTCTACAGCCGAGACAGTAAGTCGAGGGGGGTCCGTAAAACCATCCGTAGCGCCGGACAGGTCCGAGTCATCCCGTTCGTCGGTTACCGGTAGCAACTCCCAACCATTGTCAGACATGCCTCGAAGCATTTCATCTGTTATGTAGTCCTGGGGGCCGGCAACCGCGCGAATTTCCTCTGCTGTTTCGACACTAAAACTTTCGTTTCCGGTATCATCCGCAATATAAAGCTCATCTGCAAACTCATCTTCAGAATCGTCGTCGGCACTCTCGCTGGGGCAACCATCAGATTCCAGCACCTTGTATTCGCCATCAATACCCACGTTCACTTCATCAGCAAGCATCTCCGCACGTCTTTTCGACTTCTTCCCAGATACTCGACTGCCGGGAGACGAAAGAGTACGTCGATTTTGCGAGGGTGTTGCGGTTGTTTCTGCTGTCTGCCGGGGCGATTTTGTTTTTCTGGGAGCCTTGTCTGACCCTCTGGAGTCTGCACGCGGTACTGGCGTAGCATCCGCATTCCTTCCATCGGTATTAAGGCTGATTGAGACCCCGGCACCATAAGGCTCAACAGGACCACCTGCATTTGAGATCGCCTCTTCCTCGGTAGTCTCGGGAAAGTAATCCGGGAAATCGTACTCATAGTCATTTTCGGTTCGATCATCGGTTTGCCGGCTCTCGGTGGCCACCAGTGTCAGCATCATTGGTTACTCCCACTCCATAATTTTATGGAATCGATGCTCTGCTTGCTTGGCGAACTGAAGACCCACCGCTGGGTTTCTCGTTCTCATCGGTATCTTTCCGAGGACCGTCATGGCCTACCGTCCCAGTAGCATCGGTGACTTCAGCTGGAGCTGGGTTTTGGAGCATAGCTTGACGTGCTGCTTTCTGGCGACGCCTAAACTTCTCCAATTTGTCAGGGCAGTTCAGATTGGAGGCAGGCTCCCAGCTCGTTTGGGAATATCCCTTCCATTTCACCTCAAAGTAAGACAAGCCAAAACGAAAAGTTTCGCGAAGAATTTTTTCCACTTCGTACACTTCCTCCGAGCCTGGGCACCATTATTACAGTTAGTGCATTTTCCCCAAAACCAACATAAGAACTTGACAGACACGTGCTGGTTGTTACCTTCAGAATCCTCTTGGTGTTTTGCAGGGATTTTAGCCGTCACGTGGCTACCTCGGTCAGGCAAGTCCGCTTTTCGGGTTGTTTTTTTCTTCTTCAACGCGCGTGCCTCTTGAAGTTGTGCTGCCCTGAATTTATTGAGGAGCTCAGGACAATGCAGATTCGATTCCGGCTCCCACGACGTCTCGTCGTAACCCTTCCACTTCACATGGTACTTGGCCTCTCCACGCACGAACTTCATCTCGATGATATTCTCGACTTCAAACTCGTCGTCTGCCGCATTATGAGCGTCTACTGTAAGATCCCTAGGACGCTTTGCTAGTGAAAGATGCGTTTTGCTTACCAGATGCCTCGGAGTTCACTGTCCTCGCTGCTTTTCTTCGCGCCTTCCGGGGCGGCTGGGTGTCGCGCCCGCTGCCTACTCGGCGCTTCTGTGCCATCTCGACGAGTGACGGTGGGGGGAGCAAAAGGCGCACTTCTAGCATCCGGATACGTGGGCGTTGTTGACCTTGATCATACAAAAATACAGATATTAAATTTCCGATTTAAACATATCCGGATACGAAGTACGACAGAGATCGTATACTAATAATATCTCGATGTTGAGTAGCAAGTGCCAATGTTGACATCGCAAAGCTTAGCAGATTCCTTTAGCATAACAAATAGACGCTAGATGTCCTACATTGCTTCTAGAGCTCCTCAACATTTTTTTCACAGCGATAAATACACGCTCGGCGTCGCACTCACTGTGCACGAAACCCGCTGCATGGCAACGGGCATCACGACCGAGCTCGCGAGAAGCGAAACGACGGGCATGACGGCCGTGCAAGTAAGGAAGAGGGACTCAACGTTGGGTTGGGGGATGTCAACATTGACACTGCGCTGGAACTCCAGATCAGCGAGCAATCGAAGCTCACCAGAAGACTTGACGGCAAGCATAGCGACACCAGCACCGCGATCGTGGCGATGACGGCGTGGGCGACCGTCGGGCAGCGTTTAGGTGAGCCCGGCCACGGGGTCACGGCGAGAATGGCGGCGGCGAGCCCGGGCACAGCGTCACGGCGAGCATGGCTGCAGTCGGCACAGCGAGAGCAGCACAGCCAGCGTGGCGGTGGCGAGCATGGCTGCAGTCGGCACAGCGAGAGCAGCATGGCGAGCGTGGCGGCAGTCGGCACAGCAAGAGCAGCATGGCGAGCGTGGCGGTGGCGAGCATGGCGGCAGTCGGCACAGCGACAGCAGCATGGCGAGCGTGGCGGTGGCGAGCATGGCGGCAGTCGGCACAGCGACAGCAGCGGCATGGCGAGAGCAGCATGGCGGCAGTCGGCACAGCAAGAGCAGCATGGCGAGCGTGGCGGTGGCGAGCATGGCGGCAGTCGGCACAGCGACAGCAGCGGCATGGCGAGAGCAGCATGGCGGCAGTCGGCACAGCGAGAGCAGCATGGCGAGAGCAGCATGGCGAGCATGGCGGCAGTCGGCACAGCGAGAGCAGCATGGCGAGCGTGGCGATGGCGGCGAGGGCGACCGTCGGGCAGCGTTCCGGTGAGCATAGCGGCGGCCAGGTGAGGATCAGCAGCATGGCGAGCATTGTGGCGGCCTTGGCGGCGACGGTCGATGCGAGCCAGGTGTCGGCATAGTTGGAGAAGCGCTTGAGCAGGAGCTGACGATTTCGGAAATGAGGTTTGGGATTGAGCGCGCGGAAACGATCTTCCGGCACGGATCGCAGCGCGAGCGTGATTGGCCGCGAAATGGCTGGCCAATTACACGTCGCAAATTCAAACGTGGGGGCGCTGATTGGCGTAGATACCGGAGCGAACCCGCGGGCGAAAATCTGCGTGTTGCGCGAACTCACGCGCAAGTTGGAAAAGCGCGCGAAAAGCTGTGTGTTGCGCGAAGCTTGACCAGGCTGAGGCTGATACCACTTTGTGTCTGTGACCTTTGGGTGAAGCCGATTTTGATTGGCTTATTAGCTTCAACTTCAACCCTCGATAAGCACTCCGAATTATAGTAGTTCTTGAGTTAGTGAGTGACTACCCTACTACGGGGGCATTTCTTTTGCAGTTCTATAGTAACTTACTTTTGCACGTTCATCTGCAACAGAAACGATGGCAAACGGTGCCTGAACGTCACTCGCCTCGCTACCTAGGCCAGTGTGGTGTCCTCACAAAACGCGGTATCCGCAGATATGAAATACCAACCAATGCGTGCACACGGTTTCTATAGGTGAGCGCTGCACCATTGATCTTGTCCGTCGAAAACGCTCTGCTTCTGGGTGGTCAAAGCTCACGAGCAGTACACTAATTCCCTACCGTTCCTCGACACACTGATACGAATAGACACCAGTGACTTGAGCTAGGAATACGCTGCGCTAGCTAAGAACACGGATGGTTGATGCCCCCCCCCCTCCTTTATTTTACTGCCATTTACTACATCTAGGAGCCCACACACCGCTTGACCTCCCGTGCCGCGCCACCGTGCGCCGCCGCGGCTCGCCGCCTCGCTCGGCGAGGTGCGTTCTGCGGTCCGAGGGTGGCTGGTATCGGTGATATGGCGAAAGGCGAGGGTAATTCGCGCCCGGTGGCAATAGCGCTACAGGGAGCTTTGGGGGCTGCATGGAGGTGTCAGTGGTGGCTTGGCCGGCCCAACCACCAGTGCGGCGCCGCCGCAGCTCGCCGCCTCGCTCGGCGAGGTGCGTTCTGCGGTCCGAGGGTGGCTGGTATCGCTGATATGGCGAAAGTCGAGGGTAATTCGCGCCCGGTGGCAATAGCGCTGCAGGGAGCTTTGGGGGTGCCAGTGGTGACTTGGCCGGCCCAACCACCAGTGCGGCGCCGCCGCGGCTCGCCGCCTCGCCAGCCGAGGCGCACGGTGGCGCGGCACGGGAGGTCAAGCGGTGTGTGGGCTCCTAGATGTAGTAAATGGCAGTAAAATAAAGGAGGGGGGGGGGGGGGGCATCAACCATCCGTGTTCTTAGCTAGCGCAGCGTATTCCTAGCTCAAGTCACTGGTGTCTATTCGTATCAGTGTGTCGAGGAACGGTAGGGAATTAGTGTACTGCTCGTGAGCTTTGACCACCCAGAAGCAGAGCGTTTTCGACGGACAAGATCAATGGTGCAGCGCTCACCTATAGAAACCGTGTGCACGCATTGGTTGGTATTTCATATCTGCGGATACCGCGTTTTGTGAGGACACCACACTGGCCTAGGTAGCGAGGCGAGTGACGTTCAGGCACCGTTTGCCATCGTTTCTGTTGCAGATGAACGTGCAAAAGTAAGTTACTATAGAACTGCAAAAGAAATGCCCCCGTAGTAGGGTAGTCACTCACTAACTCAAGAACTACTATAATTCGGAGTGCTTATCGAGGGTTGAAGTTGAAGCTAATAAGCCAATCAAAATCGGCTTCACCCAAAGGTCACAGACACAAAGTGGTATCAGCCTCAGCCTGGTCAAGCTTCGCGCAACACACAGCTTTTCGCGCGCTTTTCCAACTTGCGCGTGAGTTCGCGCAACACGCAGATTTTCGCCCGCGGGTTCGCTCCGGTATCTACGCCAATCAGCGCCCCCACGTTTGAATTTGCGACGTGTAATTGGCCAGCCATTTCGCGGCCAATCACGCTCGCGCTGCGATCCGTGCCGGAAGATCGTTTCCGCGCGCTCAATCCCAAACCTCATTTCCGAAATCGTCAGCTCCTGCTCAAGCGCTTCTCCAACTATGCCGACACCTGGCTCGCATCGACCGTCGCCGCCAAGGCCGCCACAATGCTCGCCATGCTGCTGATCCTCACCTGGCCGCCGCTATGCTCACCGGAACGCTGCCCGACGGTCGCCCTCGCCGCCATCGCCACGCTCGCCATGCTGCTCTCGCTGTGCCGACTGCCGCCATGCTCGCCATGCTGCTCTCGCCATGCTGCTCTCGCTGTGCCGACTGCCGCCATGCTGCTCTCGCCATGCCGCTGCTGTCGCTGTGCCGACTGCCGCCATGCTCGCCACCGCCACGCTCGCCATGCTGCTCTTGCTGTGCCGACTGCCGCCATGCTGCTCTCGCCATGCCGCTGCTGTCGCTGTGCCGACTGCCACCATGCTCGCCACCGCCACGCTCGCCATGCTGCTGTCGCTGTACCCGCTGGAGCTCTGCCCGACCGCCGTCCACGCCGAGGACCTGGGTCTGTCCAAGATGTCGTTGCTGACTCAACGTTGGGTTATGTTATATGTGGTCCACACGGATTTTGACCGTGTAGTGTGACCCACATCGAAAGCAGCGGAATCTTGGAGGGCGGTGACTTGAGAAGCCGACGCGTGATGGAGTATAAAGCCCAACAAATCGTAGACGACTACCGGGCGTACTGGGAGGACTGCCGCTGGTATATGCAGTACCCGCCACGGCTCTTCGTGATCATAAGAGGCCTTCCGGGCTCTGGCAAGACAACGTTTGCTCAAGAGGTCGCTCGTTATGCCGCAACGCTCGATTTCCGCTCGTCGATTTGCTCAGCGGACCACTTCTTCCAGCGCGGAGGTACCTATGTGTTCGACGCAAGTCGACTTTGGGAGGCACATCGAAGCTGCTACGAAGAATGCAGAGAACTGCTCTGGCGCAGACCCGATCGTGGAGTGGATATCGTTATCGTCGACAACACCAACCTTCGGATGGATGATTTTGAGCGCTATCTGGATCTCCACATCTCCTCGGACAAGCTTGCAGTTGCTGCTTTCGAATGCCCTCCTGGTGTAGCTGAAGCAACGAAGCTCCTGGAGCGAGCTAATCGTATTGGCCACGCTATCCCTGGTCACATTTTTGTGGAGTACTTCAACATCTGGAAGCACAATACGCCGCGCCGCGCCGACGACGAGGTGGACACCGACAACGAGCTGCATACCGAGGACGAGCTGGCCATCAACAATATGCCACGCACCTATCTGATCACAGTGGAAGAGTTTATGCCAGATAGTTAAGTCGCTCCGACAAATCCGTTGAGGTGACGAGTTGCTCCAATAAATCTCTAATTTGACGTATCCACTCTTGTTTTGGCACTCGTCTTCACCAAGTTTACTTTTTGCGAGCACAACGCTGCGAGCTTACTAGTACCTCTCTTATTGAGTCAGCTACGACTTTGGGGTCTATGTTGGCTCAGATTAGATACTTGGTACTAGTAGCCAGCTCAACAACGACTCCGACCAAGTCAACGTTGACTTAGAGTATTAGATTTGGTTCGAATCAATTTCTCTCAACCGAGGATTTGCGTTTCACTTTCTCACATTAAAAAACGTTGACTTCAGCTAAGTGTTAATGGCGAAGCGCAGGGTGCGGCAATCTCAGGCTGCAGACAGCGAGGAGACTGCAGGCAGTGCTACGGACCAGGCGGTCATGACGAGGAGTAGGAAAGCTGCAAAGGCGACGGGCAAGCCAGCGACAAAACGGACGAGTGCGCCCACTGACAAGTCAACAAGCGCTGCCAAGACCACGCCTGCCACCGGCAATGCCAAGGAGAAGCGGAAGAGGCAAGACACTTCGCCAAGCCCCGGTAAGCGGAGGAAGACTACAAGGAAGGCTGGCCAAGGATCCAAGGGGACGACGGGCGAGCTGGGCGCCGCGGGTGCGTCGGAGGACGAGATGACGACTCAAGATGGAGAGACGATTCCCCTGGTTCCCAAGCGCGCGCTCCGGTCCGCGTGCTTGGCTCTGCAAAAGAAGCTTGACGAAGAAAAGGGCGAGAAACGGCAAGGCCCACGGCGCACGGCAGCTGATCGGTACAAGCTTGCAAACTACCAGAAGCGTGTGTGGGCGGATAGGTACACAGCTGCGAGGAACAGCAACAAGGCATTGGACTACCGCGCTTTGAGCACGACGACTCAATTCAGTGCGTTCAAAGACAACCCAGACGAGCTCCAACGCCACGAGCCTGCGCTGCTGAAAGAGCTTTACAAGGTTTATTTAGCAGAGCAAGCCCTGAAAGGAGACGCACACGCGCAGGCCGCTGGATCAAGTTCGCCGATGCTGTCGCAACATGATGGAGCCGAGCACGTGGAGATCGAGCAACGCGACATCCAGGCGGCTCAGCAGCTTACGGCAACCAGAAACCAAGCAGCGTCAGCGTTAGACCAAGCTCCGAGTCCAGAGCCTCCAGTCTCCGTCCAAGCGCAGACACCCGAGACAGCGCAAGTCGAAGGTGGGAGCGTGCAAAGCCACCCTTTGCGAGGAGGGTATGCGCATCTTGAACACTCCATTTCGCAAGCACTGCAGCAGTTTGGAGAGAAGCTGGAGGAAGAGAAGCAGAAAGGGGCTCGACAGCTGGAGGAGGAGCAGGCACGCTCAAGAAAATTAGAGGAGCAGCAAGCAGCCACAGCGAAGGAGCTGGTCGACCTCAGGAACGATGGTCTGCCAGACGATGATACAATTAACGCGGTGACAAAGGAGTTGCTGGAAGCGGTTCGTCTATTAGCTGAAGAGAGGGCGACTTCACGTGGATTGAGCCAAAACGTTGCTCGTATGGAAGATGCGTTGAATTTGGCAAAGAAATCCGTCACCACGCACGCAGACAATCTACTCAAGGTGCAGGCCAGCCATGCTAAGAAACTCCAGGATGTGCACGATGACATGAACAACCTCACGAAAGAGCTGGACGAGCGCAAGGAAAAACTGGAGGACCGGGAGAAGGGGGTGGCTTTGCGAGAGAAGCAGCTGGAGGACAAGAATAAAGACCTACAAGCCAAGCTGCAATCTCGAGAGGCCAAACTCAAAGAAGAAGAGCGACGTATGCAGAATGTAAAGCATCGAGTGCACTGGCAGCGGGAGAAGTTGGAAGAGAGCGCGACGAAGCAAGCAGATCAGGATCGTGTGAGAGCGGAGTTGGAATCGATGAAGGCTGCGCTAGAGGCGGTGAAAGCGGAGAATAGCGGATTGCAAGACACCACCGCGAAGCTAGAGCTGTACTTGAGTATGTTCAAGCATAGCGCGGCAACCGAGAAAGCTATCGAAGAGTTCACGCAATGGAACGCCGTCATCCGAGATGGTAAGCCGCATGCGTTTCTGCTTCAGTGTGGTTTGACATTGTATTGACTTCCATTGTCTCTGTCTAAAACAATGTAGGTAACACGAGCACAATGCAGAAGAAGCGCGACTTCATTCTGGGCAAAATGAATGAGGCGTTTGGTTCGAAGACGGCGGACGCTCAAGAGTTTGAGGCGCTTGCGATCGAGTTCTGGGAGAAAAGAAAGATTTTGATCCACGACAAGACAGGCAACGCAATTCACACGATGAACCACGGCAGATATGCGAATGTATGCAGTAGGATTCTGGAAGTGTTGGCTGCGTTTGAGAGTGCCATCCTTCTGTAGTTGTTTGTGTGCTGTAACGATGAATGGATACACATTTCCGAGTCAACATACAGTGGTTTTAGCAGTAGTGAAGTCAACATGGACATAGAACAAGTCGACATTGGCTTAAACATACTAGTTTCAGTAATAGCGAACTCAACGTCGACTCTGAACGAGTCGACATTGACTCAGTCGACGGCGACCCAACGTTGACTCTGATCGAGTCGACATTGACTCAGTCGACAGCGACCCAACGTTGACTCTGAACGAGTCGACATTGACTCAGTCGACGGCGACCCAACGTTGACTCTGAACGAGTCTACATCGACTCAGTCGACAGCGACCCAGCGTTGACTTTCAAATAAAAAAAATAATTGCCAACATACTAAACAACGCTAAACAATGTGAATACGTGTAACACGACCTTGATGCATTAAAGTCCGCCTAGACTACCTCTCTCCGCCTGTCCTATCCTACATATTGGGGTCGACGGTGTACACGTTGGCTACGTCATCACTACTATCCGCGACGTATTCTTCAAATCGAGTTCGAAGTTCATCGTCCAACAGCGATCGCCACGATCTGCTGTTAAGCTCGAAAGCGTGCGATTCGTCGCGGCACGATAGCTTAACCATGCATACATCTCCTTCGCACCCCAGACTGGTCAACGTAGTGGTTACCGTGTTGAGAATTGGTTTCCTTTCGCTCTCCGTAAGATTCATCTCATCGATAATCACCACGTTCGCAACTTGTAAGGAAAACGTAATATCCTCCTCAGTAAACTTCGCCGGCGTGGAGTCGCGCTTCGCTGCACACAATGCATGCACTTCGTAAAATGCCGAGCTACACACCCGCACTAGGCGAGAGCTGTCGTCCTCGTTTGGTTTCTCACGCAAAGCCTCTCTGAACTCTCTAGCCAACACTTCGCTGAGCGCGCTCTTTCCAGCCCCAGGAAGCCCACTGATAAGGACCACATACTTCCGGCAAGTCCAGGAACGTTCAACCGTATCCGCCACGACCTGGGCGACGACGTGACTCCAGTTGGCTTCCTCCCACTCGGCGGGCAGCTCCGCGCCAGCCATCTTGTTGAAGAATAAAAAGATCAACTGCAATTGGTCAGATCCATATCCTTCAAAATCAATTTCCATCAATCAGATCAAGTTCCTGATCAGCACAAACCCGATCTCACCGTTGACTTGGAAGTCCAAGAACCTTGACTACAGCAAGGTGCTGATGGCGAAGCGATCTCAGGCTGCAGACAGCGAGTAGACTGCAGGCAGTGCTACGGACCAGGCGGTCATGACGAGGAGTAGGAAAGCTGCAAAGGCGACGGGCAAGCCAGCGACAAAACGGACGAGTGCGCCCACTGACAAGTCAACAAGCGCTGCCAAGACCACGCCTGCCACCGGCAATGCCAAGGAGAAGCGGAAGAGGCAAGACACTTCGCCAAGCCCCGGTAAGCGGAGGAAGACTACAAGGAAGGCTGGCCAAGGATCCAAGGGGACGACGGGCGAGCTGGGCGCCGCGGGTGCGTCGGAGGACGAGATGACGACTCAAGATGGAGAGACGATTCCCCTGGTTCCCAAGCGCGCGCTCCGGTCCGCGTGCTTGGCTCTGCAAAAGAAGCTTGACGAAGAAAAGGGCGAGAAACGGCAAGGCCCACGGCGCACGGCAGCTGATCGGTACAAGCTTGCAAACTACCAGAAGCGTGTGTGGGCGGATAGGTACACAGCTGCGAGGAACAGCAACAAGGCATTGGACTACCGCGCTTTGAGCACGACGACTCAATTCAGTGCGTTCAAAGACAACCCAGACGAGCTCCAACGTCACGAGCCTGCGCTGCTGAAAGAGCTCTACAAGGTTTATTTAGCAGAGCAAGCCCTGAAAGGAGACGCACACGCGCAGGCCGCTGGATCAAGTTCGCCGATGCTGTCGCAACATGATGGAGCCGAGCACGTGGAGATCGAGCAACGCGACATCCAGGCGGCTCAGCAGCTTACGGCAACCAGAAACCAAGCAGCGTCAGCGTTAGACCAAGCTCCGAGTCCAGAGCCTCCAGTCTCCGTCCAAGCGCAGACACCCGAGACAGCGCAAGTCGAAGGTGGGAGCGTGCAAAGCCACCCTTTGCGAGGAGGGTATGCGCATCTTGAACACTCCATTTCGCAAGCACTGCAGCAGTTTGGAGAGAAGCTGGAGGAAGAGAAGCAGAAAGGGGCTCGACAGCTGGAGGAGGAGCAGGCACGCTCAAGAAAATTAGAGGAGCAGCTAGCAGCCACAGCGAAGGAGCTGGCCGAACTCAGGACTGGTAGCAGTGGTGGCGACAGATGTACCGTGATAGCGCAAGAGTGGAAGAAGACGGCTACAAAACTAGCTGAGGAGAAGGCGATTTCAAGTGGCTTACGCAACAAGCTTGCCCATGTGGAAACTGAGTTGAATTTGGCAAAGAAATCCGTCACCACGCACGCAGACAATCTACTCAAGGCGCAGGCCAGCCATGCTAAGAAACTCCAGGATGTGCAAGAAGACATGAACAATCTCACGAGAGAGGTGGACGAGGGCAAGAAAAAACTGGAGGACCGGAAGAAGGAGGTGGCTACGCGAGAGAAGCAGCTGGAGAACAAGGAGAAAGAACTACAAGTCAAAGCCAAGGAGCTGGAATCTCATGAGGCCAAGCTCAAAGAGGAGGGGCAGCGTCTCCAGAACGAAACGCATCGTCTGCAACGGGAGCGGGAGCAGTTGGACGCGGATAAAAAGAAACGAGAGAAGTCGAGTCAAGAGAAGCAGCAAGGAAATCGAATATCGCTGAGGCAGGCGAAGATGTTGAATGAAATGAAGCGCCAGACCCGACTCCTGAAAGAGCAGTTCGAGAACAACGGTTGCCCGCCAGCATTTGAAGAGCTTCAAGCCAAGTGTAACCAGATCGAGGAAGAGAGCGCGACGAAGCAAGCAGATCAGGATCGTGTGAGAGCGGAGTTGGAATCGATGAAGGCTGCGCTAGAGGCGGTGAAAGCGGAGAATAGCGGATTGCAAGACACCACCGCGAAGCTAGAGCTGTACTTGAGTATGTTCAAGCATAGCGCGGCAACCGAGAAAGCTATCGAAGAGTTCACGCAATGGAACGCCGTCATCCGAGATGGTAAGCCGCATGCGTTTCTGCTTCAGTGTGGTTTGACATTGTATTGACTTCCATTGTCTCTGTCTAAAACAATGTAGGTAACACGAGCACAATGCAGAAGAAGCGCGACTTCATTCTGGGCAAAATGAATGAGGCGTTTGGTTCGAAGACGGCGGACGCTCAAGAGTTTGAGGCGCTTGCGATCGAGTTCTGGGAGAAAAGAAAGATTTTGATCCACGACAAGACAGGCAACGCAATTCACACGATGAACCACGGCAGATATGCGAATGTATGCAGTAGGATTCTGGAAGTGTTGGCTGCGTTTGAGAGTGCCATCCTTCTGTAGTTGTTTGTGTGCTGTAACGATGAATGGATACACATTTCCGAGTCAACATACAGTGGTTTTAGCAGTAGTGAAGTCAACATGGACATAGAACAAGTCGACATTGGCTTAAACATACTAGTTTCAGTAATAGCGAACTCAACGTCGACTCTGAACGAGTCGACATTGACTCAGTCGACGGCGACCCAACGTTGACTCTGATCGAGTCGACATTGACTCAGTCGACAGCGACCCAACGTTGACTCTGAACGAGTCGACATTGACTCAGTCGACGGCGACCCAACGTTGACTCTGAACGAGTCTACATCGACTCAGTCGACAGCGACCCAGCGTTGACTTTCAAATAAAAAAAATAATTGCCAACATACTAAACAACGCTAAACAATGTGAATACGTGTAACACGACCTTGATGCATTAAAGTCCGCCTAGACTACCTCTCTCCGCCTGTCCTATCCTACATATTGGGGTCGACGGTGTACACGTTGGCTACGTCATCACTACTATCCGCGACGTATTCTTCAAATCGAGTTCGAAGTTCATCGTCCAACAGCGATCGCCACGATCTGCTGTTAAGCTCGAAAGCGTGCGATTCGTCGCGGCACGATAGCTTAACCATGCATACATCTCCTTCGCACCCCAGACTGGTCAACGTAGTGGTTACCGTGTTGAGAATTGGTTTCCTTTCGCTCTCCGTAAGATTCATCTCATCGATAATCACCACGTTCGCAACTTGTAAGGAAAACGTAATATCCTCCTCAGTAAACTTCGCCGGCGTGGAGTCGCGCTTCGCTGCACACAATGCATGCACTTCGTAAAATGCCGAGCTACACACCCGCACTAGGCGAGAGCTGTCGTCCTCGTTTGGTTTCTCACGCAAAGCCTCTCTGAACTCTCTAGCCAACACTTCGCTGAGCGCGCTCTTTCCAGCCCCAGGAAGCCCACTGATAAGGACCACATACTTCCGGCAAGTCCAGGAACGTTCAACCGTATCCGCCACGACCTGGGCGACGACGTGACTCCAGTTGGCTTCCTCCCACTCGGCGGGCAGCTCCGCGCCAGCCATCTTGTTGAAGAATAAAAAGATCAACTGCAATTGGTCAGATCCATATCCTTCAAAATCAATTTCCATCAATCAGATCAAGTTCCTGATCAGCACAAACCCGATCTCACCGTTGACTTGGAAGTCCAAGAACCTTGACTACAGCAAGGTGCTGATGGCGAAGCGATCTCAGGCTGCAGACAGCGAGTAGACTGCAGGCAGTGCTACGGACCAGGCGGTCATGACGAGGAGTAGGAAAGCTGCAAAGGCGACGGGCAAGCCAGCGACAAAACGGACGAGTGCGCCCACTGACAAGTCAACAAGCGCTGCCAAGACCACGCCTGCCACCGGCAATGCCAAGGAGAAGCGGAAGAGGCAAGACACTTCGCCAAGCCCCGGTAAGCGGAGGAAGACTACAAGGAAGGCTGGCCAAGGATCCAAGGGGACGACGGGCGAGCTGGGCGCCGCGGGTGCGTCGGAGGACGAGATGACGACTCAAGATGGAGAGACGATTCCCCTGGTTCCCAAGCGCGCGCTCCGGTCCGCGTGCTTGGCTCTGCAAAAGAAGCTTGACGAAGAAAAGGGCGAGAAACGGCAAGGCCCACGGCGCACGGCAGCTGATCGGTACAAGCTTGCAAACTACCAGAAGCGTGTGTGGGCGGATAGGTACACAGCTGCGAGGAACAGCAACAAGGCATTGGACTACCGCGCTTTGAGCACGACGACTCAATTCAGTGCGTTCAAAGACAACCCAGACGAGCTCCAACGTCACGAGCCTGCGCTGCTGAAAGAGCTCTACAAGGTTTATTTAGCAGAGCAAGCCCTGAAAGGAGACGCACACGCGCAGGCCGCTGGATCAAGTTCGCCGATGCTGTCGCAACATGATGGAGCCGAGCACGTGGAGATCGAGCAACGCGACATCCAGGCGGCTCAGCAGCTTACGGCAACCAGAAACCAAGCAGCGTCAGCGTTAGACCAAGCTCCGAGTCCAGAGCCTCCAGTCTCCGTCCAAGCGCAGACACCCGAGACAGCGCAAGTCGAAGGTGGGAGCGTGCAAAGCCACCCTTTGCGAGGAGGGTATGCGCATCTTGAACACTCCATTTCGCAAGCACTGCAGCAGTTTGGAGAGAAGCTGGAGGAAGAGAAGCAGAAAGGGGCTCGACAGCTGGAGGAGGAGCAGGCACGCTCAAGAAAATTAGAGGAGCAGCTAGCAGCCACAGCGAAGGAGCTGGCCGAACTCAGGACTGGTAGCAGTGGTGGCGACAGATGTACCGTGATAGCGCAAGAGTGGAAGAAGACGGCTACAAAACTAGCTGAGGAGAAGGCGATTTCAAGTGGCTTACGCAACAAGCTTGCCCATGTGGAAACTGAGTTGAATTTGGCAAAGAAATCCGTCACCACGCACGCAGACAATCTACTCAAGGCGCAGGCCAGCCATGCTAAGAAACTCCAGGATGTGCAAGAAGACATGAACAATCTCACGAGAGAGGTGGACGAGGGCAAGAAAAAACTGGAGGACCGGAAGAAGGAGGTGGCTACGCGAGAGAAGCAGCTGGAGAACAAGGAGAAAGAACTACAAGTCAAAGCCAAGGAGCTGGAATCTCATGAGGCCAAGCTCAAAGAGGAGGGGCAGCGTCTCCAGAACGAAACGCATCGTCTGCAACGGGAGCGGGAGCAGTTGGACGCGGATAAAAAGAAACGAGAGAAGTCGAGTCAAGAGAAGCAGCAAGGAAATCGAATATCGCTGAGGCAGGCGAAGATGTTGAATGAAATGAAGCGCCAGACCCGACTCCTGAAAGAGCAGTTCGAGAACAACGGTTGCCCGCCAGCATTTGAAGAGCTTCAAGCCAAGTGTAACCAGATCGAGGAAGAGAGCGCGACGAAGCAAGCAGATCAGGATCGTGTGAGAGCGGAGTTGGAATCGATGAAGGCTGCGCTAGAGGCGGTGAAAGCGGAGAATAGCGGATTGCAAGACACCACCGCGAAGCTAGAGCTGTACTTGAGTATGTTCAAGCATAGCGCGGCAACCGAGAAAGCTATCGAAGAGTTCACGCAATGGAACGCCGTCATCCGAGATGGTAAGCCGCATGCGTTTCTGCTTCAGTGTGGTTTGACATTGTATTGACTTCCATTGTCTCTGTCTAAAACAATGTAGGTAACACGAGCACAATGCAGAAGAAGCGCGACTTCATTCTGGGCAAAATGAATGAGGCGTTTGGTTCGAAGACGGCGGACGCTCAAGAGTTTGAGGCGCTTGCGATCGAGTTCTGGGAGAAAAGAACGATTTTGATCCACGACAAGACAGGCAACGCAATTCACACGATGAACCACGGCAGATATGCGAATGTATGCAGTAGGATTCTGGAAGTGTTGGCTGCGTTTGAGAGTGCCATCCTTCTGTAGTTGTTTGTGTGCTGTAACGATGAATGGATACACATTTCCGAGTCAACATACAGTGGTTTTAGCAGTAGTGAAGTCAACATGGACATAGAACAAGTCGACATTGGCTTAAACATACTAGTTTCAGTAATAGCGAACTCAACGTCGACTCTGAACGAGTCGACATTGACTCAGTCGACGGCGACCCAACGTTGACTCTGATCGAGTCGACATTGACTCAGTCGACAGCGACCCAACGTTGACTCTGAACGAGTCGACATTGACTCAGTCGACAGCGACCCAACGTTGACTCTGAACGAGTCGACATTGACTCAGTCGACAGCGAACTCAACGTCGACTCTGAAAGAGTCGACATTGACTCAGTCGACAGCGACCCAACGTTGACTTACAAATAAAAAAAAATAAACTCGGTTCCAGTATGAATCCCCAAAGGGTCGTTTTACTTGAGTTTGTATAGACAGTATCCGAAGCGAAAAAATGGCCGACTTTTCAGATGACGAAGATCGCCTACTCGTTCAGCTCGCGGCGGCGTACGAGCAAGCGGGAAGACGAATCGACTGGCTGTCAGTGGAGAAAGACATGGGGCCGTCAACATGGAGCGCAGCCAAACTGCAACAGCGAATCAAGACGCTCAAGAGACGATATGGCAATAACGTGCTGAGTTTCCCCCCACGCTATTTCCGCCCGCTACCAGACCGAGCAGGACTGTATTTGGAAGCCAAAGCCGCGTCTCCGCTACGATGTTCGCCTTCACCACATACCATAGCGACCCTATCACCGCAAGAAACCTACAACGCCACTGAAGGACTATTCTGTCTACTCACCAGGCGTGATATGCGCGCGAGGGAACGTCAGCTAAATACCTGGGAGATTACAATGGCTGGGGTGTCCATGCTGATCGAAGAAGCGAATATTCAAGAAAATGACGTGTTTCTGGATGCTGGATCCGGCGTGGGAAATGTTCTCGCTCAAATCGCTCTGCAAACGCAAGCATTTCGCGTGGTTGGTATTGAGATCCAACGTGACCAGGCCGCTAGGGGTATGGAGCTGATTGCGTCTAGGACATCGCGCTTTCCCCACTTGCTCAAGATCAGCGTCGTCACCGCAGACATCCGCAATATTGCTGAAGGCAGCGATACTGTTATCAGTGCTGACCCAGACTCGAAGTTGGCTCAACCCAGCTTCCTTATCAGCTCCGCCACTCTTTTATTTTGCCACGACACTGTGTTCGAAGAAGATGTGGTTTTGGCAATGCGTGCTTTGTGCATGAAGCTACCTCATCTACGTCTGGTGGCGCTTACAACACGAGTGTGTCCGCGGCATCGTAATACGTGCCGAAATTCGTTTTGCAAGCGGTGGAGGTTACTGAAAACAATTCAGATTCCGATGACATACAGCAGCTCCCTTCGGGATTTACACCTGTACGCAGCTGAACCAAGATGGTCGATGCAGTAACTACGATCACCACACGTAACATTTCCGCCGAGGGGCCAAAACAACAACTATGTATTAATTGCATGAAAATCAATGATAATTCTAATTAACTTCGACCCGCCGTTGAGTTTGACAGCGTAACGAAGCCGCTGTCGCCCCATGAGCTGCCATACGAGGTCTAGAGAACCCAATACAAGATGAAGTGTTCGTAGCGGACGAGCTTACTCGACGTACGGCATCGTGGGCTCCAGCCGACCATGAAGACTCCACGCTTCAAGCCGCCGTTGTATCTGTTGTTCTTGGAAGCTTGCCACCCCCCGCTGTCCCTGTCGTGCTCTTGGCGTCCTCCCTGCCGTTTGCTTCCACCGTCGTACCTTCGGCATCGCGCTTGGGCATTCGCTGAGGAGTCGATTCGCGTTAGGGTGAATTGTCATCACCCGCGTGGTTTCACAGCGGCGGGGGCACCTAACTTAGGTGGGCGCTGATACGCAAGATCGCCTCCTTGCTCGACTCCTGCCGGGAGTGGCCGGTGAACAGCTCGTCCAGAATGTAAATGCGCCTGTCGACAACAACAACACCAGCATGAGCCCCTAGATATGAATGCCAAAGCTGCCAAGACGCCGCCTTACCTTCCGGGAATTGAAGATGGTGTCCAGCTCGCACTCCTACCGAACCCACAACATCTCTCAGCGTCAGCCTCCCTTCTGCTAAAGCTCCTCGCCCCGACGCCTCACGTACATTTCCGAAGTAGCGGTCGGGCTCCTCCACGAACAGAAGCGTCCAGGCCTCGATCGGAATACCTCGGTCTTCGCAGTGGCGGCGGTACAGCCGTACTCGTAGCTTCTCGACCACCGTATCTCGAGCTTGTGGTCACCTACAGAAGACAATGATAATACAGTACATACATAAGGGAAAAGAAAGTTAGCGATTAGTGAGAGGTGCATCTTATCAATTCAGAATTTCACCATACAGGGGAGGCGCTAATCCGTTGTGGGCACCTGGCAATCTGCGGGTGTAAATTCTAGTGCAGTGGCCAATGGTGGCGCGGAAGGCGCGGAAGGTGCCCATCAACCTCAGCAGGCGAGAAATCCGCAAACAGATCGCATTGGTCAAAACGCCGTCGGCGGGACCTTGAAGAGTCGCAAGTACCCTAACCACCTGTATGGTTTGAACCGGAACTTTTCCCCGAGGTTTTTCTTATCCCTGCTAAATCGGGTTAACGGTCGCCGGTGGGTTAAGCTATCGAACACTCCGCACAGTGTTCGATAGCTTCAACGAAGCACAAGACACACCTCTTTCGATTGAGAACTCGTGGAGTGACATCGGTCTGAAAAAAATATCTCCATTTTCGGACCCCCGAAATCCCTGATGTTATTTGGGGCGTGTGACCTCAATATTTTTTCAATTTCAACATATTATATATATATATTATCGGATAGCTTGTGTTAAAAGCAATCGAATAAGAGTGTATTGACACGTTTTACGAGTTGTTTTCACTTTCAAATTTTCGATGTCCGGTTATGTCCGAAATTTGATTGGTCAACTTCAAACGCGATTATCTCGATAACTCCAAATGGTGGCTTAGCGTCTTTTTGTTCGACGCGGTCTCATATTCATGGCGATGCTGTATTTTATCCACGTCCAGCTTTTGAAAACTGGGGCGCGCTTCGCGTGCGGGTCTCTAAGCGGGGTAAACACACCGAACAGTTTCGCGTTTTTGCTACATATATAATACATGTACTATAATGGTTAGGACGCGCCGAGTTTGCACTGATTACTGTTATTATCATTATCACAACTATTTTGTGAGTACTATACGTGAAATGCTTCATATTACGCACAAGATATTTTAATTTTCTATTATAATTAATGTTGACAACATCCTGCTGCTATGGATATTAATTGGGGGTACCCGGACTGGTTGTCCGGGGGGTTCGCAGTTCTCGGGAGCAGCAAGATTCCTGCATTGGACTTCCGACAACAAGGACACAACAGCCAAAATTATACCGTACGCATTTTGAGCTCATCTGCATCATACTTTCAAACAAATATTGTGTTTGCTTGACACGCAACCAGGACTCTACCGGAAAGACTAGGATAACGGCATTTTGTTTAAATATTATATCTGGGTTAGGAATCTCTTTTACTGCATATCGGTAAGCATCTCCTGCGCCTGCCTCGCAGCCGCAGCATCTGCCCTGGTATCATACTTCAAATGATACACCGCTCCTTCGAAAATGCAAATTCGGGTCAGACGAATGTGCTGCCGAGGCGGTGGTTGTCGCGAGAATGTCGCTCGATGATACACAGGGGCCAGTGCTGACCTGTAGTGGATGTCGCGAGAACGTCGCTTGATCAGACCATCGCCGAGGCGGTGGTTGTCGCGAGAATGTCGCTCGATGATACACAGGGGCCAGTGCTGACCTGTAGTGGATGTCGCGAGAACGTCGCTTGATGAGACACTGGCCTGCATCGCCGAGGCGGTGGATGTCGCGAGAATGTCACTCGATGACAAACTCGCCTGGGCCGCCTAACGACAGTTCTTCAAACTGCGAATTACAACTGCCACCGCTTCAATGCTACAGCTACTGCGAATGCGGCTGCTACTGCCATTGCTTCAGCCACTATCACTGACACTGTCACTATCGCTGCTACTGCTACTGCTACTGCTACTGCTACTGCTACCCCTACCACATCACTACTTATATGACTGTACTACTCATATCCCACTATTGTTAAATGTATTGCTTTGATATTGCTACTTGTGGAGCGCGTTACTACTGACCACTGCCACTTACACTGCTTACCTATACTGCAACTACAGTTACTACAACTACTATTCCACTACTGTTAATGATATCGTAGTGATGTTGTCATTGCTGTTACTAGTTCATGTCGCCTGCTATCGCTATTGCGATCTGCGCTACCGTTGTTATTTTACGCTACAACTATGATTTCAGCATTAAAAAGGCATTGTAATGATATTGCCCCTGCTTACTTCTTCATTGCCGGAGAAAGGCTGCCAAGATCTACTTCACGCTGCTTGACTTGCTGCATAATATCAGGGCATCTCATGGCTTGCTCAAACTAAATTTACAAGTAGATGCCGTCTGAATATTCTCGTCCACCGTGGTGAAAACGACGCAGTCCAAACGTTACTGATTAACAAAACTTCTTATCGTCCTCTAGACCCTTGTAAATCACTCGCCTCTTTTCCAAATAGTGTGCGTGGCTTGTATTGCTGCGTAAATAATATCCAGATGAAGAATTATATGTCTTACTCGGTATATTACTGTACGCCTGCGTCACGATCACTGCCCGCTACCACTGCACTGCCACCCTGCCAATGCTACTGCCCCACCACTATTAATGAATGACTTTGCTACTGATATTGCTATCGCTATTTCTGTTATTAACTCTTTTTCTGCTCGCCCCACGATCAGGAAGAAAAACTGTCATGGTCTACTTCGTGGTGCTTGAGTTGTTGCAACCCCGTACGATGTCATCTGACGAGACTTTCTCGCGAACTGCCACCTAGTAAAATACCTCTTTTTACGAACTACACCTGTAGTTTACACGTGCAGTTATGAAGTACGCGGTGCAAATTGGCTTGAAGGCGCTAATTTCGCTGCGTTATGCGTTCATATTGCTCTACTTAGGTTCTTGCTGCAGCAAGCATTTTAAAGTGAACCACCATACACTAATCAATGTCTCTACTGTACTTACTGCAGTTCAATATGATGCGACGTCCAGAAAACAGTACTGTGGTGCGACGTCCAGACACTGCTTAAACTACTGTCGCACCGTGCGCACTTCGGGATTGCTAGAGCCCCAACGTCGCACAGTACCGATGGAAGTGCGCATCGTAATGGCTTGGCTTTCGGATTTGGAATAAATAAAACTTAATCCAAAACCAATTGCGCGGTTTAATTCAAACCCGTTAAAAGCATCGATCCGGACGCTGCGCTGCTTTATACCGGTAATACCATGAGATTTTGGATACTCTAGTTCATATTAAAATGTACCGAATGAATTAAACTGATGGTCTGACAAGAAATGACGCTTAGAGAGGGGGCAAAAGCTGAGTAAAAGTCAACTACGCGCTGGCACCGGTCTGAGAAAACTTGGAGTATATTTCCCCACGGTGTAAAATGGGGGGATCGCTGAGTCAAATATGCCACCTCGATCCCCCCGCGGCGTACGACAAAGGTAAACGGCTAGCCAATGAGACTCCGAGGAACAGCAGGCACGGTGAGTTTTGGTGCATGCATGGTGAGTTGTGGTGGTCGAAAGCACAGGCTTCAGGAGCGCATTACCTTTATGCTCTCGATTGAAGCGAGGGCGCCGAATGCAATGTAAAATTTGTTTAGAGTTCGTGGGGAGGGGCGGGGTAGCGTATAGAAGTCAATTTGGCGCATTTTCGTGTGGCTGGGCTTGCTTACTACTTTTCCTTTCCCCCCTACTTTTGCTGCAACCGGTGCGAATCCAAGCCAGAGTAAATTTGCCTCGCAACATTGTCGCACGCCAATCGAGGTCATTTTCACTCTTATTTGACCCCTACCGGTGGCAGTGCTCTTAGAGAACACCCGGCAATAACGCAAACTTACGCGTGCCACACGCACAGAAACTAACGGGCCGTATTTCTGGTTTTGGCTCGCGAAGAGGAGTTCTAGGCGCCCGCCGATCCGTGGTTGTCTCGGGAGTTGCCTCTCGGAAGGTTTACGATCTCTTAAGCTTTCGTTCTCGGTAATTTGGGGCAGTTGCGTCGGATGTGGCCCTCCTCACCGCACACAAAGCAGGTTAGGACCCTCTTCTTCTTCTCCTTTGTAATCGAAGACTCTTGGCTCTTCTTCGTGCCGTCCGATTTTAGAATATTGGCAGCGGCGTTGATCGCCAGCGAGAGAGATTGGTTCCAGAAACCTGCAACGATAAACGCAATACACTCGTCAACTTGGCCAGTACATCTACAGTGCACGCGAGTCCACGCACCTGATAGCACACCCACAACATTCGCAGGCAGAGGCCCATGGCCCACTCCGATTGGGCTCACGACGATAACTCGAGACTGGATGAGCTCCAGCGCATGCACGATGAACGGCGACTTGGCGAGGCTGACTGCGGAGTACCATATCAACAGAGCATCAGTAAGTTCACCAGATAACTCCGCTGACCTCTGCAATCGTTCAAACTCACTGTTCCAGCACAGCACGATCACTTGCTCTTCACGAGCCTCCAGCAGCATCTGCAGGATGATCTTTTCCGAGTCGTAGTTCCGGCCCTTGACGACGATCTTCAGCTTATCAGCCTGTGTCTGGATCCGACGCTGGAGTTCCTCTCTCTCCACATCCCCACCCGTCCAAACACCCCTCACGAAGCTGCACGGCCCCTGCAGCAGCAGCACATCCACCTTCTTGCCACCAGTCGAGTCGCCTCCATCCACACTGCTCTCTTCGCTCACAACCTCCTCTACCTTCTTCTTCTTCTTGGGGCTGTTCTTAGGCTTGATAACAGCCCGAGCAGCGCTCACCGCAGGCTGCTCGCTTCTTTCCACAGGCTTCACCACGCTTTCAGCAGCCCCAAAGCCCTTGTCAAAGGATGCAACCGCCTCCTCCACACTGGACGACGAAGAGTCCCCGCCGTACTCCGCCACCTCCTCCCCGAACAAGCTCGACATCTCTACATTCATCAACACATAGGCAAAGCCACTCAGACCCCTCTCACCCCAGGCAATCCATACAACCTATCGCACCTTCATGCAGCAGGTTGATATCCCGCTGTGCGTCCGCCTGCTGCGCGGCCGCTGCGCGCTTGGCATTGTCCAGCGTGAGTTTCTCCCAAGTTGATGACGCGGGCGTCTGCAGCACCTTGAGGTCGATCTCGAACGGGTTAAGCGGCGGTTTGGAGGACAGCGCGCGCCACCCGAGAGGCTTCAGTAGGGGGCCGCTCCACCTGTTCGCAGCCCCGCGCGCTCCTGCGCCCGTCAGCGTCAACACTAGCCGGGCCGACCTCATCCTTCCCAATCTGCGGTTCAACTACGGATCTTACGTTAAGTGCGATAATGAGCTCCTCGTTGAGTGGCAAGGTGGCGGTGATCACGGGCGCCTCTGGAGGCATCGGCGCCGGTGCGTTGGTCTTTGGAAGTAGATGCAGATGAAATGTCTTGTAGCTGATGGAATTGGGAGTTGGGGCGCAGCGATCGCGCTGGAGCTGGCGAAAGCGGGCGCCAAGGTGGCGATTGGCGCGCGGCGTCTTGAGGCGCTGGAGACTGTCAAGAGCGACATTGAGGAGAAGGCTGGGGCTACTGGGCGCGTGCTCGCCGTGCAGACGGATGTGACGAGTCGAGAGCAGATGCAGAACCTCGTGGACAAGACGGAGGAGGCGTTCGGACCTGTGGACATCCTCGTGAACAATGGTGCTGTACGCGTTAGAAGTACGGTAGGTAGGCTAGACAACGAGAGGACTTATGTTGTGGTCTTGAGTGCAGCGGGCGTGATGCATGTGCAGCTCATGAAGAACGCGGATCAGGACAGTTGGGACCGGGTAAGCAAGTTGCTCTGCGTTTGGAGGGTTGGAGGTGAATTCGTGCTCATTGTGAAGGTGATGCAGATGATCGACATTAACTGCAAGGGTACTCTCAATGGCGTGGCGGCGGTGCTGCCCAAAATGCTGGAACGCAAGAGCGGCCACATTGTCAACATATCGTCGGACGCGGGGCGCAAGGTGTTTGCGGGTTTGGGCGTCTACTCGGCGTCCAAGATGTTCATTGAAGGCATCTCGCAGGCTCTGCGTCTCGAGAGTGTTGGCAGCGGCCTGCGCGTGACCTCCATCCAGGTGAGCTGAACGCTCGAGCTCAAGTATTATACTTGCAAAGGAGGAATAGAGGTGACAATGTTGTTTCGCTCGTCGTTGCCAGCCTGGAGACGTCACAACGTTCTTGGTGGACCATGCGAACGCCGTCAGCGGCGTGGACGAAGAAGCCGCCAAGATGTTCGACGAGGAACCAGGTAAGCTTTCTCTTACTCACGCTTCTCGCCATTCCGATAGCTGTTTACCTTGTCTGAACAACACCCGACACTCGTCAACTGCAGAGTGCGAGGAGCTCCAGCCTGAAGACGTCGGCCGTGCCGTGCTGTATGCCGTCACGCAGCCGCACTACGTGGCCGTGAACGAAGTCCTCGTCCAGCCGCGCGATAGATCCGTGTAAGGTGGTGAATCCCCCACCAAAGTGCAATGAGAAGGCGATGCAGACACGCAAATACACGTGAACCTCCTCCACTTGCTCTGCATTCCGTACTAACTCATGCCGATCACTTCAAGTAGGGGGCCCTACCAACACTGTAGACTACAGTCTGTAGTCTATCCAGGGTATTCGTACTAAGTGCGACAAGACGGAATCATTTCGACGATGAGCAGCAGCAACACGCAGTTGAGCGGCAAGGTGGCGGTGGTCACGGGCGCCTCCGGAGGCATCGGTGCTGGTGCGTCTGCATTCGTTCTCCCTCCCTCACCCCCTCTTCTTGCTACTGTCTACAACTCTGTCGCTCTGATGTTGCGCAGCCATCGCGCTGGAGCTGGCGACGGCGGGTGCTAAAGTGGCGCTGGGGGCTCGCCGTCTCGAGGCGCTGGAGGCGGTCAAGGCGGGCATCGAGCAGAAGATCGGCGCCGGTGACAACATCCTCCTCGTCCAGGCGGACGTCACCAAGCGCCAAGAGGTGCAGAACCTCGTGACCAAGGCGGAGGAGACGCTCGGACCTGTGGACATCCTCGTCAACAATGGTGGGGTAGCCTACAGTATCCTCTCTGTATTTGACCCGACCCTCTGCTAATGCTGGAGATATGTATATGTATTGTTCCTGTTGCAGCGGGCGTGATGCCGTTCGAGCTGCTGAAGAACGTGAACCAGGACA
The DNA here is from genome assembly GCA_016169955.1 of Phytophthora vignae f. sp. vignae. NCBI lineage: Eukaryota > Oomycota > Peronosporomycetes > Peronosporales > Peronosporaceae > Phytophthora > Phytophthora vignae. The sequence goes on from JABJUM010000046.1 coordinate 320,247, forward strand.
GTTGGGACCGGGTGAGTTGAGTTGAGCTGCGTTGAAGGGAGATGTAAGACTGGAAAAGATTTAGCCAGCGTGTGGATGGTATGCAGACGATCGACATCAACTGCAAGGGCACGCTCAATGGCGTGGCCGCTGTGCTGCCCAAGATGCTGGCGCGTAAGAGCGGCCATATTGTCAACATTTCTTCGGACGCGGGGCGCAAGGTCTTCCCTGGGCTTGGTGTCTACTCGGCGTCCAAGATGTTCGTGGAAGGCATTTCGCAGGCTCTGCGGCTTGAAAACGTTGGCAGTGGCCTGCGCGTGACTTCAATCCAGGTAAACGATACTGCATGTTAGTGGTGGTTTGGCGCTGGTGTTTGACGTGGCTTTGATGTTATGGTATGTTTGACAGCCTGGCAATGTTGCGACGGACTTGGTGAAGCACGCGAACGCAGCCAGCGGCGTGGACGAAGAGGCGATGAAGCTGTACGGAGGTGCATCCGGTAAGCTGATGGTGTCCCTGTTGCAATATAGTGTTTATTTACTGTGGCGCGGTCTCTAATGCTCTGCTTAATCACCGCTAAATACTCTACAGAGTGCGAGGTTCTCAAACCTGAAGATATCGGTCGCGCTGTGCTCTACGCTGTGACGCAGCCGCCGTACGTGGCCGTGAACGAGATTCTGGTGGAGCCGCGAGATGAGCCCATCTAGGATACCTCGGCTTAGTACAGCTCCAGCCCGTGGACGAGACTCTCGAGCTCGTCCTCCATCTGACGTGCCTCGTGTTCTAGTATACTGGAATCATAGTATGATGCAGATATTTGGCCGTCCTCACTCTCCTCGCTCTCCGTGTCATCGTCGTGTCCAAATGCACACAGGCAAGCGATAGGAAGACCTCGGACGCAAATGTTGATGCCCACAAAGAAGCGCATGCGGAGGTGCTGCACCATGGGGATCTCCCGGGTACGTGGGTCCGCGAGACAATCCAGCACCACCAGTGGCTGGTACGGAGGCTGGACGAGCACGAAGTCGCATAGCGATTCGCGTCGCAAGATCTCGTCCTGTGGTCCAAGCTCGCGGGTGCCGATGGCGTGCTCGATGATCACGTACTCCTCGTCCACCCGGGCGATGAAGGCGGCAGTCAGTCCAAAGGCAGCAGCGGCGATCTCGCAGCTTCGATGCATCATGGTGCGGTCGATAAGCGTGCATGCAGGAGACACAATCACGTCCAGAAGCTTGAGTCGCTCTTCTTCGCGATCTTCCTCCAGCTTGGGCAGGAAGTAGCCTTCGTCCCCCATCGAGTCTTGGTCAAGAAGCCCCACGTTGGAGCTCATCATGGACGTTCGCCGATGGTCGTACCTCTTAATGTCTTCCTCCTCCCGCTCCTTCGAGTTGGCTGCGCTGTAGGAAGACAGGAATGACCGGTCGGCGGAGCTGTAGCTGCTGGCTTCAGCGGCAATGCGGATCGGCTGGGCTGCTCTTCGTGACCTTGAGACCATCGCTGCCGGATGCAGGAACGACCTCGAGGCGTTAAACCCGGAGCGTGAGGCCTCGAACTTGACGTTGTTGCCTCCCCAATCCGGAGAGTTCATACTGGATTCGACGCTGTTGGGCTCGAGCACCTGAAGGGACCAAATACTCTTGTTGCTGGACGTGTTGGAGGGCACCGCCTGCCAGAACCTTTTGGTACTGCGCGCGATGGACTTGATGGAGATGATCTTGCTGTTCACAGTCGCTACCAGTCGATCGGGCAGCGCGCCGATGTAGCCGCCACTATCGGGAACCTCGACCTCATTGTTGTCCGTCGTGTCAACGTCCCGCATCGTGGGTCTCCGCGGCAGCATGAAATCCATTGACGGTGGAGGCAGCACGAAGTCTGGCGAGCCATGGCTGGCCACCGCTTTCAGGTTTGCTGGGAGCATCCGTAGCGAGAGAGGGAGATCCGAGTCCGACTCGAGCAGAGGCACCTGATCCCATCGTTGGTGTGAAGACGGAGGGGGGATTCGGTCGTTGCTGCGGTAGTTGCGTTGATGGTGGCGATGACGACTGCTGAAGTTGCCGCTTGGGTACTCGCGCGTGTTGGTCTTGAGTCGCGCCTTGTTGTTGCAGAGGTGGCAGATGCGCGTCTTCTGCACCTCCTTGGTCTTCATACTGACGATGTTGATAGTGCGCATGGAACTACACGACCCACAGATAACCTCACCGCACAGACGGCAATGGTGGCGGCGACGGAAGATGGCGTTGAATCGCTTCCAGCAGATCACGCAGCTCGCCCGGTCCTCGTTCTTGACCCATTGATGAGGCGCTACCAGTTGACAGTCGCCAATCCGAGACGCAGCCACAGCCGACTCCAACTTGCCGACAGAGCGCAACGCTAGTCGACGCGCAATGGCCCGAGCCGCCCACGGTGAACCCGCCATCGGGCCGTCATTTTCATCATGGAAGGAGCTCGTCACGCACGAAAGCCGCAGCCGGTTAGGCGAGATCTCCTCCACGATCAGCGTGTACTGCAGGTCGACCTGTTGCGCCGTCTCCAGCATGGCCTCGTGTGACCTCGCGAACGGCAGCCAGCTCAGTGCGATGGTGCGCTTGTGGACGCCGTCATACGGCCGCGCGTTCAGGCCAGCCATGGACGAAGTCTGGGACACCGACGTCATCCCCGTGTGGTAGTCTTCACTCTGCTGGTGCTGGCTGTCCGGGATGAAGATCTTGAGCGTCTGGAAGAAGGTCAGGTGCTGCTCCCGCAGTAGGACGGACTTGCGGTGGTCCCGGTAGATGAACCAAACTGCCGCGTGCTGGGTGTCCAGCGTCCAGTCGCTCACCGAGTGCTCTTTCGTGCGCATGGAGAGCAGCGCGCCGTCCTTGAAGTCGCGGCCGTGGAGCAGCTTCATCATGAGGCGGAATTGCGCCGTCGTGTCGAAGTGCAGCAGCTCGAAGGCCTCTTCGAAGCCGCACTCGGCCTCGTTCACGGCGAGATAATACACGGACGACCCGTTGGCCAGCCCTTGGTCCGTGCGCTTGGCGTAGAGCTCCTGCTGCTTGTCACGCCGCAGACACGTCCACTGCTCCTTCGCGCGCGTCGAGTTGAGGCACACGCCCAAGACGTCCGTGATCTGCCGCATCGCGCGGTGGTGCATCCGCCGAGTCTGCGCGCGGTCGCGCGATAAATGCACGGGCGAGGCCATGCCGCTCTACCCGCAGAGGAGATTAATGGCTTCCTTCAGCTCAGCTCCCCGTTCTACCTGTCAACCTCTGCGCTATTGTACAGCAGGCGTCTCCTCTCAATACAGGCTGGGATCGCTGGAGAGGCTTTAGTCCCAGCGCGCCTGAAGAGTCAGTGACTGCGATCGCTGCACTGCCACTGCACTGTGACACCAGGCTGGTCCACCGCAGAGTAACGCGGGACTGGGAGAGACACCTCGTTAATAATGCGCGCAGGAGAGCTGCACTCCCTTGTTCTCCCCTGTGGCGAAATTCTCCAGCCCCAGCCAGATGGGTGGCTAGCCCTACGTCGCGGTGGTGGTGGAGTTCGTGTCCTCCTTGACACCGGCAGATGGCAGAGACGTCCCCGAGTGTGTTCGTTGCTGCACTGGCAACACGGTGGCGGCTGCTGTCCAAGCACGAGCCCGCACAATCGCTGCTGTTAGACCCAACGCTTGCGATCGCCAGGCAGGCAGGCAGACCAGCCTGCGAAGGGATCAGCTAAATCGGCCCCCCAGACTTGTCCATTCCCGCAAGCTGGTCCCCGTGGCTGGCTGCATCGGATCATTACGACTCGCAACGCAACGCCCTCCTTACCTGGACTTGCGTGTACCTAGTCTTGTGCTTGATCAAAGTGCTGCTTGTACGCCTGGACAGGTGGAAGCTGGTATGAAGGTAATGGCCGATCGATCGATGGCTGGTTACGCTTGACTTGTCATTCCAAAAACGTCCAGTAACCGCGACAGATAGCTCGAAGGGTTCAGGTATTTAGTCTTAGTCTCTGGACTAAGCTATAGCTTGTAGCAGTCCCAGGTCGGTGAAGAATGTGCCGGGGACTTCTGCTACTGCGCTTACCGGTACTCCTCGCGCTCCATCTCTCTCTAACCAAGTTTCTGGCGATCCAGTCCAACCGCGGCGCTGATCTGTCGAGAAGCTTAACCGCCCACCATCTCGCCGAGACATCGCATGCTCACACCTTCCAGGCATCGCATCGCCACTGCAAGTGCCGGGTCTGAGTCTCGTCTAAGCTTGTCGAGCGGAGGGAGTTCTGGCGCCAGCGTACACCGACGGTGTGTCTGCCTGTCGTGCGACCTCCAAGTGGTCCAACAACAAGTGCCAAGAGCCGAGCTACATGTATGCCGGCCGTCTGATCCATCTCGCCTTGCATGATGCGGATGCCTTCGCCTCCCTCGTCGTCTTGGTCCTTGCCAGCGGACGCTGAACCTCCGGAATCAAGGCGAAATGACTCTCAGCTGACAACGCACAGCTCGCAGTCGCACTCCGTTCCGGTGGTGACTCATCGCATCGATGAGAATTTCTCAGGGCGGACCTGGCACTGCAGACTCAAATCGGTTGCCGTCGGTCTGCGAGCAGTCTTGCTGCGACCCGAGCGCAGTGTGCTGGCAGGACGGCGCCAGCGAGCAAGTCTGCGGCCACGACAGCGGAGCCTTCGTCCGCTGGTCACGGGGTCTGGTGATACCTGGGGCTACAGTATGATACATGTGTTCCCTAGCGCAGTTGAACTCGTTCACCCGATCCGTGAAAAAAGTGCTTTTTTTCGGCCGTAATCGGGGCGGACACACCTCCATGTACCAAAGCCAGACCGCCCATCCCACGCACAGGGCCGAGCCAAGCGGCCAAGACGGGACGCCGCTGGCTCCGCCACTTCAGCGCAGTGCGCTGCCTGCTGGAATCGAATCAAGCGACCTGGTAAGCTTGTGCGATGCAAGATTGCCCCTGATGATGGCCGGCTTCCACCTTTGCTTTTTAAAAAACTGTTATATAAAAAGCAGTTTCTTTCTCGATATGAGCCCGTCTTTTGTCCATGCTCACTGCAAGCGCTTTGACTGGCGGCAGGGCGTCGAAACGGGGCCCTCAGGGCCCCGTTTCGACGCTCCCGAGCGCGCAAACGGCTCGATTGCGCCTGCTCCTTGCTGGTTGCACCCCACCCCGCCCGAGCAGTGCAAGTTGGCACGCGACGAGGCCCGCGTGACGAGGCTTCCTGGCGCTGCTCGCCGGTCGCCACTCGTTTCCAAATTGGATTGCCAATCTTCAGTTTCTTCAAAACAAGCACTTTGTTAGCGCAGATATCAGAACGGGCCCAGAACTGGAGGTCTCCGCAATGAGCAATGAGTCGGCCGGGGTTGGTCTCCGCTGTGGAGTTTGGAGGTCCACTCGGAAACCGAGCGCGAAAGAAGCCAGCGCGGTGTAAAACGAGCTTGCGCCAGGCACCGCACAGTGCTCTCTTAAAGAGACTCTTTGAAAAGAGTCTTTTCGCTGAACCTGCTGCCGCGTCGCTGGATAACGGAGGTCGGCCAGCGCACTCTGCTGTCAGCGCAGCGAGCGGGTTTCGCGCTGGCCGCGAAAGACGGGACGCGGGGACGATAAGGGGGCCCCTTAAAGGGGAGCCTGGCCGCTTTCTGCTTTTCCTCAATCCCCGAACGTCGGAAATTCAGACCAGCAGCGGCTCGGCCGGTCGGCAAAGCCAAAGCCGACGACGAATTTAAGCGAGCGCATGCAGCAATGTTGGCGACGGACCGACACTCTCCAGCCCTGGCGTCCTCGCAAGCATACCAGCCTCCGCTTACAAGCCACGGCCCACCGGTCACGCATCGGTTGGACCACCAAACGCCCAGGTGGCGAGTTGCTTGCTTGCGAGCGGTTTCACTTTTTCTGAATGGAGGCCACGCTCCCGGCTAGGTGCGATTGCGACTCCCGTATACAATTTCCAAGTCACGGCATGCTTTTTATGGGTGAGAGGCGTAACGACCGCACTTAGACGGAGCGCCACCTGTTGAACTTCAGCCCGCGGTTGGCTGCACGAGGCGCCATCATCCGCGGAAACCATTTTCGTCCGATCGCGCGGCGGTTGTGTGATTTCTGAGTCCGCCAATCAGCGATTTTATTGGCATTTCAGCCAACCACGCAGCGGATCCAATCCCCATGCTTTTTATATCTGTTCTTTTGCCTTCTATCCCAAACTTGTGCTTTTTTCCGCGAGCCACCGCCCGGCCTGCAGGCCATTTTGAAATCCTCTGCGGAAAAAGAACTCCTTGGCCAAGGGCGCGACAAGCTACTTGCAGTGGGCGAGCGGCTACCGTATCCAAGCCGACGATCTTCCACCAGTGACTCTCTCGCTCTTCAGCACCAGCTCCAGTGTCTCGCTGCAATTGCACCCGAGACGCCCAGCCTCCACCTCCACTGTATTGCCGAACCCCAGTCAAGTGCGCGCGCCACGCACTCGACCGCGCACAGCGACGCTTCGCGACTAGAGCTATCGAGCACGACTGACAGGCCTGGTGTTGGACCATTGCCAGCCAGTCGCTGAGTAGTTCTGCTTGGAGTCGGTGACCAGTCGGCTCTCTTATATTTGGATCGCAATCGTGCGGCTAAACCGCCCTCGTCGAAAAGATCGCTCACTTTACCTAGCTTGGACCATGAACCCGCTGAGCCCCATCGAGGAGAGCAAGCCGGCCATGTGCCTGTCGCCGCAGGAGAAGCTCAAGAGCGCCGGCAAGCGCTCGCACGCTTCGGGCGCGCTGGCCGGCGCCAGTGACGCCAAGAAGGCCAGGATGGACGACATGTTCAAGAACGAGTTCGAGCTGGATCTCGACGGCTGGATCAGCGACGACTACCTGCGCGCAATGGATTTCGACGACCGCCTGAACCAGGACATCGACTGGGTAGCCCACGACGAGATGGACCTCGCGCTGAGCATGGACGCTCTGGCGCAGGACCACACGACGGGCGACGACGTGAACGACTTCGGCTTCGGGCCGTCTTTGCTGCGCGGTGGCCTGGCCTTCGAGGACCCGGCGGACATGGCTTCGACCTTCGGTTAGTGTCTTCTTTGCTCTTTCTGTTTGGCATTTGCCTTGTGCAATGCAAACCGAAATCGACACGTGCATGATGGCGTGCCTAGTGGGGCTGAGACGAACGCGTGCTCATCCTATGCCGTTTGATGCGTTGATTGCGTCTACAGTTGATCCAGCCTACATCCGCATGGAGTCGAGCAAGGCCAAGGACAACGAGAAGCTCCTCATGAGCTTCGACACCATGAACTTCAAGATCCCGTCGCCGACGAGCACTTCTAGCAAGAAGCGCTCTAGCATCTTCTCGGAGAAGAATGCGGACGCGAAGCAGGTTGGCGACAAGGCCTCTTCAACTGCGGCAGCAACTGCTTCTAGCTCTGCTAGCGAGCTTGCTGCTAACTCCGCTGCTGCCGAGGAGCTGCGCAAGGAGCAAGCTCGCGTGAATGCAGCGAGCGCTTCGTCATCGTCGCTGTCGATCAGCGCGCCGACGGACTCGCTGCTCAGTGTTCTCGACGTAGGATCGCCCAAGGCAAGCTCGACGGAGAAGAAGATCGGCTCGTACAGCCCGGCAGCACGCAAGCTGCGCCTTCAGAAGTTCCACGAGAAGCGCAAGAACCGCACCTGGAAGAAGAGCATCAAGTACGACTGCAGGAAGAAGCTGGCCGACGACCGTCCGCGCATCAAGGGCAGGTTCGTACGTGTGCTGGAGAATGCTGCCGACACCAAGCCTGCTGCCCCGGCGCCGAGCTCCGCGTCCGCTGGGTACGCGTCCCCGACGCCTCCCACCGGCGCGGCGGCCCCGCCTGCAATGACACCCACGATCAAGGCCCCCGTGGCTGCGGTGCCCCGTGCCGTAGCATCTTGCGCGTCCACATTGGCAGCAGCAGCAGCAGCTAAGCAGACCCCCGTCGCGTCGGTGGCCAAGCCCACGCCCGTGGCAGCAGCACCAGCAACAAGTGCAGCAGCACTACCGTTCGCGCGCATGATCGCGAGCGTGTGACGAGCCCCGCGGCAGTTGGGGGATTGCCGGGCGCGGGGTGAACCTGCATGTATGACAAGCTTCGCAATGGAGGCAGGACTAAGTATGATATGATAGTGTAGACAAAGCTGGTTTTGGCGCGATGGTGCCGAAGCTGAAGACATCGCTGGCGAAAGAAAATATAACACCACTCGCAGAGGTGAAACATACCGCACCGCGCGCCGCCGTGTTCTGCCACACTGGCGTCACGAAGCGGCGGCGGTAGCGGGTGCGCAAAGCCGCAAAGCTCGACGGACGAAACGTCGACTTTGCAGCGTGAGGTGGTGGCACGAGACCACCAGAACGCGCGGCGTGCGGCAATGAAGTGCCGCACAGACAAGAGGAGTCAGCGCGCGCTGGCACAGAGCGGTGAACTGGCAGCGCCCTCAATTGACGTTAGCCATCATGTTGCCAAGCTGGCACAGGCATGAGACCACCGGAAATGCAAGTCGAGCATTGCGCTTCGCCCTGGGTAACAGCAGAGGATACTTGAAGCTTGCGCAAAAAGCACTTTTTTTCGGCGGTGATGCTGGCGACGCGACTGCTGTGATAGACACGCACCCCGGCCGGCCCGTGAAAAAGAACTTTCCCGTCGAAAAAAGCAAACGGGTAGGGGCCGACTGTCCGCCAATCATTTGAGAGCCCGTCCCCGATCCGCAAAAAAACCACTTTTTTCAGTCGAAAAAAGCAAAATGATTTGTGTAGGGCACATGAAAATGTGACGTGGCGCATGTCCTCGAAAGCAAAACCAAGCGGAGAACTGTACTAAGCTTACAGCACTTGCCGCCACCACACTTTGACCAGAAATCGCTCCATGTGCTGTGTCCGCTGGCATTCAACTTCTCAATCAGGTTAACTCAGGTGTAGTCTTCAACGAGGTGCCTTCCCAGCCAAGGTTCACCAGGTATGGTCCACCCTTGGTCTTGCCTACGAATCCGATGTTGCAAGCGTTAGGCGCCGTCATGGCGCTGCACTTGCGTAGCGAACCGGTAGACCGCGTAGTCCTTTTGAGAGCTGCAGTTGGCGTTGATAGCCCATACCGGCGACGCTTGAAAGCAGTTATTTAATGGTGTTTTGCTGCTATATTGCAGTGCGGACCGGAACCTTAGTTCAAACACCGCAACAGCTCCAGCAGAATGTCTCCTCAATGAGTACTGAGGATTCCTCCTTGCTGTCATCGCCCTGACGACACCAACGCCCAAGCTCTCACCCGCAGCAGAGAGAGCGCGCGCTTCAACATCCCGTTTAAAAAAAAATCTTTATCCCCGGGGACGTTGTGTGTGGGTTGCCTGCCATCCCAAAGCAGCAGCCATCCCCACGTCTCGATGCAGCCTGGCACGTCCATCTGATGCCTCTGCAACGGGAGAGGAAGGCACCATTACTCCAATAGCCGCCATAGGAACGCTGTCGCGACCCTTTTTCACTTGCCTCCACTATGCCCCGCCCGATTGCCCAATAGCGTTTCTTCTCCATCCACCGACTGCCTAAATATCGGAGACCGGCCACGCACGCAGCACCACGGACAGGACCCAGCTCTCTCTCTCTCTCTCCGTCCCCATGAGCACGAGCGCCTGCCGCTTCTTCCAGTCGCCGCAGGGCTGTTTCCGCGGCGCCTCGTGCACGTTCCGCCACGACGGCGAGCCGTCCGCGTCCTCCTCCTCCTCCGCCTCCGCCACAGACGACGTGCCCCTGAGCGCCGCCAACCCGTACGCCAATGGCTCCATCATCCCCACGGCCTCCAGCCAGCCGCGCACCTGCCGCTTCTTCCAGTCCGAGGGCGGATGCCGCAACGGCAGCAGCTGCCCCTTCGTACACGAAGCAGGCCCCGAGGCGCCCGAGTTCGCGCCCTACGACGAGCTGGTGGCGCCCCCGCTGCCGCAGGAGTACCCCGTGGCCGTGGCCAGCGGCGGCGCCGTGTTCTACAACCACCCGGGGCTGCCCCCGTCCATGATGATGGTGCCTCCTTCGTCGTCTTCGGAGGTCGAGGGCGGTGCTGCGGGGGACGAGAATGCAGCGGGGGCGACGGCGGAGCCGACCAATGGAGCGCCCCCCAGAAGGAAGCTGCAGATCCAGGCCAACCCACAGAAGAAGGAGGTCATCTGCGAGATCCTGCCCGTGCTCACGAGGGACATTGAAGGACCGGTGCGTGACGCTGCAATGTTCGTTTACTTTATTTTATTATTGTTGGGGATTGGAATGACTGAAAGTTTATGTTTTCGTTTGGTGTTGTGGTTATTTCTTCGACTACCATTGCTGGTGGTATGTGGATAGTTTTTCGCTATTGACGTCGAGTGTGTCGCGACGGGCAACGGCACCAAGTATGTTATTGATGTTGCTTGCCTCCTGGTTGAAGTGGAAGTTTGGCGCTGACGTGATATATTTTGTGATGTGTGCAGTGATCGAGATGTGGCGCGTATTGCCGTGGTCGATGAGGACGAGAAGGTCGTGTTCGACCAGTACGTCAAACCCACCAAACCCATCATTAGCTACCTCACACAACTCACGGGAATCACAGAGAGGTGCGTCTGGAATGGAAATAAGCATCGGCATTGTTTCTTTTCAAGTAATAATCAACGCATGAGTACTTTGTGCGCAGTGACCTGGAAGGCGCGCCAGAATTGGAGGAGGCGCTGGTTCGGTTGAAGGCCATCTTGCCCGTGGACAGCGTGATCGTAGGCCAGTCTATCAAGAAGGATCTGGAATGGCTCACGCTGCAGAAGCCGACGGACTACAAGGCGGAGTTCGACGTTGCCGACCTCTTCCGACTGCCCATGCAGTTAACGAACGGCGTGGTCCGCTACCGCTACTTTTCTCTGCGGCACGTGGCCAAGCACTTGCTGGGTCAGGACATCCAGGAGGCGGATCACGACCCGGTCATCGACGCCCGGTATGCCATGAAAGTATTCAAGAAGTTCCGCTATCTCCATGAAAACCCGGGCCGGCGTGACGCAGTGCTGCAGACGCTACTGAAAACCCCTCGCACACCGTCCTTCGCAGACCGGTACCCGGTAATCGACGGTGTGTCTATGCGCGCACCCCGGAAGCGAAGCTCGTCGCCGTCAGTCCGGAACGCCAATCGAATTGCCGCTGAACACGCGCAGCAAGCCACCAACGGAGGAGGCTACAACCCGCACTATCAGCAGCAGCAGCAGCACGGCCAGCAGCCGCTGTATTTGTGAGAATAGCATCAAGTGGGCAGCGCATCGGGCCAGTCCAAGCATGCTCGTCGAACTCTCAACAGGTGTCAGGTAGTTGGTGGGGGGGGGGAAGAGGGCGATGCATCGGCAACCAGCCTTCAAAGTTGCTGGGTGTCTGTGTGCTCGCCTTCTCCCTCCGTTGTTCGTAAGGTCTTGCTTGTGTTGACTCGGGTGGGCTGACCCAAGCTTGTATTTGGAATAGATGTTTCCGGCCTCTTGTTTTTGTGTGGTTCTATACGCGTAGAGCTTGAGTCCTCGCTGTCCTCGATTGGGTTCCAGTTGTGAGCTGTTTTGTGCGCTTTCGTTGTGCAGATCAGAGGTCGCTGTCTTCGGATTCAGGAGGTTTGCCGTCGTCATCGTCGTCAGAGCTGATGTCGTCCAAGTCGTCTGCCTCTCGCTCCGCTTCCTCAGCTTCCAGCGCCGCCATGGCAGCGGCTCGTGCGGCTTCAGCGATCGCTGCACTCTCTTCGTCATCGTCATCATCGTCGTCGTCGTCCTGACCAGCATCTTGAGGACCACGTGCCATGTTTGATACCAAGTCATCGTAGCCGTCGAAGGACACGTCGCTGACTTCGCTGTTATCGTCGCTTGCCACTGCATCATCATCGTCTGCATCGTCTTCGCCGTCAGCTTTCGAGCCTTCCGCAGCGTTGTCGTTGGTCTCCGGCTCGAGGACGCTCTTCGGGCCGCTGTCAGGCGCAGCAGCAGCCCCCTCTTCGGCCACTCCGCCCTGCTTGTCTCGAAGAATATCTCGGTGGTATCGCGCGAAGGCACGGCCGTCAATGCCATCCCAAGGTCGACGCCAGCCCATGACGATGGCCTTATCCCGCTGCTGCCGTACGAGATGCTGTCGTACAGTGGCGCCGACTTTCTCCAGCAAGACCTTCTCCACCTCCTCCCTGAAGGCAGCGTGGCCCTGACCAAGTCGTGCCTTCCCGCGCTCCAGCTCCTCCATGTCTTCACGGACGCGGGTCTCAGCGAACTCCAGCTTCTCGCGCTTAGCGACCCGCGCCTTGAGCTCACCGAGCGTCTCAGCTTTCTTCACGGGGACCTCTTCGCCAGGCTTCTTCGACTTTGCAGCTTTCGCGGCCGCGCGCTCGAGCTTCTTCTCCAGTTTTTCTTCTCGTTCACGCTCCTTCAGCAGAGGTTTCAGCTTGGCGCGATGGCGTTTAAGCTGCTTCTTGAGCGCTCGGAGGTGCGTGCGCAAGGCGTCTTTGGCGACTTTAACCTCCCGCTGGAACCGCTTCTCGCCGTCTGGAGTCTCGAGGAACGCGCGGATTTGAGGCAGCAGAGCGTCTTGAGCCTCGCGCAGTCGGCGCTCGTCCAGCTCACGGCGTGCGACTTCTTCGTCGGTGTAGAGCACGCGGACCATCGTCCAGCCAGGCTGCTCACACGGCTCGTGCATCTTACCGAAGCGGAGCAGCTCCTCACACGCGCATCGCATGGGGACATTAGCGTGAGCGACACCAACGGGTCCGTAGGCGCCGACGTACTGCTCCAACGCTCGCTCAACGTCACGCAGTGTGCGTTTGTTCTCGATGAAAGGCTCCGCTGGGAATCCGCGCTGCGTCCTGGTCTCAATCACTCGGAGGATGCTCGGTAGCTCTTTATCTGGACTTGGAGGAGGACGAACGACGTCGTCGGCGTCTTTATACTCGTCAGGGAAGAGCAGGGCTCCGCGGACCATGTAGACGCCGATCTGCTCGCCTCGACGTCCCCAGGGCCGCTGCATATCGTATCGAAGGTCGGTCTTGTCCGCCCAGCGCTTGAGACGGATCAACTCGAGCAACTGCAGCAGCTCCTCCAGAACTGTACGATGATGTCGCTGTGCCAGCTCGAAGTGCGTGCTGAGCAGCAACTCGTGGAAGATGTCGGCGCCTCGACGGAAGTCCGGACCCATGGGAGGCGGCAGGTAGAAGGCGCCGTTCACGTAGCGATCCACCGCGCGGTCGAATGCTACGAGGTGCTTGGAGGTGAGGAAGGGCAGGCTCGTGAGCGGCACGTCCGGAGGCAACAGATGCCGCATGATGGGCTTGTCAAAGCTCTCACGATCGAAGACCAGCCCCAGCGCGCTGAGCAGTGCCGAGAGCTCCTCCACGCGCTGCTCGCGCTTGTGCAGATATAATCGAATCGCCTTCGCTCCAAGGCGCATGATCTCCGCTGGAGGAGAGCGGAACGGATTGCCGTCACTCTCGACGATCTCCAAGGCTGGCAAGGACCCGCCAAAGCTCATGGGAAGGCGTTCTAGACGGTTGCTCTGCATCTCGATACGCTGCAGCGTAGCGCCGAGCAGCAGAATCGCGGGTGGGAACTCTTGGATCATGTTGCCAGCGAACGTCAGCTCACGTATCGGCGGCGGCTTCCCATTGTCGGAAGTTCCTACCCCACCCAGAGACACCGGAAGCTCCGTGAGCTTGTTACCACTCAGACGCAAGACTTGAAGTCGCGGGAGCTGCGAGAAATCCACCTCGTCAAGTGTTTCGATGCGGTTGAAGGACAAGTCGAGACGCTCGAGTGTACGGAGCGCAGTTAGAGCCTTCGGACCTGTGGTGAGCTGGTTGTGAGCGAGCTGCAAGTCCACGAGGCTGTTGGCCAGTCCTATCATGGACTCTGGCAGTGATACGAGGACGTTGTGGCTGGCACGGAGTGTGTGGAGCTTGGTGCAGTTGACGAACGTTTCCGGCAGAGTCTCCAGTCGATTGTAGCGCAAGTCCAGAGTCTCCAAGCTCCCACCAATCCCCACGTCGCCCTGATCATCGCCAATGGACCCGAATACTTCAGGTGCAATGACTCGGATATTGTTCTGGCGTAGCTGCAGCACGCGCAACTTGGTGAACGTCCCGAAGCCTGCGGGTAACACCTCGAAGTTTTGACCCGACAGTCGAAGTTCCTGCAGATCCGGCACGGCTGTGAAGAAGACGCGAGGCAACTCGGGCACCTCGATACTGCGCCAGTGCATTGACAGCGTGTGCGTCTCTCGCGCCATTTCCACCGCGCGAGCGAACTCCCGGTTGATGTGCAGGTCGGTGCTCCAGCACTCGGATCCGACGCCAATCAGTCGCGCTTTCGGCTCCGGTGGACGCGATCCGCCGTGCTTCTCGCACTCAATCTGGTGCTCCAGTTGCCATCGCACCTCCGCGAGGTTCCCGGTGCGCAGCGTCTCGCCAGCAAAGCCCGCGCTTAGAAGTGGGGTGTTGCCTGCGAGTCGTAGCGTGACAATCTTTCGCAGAGCCAGGAAGGAGCGAGGGAGCTTCTCTAACGCGTTGGCACTGGCATCCAGCACACGGAGCTGCTTCAGATCGCCTAACGCTTCGGGCAGTTCTCGTAATCGATTGAGCTTCACGTCGACGCTGTGAAAACAGCACGAGCAAGTCAAGAAACGGGAGAGTTAATGGATGGAAATGAGATGAAATGACGTACTCGGTGAGGTTTGAGAGTTTGGAGAAGGATGGAGGAAGTGTTGCAAGCCCGTTCATGCTGAGCTTGATGGTCTCGAGCGCCTCTAGACCTTGAAGCACGTCGGGTAGAGCTAAAAGTTTGTTGTTCTCCGCTTCAAGCCGCTTCAGTCTCTTCAATCTTCCCTGAAAAAAAAGTAAAAAAAATTGTCAACTTCTTGATCCAAAGACAACTACAGATCACGCTAAAACGTACAAATGACGGCGGTAGATCCAAGAGCTCGTTTCCTGATAGGTAGAGGGAGTGCAAGTGATCTACTCCGTCCCAGCGATCGAGTGCTGGAGGGAGCGTCGAGAAGTTCTCACCGGTGCAGTGGTTCACGAACTGTAGTGCTGTTGATGTATCTGAAGGACTAGGTAGAATAATCTCCCAGCCGTCTGGGTATCGCTCTAGCAACGCGCGATTGTCTGGTTTGTGTTGATGCACTTGATTGCCAGACAGTTGGAGCTTCGGGATGCGTAGTTGGAAGCATTTCGGCTTGGTTCGAGTCACGCGCTTGGTTGGCAAGTGGTAGTAGACCGTGTCGTGTGTGACGGGGTCTTCTTCTACCCTCCACTGCTTGCGAGCAGCTTCGTTCTCTTCTTCAGTCGGGTCATTCTCCGTGATAGCGTCCTCTTCGTCTTGTGGGTTAGCGGCAGTATCATCGTCGTCTTCAGCTCTTCGCTTTTGATGGAGCGGCGGCCTCGTAGCGAGTGTCACGAGTCGGTTCCCACTCAACGTGAGCGTCTGCAGTTTATTCAGCGCTACGAGTCCACAAGGCAACAACTGGAAGTGGTTGTAGCTCAAGTCCAGCGTCACAAGGCGCGTGAGCGCGTGCAAGTTTTGAACATCGTGCAGTCGGTTGCGACTTGCGTCGAGTGTTTCAAGCGTGGTTGGGAGGTCAATGGGGAGGGCGTTGAGCTGGTTCCCCGATACATTCAAGACCCGGAGGTAGCGCAGTTCGCCCAGTGCACGAGGTGGCAGTCGAGCCAACGCGTTCTCCTTGCAAACCAACGTCTCAACTTCTGGAAAAGCGCGGATAAAGCTGTCAGGAATTTCACGCAGAGCGTTGCGCGATACGTTCACAGTTCGGATGGAGCGAGCGAGCTGCATCAAGAGCGTTGTGAACACGGCGGAGCGTGGAATGTGTACGAGTTCCAGAGACTTCAGGTCAAGCTCTAATGATCCGTACGAGCGACGCACAGCAGCTCGGATTTGAGTGTCGAGGTGCTGACGGTGCGCAGCTTCTCGCTGTTTCTTGTTGGTCGGC
Organism: Phytophthora vignae f. sp. vignae; assembly: GCA_016169955.1. Classification (NCBI taxonomy): domain Eukaryota; phylum Oomycota; class Peronosporomycetes; order Peronosporales; family Peronosporaceae; genus Phytophthora; species Phytophthora vignae. The sequence continues at coordinate 336,155 of JABJUM010000046.1, forward strand.
TGCTGCTTGGTCGGCGATGCGTCATTGTTGAGCTCGGCTTTGGCTTGTTCGCGCTGTCGCTCGATACGCACATTCATCGTGTTGAGCGTCGGTACGCCGCAAGTTGCGAGCCTCGTTTCGGCGAAGTTGGCAGTGAATTTCTTGTCTTTCTGCTCTCGGATGAAAGCTTCCTCCTGTGCAATTTGTAGCTGGCGGTGACGCTCATTCAACGTCGCGATGGTGGCTCGAGCGGCTTTGTAGCTCTTCCCTGAGGCTTCGTACTCTCGAGCCATGTCGATGTGAGGGGGTTTGCGCTGGAATCCATGCGTGTTGCTACGCTTCTGACCGGATACGATGGGGGAAGTACTGCCCCTGAAGAGGAATCCATTGCCGTCGTCTTCAGCGGTTAGAGCGCGAGGAAAGCGGCCGGCCATTGCCATCGGCGACGGTGGATCCATGACTTGTGCCGCTGCATATTTGTACTTTGAGGCTTGGGAGGAATCCATCTCATTCCACTACAAACAACTGAGACCACAATGGGGAGTTTCAAGGGCAACGCTATCGCTATCGTTGAAAACGGGATGCCTCACCTTCATCCTCTATTTCTGCAGCTTTCACGGTGGGTCTTGCACTACCTGACCTGCCACTTTTCAAGTAGCTCTACCCATGGAGAAGTACGTCAAGGTTCGCAAGATCGGTCAGGGAAGCTTTGGCTGTGTGTACCTGGCCACGCGCAAGACGGCAGATGAGCAGCTCAAGAAGCAGCAGTTCGTGATCAAGGAAGTGGTGCTAGACCCGCGCGACCAGGCCAACGCCCAACGTGAAGCTCGACTGCTAGCAGCGTTGGATCATCCGAACATCATCGCGTGCAAGGAGAGCTTCCTGCTGAAGCCGACGACACTTAACGCCCCCTTTCTGGGACGACACCAGCATCGCCCCACAGTGCTTTGTATCGTCACGGAGTTTGCGGACGGCGGGGACTTGAGCCACGAATTAGCGCGACGTACGAGTCGTCGCAGCTACTTTGAACCCGATGAACTCCTCGGTCTCTTCGTGCAGGTGTGTCTAGCGCTCAAGCATCTGCACGACCGCAAGATCCTGCATCGCGACATCAAGCCCGCCAACATTTTCCTCACCAAGTCTGGAGTCGTGAAGGTCGGCGATCTCGGCGTCGCCACAGTGTTAAGCCACACATTGGCGTGTGCACAGACTTCAATCGGCACTCCGTACTACACGGCGCCCGAGATCTGCCTCGGCAAGCGCTACAACGCCAAAGCGGACATCTGGAGCCTCGGGTGCGTGTTGTTCGAGATGGCCTCCTTCTTGCACGCGTTTGAGGGGCGGAGTCAGCGTCAATTGTTTGAGAACATCGTGCGAGGCGTGACTCCGCAGCTCCCTTCGTGTGGGGCGTTAAACGGTATCAAGAGAGAACTGCAGGCTCTGGTGGACGATATGCTACGCAAAGAGCCGCGTGCACGTCCCAGTGTGAACCAACTCATCCGACGGCCATTGGTCCTGGCTCGAATCCAGAGCTTCCTGTCAGCGCGAGCGCTGGCCTCCGAGTTGAACCACACAGTGCTGCATGGAGAGAACGTCTTCCGTAAGAAAACTCCAGTGGAAGAGAAGGTTTTGATCACTCCATTGGATGTACGTCGCGCAGAGCCTGTAGCACGGAGTCCGGCGATTAACGCGGTCGTTAAGCCATCGCCTCGTCACCAGAGGAAAGCTCCGTCTTCACCTGTGAAGGCGAGAGTGGCGTCTCTGCTTGGTGCAAGTCGCAAGGCTCGAGGGCTTCCGAGTGGCGCGTTGAGACGAAGTCGTCCGATTCAACCGAGGGCCCAACCGGATCGAGTTCCTGCCAGAATTTCGGCTGTGAGCAGGTTGAGCACTCCAAAGCAGCAACGTGTTGTGTCTTCGAGAGTGAAAGGGGCGGCGGCAGCACAGGGCAAGGCGAAGCTGAAAGCTCAGATCAAGGCGAAGGAGAACGTTGTTGCTGCTGCTGCCGTCGCGGCACTTCCAGGTCCTCCGTCAAAGGCTGAGGAGGCAAAAGGCAAATCCCCCAGTGGAATTGCCGAGCGCGTAGCTGCTTTCAACACAAAGGTGCGTGCTTTATACCCAGAAGATGTTGATATTGATCAAACACTTAATGCTTTTACCTTGTCTGCAGTGGGCTGCTCAGCGCGAGGAATTGGTGAAAAACCTCCCACCTCCGCCTCCGTCTTCAATCGCTAGCAATGTTGCGGTCTCTAAAAAGTCAAAGCCGGCGTATCCGAAGCCTGTAGTTCTTGGTGTTCACGGGAAGACGCCAAACTCCAGTAAGCGGGCTCCACCCCCTGCTCCAGTTGGCATTCGACGTCAACAGGCAAAGCCGAAAACTCCGTCATCTGCGCCCAAGACACGAGGCTCCGCAGTTCGTGGCAGTCAACCTTCACTACGCGAGCATCGACTTGAGTTCCAGCGTAAGAAGCAAGCTGAGGTGTCCAACGCGAACGGAAAGCCAAAGGCGTCTCCACTGGACGACCCCATCATCTTGGTCCAGCAACTACCAGACTTCAAGACGCACCCTCCACCTCCAGTCGAGCAGGTTGCAGTGCTGCCTCCTCCCGCACCAACATCTCTTCCTTCTTCAAGCGATTTGGCTCCAAATGAGACGGAGGAAGACGATCACGAACTCACGGCGTTGCCGGCGATGGCGAATCTCGAGTTTGAGCGCATGGTGTTGCAGTTGAAAAGTGCCGTGGAGTCGGACATGACCACGAGCGACGATGAAAACGAGGACGAAGACGAACAATCCGGCGAGACATTCGATCCAAACGCACCTCCCCCGCCTTACTCCACAGCCCCAATGGCTCTTTCCTCGATGGAAACATTGAGTATCTCGATACTGGAAGACCCGGCGTTCCGTTTGACACTGCAGAAGCGGCTTCAACTCAAGTCGAGCGCAACTGAAGCGAACTCAACCGATCAAGTGGCTGTGGGCCCAGGCCAGGAAGCTGCACTCAATTGGATGCACACCTACGTTGCTTCGCTCTTGTAGCGCTAGCAAGGCTCAGCTCTCAACTCGATCGAAACTTCCAAACGTTTGGCTTTGTTTTTTCTGGTACTTACAGTAGCATCCAGCTTTCTTTTGTTTTGTCACTCATCACATTCACATGTTTCGCTTTCTCTCCATCTGAGGCCACGCCCCGCTTTGCTTTGCTTTGCTTCCATCACCCGCGTGCCAGCTCACGCTTGAGATGTCCGCGCCACGCGGTGCGAAGCCTCCTCCAAGAAGTTCTTCAACAGCTACTAGGCACTGCACGAATCACTACACTAACTCATCAAATAAAAAGACACACCACCACCTCCTCCTCCTTCTTCTTGCCTCTCCAACGCCACCGTCCGTCTTCGTTCCGCTTGCTTCATGTGGCTTGGACAGTTCCTTCACCTTGCTGTTCACGGCTTCACTGTGTTGTTCGACGACAGGCGGTGCATTCCGAGCGCGCTGCCGCCAGCCACGCGCACCTGCATGTGCACGAGCTGCTCGAGGCTGGCCGCGGGTGAGGCCTTGGTCGGCTTGGACTTGGCTCCTCCGACCGCAGATCGGCCGGCGTTCGCACCCGCCTGCATGCTTTCGGCAGCCGACGTGGACGTAATGGTCACGCTACGACGGCGCGGCACCGGCATGAGCTTCGAACGCTCCTGGTACTCCTCCGACAGCACCTGCATCTTGCGCGCGCCGTCCAAGTTGAGCGGCGCACTCTCGTCAAACGCCTCCAGCAGCCCCATCGTGGCGCACATAGAGCGCAGGTGGAAGTAATACTTCGCGTACGACACCGCTGACACGCGGACGTTGTACTCCACTGCACTCAGGTACACCAGCTCCAGCTCATTGATCTGCTTCAGCGAGAGCTCGGGCCAGATCTTGGAGAAGTCGGCGTTGGTCATGCTCAGGTCGTCCCACACCTTGGAGGCCATCACCATCGAACAGAACACCAGGCGGCGCCAGTTCTCCCCGCGCAGCTGCAGCATGCCGCTCGTCGCCTTCAGCAGGCGCTCCACATACACGAGGCTCATAATGATGCACTCCGACTCCATCTGGGCGCGGGAGAAGACGTGCTTGATGAAGTTGCCGATCTCCGACAGGGTGGGGACCACATCCAGGATAACATCTTCGTCCTCCACCTCCACGAAGGAAGTAGCTTCGGCGTCCAATTCGTCCGCAATTGACGCCAGGCGCTGGCGGTCGCGGGCCGTCACGAAAACATCAAAGCGAGGGTCCGACCGGATTGGGTCCTCCAGCGCCTCCATCATGTGCGCGCGCAGCACAGTAGCCACGCACTGGATCGTCGCATCTTGGTCCGGCGCGTTCATCGTTCCCATACGCAAATAAATCGAGTTGGTACTGTTGGAGCGACGACGAAGCGCGCGCGGCTTCTCTGCGGGGGCACTCTTGTTCTCGGGAGTCTTCGTCTTCATCAGGGCAGAAGCCGAGCTGCCTCTGCCAGCAGTAACCCCCATCATCGGAGCCTGCAGTGACGGTCTTCCATTGCCATTGGCAGCTCGCACGGCGCGCGCGTACGCCTCCAAGTCGGAGGCACGCGGCACGAGCGCGGCCAAGCGCACGCGCTCCTGGATCGGCGACGGAACGGCCAGACACGCAGGCGCGTTACGGCCGACTTCATCCACATCCAAACCGTCACTGCCCTTGCGAGACGCAGTCACCACGGGGGTCTCGTACGACGACAAGGTCCTAAACAACGACGGCCGCTTCTTGCCGTCCTCCGACTCGCGCTCCAGAGTGTCCGGCTCCTGCTGAGGCTGGCTCAAGTCCGGCACGCCCATGCCCTCCGGCGTCGTGGGCAGCGAGCGCGTCGAGCTCAGGATGAGCTGGCGCGCCGATCCAGGCAACGAGCGCGCGGAGCCGCTCGTGAACGAGCAGAAGCTGCTGCGCGCGCTGCTGCAGCTCAGCGTACTCGCCGAGGATCGGCACGAGGCGTGCGGCGACATCTCGTGGGGCTTGTGCACGGCGTCGGGCGTGCTGTGGCTCGAGTTGGACGTCTCGCTGTCGCGCGTGTAGTACCCGTCGCGCAGCTTGAGGCGGATGTTGTTCTCCATGACCGAGAAGAACTGGCGCTTCTCGCGCGTCTCGGCCGCCACCAGCTCCGCGGGTTTCTTCCACGTCGTCTCCCTCGTAATGGGGTGGTAGTAGTACGGCTTCTTGGACTTGGGGTCGACGGCCACACGCCACGCCACAGGCTCCGGAGCTGGCTCGGGAGCGGACGAGCGAGTAGGAGCTGACGTTCGGACAGGAGCTTGGTTACTACGCGTCCCGGGCGCCGACGCACGCGAGGGCACAGCACCACGAACGGCACTTTCCGCGTTACGCGGCGTAACCCCATTGCTGTTGTTGCTGCGCTTTAGAGACTCCGGGTTACGCGACTCTAGCGCTGCATTGTTCACCGTAGCAGAACGACTTCGAACGGCACTGCGACTCTGATGATTGTTGCCAGCAGCATTGGGGTTGGCCGCCGTCCTGTTGCCCCTGCAGTTGCCTTGGTAGGCCGCCGACTTGCTGTTGCTTCGGTAGTTCTCCTCCTTGCTGTTGCCTCGGTAGTTCTCCTCCGGCCGCGCGTGGCTGTGGTGTCGGCTGCGGCGGTCCCTGGAGATGTCGTAGGGCAGGTCTTCCTGGCTCATGGCGATCATGGCGGGGCGTCCTGCCAGATCCTCGTCCTGACCTGCGTACTGGATCCCCCGCACCATCTCGTCCGTCACTGATCGAAGTCTGGGCTGGCGCGTAACCTGGTTACTCCTCGGCGCTTCTCCTACTTCCCGGGGTCGAGAAGAAGAAGATGACGCTGCTCCGCGACGCAGCTGAGCATTCGGGGCCTGATTCTTGGTCGTAACCTGTTGCGGGTACCCCCCTGCGTAACCCTGTTGCATTTGCATTTGCTGTTGCAGTTGCATTTGCATGTGCGCGTTGTGCATGGCCTGCATGCGCGCGAAGGCGGCGTCCTGGGGCACGTCCTGGTGGTGGCCGGCGGCCGAGCTCTGGCCGCGCGCGCGGTGGAGACGTCGCTGCTGCTGCGGTGGCGCCTGCTGCGGGTGGCCTGAGGTCGTCGTCATGTTCATCCGCAGAGGTGACGCCACGCTGTTCATTTAGAGAAAAAGAGTCCTTTTGCCTTTTTCGTTGCGGCAAAAGATAATTTAAAAAAAAACCACTTGTGCCGGCACGACAGAAGGATCGATGTGCGATGCGATAAGCGGGTGTGGCTAGCCTGCCGCCGCGTAGGCTCGCTGGCTGGTTGGTCCGAGTAGCCGCTCGCGCCGCTGGTGCTGCTGCTCGCTGCTGCGCTTCCTCCCACTCGCTCGCCCCTCGGGAGAAGAAGCCTCTTTGGCCCAAAATGGCCCAATCGAGTGGAGGCAGGTGGAATTTGGGGCCCTAGCCCGGCCTTTCCGCCGACAAATCCAAGTCGCACCGAATTCCCCAAACCGACTTTTACAACCAGATGGGCCCATTTGCCAAACTGTATGACAGCTTACTTTACACTCTTTATGAGCGAGACGTGGGTTGCCTCTGTGTGGGAAATCCATCCTGGTCGCACTCCTCAACGTTCTTTAGCGCTGTCCTTACATTTATGTAGTTAGACACATACAAACTCCTTGACAGCGGCCAATTCTCACGCATTTATTTACAGCGTAAAAGCGAGCGGTGCGAGGCTTCAGGCCTTCCTTGAGCCTCCCTGGTCCCCCCATCCCGAACCGAGTCTTGACGCAGCCAAGTGTCGGCTTTATCGCCGAGATTCTCGTCACGGTGGAAAACATCGGGCTGTGGAGAAGCTGGACTGGGCCCAGGCGATTGGTGCAAGCTGCAGCCACCGATCGAGTCAGCGTGTGTAACCCACGTCTCAAGGACGCTCGCCGCTCCGCAGCCAAGGCGTGCGCTGGTCGGGCACGGGCATTGCGCGCCCAAGACTGTGTGGACCATGAGACGCGGACGCCACGCCACCTCCTGGTCGGTGCGTTTTCGAACGTCGAGCCAAGAGGACCAGATCCTCCGTTTCCCCACAGTTTTGGGGGGGATCCGATCTTTCACCTCTTCTTCTTCTTCTTCTTGGCCAGCTTGGCACTTTTGCAGTCATGGAAGCCGCGCTACTCACGTCCAAGCCGCCAGGCTCCACATCTGGTCCCCTGGCATCTGGGTGGTCGTCGAGGCGGTTGTTACTGCTGCAAGAGCGGTGAATCGCTACAGTCCCGTAGACATTGTCTACTAGACAACACGATGTCGCGTCGGCAACGGCCGCTGTAAAGAGAGCATCCGCAGGTGGTCTTCTTCCTTGCCTTTCACGTCTGCAGGTTGGTCATGCCCGACAAGTCGCAGTTTGATGTTGATGTCGATCACCGAGAGAATACTGTGTAGTGTACTGTACTAGTACACTGTGTTGTGGCAGAGCCGGCAACTGAAGTACTGTAGACGGAGCAGTGCTACAGTACACCTATGACCGGCGTCGCCGTCCTGACAAGGGGGATGATGCCGGGCTAACGTTGCAACAGCCTCAGCGCGCGGCGCTGCTGTCTGAAGTCTGTCGCTCAGTGTTCGCGAGCATGCACGGCGCGATGCGATTGCATGAACTCAATCACGACGCACTGACTCAACTGTGTGGCGCTTTGTTGGATCGGTGAGCACATTACAGCACCCAGCAAATGCACGAACGCTCAAGACAAACACGTTGTTGTAAGCACGACGACATTTTATACTAGTAAGAAGCGCGGTCACATCAACACTACGTTCACTGAGACGACTGCATTGTACACTGTACATTGTGTATGTATAGAACTCTCTCCATTCCCGTGGCCGAAATACCAGCCCCGCCGAAAGCCATCTAAATGAAATCAAACATTTACTCGCGACGAACGCGACGGAGCACGCACTTGGGGTTCGTCTCCGTAGAAGGGGTCTCCTCGCTGGAGGACGACGTGGTAGGAGTGGAGGGCTCCTGCTGGCCAGGGTTCTGCTCGCTCGATCCAGTGCTCGACTCGACCGGGGTCTCCTCGCTGGAACCCGTGGCGGGAGTCTCCGCACTGGAGCCCGTGGTGGAGGTAGCGGGGGTCTCTTCGCTGGAGCCCGCGTCCGACGTAGCAGGAGTTTCCCAGCTCGAGCCCGTGTTCGACGTAGCGGGGGTCTCCTCGCTCGATCCAGTGCTCGGGGTCTCTTCGCTCGAGCCGGTGGAAGGGGTCTCCTCCGACGATCCAGTGTTGGAGGCAGCAGGGGCATCCGTGGTCTGCTCAGTGGACGAACCAGTGCTGGGAGTCTGCTCCTCCGACGATCCAGCGTTCGACTCAGCAGGAGCGGGGGTAGACTGCTCGGCCGACGAGCCCGTGTTCGAGCCAGCCGGAGCAGGAGTTGTCTGCTCGGCCGACGAGCCCGTGTTGGACTCGGCAGGGGCGGGAGTCGTCTGCTCGGCCGACGAGCCCGTGTTCGAGGCAGCGGGGGCGGTCGTAGTCTGTTCGGTCGACGAGCTGCTCTCGCCCGACTGCGTGGGCGTGGACGAACCGCCGCTGGTGTTGACGGCAGCCGAGTACTTGGACACCGTCATGGTCACGTCCGTGCCGACGAACGGCTCGGTACCGCACTCCACCTTGATCAGGAACTGGCTGGTCTTAAAGCCCTGCTCCTTGACGAGGTAGTTGAAGAACTCGAGGAGGTCGCCCTCGAAGTTCTCCACCTGCTTGGAGGACACGAACGAGTACACCATCATGCTGCCGTTCGGGCCCTTGTAAACGCTCCACTCGGTGCCGGCGATGGTGGTCGAGGCGATGGGTTTGCCCGTGCTCGAGATGGCGCCGGCGCCGCCCAGGGCCGCCAGCCAGATCATGATCTCGAACTCCTTCTCGCCCTTGGCGGTCGAACTGGTGAACAGGTCGTACGCGACGTCGGCCACGGTCTTGCCCTTGGCGGTCGAACTGGTGAACAGGTCGTACGCGACGTCGGCCACGGTCTTGCCCTTGGACTTGACACTGTACGCCATGGTGGACGGGATCGACTTGACCTCGCTCAGCGGCACGGGCTCGAACTCGAGCGCGGCGTTCGCGAACGACTTGACGCTCTTGTTGCCGCCCTGCCACGACCAAGTGGTGTGCCAGGCCACGCTGTCTCCGGACGCGCTGTCCAGGGCCGTACACTGCTTGCCACCCGGGTTGGCGGCGCTGGATCCCCACAGGTTGTTGTAGATGATGTAGTTGCCCGACTTGGCCTGGCCCCACTGGTCACAGAACTCGGCGGCGGAGGTGACCGCCACGGCGGCGGCCGTCAGAGCAGCGGCGAACAGAACCTTCATGCTGTGTCGAGTCGAGTTGCTTTAGAGAGAAGGAGGCAAATCGCTGAATGGGGCGTCTGTCCGATTGTGTTGCGTGCTCTGGTCAACAACTACACTTTGCCGCGCGAGCTGTTCGTCCGGCGGCTGGGCATCAAACGCATCGCGAGCTGCATCCTGCGTTGGTACACTTGTTCCTGCTAGGCAGATGGGATCCGCTAGCGCGTGTAAATAAGCGGTTGGCCAAAGAGTTTGAAATGTCATGGAGAGGAGCAAGGGCAACCCCCATACAAACCCCATGGACTGAACTCTTTTTGCGAGATATGATTGGTGGAGCGACGTTGAAGCCGGAATTTTCTGTTCGACCTGTTGGTGTTCGTCTCCATGATGTCGTGCGATTGACCCAATCCTCAATCGCCCAAGTCAGAATGTAAATGCTGGGGTTGCATCACTTTAGCGCGCCTCTAGGATAGCAGAGCTCTTACGAATGCGCACACCTTGCTTCATGACACCATAACGTGTGCCAACTTGTCCACGAAGTTTCTCTCGGGCTCTTCATTTCTAGCCAAAAACGTTGATGGCCGAAGGCGTATCGTCGACGAATCGTTATCCAGAAACATCTCCAGAACCAGGTGATGGTCTATCTACTTCAGGAACCGGCGCGGTCTGAAGGGCGAGGCTGCACTCGCACCTGCCAAGTTGGCCCAACGCAGCTCGAGCGTGTTGCTAACCCCTACGTGCCCGACACGGGGTGGACTTTATCAGCAATAAGCAGTTTGAATTGGCAGGTACAGCAGACATCATGCAGCTGGTGGATGTCGGCTGCTGGTGGATGTCGGCTGCTGGCGGACGAATGATGATCAGGGTGAGCCCGAACGTTGGGCCCCGTCCCATTAAACCTTGTTGACCCATTGTATCCCTCAAACCGTTGACCCGGGCTCGGTCCTGACTGTCCGTATCGTTCGTGTTTTCACTGCTGGCGAAAGGATCTTACAGAAGCATAGAATATCCTTTAGAGGAATTGCAAGTATTAATACCTACTGGTTAATAAGTTATCTTGCCTGGTAGGTTAGCAAGGGACGTGCAACCCTCTCGCATGGATGCCCTGTAATGCTGGCTACCGTGCGAGTTTCCTTGTCGTGGGATTGGTGTACCGGTACGGTCAATGCCGAAGAGGTGCATTCACGTACTATATGCTGTCATTGACGTTATCGCGATTAATCGGATACATTTGTTGAAGGTCATCGACCGTGGTTCACACGGCGCTAGCAATACTTGTTGAGCCGATACGTCGATGCAGGATGCCTGCTAACATTTCCTTGTTTTGAAGGCATTTGGACCTTTACGAGCATCAAACTGGGCTCTGTGGGTTACTATAACGAAACGATGAACAGCTTTACACGAGATTGCTCTAGCTGTAAACATAACGAGTGACGTTTGATGAACTACAACGCTCAACATTATTACAAAAAGAACTATACTACGAGCTCAACGTGTTCCCAGGTAAAAGTCCAAGTATCCTCGAGAACCCAAACAACAACGAGCAAGACGGGATGGTCTAGACACGGCGAACACGGCGGCTAGCGCACTTCTTTCCAGTCGTCGTCGAGGTGCTGGGGGCCGCGGTGGCGCTGGGAGTAGTTGTTTCCGCGGAGCTAGACGACGTGGTGTCATCCGACGTACTCGAAGTAGCTGAAGGAGTCGAGATCTCAGCAGCAGAGGCCGCAGTCGATCCCTGTTCGTTCCAGGTCGAGCTCGTAGTTGACGTTGTGGCTTCATCACTCACTGACGAAGCCGTGCTGGACGTCATGGACGTCGACGGCGCACTTGTTTCCTGCTGGCTGTACGACGAGTCCGTGGACGGGGTGGCCGTCGTAGCAGTCGGTGCGGTGGTTTGCGAGTCCGACTCAGTCGACGAGCTACTCGCAATGAGCTCCTTCGTCGAGACGGAGGTCCCCGTGGACGAGCTGGCCGTCGAAGTTGTCACAGTAGTTCCACTGGAAGCTCCCGTGTTGACAGCGGCCGAGTAAGACGACACCGTCAGGGTAACGTCAGTGCCGGTGAAAGGCTCCGTGCCGGCCTGGACAGTGTTCAGGTACTGGCTCGAGGAGAAACCCTGATTGTCAATGAGGTACGTGAAGAAGTCCATCAGGTCGCCTGAGAAGCTCTTGACCGTGTCGGAAGCAACAAACGAGTACACGGTCGTGTCGCCGTCGGCTCCGGAGTACAGACTGAACGAGGTGTCCGCGATGGTCGTCGTGGCTACTGCGGAGCCCGTGCTCGAGATGGGGCCTGCGCCACCGAGGGCAGCCAGCCAGATCATAATCTCGAACTCATTGTCGCCGGTGGACGTCGAGGCCGTGAACAAATCGTACGAAACATCAGCGACAATGGCCCCGCTGTACTCGAGCGAGTACTCCATGGTGGTCGGGATGGACGAGACGCTGGAGAGCTGCACGGCGTCGAACTGGAGGGCGGCGTTGGCGTACGACTTGACATTGGACGAGGCACCGGTCCACGTCCAGTTGGTGTGCCACGCAACAGTAGAACCGCTGCTGCTGTCCAAGCCAGTGCACTGACTGCCCGACGTGGCGTAGCTCTCACCCCACAGATTGTTGTAGATGATGTAGTTGTCCGTGGTCGTGGTGCCCCATTGGTCGCAGAAGTCGTCGGCATACACAGCCGCCAGCGCGGCAGCAGTCATGGCAGTAACGAACACAACCTTCATGACTGGTTGAAGCTTGACAAAGGGAGGAGATCGATCAGGGAGTGCTGGGAACGAAGCAAATTGCTGAATGGAGCAGCCCAGGTTACTCTCGACGCCGGGCGCTCGTACGCTACATACATCTATCTTTCGGTAGCCGCATCTTTCCTTGGCATCAGCTGGGATATGGCCTGCAGCCAAGCAGCACGCTACGTAAAGGATCTAAGTCTCAGTTGACACGATCAAGGAGCTGCTGAACTCTTTTTGCGTTCACTGATTGGCTGAGCTGGATCTGAAGTTGAAGTGGCCGCCATGCGCCGTCTCAGCGTGTTGACTTGCAGTCTTGCAAGGTGCAGACCAGGGCACTCGGGATGGCCAAGCGGAGCCCCCACCGTCGAGTTTAATTAACGCGCAACTTCGGATCTGTATATCGCGGATGGCTTTAGGACTGGTGCCAACCAAGAAGGTCCAGCAGACGCCCGTAGATCTGTCAAGTTGACGGCAAAGACGCGTGATCGAAGGACAGGAGCGAATACGGTTATCCTAGACTATCGTGACGACTCCAAGTGCCAGCGTGCCGTTTCTGACAGGCATTGCAAGTATTGAACGAGCTTGGCACAAGGAGGCGCGTATGCAGTCGGCGGCGTCAGCAGCGCGAATCCAATAGCGAATCCCTCAAAACCGCCTTTGCACTCAGCTCACCAAGACTACTCACCAACGCGCACCTTTGCTTGGCACAGCGCCTCATCCTTGTCTTTCTTCGCCTACGTAAGTACGACACGCTTGAACGACAACACAGTGCTCCATGATGAACGCAGTATGTGAGACTAAAGCTCTCGACAAGGTCTACACGGTCTACAGTACATGTACACACTGTCTTCGTTGACTTTAGATCATCTCGCCAGACGCAGCATATCGCCGCGATAGACCGGGACAATCAGATTCGCTAACTCGTCGTGTCAAATACGATTTCGTTGAACTAGATATTAGTACTGTACATGTATCTACTATTATGGAATGGTCGTATTCAGAAAATAACGTTTCAACTGATAAAAATCATATTTTTTTACCGTTATATACGATCTTTTTTATGGTTAAACTCGGTTCGCGGACTTCTCAAAAATGAATTTACACAAGATGAACCTCAAATGTGGTATACACATACACAGCAAATGAAACTTGTATTGAGGAGGGTGACGATTGTCCTATCCTTCTCTCTCAATACAAGCGCGCACACATACAGACCGCATCAGATACATACCAACCGCGCGCACGGGCAACCCGTAGGCATACTGCTCTTGGGAAGACTACTAATTCTGCGCGGGCTGGGCCTCATTCCACCGAGGACACAACAAGACTCGCGCTTAAGCGCGGAGACGACGGCGGCAGCTGGAAGGCTTCGAAGCGGGCGACGGTGTGCTGCTGGGCGTGCTCCAGCTGTTGGATCCAGTCAACGAAGTCGACGGCGTGCTCCAGCTGTTGGAGCCCGTCGAGGAGGTCGAAGGCGTGCTACCGGTGGAGGATCCCATGGAGGAAGTCTCGCTCGAGGCACCAGTCTCGGCCGATCCACCCGTCTCAGCCGATCCACCGGTGGACGTCTCGCTGGAGGCACCGGTCTCAGTAGAGCCGCCCGTTTCAGCCGAGCCACCCGTTGAGGTCTCGCTAGAAGCACCCGTCTCAGCCGATCCGCCGGTCTCCGTGGAGCCACCCGTGGAAGTCTCGCTGGAAGTACCCGTCTCGGTAGAGCCGCCCGTCATGGCCGATCCACCCGTGGAAGTCTCGCTGGAGGCGCCCGTTTCAGCCGACCCACCCGTGGAGGTCTCGCTAGAAGCACCAGTCTCAGTCGAGCCGCCAGTCTCCGTGGAGCCACCCGTGGAAGTCTCGCTGGAAGTACCCGTCTCGGTAGAGCCGCCGGTCGAAGTCTCGCTAGAGGCTCCAGTCTCGGTCGAGCCACCCGTGGTGGCCGAGCCGCCCGTAGAAGTCTCACTCGATCCTCCGGTCGAGGGAAGGCTCCATCCGTTCGACTGAGTGGGGGTGTCACCCGACGAAGTGGAGGTCGTGCTGCTGCCGGTCGTAGTGTCCGAAGAGCCAAGACCCTCGGTTCCCGCGGCGTAAGTGGCCGTGGGCGGGTTGGTCAGGTCGGTCTGCATGTTGCCCATCGAGTCGGCCGTAGCGGTGGCCGCAACAGCGGCGATGATAGCGGCGGCAAAGAAAACCTTCATTGTTCTTGTGACTGGTTGTGTGATGGAAAGCAAATTGTAGAATGGCAAATGCATTTGCAGTCGCAGCGCTGGATGCTGCTCATCTTGCACCAAGATCTCGTCCAGTGTCCCAAGCCGTGATTCCCGGGCATCAGATGGGATCTCGATCGCATAATACCGATACAGATTGCGCCCCCACTTCCGATCAGTGGGTACCGCGATAATGTTTGAAAGACAAATTATGTATTAAGTCTTAGAGACTAGAACTGCATCTCCGAAGCTCTGCCGATAACTTCCTCCATGTTGACGTCGCACTCGTAGCTACCACCATCGGAATCGCAGCACCCATCCGCTACATTCTTGAAGTAAATGCCTGTATGACCAAAGCAGTTAGCAATTGTCCACGTGGACTGCAGCTCATTCCAAACCTCCCTGCCCCACTGCATAGCTTGCAGTTGATTAACCTGAATCCATGCCCAAAGACGCGTTTCCAGGCGCTTCGACGTGACGCGCAGTGGCTTACGCCGCTGGCCGTCCCCGTAGTTCTCGTCCATGATAGCCGCGGCGTTTTTCAGGATGTCTGAGATTGTTGCCTGGCCAGGAGCGCGTTGTAGCTTGAATGCCGTCTCCGCCCATGCTGCTAGCTTACGCTGGGACATCTTGGGGTGCTTGGCTGCATGCTGGATGAGCTTCCGCTTGTCGTCTATCTTCATCCAGACCCCCATTGTGTGCGGGGGTCTGTGTGTTTTGCCGAGTAAATGGTGTGCGTCCGAGCCGCGAGCTCCGAGGGGATCTCATTTCGCGCCAAAATTCAAAAATGAACCGGATCTACCTTTCTAAAATAATAATATAATTACATTAGAGGTTATGTGATAGGCATGGTATCGGAAGTGGGAGCGCAATCTGTACAGTAATGTCCAAGATGCTTACGGAAGACAAAGGGACAACCTCGATGTCCACCTTCACGAACAGAATTAAAACACAAAGGTTACCTAATGTTGTTGAGTTTGTGGACCAACAAGCTCTTCCGACACACTAAAACATGCTGGTATTGAGCACTGAGACCGATTTCTATCGGACAAGTGTTGTACATATTACCAGGGGGGGGGGGTAGCTGGAAACAACCCCCATATCTCAGTGCTGTAGGCGTTTATTTGAATGAATGAACGTTGAACATCTCTTTCTTGCCTGTCAGCGATTTCCACCATTCCACCATTAGCTTGAGAGGGGCGGCAAGATTTGCGTCTTCTATCTCGATGCACGATGTGTGTATGGTACAATTGCATGAAAATAGCGTGCCTCTCGCGGGCAGGCCCAGCTCGCAAGCTGAAGTGCATCAACCGGCGAGCTTTATTGGACAAGGGAGCGTGTCCCTCCGCCAGAAATCCCGATGTCAATCGCACACGCCAATCCGAGGGAAGATGGAGAGATGAGCTTTGCTCCGAATGTGTGTGCCAGCCACACCTTGCCGTGTGACAGCTGCATATGCTTGGTCTTAATGGCTATCTACAGTTTCGCAGGAGGAACTCAAGCACTTTTGTTCTGTTGCTGGATCAATTACATAATGTACTGCAGCTTGGCCACAGCTGTGCTGGAGAATATTCACTATTTCCAGCTCAAGTTACACATTAAGTTTACCCGAAACTGGTGCATGTACTGTAGTCGTATTGTTCTCGCGCAGTTACTGTATGGCGCGATTCCTTGCTAATTTTGAATTAAAATGTTTTATATTGTACATGAGCGAAATTTCGACTCGGGAGCCCGTAGGTACGTACAATGCATCAATGATAAAGGCTGCCGCTTTTGTTTTCCAAATTTTTCAGCGCTGAAGAGATCGTATGATTCAGGTGTTGGAAAGGCAAGCAGAGCGCATGAGCTCAATTTTGCCCAGCTTTATAATGTACATATTGTATTGTACATATGTATGGCAGGACAAATACATGTAGCCGGACAACACCCTTCTCGAGGAATGTGCCAGCTGCTCGTTCCATCCAATTGATCATTCGGCCACACAAAGTGATGCCGCGGAAAGCGACAACGACGACTGTACATGCATACATGTACTTACGTACGCTTTACTTAGTATACAGTACCGTACGTGAAAGGTCGACTCGCTGCAACAACGCGGAGTTGGTTGATACCTGCCACCTTCTGATATTATCGTTTTCTCTGCGTAGCTCCATGGTACATGTACAATACCATTAAGAATAATAAGCAGAACGAAGCCACCCTCGTAAGAACACAGTCTACCCGCTGAACCAACTGTTCTCGCTGTCCCACCTCCCTCCACCACTACCCAAAACGAGATAGAACTCATGACTAAAGGCGAATAAACACGAATCTTGGAGTCTAGGCCTACTTAAGTAAGTATTTATTGTGCCTTTCAGAAACTTTGGCCAATCTGACCTAAAAAAAAAGGTGGTCTTAAGAAGGAGAGGCTAGGGCTAGACCTAGGATTTGCTGTTGGCCTTGCATCGGATTACGGAAGTCTTACGTAGGAGCTCCGTCTTCATCTAAAGGGTACACCATTTCAAGGCCAAATTGAGAGAAGTCAAAATCAAAACAAAAACGACCAAAATCAAAACAAAAACGACCAAAATCAAAACAAAAACGACCAAAATCAAAACAAGAGAGATCAAGAAAAAGGGCACTGTCCCGGCCAAAATTTTCCGGAGGGAATTTTCTATTCGACATAGAGTGGGCAAGTCACTTGCTCTGTACAATATATACGGTCTTGAAGGTGATTAGATGATATGCATATTCATGATTGGAGGTTTTCTCAATTTGCTTTTGGCGGTTCTCAATTTGAATCACAACTTCTCTCAATTTGGCCTTGAAATGGTGTACCTTTTTGGAAATAAGGTCCGAATGGCCATGTTAAGCTGGCCATTCGGTCCTTCGTAGGACTAGCGAGTCCTTCGTAGGACTAGATCAGGCCAGTGCGCCTCAAAGCATATGTGGCAAATGCATAGTTTAGCCGCACCCGTACAGGGGGAGACTCAGGCAGCACCGCAACCAGGTCACCGTGATCAGACTGTACGTACGTACATGCGCTACAGGTATAGCGGTACTGAACGCGCTCACTTGTCGGCCTACCTTTGCAAGCCATTCGCTCAGTTCACATTCAGTTTTTGTTTATGCATGGTTTTACTGGCCTTGGTACTAGCTTTTATGAGGTCTTACGTAGGAGCAAAAGTCCTACGTTGGACCTCAAATCGGAGGGCATTTTGCCAGAAAGGCACAATAGTCTGATCTGGTAGTCTTCCATAGGTAATATACATGTGTGTACCTACACCTCGTTTGTCCCGTTTCAGTGTACATGTACCGTAACTTTTGCCCAACTCCATACAAAACCCTATTAATTCTTGCAAAACAGTAGGCTTTTGTATGAAGCTGCATACCAGATGGTTGATACTTCAGATAGCACCACTTCACAGCGTTACTTCAACGGTTTAACAGCGTTTGTGGTGAACACGTCGATATTCCGCCATCGCCATGACCCCCCGCGCCGTCTCCGTCTTCTTCGGCTCGCAGACCGGCTGCGCCGAGTCCATCGCCCAGGTTCGAGCCCCAATTGCAGCTAAAATGCACTGCAAATCGCGCCCTTACCCGACACCATTGACCCATTTCTGCAGCGCATCTACGACGAGGCCCTGGAGCGACAACTGGACGCGGAGCTGCACCCGCTCAACGAGTTCCAGAAAGTAAGCGGCGCATTTAGAGATGCTCTTATCTTGATGTTGTTATGGTATGGTGAGCCTGACGGGGTGGGTGGTTGTGTCTTCTGCTGGCAGAGCAAAGTGGAGACCCGCGACGGCCACTTCGTGGTGATCGTGTGCTCGACGACGGGCAACGGCGACCCGCCCGACAACTGCGGCAAGTTCTGGCGCTATGTGAAGCGCCGCACGCAGCCCGAGGACATGCTCGCCAAGCTTAAGTACACGGTGCTGGGGCTGGGAGATACCAACTACGACAAGTTCTGGTGAGTCACGATGGTCGCAGTAAGAATGTGTGGAAGTTTAACCCGTATTATCTCTTGTTTGTGCTGCTGTCGTATAGTTTTATGGGCAAGAGCATCGAAAAGCGCATGCGGGAGCTCGGTGCTCAGAGCTTCTACGAATTTGGTTGGTTGTTGTTTTTCTGAGATATCACTGGTGCGCCGTCGGATTCTTACGGGAATTTGGATGTGTACACTACACCGTAGGAGCTTGTGATGAGGCGATGGGACTGGAGGACAGCGTGGAACCGTGGCTGAATGGTCTCTGGGCGGCGTACGATGAAGCGTCGGGTGGTGTCAGTGGAAGTGCCGATGCCGCTGGAACGACGGGTTCAAGCACTGAAGAGAGCGGCGCGGGTGCTGCAGCTTCGACACCGTCTGCAGCTCCGTCAGCTGCGGAGACCGCGGTTGACACGTCGTACCTTTTGGAGAACCTCATCTCTTATGAGAAGATGTTCGGCCCACTGGAAACGCCGACTGAGGTTCCTGAAGACCTCCCGCGTCTGCAGTCGTCGCTTCTCAGCGTCCGCTTCTTGGCTGATGAAGAGCGTCAGGTGGAAGTTGCCTCGCCAAAGGCAGCCGACGACTCAGAGATTAGCTCGACAAACCCGTTCCTGGCTTCGGTTGTCGGTGCTGAGTACCTGACAGCTCAGCATGCGGAGCGGAAGGTTCTTCGCTTGGACATCGACATTGACGGCTCTGGAATTAACTACGTTCCTGGCGACTCGATCGGCATCAAGTGCCCGAACCGAACGAAAGACGTGGACGCGCTACTTGCGCGCCTGGGGGTCAGTGGAGATGAAGTTATCGCAGCGGAACCGGTTGCCGCGACCAACGGGCGTGTGGCGAAGAAGAAGAACACGTCGATTCACTTTCCTTCGCCGTGCAGTATCCGCGATATTTTCATGCACCACGTGGATATCCTGAGCTCACCGAAGAAGGCTGCGGTGCGCGCTCTCGCAACGTACTGTTCGGACGAGGAACAGCGAGCTCGCATGCTCCTTCTAAGCAGCAAGACTGGAGCGGACAAGTACAAGGTACAGCCGTGTATCAGTGAACATTCCTGGGTTATCACTCTGTGTCTGACAAAATGCTATTGCTTTGTTGTACAGGCTTTCATCTCGGAGCAGCACCTCAACGTCGTGGAGCTTCTTTACTTGTTCCCGTCCTGCAAGCCGCCTCTCGACCACTTGCTGACGCTCTTACCTCAGCAGATGCCTCGCTACTACTCGATCGCGACGTCGCCCCTGGTCGACGCTACCAAGCTGTCCGTAGCGTTCACCGTCGTCGACCACGCTGTTGGTGCGCACGGACTCCGCCGACGTGGACTCTGCACGAACTGGTTGGCCGAAATCTGCCAGCCTCTCATCAGTGCGGGTGCCGCTGTCGACGTGAAGATCCCTATCTTCCTGCGTGGCACGCAGGACTTCCACCTCCCTGAGAACACTCAGTCGCCGATGCTGCTCATCGGCCCGGGTACCGGTGTTGCTCCGTTCATGGGGTTCCTGCAGCACCGCCAGTACGAAGCCAAGGCGGCCGACTTCACGCGTGGCGACTCGTATCTCTTCTTCGGGTGCCGTCGTCAGAGCGAGGACTGGCTGTTCAAGGAGCAAATGCAGGAGTACGTCACGAACGGCACGCTCACGCAGCTGTTCACTGCGTTCTCGCGCGACCAAGACGAGAAGCACTACGTCCAACACGACCTCCACAACAACGGGAAACTCGTGTGCGACCTCTTGCTGGGCTCGGACGGCTACGTCTTTGTCTGCGGTGATGGCATGGCGATGGCTAAAGACGTTCACGCCGCTCTGGTGGGAATCCTGGCGGAGAACGCTGGATTGTCCCAAGAGGACGCCGAGCAGAAGCTGCGAGAGCTGGGAACGCAGCACCGCTACGTCCGTGATATCTGGTGATCGCGCACGTACTTCATCTGATAGAAAGCCGAGGCTGGTGCACTTGGCTGTGCCAGTCTGCGTATCTCCTCCGTCAACCTTCTAGGCTCAGTCTACCATGCACGTTAGCCTCAACCTTGAGTTACACGCAAGAGATAATGCTAGTGCACCTTACAGTCGATTCACAGAAATACTCTATACGCGATCGTTTCAGTTGAAAGGACATTATGTGAGCTTGGAGCTAACGATCTACACAACAGGAGCCATGGCAAAGACCTGGTAAGGACACACCATCAGCGAACATGTCCAGATCGAAACGCATGAAGAGCTCGCGCTGGGCTTTAATAGCCTTGATAAATGGGACTACATCGAGATTGTTATACCAGACCAGTAGGTCCTTGATCGATTTCATCTCATACATAAGTAGTACTTTTCACTCGCTCGTATTCATCATCGCTGATGCTTGTTCCACGGAGCTTGCTGTCAAAAGCTGACTTAGGCGGAATAGTAGTCTGGATGAGTACATTGAACGCGGTGATATACTCATACAGGAAAAGACCCTTGCCAAGACCACAGACACATCTAATTTGTCATCACATTTGCAGATACTTATCGTAGCTGGTACCAGCCGGTACATAGTTGCAATATCGAGCATTTTCATGTTCGATGTAGCAATGCACATGTAGCAGGGGTTCTTGATAACAGATTTGATGTTGTCAGTACCAATGACGGCGAATAAGTCGCTCTGATATCGTATCGACCCGAATTGAAGCCGAACACTGGAACCTGATCAATCTGCTGTTTTAGTTTCCCGTAATCAGATCTTAGCTTACCAAAGCCTAGACTGCTATGAAAGTCAAAGAAACTGGCATACTTTCCTTGTTGGATCCAACCCTCGACATCAGACATCTTGTAGGTCTTACCAAGATTGACGCCTGGAACTTCCATACCTGTCAGACCGCGGGCATTGATCATTTTTTGCAGAAGCGACTTATAGTTATCGACATTGTATCTTTGGATATTTTCACCAATAGCGCTGATGTAGTTGAACATAGCCTTGATCATCGTTCACGAAGCAACGAACCTCCTCCGTTAAGCTATCAGCTACTGACACCGACACCGGAATGTGCTCGCTTGTGAAGACAGTATTTCCCCCGTGCTTAGTAGCCGTAGGCTTGAGCATAGCCTCAAAGTCGTAGACGATGAAGTGATCAATGTACTGGTCAGTACCCTTGATAGAATACTTCGTGAGTAGGGAGCCGATGGCATTCTGAGCAGGGCGATAAATCGTTGGGGGTAGCTGGGAATGATTCGATATTGACAAGCTCACACTTATTTTCAGTGTGGTTCTAAAGCTTCTCAGAACTAACAAAGATCATATCACACTTCGCACACTGATATTTACGCTGAAGCACGCCCAGTTTCGTAATGTATTGAGCATGATTATCGTGCGAAAGGATGTTGATCAAATCGTAGTCCATGTCGGATCGACGAATGCAGTCAACCTTTCCAGAGTCAATATCCATAGTATAGACATTGATACTTAGTTTGAAGCACTCCTCAAGCTCGTCAAACTGTAGAATATCAATAGGCTTGAAGCTTCGATACAGACCGAGGGTGTAGGTAATATCCTTGAATGCACAGTAATGTTGGAAAGCCTGCTTCACCAACGACTGAATCTTCCGTGGATCCTTTTTGGGATCATTATGCTTGTGGAAAGCGATACAGTGAAAGACACATTTGTTGTTCGTCTTAGGGAAGTTAATAACACTTTTACTATCTCGAATAATCTTCGGGTAACTACTTCACTATCTCCTAAGGCGTGCTCACGATGATATAGAAAAAGCTTGAACCCAGTGATAGCCTTGAGCTGATACCCAGAGCTGGGGTACTTCAGCTTCTCAGCCATCTCCATAGATTGAATCTCAGAAATAACCTTACGAATGTCGCTCCTGCTGTTGATGGCAACAGGCTTGTCGAATACAGAGGTATTGCTGAGATTTGGGTGGAAGTATCTCGTGTCTGAATCATCGGTTTTGCTAACAAGATCGTATCCGAGGGCAACATTTACCTTATAAACACTTTTCTGACTCTCAAGAATGTTCTCGAGCTTGTCGTAGAACTCACCAGGTTCGATCCAGGATCAGCCTTATACGAAGACAAGTCCTTCTTCAGCTTATCGATGCTGATCTTGTACTGCTTAACCACCAGCTTGAGGTTGCTGGGGCGCGATAGGTTGCTAACATAGACCATCTTACCAGTCCTTCCGCGAACCTTCACCCGGTAGCTACTACCTCATTTAATTGCTCGAATATTTAATCTTTTTAGTCGAACATTCGTTATATATATTTACAGCTATATTATGTGATGACTTTATAATATTGAGATCTTATTAATATATCAGGATCGACTTTCATCTCAAAAATAATAATGAGCTAAGTTCGGTTTCAGTGCTAAGTTCGTTGTCGCTTTGATTAAGTTCGTTTTTTTTAACTTTCGCTTGCGAGCACGAATTTGCTCTTGATTGTTATCGTCGTAGCTCTTTTGGTAGGACAAGCGCGCTTCGCGTGTGCGCTGGTAGTAGCGCTTCTGCGCTTCTTGTTAGCTTGGTATTGCTCAGGTGAGTACATGATGTATGCCGCCATCTTTGTATATTATTCACTTTATATTTATTAGAATGAAAAATAATTTCAAGCTGGCGCAGCCCAGAATTTTACTGAATTAGATTACTTTGCCAAGACAGTTAGGCGCGGATAATACTATGTAGTATTTTTTAAAGAGAATCTACCACGTTCAATTTTCCAGATATTGTTCTGTCGGATTAGTAAGCTTTTCTTTAACAGTGGCCGTTTGAAGAGAACCTTTATTTGTGTTATCAACTAACAATAGGCAACGTTTCTTCTTCAGCACTGCGTTCAAATTTCCCAGATACGTTGAAAGCAGCGAAACGATAGAGCCGCCGCCTATCGTGGTTCGATGATGATGTTGCGGCGCCGGTCGCCAAACACCTTCCCCGTATTCTTCCGCAACTTCGGGTATGTTTCGAACGCGTCAATGAGACTATCTGGCACACGCTTCTCAGCTACCGATTCCACGGTATGTCCATGGTTTTTCCAACGCTGGAACACCTTATCGCGGTAATTCACGTCCTTCCCCATGTCAGACAACTTCAGTGCACTGAACAAATTCTCGCCGCCACGCCTCTCTTCATCGTCGTGCTCGGTAATTTTGCCTTCGTCACCCGTCGTCTGGTGGCTTCGAAGGGATCTCTTGTCCTCGCCAGAGAGAACACGCGAGGAGTGAACAACGTCCACGTTCAACACACCGGCCTGATCGGCATATGACACTGCTGTGCCACTTGCAAGGAGGACGGTCGCAAGAACCACAAGGTTCATGTTGAAGAGACGCATAGCTGGCAGGGTCTTGAGGCCGGAGGGAAATTGCGGAATGAGCAATGCGGCAGTTGTAGTACAACTTGTACGTTGCCCTCTCGAGTGTCTCATGAGATTACTGTGGCTTAGTAAGCCATGAGATTACTGTGGCTTAGTAAGCCATGAGATTACTGTAAGCCGCTTACAGTACGCACCAGAAGGTGCAAGTAGATTCGGAGCAGCAGCAGGAGCATGTCCGTATATGTATTACAGCTTATGCTTTCCCCTTCAAGTTTCTGGAGCCATCCTAAATATTACATGCAGGTTTGTGAGTGCGGACAGGATGCACTATTACGGAGAGAGGATAGATCGTCGAGGCAACTGTGAAGTGACCAACACGTATTGACTTCGAGCATCTTTGTTAAGAGTTCTACAGTACAGTAGGTTCAGGGTGTCGGCAAAAACGTTCCACGATTTTCCTCACTGGCAAATTACATGTACGGGAAGAATAAAAACTCGTAATATTTGTATTGTTATTGTGAACGTTAGTGCGCCTTGCGTGGGGGAGACCTCAGATGCTACTCATCGGTGTTTCAACAGCTGGTGGTCAGGAAGCGCTAAACCTACTCTCGTTGGTAAATTACGGGAAGAAAAAACTGGCGGCGTAATGTTCCGGATTTGTCGAGACGGATGTTCCTGTGAAACCGATGCATCCATCCCTGAATAGTGACAGGGTCACTATTCCATGTAACCCCGTTACATCCTCCCCACTAGACCTTAAAACGAGTTTATCAGCGCTCTATCAGACTCTTGAGCACTTTACAATTTTGCTATGATATACTTGTCGAAGACTGAGATCGTTCCAACCGAGATTAGCTACTCGCTATTGAAGGTGCTCTTCGTTAAATAGTTTAGCAAGTATGAATAGCTTAGCTCGGGGCGTAGGATTGATTTAATCGGTAGTTAGGCGCTATATCGGAAAATGCTCAGTAGATTTGGGATAACGCTATTTGGTTTGGCAGCCGCGCGGTATGCTGCACTTGTCGGTCACGCTGGACATATCTGCATTTATTTGGCGCCATGCCGCTCCTTTGGCGCCATCAAAACAAGCGCTCTCTTTAGTTTGTTCAAGCGCGCTCAAGCGCAAGTTGTTGGCAGCCCTTCGTTGCTCTGCATTTTAAGCGGTAGGATTCAAGTCCACACAGCCACTTGCAGCTCAGTCACATTCCAAGTTACCTGATCAACGCACAGCAAGATGCCTAGAGCCCGAGCCCCCCGTGAACTTACCGAAGAAGCCGTAGAGCAAGGCGTCGCTCGGCTTACCCAGCTCAACGAAACCCGCCAAGCCAAGCGCGCACGATGTGCCCCTGCTGCTCGTGCTGCCGTGAGCGCTACCAGTGACACTGTGGACTCGCTATCGCCTGTATTCGATCGCTTCCTGCTGAACGGCGAGGAGACCGTCCTGCAGACGACCAACTTCTTGGCCGAAGAGTTTAACAGGCTCTGGCGAGTGCTCGAAGAGTACGTCGTGTTGCGGTGGAACGTAGGCCGCGGAAAGAAGTGCAAGTTCGGGGGCAAGGACGTGCTGTTCATGGTTCTCGCCTCGCTCAAGCAAGCACTGCGGCAGTGGGATATTGTCGCTAGCGTGTTCGACATCAACCCACCTACATTTCAGAAGATGGTGCTAAAGTACACGGAGATGGTCTCTCCGTTCTTGTACGAACGCATGGTGGAAGACGTCAACGCGAAGTGGACGATGCGCGAGCTTGTCATCGCCGACAAGACCTTTTCCAACTACAGTGGTACCTCCCTAAATGAACCCCTGTAAGTGACTATGTGTTCCCTATCTGGTTAGGATTCCTCGACTGCAAACGGGATTATATGGATTTCACTATAGGTGTTCTATAACTGATCAAAAACCTCTTTATTCTCTAAATGGTCGCCATTGTTGGCGCCTCAACCCTCTAAATGGACGCCGTAGTAATAGATCCAAAGTCATATATATATCGCAAGCACATGCCTGCCCCCCCCCCCCCCCCCCCACGTATGTCATTGCTACCACTACTCTCGCCACAACAAATCGAGCGAAGAGAGAAATTGTATTTAAGATGCTACAAAGAGTTTGCAGTAACTGCAAGCTTGTAAACACTGATAAATAAGCTAGCCACGGTATTTACAATCGGCGCAGCGTAGATATATATAATTTTACAAAAAAACTAAAAAAATATGATGTCGAGACAACTACCGGTAGGGACAGTAGAAGAAGGAGTAGGAACAGATAATGTAGCGCCTACAGTTAAACAAGAGTACGAAAATGCTGGAGGGGTACCAGGTAAGAAAAAGCCGTTGTACCATATGAAAATGTAGCCATTTGAAGTGTAGCCATTTCTTTATCTGATCAATTCTTTAACTGAAACAGCGTATTAGACCGAGCGAACTGGGTGTCATTTATAGAGGTGTGACTGTACCCCTGTGCCCGCTACGCCAGCGACGTGACCTTCCAGCAGGCGAACATCCCGTACGGCCTGTGCGAGGACCGTAGTATTTACTACAGCGGCAAGCACAAGCTCCACGGGTACAAGGTGGAGGTCTCGGTGTTGCCCACAGGCAAGGCGATCAACTGCACGCAGCACTACCCGGGCCACGTCTCGGACATCGAGGTGTTCCGGAAGAACCAAGCGTTTCACTCGCAGAACCTGAGGAAGTCGGAGGTCGAGAAGCGCCTGGCAGACGACGGTCCCATGGCAACGGGGTACCCGGACGAGTGGGCGCTGCTCGCCGACAAGGGCTACCAGGGGCTGTCGACGCACTTCAGGGCCGTCACGCCGCACAAGAAGAAGCCGGGTGAGACCTTGTCCATTGAGCAGCTTGAAGAGAACGACAAGATCGCTCATGATCGCGTTCTTGTCGAGAACGTTTTTGGCCGCTTGACCTCCCTGTGGGCCGTGTGCTCCGACAAGTACCACTGGGCCGAAACCAACTACGACACCCTGTTCAAGACGTGCGTGGCGCTAACAAACTTCCATGTAACCGAGTAGGTTATCTATTGCCAAATTCGTTGTTGTATTTGTGCCCACTCAGTGATTTGGGTCATTGCAAAGGGAAATGGTGGGGAAAGCAACAAAGCAACGGAGATTTGATATTTCCGAAGTCACTTAGTCTTCAAAGACTGTACTCAGCTCTAACTGAGCGCATGACGCACTGAAAGTCGCTTAATCTCTTTGGGTCTAACTGTAGAACCCTCTTTAGCTGCTAAACACAGTCTCCTCACTATCATGTTCACTACTCTCGCTGCTCCTACTTCCGCGTGATGGAGTCGAACTGTCGCGACGGATGCGGAACATGCTGCGGAGGCGCAGCTCACGTCGCTTACGGTAGTGCTTCTGCGCTGTCTTGCGCTTGGTGATCATCTCTTCACCGATAGAAAGCAGCCGCCCTAGGTAGTTATGGTAGGAGTCTCCATCGTCGGAGAGCAGCGGGTTCAGGTGCTGTTTTCTCTGAAGAGTGAATCAATCCTCCAGCGTACGAGTACCGTAAATTCAGGCACACCGACAATGTTGCCAGCAGTGTTGCACGATGTCAATGCCGTCAAACACGCCAACCTCAAGCAACTTAAAACCCTGGGTGTTATGTTGCAGGATGTCAATGCTTCAAACTTTTCTAAGGCCTCCTAACACAGTTCTTGGAACTGCGAATTTTATTTAATAAAAACAATCTTAACTTAATTGGTAGAGTATTAGCCGTCTAAGCTTTAAAATCTTGTTCGAGTCCAAGAGATTGTATTTATTTTATTAATATCTTATTTTCAATAATGCTTTAAAACCGATTCCTTTTAAAAGTAAATTAACCGAAAGATAGATAAATGTAGCGTACGAGCGTCCGGCGTCAGGGGAGTGACCTGCTTACTCTCGAGGACTGCACCATTTAGCAATACGCTTCCTCCCAAGCACCCCGATCGATCTCCTCCGTTTTCAAGCCTCAACCAGTCATGAAGGTTGCGTTTGCTACTGCCATGGCCGCTGCGGCCCTGGCGGCTGTGTATGCCGACGACTTCTGCGACCAATGGGGCACCACGACCACGGACAACTACATCATCTACAACAATCTGTGGGGTAAGCTCCAGAGCAGATCGCTCCACTTGCTCCGCGTCGATCGACCCAGCTGGCGATACCAGTTCTTCGCCGGGCCCGTGAGTAGGTCAGCGAAGGTCAAACACTTCTCTTCGTCCGTAGCCTGATCTCGCAGGAACGCCGATTTCACCTTGCTGATCCACGATCGGGCTCGGTCTTCGTCTTGATCCTTGCCACTGAACTCCTTCAGATCGGACATTGCTGAGATCCGCACACGTTGGATCAGGGAGGACCCAGTGGATCCCGAGGCAGCGGTAGCTACCACCGCAGGGGCCGAACTCGGCAGATCGATGTCGTCCGGGTCGTATTCCCACTGCGAGCAGTCTTGATCCGGCGATCCAGCTGATTCCATCTCCACGTCCCGTGATCCCACATTGTCGTCGACCGCTGGAGCAGGCGTTGCCACCGTGGCCTGTTGTTCACTCAAGAATCTGGCCATCGCAGCCTGAAAGTAGGACTCCAGTCTGCCATTCGACTCGTCCGATCCGGTAGCACTGGTGGTCCGATCGGTCGACTTGGGTTTCTGCTTCCGAGGTCCTGATCGCGTGCGTTCTTGGCGTTGGCTACGCGATCGGGCCTCCAACATCGCCGATCCGGAAGGACCGAGAGACATCCGCTGAGGTTCAGACGATGTATCCGATACATGTTCAGCTGCCGAGACGTAGGGAGACGACGATCGGTACCCTGTAGATTCCACCCGCGGCGACGACACTGGTGCCGGCGACACAAGATCGGGCGCCTTCGGCTCCGGACGGTCCGCGATCACGTCGACCAGAGGTCTCAGCTTGTCGACCAATGTCTGGATCGCCGTCTGGATAACGTCGAGATCTAGATCGAAAAGATCATTCGCCTCGAAGGCGCCAGCTACGAAGCCGGCTTCCTTCAAGAGTCCGACCAGGTTCGTCTCCGCCGATAACTTGTTGTCCGCCGCGCGGGGGGCCGAGATCGGGCCCTTCGGGTCGCCGATCTGCTTTGGCCGCACGGTCACCATGACAGGATCTTGACGCAAGAAGTCCCGCAGCTCTTTCAGGTGGTACCGACGTTCCAAGTCAGCCTCAGACCAGTCGGGCGCCAGCGATCCGGGATCCTCGTCGTCCAAGCCAGGCGCTCTCAGCTTCCTCCGCGCGATCTGGGCCTTGTCCGCGATCGCGTCCAGGTAGTCGGGATCGAGCCTGATCGGCGAGTCTGCGAATGCATATCGGTCCGATCCAGCTTTGGTTTGTTTTGTTAGTGAATCTCGGTTCGCACCGAGATCCACCGGGGTCCCCGAAGGGACCTGGGGAGGATGTTGAGGTTTGTCTTCTAGATCTGTCTCCAGATCGCCCTCGATTCCGTCGACAGAAGTCCTCCGAGCACTCTGTCGATCCGCGGATCTCGTTTTGTTCAGCAGCGTCTCTGTCGATCCGATATCCGACGACACCTCTTCCCCTGGTTCTTTCTTCACTTGCGCATCTTCTGCGGACTCACGGTGAAATCCGGAGTCCCCAAGAGATCCGGGCACGCGCACCATTGTGGTGTAGCGGGATCAGCCAAAATCTGGTTAAGGCTTGATCGAGCTTCCCACCAGCGCCCAGACACCGACTAACGGAGGGGGTCCCCCAACGATCCGTGATCGGCCGAACTCGTTCTCACCTTGTGTACCCGTCGGCGGGCTGGATCTGCTCTCTCGGGGCTCCGAGGATGCAGCACTTGGTGAAGATCGAGTGTCTTGGCGTGACGCAGGGATAGTTCGTGGAGCAGCGCGGGAATCTTCGCTCTGCGTCCGAGTATTCGCTCCGATCGAGGGTTGTTCGCTTGCCCTGGCTTCGCTCTCCTGTGCCCCCCATCTTGGCTGATCGGCGATCCGCTCTCGATCGACTTCCACGATCGGCCCTTGATCGGCCCTTGATCGGCGATCCACCCTCGATCGACGACTTGGGCAGGTCGCCATCCACCCCCGATCCGCCCACTCTGGTACTTGGGCTACTTGGATCTCCGATACCTGGCGTCGATCCCGGCCTAGGTCCTCACTCGCCACCTCTGCGCCACTGTCTGGATGCGATCTCCCGTAGTCCACCCTGATATATGCCACTTACGCGTCGACGTCACTTGATCGCCTGAGATCTCCTTCCGATCTGGCTCCACGCCCGACGCCTGTCGCTCGATCGCCGACCCCACCTGATTCCGTCGATCGGCTCCGCAGCCTTTCTCGGAGAACATCGTTCGAGAAGGATTCTTATCCGGCGCTTCTCCACAATGAGACCTGCGCTCATTGCGATCTCGGTCTCCCGGATCCAGAAGTAAAGGTTCTCACCTTCCTTCCCTTCGAACGGACGCACAGCTAGCCGCAAAGGCTTAGGCTGCACCCGTCTGGGCTCACTCATCTGAGCCAGCAGGTTT
Organism: Phytophthora vignae f. sp. vignae; assembly: GCA_016169955.1. NCBI lineage: Eukaryota > Oomycota > Peronosporomycetes > Peronosporales > Peronosporaceae > Phytophthora > Phytophthora vignae. Next base: position 366,101 of record JABJUM010000046.1, read on the forward strand.
CCCTGCACATGAGCGATGAGCCCGCGTTCGTACTCGTCAAACGCGCTCACCCGCTCGACCTGCTCGGCTGGCGTCGCCGCCGCCAAGCTCCGGAGGGCATCACTTCCGAAGATGCCCGCCATCTTCCGCACTGACTCCAACTGCGAGTCAGTCAATTGAGGAAACTCACTTCGGTCCATCGTGGCTTATAGACCTGAGCCGCCGAGGATTCAGGTAGACCAATCTACCCGCGTAGGCGTAGGATTGACTACGAGTGCTACCAAGTGTGACGGGGCACACAGCACTTTCACAGAGGAAGCAGGAGTATACGAACTCCAAGTGAACTGCCGTTCACGTGTCCCTGGCCTTAAGGGGACGATTTGACTTGCTACAAAGGAGTAGGTTATAAGACTGACTGTATTTTGGTAGAGGTTAACTTGGTCTAATACAAAGTACAAGTTAACTATACAAAAGCCCACACAAACTCAAATGGTTGGCTTGCGGAGCTACTGGTACCATGTACCATGTACTCGGGAGAGTGACACCCGTCACTTTTCATGTAATGGGTACACTTGATTGTACCCCGTTCCATCTAGCCATTCTGGATGAGTTCTTTTTCATCAAAACCCTAGGGTTTGGTAGTGTCGCGTTTGCTATCGGCGTCTAGAAGAAGTAAAAAGTCACACAACCTATGAAGAAATCCTCTTATAATTATATGTATTATATAGGAGCCTTAATGTGTTTTTCACAATCCTTACAAGCCGACAGCAAGATTCGAAGCTGTGATTTGACCCGAGACAAACATTTATTCGAAACGACCCTCTCCGAGTGTCCGCACCGGTAATGATAAATCCCAAAGCTAAATCTCACTTCCCTGCCCACAATAATCTTGTGCAGGGGCAATTTAGCTGGTGAAACCATCTGAAGAAACGACTTGGTTTTTGTATGGGTGATTAGGCCGCCAGTAAATCTGATGCCAAATTTGGCATTGGAAATAGCATCCGGGCTGGTGGGTCATATAAAGTTGACACGAGGCGGTTTCAGGAATTTGCCGACGACGAGCCGTCACTCCCACGACTTGGAGTTTGTATCGAATTGTGATTGGTGGATTACTTGGGTGCGGCGCGGCTGTACCCGTGTGACATGGATGGCGAATGTGGGAGAGAAGTGATCCCAGGGGATGAATCCAGTGCCTGACCACAGATGGGCCCAACTGGCTGGAAGTGTGAATCCTGGGGGTGCACGCCCAAGATTTCAGAAGAACACTCAGTCCAGCCGCGGACTTTCCCTTACGATGAGTGCCTAAAGTCTGGCGGAAAGTGTCTTTGGAGAATGTATCCCAGAGTACACCTCATCTTGCTGTGGTCCAGAGTACTACAAAGGACCAGAATACCCTGAAAACCCAACCCACTGCCACCGTGAACACGCGCTGGAGGCCGCTACACCCACTAAGTGCTTGGATTTATGGAGACGCCCAAGAGTCTGTGAAGATTACAACTTGGTACCCAGAGTGTCACATGGAAACCCTGAGAATCACCCCCGATCCCAGGATTTCAAGAGGTGAATCCTGAGTTTGACCATGAATCCAGACTACCCATATTGAATTTAAGTGTCTCCCAAGTCAACACCCAAGGATCTCCAAGATTCCCAGAAGACTCCCCTGAGTTCCAGTGAATTTCAGAGACTGACCCAGAGTATCATGAATCTCTGAGTTTTCGAGTCAGTCCGGAATCAGTCTGCAATCAAAGTGATGCGTGACCTTGAAGATACGACTATGGATCTGCTAACTGGATACTTTCGAGGAGTCGAGAGGGAACCGAGAACCATACAAACCCGAGTCCAAGGACCCACATTTGACACTTTGGATGCCTTGCGACGATGGAACCGCAAGCCGATCGCAAGTCTGGACCGCTGAGCCCAATGTATACTGAAGACAAGATTTTTGACCTCAAGCATAGTGAAATGAAGACATTTGCCCGTAGAAGAATGCAGAAGAGAGAAAGAAGTAAGAGAGAGAAGTAGCTGATAAAAGACAAACAGAGTTCAATTTTCCCTGTACTGCGCAAGTGACTTCGGCCAAGCCTGCCGACGGAAATCCGGAGGACCCGAGACTACGACCGCGGGACGCTAAGGGCACATCAACGGCGAAGGACAGCCGTCTGTGTGGACTCCATCAAACTCAAGTCCAGTTAGGTGGGGACCAGCGACGGCCTTGAGCTTCCTGGAGTGATCCATCTATTTCATATCCTAGTTGGGTCACTTGCTGTGCTCGTGGTAGCCCATTTCATATTATTCCAGAGGGTATTCTGGGGTGCTAGGTGGTCGCCTCCAGGATTTTGTATTGACTGCTTGTGTGAAGGGAAAGGTAACTGATAGTGATTGTATTTTCCTCCTGTACTGGAGGTGGTGCGCGTTTGTGTGAGTCTCAGGGGAGCTAGGCCCCTGAATTTCAGACTCGAGTGAGCCTAGTGTGTGAGTGACCCACCGTCCAAGGGTCCAAAAGAATAAGTGACGGCTAGTTGTAGTGTTTGTATACTCTGTATTTGTTGGTTTTATCGAGCTAGGAAGGCATTTGGGTAAGGTGTCTTCTGAGTTCCTCACCCCAGAGTTGACTGAAATCCTGAATCCTGAATTCGTGATATTCTGGGTTTCGGGTGATCTGATTCTCTGGGTTTTGCCTCTAGTGTCGAGGTGCGTTCTGGATTAGACGTGCGCCTCAGCGCTTCTTCAAGGCTATATTCAAGTTTGGTGGAGTGCCGTTCCGTCAAAGACAAACGAGCCGACAGGGATTACACAAGGTACCCACGCCAACCAAGGAGAGTGATCCTCAGGGTTTAAAGCTTTGCGGCTGCGAACCTCTGGATTTATCTTCTTGCTGTTGACTCTCAAGTCGATCCTCTGGGTCTACACCCTAAGAACCTTCTTGGGCTGCGCTATACGAACCCCCCTGGGCGATAAAGGTTTCATCGGCCTCGCCTCAGCTGGTGCGCGTGCCCGGATTGGATTGTCGAGGATTTCACCGAACTCAAGAGTCGAAGAATTGCTGAGTGCCCGTCAACTTCAAGCGAACAAGATGGCTGGAGGACGAGGGGCGAAGAAGAGTGGACGCGGGGACGGAGGACGCGGTGAGGCGTCACGTCAGTCGCGTCGTGTTCAAGGTTTGGAGCCTGAAGAGCAGAAGGATCTGGATACTGTGGTCCGTGACGCTCGGAAGGCGAAGAAGGCTGCTCGCGAGAGCGAGGCAGCGCAAGGTGGGGACGCTAAGGCGTCTGCCGATCAAGATCAGTCCGCTGCTGGACCCCCGACGCAGGATGAACAAGCTTCGTCCAGAGATCAAGGTTCATCGGAGGCGGTTTCTGGGTCGCAGACCCCTGGAGTCCCAGAGGAGCACACCCGTGAGGGTGGTGCTCAGGCGTCTGAGGGAGGCGCCAATGCGGCTGAGCCCCCGGAGGTGATCGACTTGGTGTCATCTTCGGACGAGTCTGTTGTGGAAGTGAAGCCGGAGCCCGTGCGAGCGAAGGAGGAGGCGAAGACTCAGAGTTCCAAGGTGAACTCTGGGTTCGCACCACCCGAACCCAGGGTTTCCACGTCAAGTTCGCAAGTGGTATCCAGGATTTCTTCTGAGAACGAGGTCCAGGACACTACTGTTTCCGCTCCAGACGCTGAGAACATGGTGTTGTACGTCCGACGTGAGGTTCGACGCTGGGAAGAGGTGAACCCTGGGAAGGTGACACCCCCGAGCGTTGTCTACGAGTGGCCGACTCCGAAACCGGATGCCAACTCGTACTTCGCGGCCGCGTATGCAACTGGAGACTACTTCAAGTGGCGGTTGTCTCTGGCGAACCCCGACGAAGCCTGGATCTCTGAGTTTCACCTCGCCCGGTGGGGTGTCGGAACTGCCCAAGATCTCATGGCGACTACGATTCCCCAGAGTATCATGACCGCACGTGAGTGTGTCGCCATTCTGCAGACTTTGTTTTTCGAAGCTGATTTCGAGTTTGTCAACCTGATTCCCGACTGGTCTTCGACGCGCGCATCCAGGATTCCAGAAAACTTGGTGCGCTCTGTCATGGAAGAAACCCAGAACTTCATCGCCGTGGAGCTTGTCGAGTGGAGGCTGGTGATTGCTGGTGTACCTTTCAAGGTGAACTCTGAAGAACCACCGGTGACGAATGTCCCGGAACAAGCACCAAGACTGGACTACCACAAGGAAGACGGAGATGGTGATTTATTGATGACGGACTATGATGCGGATCTACTGGGACAACAGTTCGTCCTGAGATTCAAGGTCACTGGACTCAGGATTTCACGGAGCCCGCGAGGGTCAAGTGAAGGCGAACCGCAGCGCAAGCGCACTCAGCACGGACCGCCACGCCCACAGGTCCCATCGACGCCATCAGCGTTGTCCACACCGTCGCTGTCCTCTCTTCCTGCGTACAAGTCCTCGGCCAGTGCTTCGCTTCAGAGTTCCACTCCCCTGAATTCCATGTCCAATGGGCGTGATCCTCTGGAGTTGGAAGCCAAAGATGTCGCTCCGGATTCTGTGCCAAGTGTCATCGGTACCTCACGAGCTTCGGACGAGAGTACGGCTTCAGGCGTGCAGACGTCTTATGGCAGCTCTTCGTCTTCGTCGATGCAATCACTGGGACAACGAGTTGGAGCTCTGGCGCTGGTAGCTCAGAGTGCAGGCGGCTTCGCGGCTGCCGGAGATCTGGGATTCCAGGTCACCCGAACAGTCATCCCTCCGCGTCTTGTGTCAATTGATCAAGATGACGTTGAGATGGCGTCGTCCGTGCATTCTGACCCAGAGATCGCCCCCAAGAAGGCAATTCCCTCCGGAGTTCCAGCATCAGCTGCTGAGCCGAAACTCAGGGAACCAGCCTTGGTCTCTGGATTCGGCGGCCCGAAGGATGTCAGCGGTGACGAGCGGAGTCAACACCAAAGCTCTAGGAGCGAGGTGCGCTCTAGACGCTCGACGAAATCCAGGAGATCAGCCGTGTCAAGTCGCTCAAGTGGATCCAGAGATCTTGGATCAGCTTCGTCCGTGTCCGCTAGGTCGGGGCCTGCCCAAATCGAGCTGAATGTCTTGCGACAGCAGCAGGAGTGGCAAGCCCGCATGGAGCAGGAGCAACGCGAGTTCCTCGCCAGAGAACGTCTTGATGCTCTGGAGCGCGAGCGACTCAGGGAACAACGCGACTTGGAAGCGCGTCGCCAGATCCAGGAACTCACGGATCGCTTGGTTCATGCAGAGCTCGCCCGAGGGGAAGCGGAACGGCGTGCGCAAGAGGTGGAAACCCGTCAAACTCAGGATTCCTCAAGGATCCAGAGTCTGACCCAGGATTTCACCGAAAAGTTACGCCTGGAGCGTGAGCGCCTGGAGGCTGCCTACGCTGAGCGCTGGCAAAAGCGCGAAGCCGAAGCTGACGCTGAACGTGTGCACTGGACCTCGGAGACGTACGAGAACTGGAAAGCACAAGTGGCGTCTCTGGAGCAGAAGGTCCAGGAAACCGAGGCCGCAAGAGAGCAGGAGCGTGAGTCTTCCCAGAATATCCAGCGGTTTCACGCCAGTCAAGTGCGCGACCTTCGAGCAACATTAGCCCAAGTTCAAGCGCGGCGCGCAATCGCTACCCCTGATTTGGCAACCAACGTGAGGCCGTCAGCGACTCAGAACCCTGAAATCGCAACTCAACCCCAGGAGTCCAGTGGCGTAATCAATGGAAACGCAAGTGTCGCAGGACAGAGACGGGAGGCAACTGATTTGAAGAACACTTCCGAAGTCGCCGCCTCCCAGTTAAGGGCGACCCTCGCGCAGCATCCCGCCGACACTTCCGGCAGAACGAAGCAGGCCAAGCGAGGACACAGTGCTACGGAGACCAAGGCGACACAGGACATCAAGCAGGAGCCTGCACCTCTGGAGAAGACTTCGGAGCCCAGGAAGGTAACGACCTCTAAGGCCTCGCAGGACTCTAAGACAGACTCCAAGCGCTCCACGTCCAGGAAGAACCAGCGCAAGAAGAAGAAGCGCCAAGATCTCAACCCGCCTTCAGACTCAGACCCAAGCTCTGACTCTAGCGATGACAGCTCGTCCTCTGAAAGCGATGACAGTTCGGACGAGAACTCTGGAGTTAACCTGACGGCGGCTTCTACGGCTCAAGCCGGCACTACGCTTCTGACGTTCCGGCCGTACATCAACTCGAATACTCTGGGTGAGTTTGACACCAAGGCATCACTCAGGGAACGCGTGCATTGGTGGGAGCGTTTTGCGAACATGGCCGCTCAAGGGGGCTGGTCCACGAAGATGCGAATCCAGGAACTCAAGCTGAAGCTCTCAGGAGCTGCGCGTGACTGGTTCAATCAGTTGCCCAAGCATACTCAGCGCGACTGGAAGGAGCTGGCGTCTGCGTTCAGGAAGAAGTACTGCAAGGCACGCTCGTCGTACTCTGAACGGTACTTCACGATGGAGATGAAGAGCTCAGAGAGCGCTCTGGATTTCTTCTATCGTCTGAATTCCGCCGCTGGTAAAGCTGACATTGACTTTCGCAAGTCATCGAAGCGTCTGGAGAAGCACATCCTGAGGTTCATCACGAAACTCAAGGACACGCGCCTCAAGACGTCGCTGCAAGGCCAGAGATTCAGAAGCATCGCCGACCTGGAGTACGCTCTGGAACAAGATGAAGAGGTGTGGAGTCGCAGTGACCAGGATGCGCCGCCACCCAGAGTTCGCGACTTTCGTGCTGACAACATTCCTCAGGGGCGTTTCAAACCGAAGCGTGCTGGACGTGCGTATGTGACTAGGGGCGACGTCTCTGACTCTGAGTCGGAGGAAGACCCTGAAACTCACGCTCGTTTTCAGGAAATCTCCGATGAACCCAGAGTGTCAACCCGAACTTCAAGCGCGAACTCAGGGTCAACTCGAGAGATCGCTGGAGAGGACACTACCGCGTCTAACGCTGGAAGCTCGACGAGCATGCAGGGTACGGAATGGACTCAGCCGCTGACGAACGAGGTCTATCGTGTGATGGATAACATGGGATGGCGCCTACCAAGTGCCCAACCAGGATCGAACATGAACTCTGGGTTTCGTTCGCCTCGCCGCGAGAACCCGAATTGGGACAAGCTCTGCGAGAAGTGCGGCAAGTGGGGACATCCAGAGGAGAACTGCTGGAAAGACATGAAGTGTGATCGCTGCCTCGAGACGGGTCACCCGACGCACATGTGCCGCGCGCAACCGTGCGAGAATTGCGGCAAGTTGCATCTCGGGAAACCCTGTGAAGACTGGAAAACGCTGGAAGCTGTGAAGAGACTCGCCCGCCAAGGTGCACTGAAGGACATGCCGAGCCAAATCCTGGATAAACTTCTGGATGGCGAAGCAAACTCTGGGAGGCCGTCAAACCAATAAGCCCGCTGGGTGGGGACCCAGTACGCGCCGGGCTGAAGAAGGCCCCAGAGTTATGTGTTCTAGTGTATGTAGGCCCGGAGCTGAGAACAAGAACCCAAGATAACCAACAATGCATGACTACTTTGATTCAGGATTTCACGAATTCCCCTGAATTTCAACGTCCTGAACAAGTGAACCCAGGAGAAGTGAACTCTGGAGCAATTATGGAGTACAAGCTGAACCTTGGGGAACGCTATGGATGGTGGGAAAACAACGATCCTGATCCGAGGAAACGTGATGTGGTGATGGTGCATGGTGCCGTGAACGACTGCCGGACGAAAGTCCTCCTGGATACCGGTGCGACTGTGAATATTGTGAGTTTCGACTTAGCGCGTAAGCTCGGACTCAGACTCAAGTCGCACAAACAAACCAAGGTGTCTGGAATGGGAGGCGTCCCGACGTATATCGGCGCCAGTGCCCAGGTGAAGATCACTCTCGGCCCGAGAGTGGTGTATCTCCTGGACGTCTGGGTTGCTAACATCGGCAAAGGAATCGAAGTACTCCTAGGTATGAGTTTCATGTTTGCAGCTGGAGTGAGGATCAGCATTCGAGAAGGTCTCGTGACACTCCCAGATGAAGAAGCGATCATGATGTGTGGATGGAATCCAGAGGATCGCCTGGGTGTCGACATGCCCGTGGAAACTACAGGAAGTTGGTACCTGGGCCCTGGGGAATCCAGAGTGGTGAAGATTTCGTATGGATCGACGAACCCACAGCGTGAGGTTGTGTGGGCAGGACGCGGTGACCGCTGGGTAACGCACCTGATCTACGCGTCGAGGTCTTGGCCGGTCGCTGTGAAGGTGGTCAACATCTCCGACAAGGACGTCTGGATTCACAACCGGACCCCGGTCGCTCGAATCGTGGAATACGGCTTCTTTCCGCGGGCTGGACGCTTCGTACGCCCCGGTTCCTTTGCGTATCGTGAGTGGCAGACTCTCATTCTGGAGAGTGTTCAGTCGCGCGAGGGACGGCTACGTGCCGAGCGCCTAGCTGCGCTAGAGCCATCGTGTGTGGAGACCCCAGAGTATCAGTGGCCTAAGAAGATCCTGCCGCGCCCTGCAAAAGGACCCGACATGGCACTGCTCGCCTCGATTCTCAGAAAGCCAGAAGCCCGTCGTGTGCGATTCGCTGAAGATGCATCAACCCAAACTGATGAGGTACCTCCTGAGGATCCCCCTGCATTCCGAGATGTTGCTGTTGACACAAGCGACCTGGACGACGCTCCCAGGGACCCAACGATTAGCACGACCTTGCAGACCGACGGAACCCCAGAGTGCACAAGTCTCGAAGAGGATACAGCCGCTGAAACTCTGAGTTTAGAGGCCGAAGCTGGCAGTGATTCTCTGGATTTCGAAGTGAATGACGATGATTCTCAGGGTGCCGTTGAAGATTCCTGGGATATTCCGATCTCAGGGATGCCTGGGACTCCACTGGAGAAGCTCAGGCAGGAGTATGAACGTTGCATGAAGGTTTCCACGGAGGATCTCGACTATGAACCCGCGGTTTACATGCGCGAGGCCAGCGAGTTGCTCTCACAGCTGCGTGACCAGTTGGTGATGCTCCCGGAGATACAGGACTTGACGCCTGAGTGTAAGATCGAGGAGGCTGATGTTGGGGTCCCTGGGAAAACGACCCCAGAGATGGACAACCAAGTGAGGCGAATTCTGGAGTATCATCGGAAGATTTTCCTAGGAGATGGCAATGCTGCGCCTCCACCTGCCTGTGGAGTGGTCTGTGACTTAGATGTGGGCGACGCTAAACCTGTCGCCCAGCGTCCAAGGTCTATCGCACCCCACCTGTGGACCAAGGTGTATGAACTTCTGAAGAAGCTCCTGGAGAATGGGCTGATTGAGACCTCTACATCACCCTGGGCATCTCCGATTGTCATCGTCCTGAAGAAGAACGGCGTCGACATCCGCATGTGTATTGACTATCGTGTGGTGAACGGCTTCATCAAGCTCTCACACTACCCGTTGCCGCTCATTGATGACCTTCTGATCGGATTCGAGTCGGCAATGTGGTTCATGAGCTTGGATATGGCGAGTGGTTTCTGGGCCATCAAGATGACTGAGAGAGCCAAGTTGATCTCTGCGTTTGTCTGTCCCTATGGGCACTACCAGTGGGTCAGGATGCCCTTCGGCCTCAAGAATGCGCCGCTGATCTACCAGGCAGTCCTCAACAATTGCCTGTGGGGATTCTTGCGACTCTCCCCTGAGGAAGAGGCTGAAGTGGACCAAGACGTCTTGGATTTTCTGGGGTTAAACCCTGGGGAACCCAAGATTTCAGAGGACGCTGAGCCACGGCTCTCAGTGTTGACAGACGAGATGACGGTTTTCCAGCGTAATATCCCGGCGCCCTCTCAGATGGGTCCCGTTCTGGGTCGAAGCTCGTACATTGACGACATTGCCCACGGTGCACCAACCTGGGATCAGCTGTGCCAAGATTTGAACGCGCTGCTTTTCCGTCTACGTTACTGGAACATCTCTGTGAGTCTCCCCAAGAGCGAATTTGGGAAGCTGTCGATTCCATACCTCTCGCACGAGATCAGTGCAGAGGGCATCAGGGCAACTCCAAAGATCGCGAAGGGTGTCCAAGACCTGCCGTTTCCGACAACGTTGAAGGGAGTCCAGAGTTTCATGGGAAGTCTGAATTACTACAACAAGTTTATTGAAGATCTCCCTGTGATCGCGGCTGTTCTGTACGAGCTAACAGAGGAACAAGTGAAACTCAGGAGAGACTTGTCCAGAGCTCAGGAAGCCTTTGAAATTCTGAAGCGCAAGATCGTCTCGACTCCGCTGTTGCGGCATCCTGACCGCTCCAGGCCTTTTGTAATTATTCCCCACGCGAACCCGTGGGCAGCATCTGCTGTATTGGGCCAGGAGTATGATGGAATTGTGCACCCAGTGAGGTTTACAGGACGAGTTCTGAATGACGCCGAGTTGAGGTAACACATCGCTGAGAAGGAGGTGGTCGCGATCCTAAGAGTCCTGGAAGTGTTTCGCACTCTGGTTGAAGGTAGCCCTAAGATCGTCGTCTACACAAGATACTCTGTGCTGAAGTGGCTGTTGACTTCACAGTCAGCAGAGGGCCGGACTGTCAAGTGGGGCCTGAAGTTGTCGCACTGGAATCTGGAAATACGCAGAGTTCAACGCGATGAGGACGGACTGGCTGCGATCCTGGGTGCAGGCATCACTCCCAGAGAACACTTGGATGAAGTCGCTGAGAATTTGATCCCAGCCAAGGGGCGCGTCAAACCGCCTGTGCTTATCAGTATGGAGATGCTGGAAGCTGACTACGAGGGTTGCATTCTGAGTTTCGATGGCGCAGCCAAGACGTCTACGCGACAGGGAAGCTGTGGATGCATCCTGTGGCATGTTCCTGGATGGGAGATCCTGGATGCCCAGGGGTTCATTCTGGAAGATGTGACTGTCAATGACGCAGAGTACCATGGGCTTCTGAAGGGACTCAGCCTGGCGATCGAACGTGGAATTCAGGATATTGTCGTGGTGGGAGACTCTAGGATTGCCATTCAACAGGCCCAGGGTCTCATCAACTGCAATCAGCCCAACCTCCAGAGGAAATTGGCTGAGTACGAGGTGCTGAAGACGAAGTTCAAGTCAGTCCGCTTAGTGCATGTCAAACGAGAGTTCAACCAGGCCGCAGACTACTTGACATCGAAGACTCTAGCACTTGGTGAATCCTGGAGGGTCGAAGACGCTGACGAGCGAATGCATCTGCAGTTGGTGTCCAAGATTCACGAGAAGTTGGTGAAACCGAAGGTGTTGTTAAGCGTTGGAACTCAGAAAAACGGTTCCCAGGACGATGATACTCTGGGTTTCCCTGGACCAGAATGCGCCCCGTTGCCTGTGGCAGCCAAGGTTTTCGCTGTCATAACCCGAGCACAAACGCAGGAGGCAGAAGACCAAGGCGAACCTATGGGCCCTCTGGAGTACCAGGCTGAACGCTGGCGACGAATCAAGGTGCACCAAGACAAGGATGATCACTTGTTGCAACTCAAGGATTTTCTGAAGGGAGACGTGAGCAAACTGTCACATGCCCAGGCTAGGAAACTTGCGAAGGTCGCCGATGACTTTGTGCTGGATTCCAGAGAAGTCCTGTATCGCCTGAGCCGTTCTACGCGGGATCGCCCCAGAGACATGGTCGATGAACTCAGGCTTGTGGTTCCGAAGGCACTACAACCGGACATCTTGCACTACGCTCATGAAGATTTTCAGGGTGGCCACCAGGGGATCACCAGGACGTATGAGAGATTGCGCTCTGAGTTCTACTGGCATGGCATGTACGCGGACGTGGAAGTGTTCGTCAAAGAATGCTTGGACTGCGCTAGCGGCAAGGGGCGTCCTCAGAATGCCGGGCCATCCCCTGGAAACATCGAACCCAGGAGGCCGTTTGAAGTTGTATCCATGGATTTCGTGACGCACCTGCCCAAGTCTGACCGTGGGAACACTTTCCTGCTGCTCTTTCAAGACTCGTTCTCAGGGTTCGTCATGTGTAAACCTATGAGTTCAACGACAGCTCAAGACGTCGCTGAAGTGTACGAGGAGCAAGTTTTCAGGAGGTTTGGAGCGAGCTCAATGCTGCGACACGATCAGGACCCAAGGTTCATGAGTGAAGTGCTCACGCGTTTCCGTGAACTTCTGGGTAGCAAGCAGCGAGCCACTCTGGCATACCGCCCCCAGGCGAACGGACAGCAAGAGCGGTCGCGGCAGACAGTTGTGCGTAGAATTCGTGCGTACATCCCTGAAGCAGACCAGAGCGACTGGGACGACCATGCTGAGCGTTTGATGTTTGCCCTGAATACCTCTTTCGATGCTACGCGTCTGGATACTCGCTTTTTCTTAGTACACGGGTGGGACGCACACGGCACCGTGTCCGCCATGCTAGGACCCAGACCGTCGAGTGTTCAGGAGCGCACGGCGTATGAGTGGCGCGGGAAACTGCAACGCGATTACAGCTATGCACAGGCCTGCGCAGAAGATCTTCAGAAGAAGGCCAAGCGAGCACGTTCTGCCGAGCAGACCAGGAAGTGGAAAGAGCTGTCTGATCGTCTGAAGTCAGGTTTCGAAGCTGGTGACGCCGTCTGGCTGTATATACCCAAAGTACAGCCAGGTCTGAGCCGTAAGCTAGCCCACATGTGGCATGGACCTTTCAGAATCCAGGAGATCCACGACAATTTTCGCGTGAAACTCAGGGTCGAAAACACTGGATATCGCGTGAACCCCTGGGTGCACGTGAGCCGCTTGAACCCAGAGCACTTTCCCCGAAGAGGCCTACCGTGGAGATCGACGTAGATGAAGATGATGACTTCGACGCGGCACTGCTACCTGAGGATAGCTGGGAACCTGACACAGCGAATGACGAGTATGAGGTCGAGCGAATTCTGGATCTGCGTTGGACCAAGCGAACTCGGACGTCAAAGCGGACTCGTGAGTATCTTGTGAAGTGGAAGGGCTATGATGAGACCGAGTGGCTGCCTGTATCGAAGCTCAATTGTGGCGCCTTACTCTATGAGTTCAATCAAGGCGCGAGAGCGCGAGCCCGTTTCCAGGCTATGCAAGCCGGAGATGATCACCCAGGGGTATAGTACCCAAGGGGTGACATTGACCCAGAGCTACATGTGGAGTTTAGGGGAAACCCTGAGTAACACAGTGAAACTCTGGGGAAGATCGATGGAATGTATGAGGATTGGAGATGGAAACGTGAATGTGAATTGATTTGAATATGGAGAAGGTGACAGCACTGAAGCTTTGGCGTGGCGCTAAGTGGTGAACTTTTCGAAGGACATGGAATTAGTGAAGTGAAGTGAAACGACGCAAGATGGCAACTCAGAAGACAGTGAAACTCTGGGAAAAGATGAAAGCAGTAAGGTGAAAATCCTGGATATTCCTGGAAGTTACGCTACGATATGTGAATAACTAAGTGGAATCCAGGGTCTGATGAAGGTGCGGACACTCAGGGGTGCACGAGAGACAACGGATTACGCTTGCGGATGGCAGCAGGCTTGATATTGCGCTGGATGTTGCTTGGCACGTACTGAAGCCACTCGTCATCATTCGCAGTGTTCCACTGCACGCGGGCTGGCTCACGCATGTCCAAGGACGCGAGCTGGACTTCCAGAGCGTTGCACTCTGGGCCTCCGAGGGTTTCAACTCTGGGATCTTCCCAGATCCAGGGGCAGCACTTGTCTGGGAACTTCCAGAGACCTGGCTCGTGCAGCAACGAAGGAATGAATCCAGGGGTATCGCGCGAGCGTTCCATGAGTGTCTTGAATGCCCTGCGTAGCGCGTTCCGACGTGCTTTGCGCTGAGACTCCATGGCAACGTCCCTCTTGGACTCGGTCGGAATGGGCACCCAGTGTCCTCGCTCCCAAATTGCCTGTGCATGCTTGTGCATGGTATCCACGATGTCGTCAACCAACTTGAGCGCCTTCGCTGCCAGCATGTCCCGCTCGTGGAAATAAAACACCCGGATGCGACCCTGAAGCATGGTTTTCCAGGGCTTCGAGTCCAGGATTTCTTGGTAGGCCTTGCGATCCCAGCGTTCATGGGCAATGTCGTACGAGTACTTGTGAATTTCATACTCAGGGAACCCAGGGGTTTGACACGACGCGCTCTTGGTCGCGCTCGGATACTGGACCAGGATCCCAAAGATACGCCAAGATGTCTCGTCATCCTCAGGAACCTCGGTTTTCGAGAGCTCTTCAGCGGTAAGCTCTGAGTACGACTTGCGCGCGAGCGCCGAAGGTTTCTTGGGACGTGAAGAGGCCTTGGTTTCCTGGGCAGCACTGGAACCCTGAGTGCCGGAACTAGATTTCTGAGAACCCTTGTGCCGCTGCTTCTTCTTCTTGGGGCTGGAATCCCGGGACTGCTCGCTGGACTCAGAACGCGGACGCTTGGCAGGAGGCTTGCACTCCAGACGTTCTTCAGCCTCATCGTCGACGACCTCTTCTACCTCGTCATCCTCATCTTCCAGAATTTCAGGGGCGAGGTACCCCACCTCTTCCTCCGAGCTGCTGGAAGGGCTCCCACCAGGGCTTAGGGCCGGAGGCTGATAATCGGGGTCGTTCTCTGGGTCATCGACTGTCGAGTCGGCATCTTCGTCTGGATACACCACGTGATCGTCGAGGTTTCCCCAGGGCGCCGGGACTTCATTGCGACGGAGACGACGATCCAGGCGCTCGTCAGCCATTTCGTAATAGGCTTCAGGGACGTATTTGCTCCAGGGAGTCTTGTCAAGTCGACGCCAGTACATCATGCTAACTAACATCTTGATCAGTTGAGGTTGCCTGAAGTGGCCGTGAGCAGCGCGATCGCTGCCAATCCACTCCATCGCAGTGTCGTACTTGAGCCCCGCGAGAATAGCCTGACGCACATCCGGACGAATTTCTTTCCAGACGACACCCCCAGGGAGCATCGAACGTGCGGCCTCCTTGGAAACCACAGTCTTGTCGCCGGCACGACGCACAGAGTCGCGGCCAGGCTGATGATCCTTGGGGCGACGTTGAGCCGTGTGCGCCTTGGAGTCCGTAGCTCTCGCTTGAGTCTCTGGAGCGCCAGAGGGCCGCGATGTTTTGGAGCCTTGACTCTTCTTGGAGCCTTGATTCTTCTTGGAACTCTGGGTGTTCTTGGAACTCTGGGAACCGCCGCGAGGCTTGCTGCCAGGACCCGTGAGATCCAGAATTTCAGGTCGACTAGAGGATCCCGGCCCTGCAGATGGAGGCATGCGCTTACTTTTCTCTGGGTACGCGGTCACCACAGCCTTGCGCTTGTCCATCGCAGTGACGCTCACAACCGTGTCCCAGGACTCGGGAGGTTTGGTCTCCTTGATGCAGTGGCCGAACAGGTCATGAAGACGCTCCCAATTTCCCGTGAAATCCGTGTGTTCTTGCAGGAAGTCAGAGAACTTCCAGGGATCCACCGTGGTCGACGCCAGACGTGACTTCAGGATCTGCACTTGAGTCTCAGAGTCGGCTAGGCGCGCCTTGAGCTGCGCCTTCTCGGCCTCCAGGGAATCAATCTCGTCTTGATACCGTGCTTTCTGCTCCTGGAGTGCGACCTTGTGCTCGTCGCCTGCGGATTCTACCTTGCGCAGAGCTGCCTGGAGCTCTAAGAACCAGAAGTCTCGAGCGAATTTCCAGGTGCGCTTCAGTTCCGCATGCTCGCGTCGCGCGTCAACCAGCTCTTCGACGGCAGCAGCACCCTGCTGAGACTCAGCCAGAGATCGCATCTGTCTGTATGCCCCGAGAACCCGACGCAGGTAGCCGGTGGTCTTGAACACGCGCTCTGCGAACCGCGTGCTGTTGAAATGACGCAGAAGTGAAGCCACCTCGCGACGAATGCTGATGGAATTCAGAGTGTTATCCAGTTCGTACGCAGACAGAGGTGAACCACGGGGCCGCAGGACGCCGCTCCCAGCGTCCGCACCGCAGATTTCCTTCAACCCTGGAGATCATCGTCTGAGAGCTCTTCAAAACCGACCAGGGTGGTCACGCCACCGTAGCCTTCTGTGGCGAACGCACCCGCGCGGACGTCGCTGGTGATCCCAGGGACTCCCACAAGATACGCGTTGGTCTCGAGATCCGGCGGAGTCGGGAGCCGCCAGTGTGGTGGGCGCTCAGGGACCATGAAGTCAGGGAGGTTGACCTCTTCTTCCCGAAGCATGCCCGCGTAGATGAGCCCCTGGATGTCAGTCACCGTCGCGTGGCGAGGCGTCTTGAACTCAGGGGCGTTCGCCGCAGCAGCGCCTGATGCCACGTTCGTCGCGTCAGGAGCCTTGGACTCAGGAACCACGTCACCAGTTGACTGGGCTGCAGCGTCAGCCGAGGCGTCGCCATCGGCCTCGCGCATGTTCGTGTCCGAAGTCCTGTTCGCGTCGCTGGAGAACGAGATATGCTTGGCCGGCCCAGCCTTGGCGCCGCTCGTTGAAGAGACGGCAGGCGTAGGGGCGTGCATTTGCTCACCGCTGCCACCTGCTGGAGGAGCGTTCGCGACAGTACCGCCCGTGTCTTGGCGCGCCGGCGGAGGCGTACTGCCTGGGGGCGCCGTGCCTTGAGCCGACGCCGTTGCCTGCTTGTCGCCGGAAGGTGTGCTTTCCGCCATGTTGACGATCTGTGAAATCGAGATATGACCTCGAATCACCCGTTGAAGATTTTGTGTCTGGGAAGAGAACCTTGAGGATTGGCCCCGACCAACCGTTGGGGAGACAGGGGGCCGTCGAAGTGAGTGAAATCCTGGGGGTCGACAGAGTGCAACGGCCGTGTCGATTTCAAGGTTGCCTCGGAGTCGGTGTTTGCGTGGCCTGGCCATGGTTCACCAGTTCGGAGCAATTTCCTCTTTGATGGACCCGGACCAGGAGGGGCGGTTGACACGAGGCGGTTTCAGGAATTTGCCGACGACGAGCCGTCACTCCCACGACTTGGAGTTTGTATCGAATTGTGATTGGTGGATTACTTGGGTGCGGCGCGGCTGTACCCGTGTGACATGGATGGCGAATGTGGGAGAGAAGTGATCCCAGGGGATGAATCCAGTGCCTGACCACAGATGGGCCCAACTGGCTGGAAGTGTGAATCCTGGGGGTGCACGCCCAAGATTTCAGAAGAACACTCAGTCCAGCCGCGGACTTTCCCTTACGATGAGTGCCTAAAGTCTGGCGGAAAGTGTCTTTGGAGAATGTATCCCAGAGTACACCTCATCTTGCTGTGGTCCAGAGTACTACAAAGGACCAGAATACCCTGAAAACCCAACCCACTGCCACCGTGAACACGCGCTGGAGGCCGCTACACCCACTAAGTGCTTGGATTTATGGAGACGCCCAAGAGTCTGTGAAGATTACAACTTGGTACCCAGAGTGTCACATGGAAACCCTGAGAATCACCCCCGATCCCAGGATTTCAAGAGGTGAATCCTGAGTTTGACCATGAATCCAGACTACCCATATTGAATTTAAGTGTCTCCCAAGTCAACACCCAAGGATCTCCAAGATTCCCAGAAGACTCCCCTGAGTTCCAGTGAATTTCAGAGACTGACCCAGAGTATCATGAATCTCTGAGTTTTCGAGTCAGTCCGGAATCAGTCTGCAATCAAAGTGATGCGTGACCTTGAAGATACGACTATGGATCTGCTAACTGGATACTTTCGAGGAGTCGAGAGGGAACCGAGAACCATACAAAGCCGAGTCCAAGGACCCACATTTGACACTTTGGATGCCTTGCGACGATGGAACCGCAAGCCGATCGCAAGTCTGGACCGCTGAGCCCAAGGTATACTGAAGACAAGATTTTTGACCTCAAGCATAGTGAAATGAAGACATTTGCCCGTAGAAGAATGCAGAAGAGAGAAAGAAGTAAGAGAGAGAAGTAGCTGATAAAAGACAAACAGAGTTCAATTTTCCCTGTACTGCGCAAGTGACTTCGGCCAAGCCTGCCGACGGAAATCCGGAGGACCCGAGACTACGACCGCGGGACGCTAAGGGCACATCAACGGCGAAGGACAGCCGTCTGTGTGGACTCCATCAAACTCAAGTCCAGTTAGGTGGGGACCAGCGACGGCCTTGAGCTTCCTGGAGTGATCCATCTATTTCATATCCTAGTTGGGTCACTTGCTGTGCTCGTGGTAGCCCATTTCATATTATTCCAGAGGGTATTCTGGGGTGCTAGGTGGTCGCCTCCAGGATTTTGTATTGACTGCTTGTGTGAAGGGAAAGGTAACTGATAGTGATTGTATTTTCCTCCTGTACTGGAGGTGGTGCGCGTTTGTGTGAGTCTCAGGGGAGCTAGGCCCCTGAATTTCAGACTCGAGTGAGCCTAGTGTGTGAGTGACCCACCGTCCAAGGGTCCAAAAGAATAAGTGACGGCTAGTTGTAGTGTTTGTATACTCTGTATTTGTTGGTTTTATCGAGCTAGGAAGGCATTTGGGTAAGGTGTCTTCTGAGTTCCTCACCCCAGAGTTGACTGAAATCCTGAATCCTGAATTCGTGATATTCTGGGTTTCGGGTGATCTGATTCTCTGGGTTTTGCCTCTAGTGTCGAGGTGCGTTCTGGATTAGACGTGCGCCTCAGCGCTTCTTCAAGGCTATATTCAAGTTTGGTGGAGTGCCGTTCCGTCAAAGACAAACGAGCCGACAGGGATTACACAAGGTACCCACGCCAACCAAGGAGAGTGATCCTCAGGGTTTAAAGCTTTGCGGCTGCGAACCTCTGGATTTATCTTCTTGCTGTTGACTCTCAAGTCGATCCTCTGGGTCTACACCCTAAGAACCTTCTTGGGCTGCGCTATACGAACCCCCCTGGGCGATAAAGGTTTCATCGGCCTCGCCTCAAAGTCCAAGACACTTTAGCATGTACCTTTTACAGTTGGCTGATGCCAAATTCGACCTGCCATGCATGAAGCGGGTATAGGTTTACTCAGATTTAGCTTTGGGTTTAGCTTTACCGGTGCGGACACTCTCAATGCAACGTACCATTCACAAATTTAGATAAAATACGAATAAATAGAAAACATGGCTGAACTCGCTTTAAAGTAGGGTTTTTGCAAAACTGGGCACCATCCGCTAAGACAGCGACTGTTATCTAGTGGGGAGGATGTAACGGGGTTACATGGAATAGTGACCCTGTCACTATTCAGGGATGGATGCAAGGAACATCCGTCTCGACAAATCCGGAGCATTACGCCGCCAGTTTTTTCTTCCCGTAATTTACCAACGAGAGTAGGTTTAGCCCTTCCTGACCACCAGCTGTTGAAACACCGATGAGTAGCATCTGAGGTCTCCCCCACACCTCCAAGCAACGCACATAGCATCGCCGCAAAAGAGTAATCACTCGAAGGAAAAGAGGAATTTCCATAAATCAGTGATTTTCACTGAGATTTTACAAAATGATTGTGATCGTTCGCCCAAATTCACTGATAAAGGCGTAGTAGTATAGTCTACCGTGTGCATACAATTTTCAAGTTAATTGTGGAAATATAGTAGTACTACAAATAGTAGTGAATGTGGCGTGTTATCTACTACAATACTAGATCAAATTATCACTGACTGTATTAATATCTACTCCGGTTGCTACGGCACTAACAGGTGACCCAATTTACATGGCACTTCCGTATACATGACATCTGAGCTACGCTTGGAGGCCCCTTCATAGTGGGTAAGGTGTGGGATGCTCGCAACAGGTAGCCATAAACTGGGTTCACGTGTGGGGTTTGCTGCGCTCAGTATCCGGTGGTTATAATGGCTTTTGCAGCCGTCCACTGCCAATTTTAAGAGGCCAGGAGATAGTAGAGACTTACATGTACCCAACCGTAGAAAATATGGACGCACACAGCAGCGTTTCGCATTCACCAGTCTTTTCTTAACAAAAAAAAACTCAAAAATACGTCAGCGACACTGCACGTGCTGCATTTCTCTAACATTCTGCAGGTGGTGTCTTCCATCGCCCATACAAATGCTATGCGAGTGGAGTATACGACTTGGCTGGTGTACTGTCGTGACCTCTGCACTAAAATTGTAGCAACTGTATTCAGTGTTTGTCTTGATGAGGACAAAATACAAGGCCCAAACTCCCCCATTATTTTTTCGCATCGGTCACTTCCGCCGGCATAATCCAGCTTTTTCGCGATCGAACAAAGCGTATGAGCTCAACGAATCCAGAATGCGGTGCATTTCCTAGAATAAAGTGTCGTCTGCACTATGTATTTTGACTTTATGCATAGGTTGCAGCTTTAGATATTGCGCAAACTTTAAAAATACGACGCCAGTTAATTATTTTAGAAAGGCTGCCAGTGGTTCTTTGATTTTGCTGAGCCCGGATCGTTAGCTTCGGGAACAACTTGAATAAAATATTTACGAGCCAGCGCCTTACAGTAATGCAATTATAAGTGTTGCGATGTGGTGACTGGTAGTAGTATATTGGCGACTCATAAAGTGACGAATTCCCACAACGTATATACGCTTCCTTTAGGATATTGAATCCCAACGTTACTCTGTTCTCGTAAGTCTCTTACAGCGGCCCTCTGCTCGGTTGTGAAGGGGGGGGGGGTCCTTTCAGCGCATACTTAGTGGGTTACAGCCCTCGTCGTGGTGTCTATGGATTGGAGAGATTGCATCGGAATAATATATTAATCTGACTGTGATAGAAGCACTTCTGTAATATTACTATTTGCCAAAGCACTGAGTCAGTAGTTTCACCTTATCACAATCATTTTGTAAAATCTCAGTGAAAATCACTGATTTATGGAAATTCCTCCGAAGGAAAAAAGAATGATACGGTAACCTTCTTTAAGCGCAGCCTAAGAGCAGCTTATAACGCTGAGACTTATTCCCTGAGCGCAAGGCGCACTAACGTTCACAATAACAATACAAATATTACGAGTTTTTATTCTTCCCGTACATGTAATTTGCCAGGGAGGAAAATCGTGGAACGTTTTTGCCGACACCCTGAACCTACTGTACTGTAGAACTCTTAACAAAGATGCTCGAAGTCAATACGTGTTGGTCACTTCACAGTTGCCTCGACGATCTATCCTCTCTCCGTAATAGTGCATCCTGTCCGCACTCACAAACCTGCATGTAATATTTAGGATGGCTCCAGAAACTTGAAGGGGAAAGCATAAGCTGTAATACATATACGGACATGCTCCTGCTGCTGCTCCGAATCTACTTGCACCTTCTGGTGCGTACTGTAAGCGGCTTACAGTAATCTCATGGCTTACTAAGCCACAGTAATCTCATGGCTTACTAAGCCACAGTAATCACATGAGACACTCGAGAGGGCAACGTACAAGTTGTACTACAACTGCCGCATTGCTCATTCCGCAATTTCCCTCCGGCCTCAAGACCCTGCCAGCCATGCGTCTCTTCAACATGAACCTTGTGGTTCTTGCGACCGTCCTCCTTGCAAGTGGCACAGCAGTGTCATATGCCGATCAGGCCGGTGTGTTGAACGTGGACGTTGTTCACTCCTCGCGTGTTCTCTCTGGCGAGGACAAGAGATTCCTTCGAAGCCACCAGACGACGGGTGACGAAGGCAAAATTACCGAGCACGACGATGAAGAGAGGGGTGGCGGCAAGAATTTGTTCAGTGCACTGAAGTTGTCTGACATGGGGAAGGACGTGAATTACCGCGATAAGGTGTTCCAGCGTTAGAAAAACCATGGACATACCGTGGAATCGGTAGCTGAGAAGCGTGTGCCAGATAGTCTCATTGACGCGTTCGAAACATACCCGAAGTTGCGGAAGAATACGGGGAAGGTGTTTGGCGACCGGCGCCGCAACATCATCATCGAACCACGATAGGCGGCGGCTCTATCGTTTCGCTGCTTTCAACGTATCTGGGAAATTTGAACGCAGTGCTGAAGAAGAAACGTTGCCTATTGTTAGTTGATAACACAAATAAAGGTTCTCTTCAAACGGCCACTGTTAAAGAAAAGCTTACTAATCCGACAGAACAATATCTGGAAAATTGAACGTGGTAGATTCTCTTTAAAAAATACTACATAGTATTATCCGCGCCTAACTGTCTTGGCAAAGTAATCTAATTCAGTAAAATTCTGGGCTGCGCCAGCTTGAAATTATTTTTCATTCTAATAAATATAAAGTGAATAATATACAAAGATGGCGGCATACATCATGTACTCACCTGAGCAATACCAAGCTAACAAGAAGCGCAGAAGCGCTACTACCAGCGCACACGCGAAGCGCGCTTGTCCTACCAAAAGAGCTACGACGATAACAATCAAGAGCAAATTCGTGCTCGCAAGCGAAAGTTAAAAAAAACGAACTTAATCAAAGCGACAACGAACTTAGCACTGAAACCGAACTTAGCTCATTATTATTTTTGAGATGAAAGTCGATCCTGATATATTAATAAGATCTCAATATTATAAAGTCATCACATAATATAGCTGTAAATATATATAACGAATGTTCGACTAAAAAGATTAAATATTCGAGCAATTAAATGAGGTAGTAGCTACCGGGTGAAGGTTCGCGGAAGGACTGGTAAGATGGTCTATGTTAGCAACCTATCGCGCCCCAGCAACCTCAAGCTGGTGGTTAAGCAGTACAAGATCAGCATCGATAAGCTGAAGAAGGACTTGTCTTCGTATAAGGCTGATCCTGGATCGAACCTGGTGAGTTCTACGACAAGCTCGAGAACATTCTTGAGAGTCAGAAAAATGTTTACAAGGTAAATGTTGCCCTCGGGTACGATCTTGTTAGCAAAACCGATGATTCAGACACGAGATACTTCCACCCAAATCTCAGCAATACCTCTGTATTCGACAAGCCTGTTGCCATCAACAGCAGGAGCGACATTCGTAAGGTTATTTCTGAGATTCAATCTATGGAGATGGCTGAGAAGCTGAAGTACCCCAGCTCTGGGTATCAGCTCAAGGCTATCACTGGGTTCAAGCTTTTTCTATATCATCGTGAGCACGCCTTAGGAGATAGTGAAGTAGTTACCCGAATATTATTCGAGATAGTAAAAGTGTTATTAACTTCCCCAAGACGAACAACAAATGTGTCTTTCACTGTATCGCTTTCCACAAGCATAATGATCCCAAAAAGGATCCACGGAAGATTCAGTCGTTGGTGAAGCAGGCTTTCCAACATTACTGTGCATTCAAGGATATTACCTACACCCTCGGTCTGTATCGAAGCTTCAAGCCTATTGATATTCTACAGTTTGACGAGCTTGAGGAGTGCTTCAAACTAAGTATCAATGTCTATACTATGGATATTGACTCTGGAAAGGTTGACTGCATTCGTCGATCCGACATGGACTACGATTTGATCAACATCCTTTCGCACGATAATCATGCTCAATACATTACGAAACTGGGCGTGCTTCAGCGTAAATATCAGTGTGCGAAGTGTGATATGATCTTTGTTAGTTCTGAGAAGCTTTAGAACCACACTGAAAATAAGTGTGAGCTTGTCAATATCGAATCATTCCCAGCTACCCCCAACGATTTATCGCCCTGCTCAGAATGCCATCGGCTCCCTACTCACGAAGTATTCTATCAAGGGTACTGACCAGTACATTGATCACTTCATCGTCTACGACTTTGAGGCTATGCTCAAGCCTACGGCTACTAAGCACGGGGGAAATACTGTCTTCACAAGCGAGCACATTCCGGTGTCGGTGTCAGTAGCTGATAGCTTAACGGAGGAGGTTCGTTGCTTCGTGAACGATGATCAAGGCTATGTTCAACTACATCAGCGCTATTGGTGAAAATATCCAAAGATACAATGTCGATAACTATAAGTCGCTTCTGCAAAAAATGATCAATGCCCGCGGTCTGACAGGTATGGAAGTTCCAGGCGTCAATCTTGGTAAGACCTACAAGATGTCTGATGTCGAGGGTTGGATCCAACAAGGAAAGTATGCCAGTTTCTTTGACTTTCATAGCAGTCTAGGCTTTGGTAAGCTAAGATCTGATTACGGGAAACTAAAACAGCAGATTGATCAGGTTCCAGTGTTCGGCTTCAATTCGGGTCGATACGATATCAGAGCGACTTATTCGCCGTCATTGGTACTGACAACATCAAATCTGTTATCAAGAACCCCTGCTACATGTGCATTGCTACATCGAACATGAAAATGCTCGATATTGCAACTATGTACCGGCTGGTACCAGCTACGATAAGTATCTGCAAATGTGATGACAAATTAGATGTGTCTGTGGTCTTGGCAAGGGTCTTTTCCTGTATGAGTATATCACCGCGTTCAATGTACTCATCCAGACTACTATTCCGCCTAAGTCAGCTTTTGACAGCAAGCTCCGTGGAACAAGCATCAGCGATGATGAATACGAGCGAGTGAAAAGTACTACTTATGTATGAGATGAAATCGATCAAGGACCTACTGGTCTGGTATAACAATCTCGATGTAGTCCCATTTATCAAGGCTATTAAAGCCCAGCGCGAGCTCTTCATGCGTTTCGATCTGGACATGTTCGCTGATGGTGTGTCCTTACCAGGTCTTTGCCATGGCTCCTGTTGTGTAGATCGTTAGCTCCAAGCTCACATAATGTCCTTTCAACTGAAACGATCGCGTATAGAGTATTTCTGTGAATCGACTGTAAGGTGCACTAGCATTATCTCTTGCGTGTAACTCAAGGTTGAGGCTAACGTGCATGGTAGACTGAGCCTAGAAGGTTGACGGAGGAGATACGCAGACTGGCACAGCCAAGTGCACCAGCCTCGGCTTTCTATCAGATGAAGTACGTGCGCGATCACCAGATATCACGGACGTAGCGGTGCTGCGTTCCCAGCTCTCGCAGCTTCTGCTCGGCGTCCTCTTGGGACAATCCAGCGTTCTCCGCCAGGATTCCCACCAGAGCGGCGTGAACGTCTTTAGCCATCGCCATGCCATCACCGCAGACAAAGACGTAGCCGTCCGAGCCCAGCAAGAGGTCGCACACGAGTTTCCCGTTGTTGTGGAGGTCGTGTTGGACGTAGTGCTTCTCGTCTTGGTCGCGCGAGAACGCAGTGAACAGCTGCGTGAGCGTGCCGTTCGTGACGTACTCCTGCATTTGCTCCTTGAACAGCCAGTCCTCGCTCTGACGACGGCACCCGAAGAAGAGATACGAGTCGCCACGCGTGAAGTCGGCCGCCTTGGCTTCGTACTGGCGGTGCTGCAGGAACCCCATGAACGGAGCAACACCGGTACCCGGGCCGATGAGCAGCATCGGCGACTGAGTGTTCTCAGGGAGGTGGAAGTCCTGCGTGCCACGCAGGAAGATAGGGATCTTCACGTCGACAGCGGCACCCGCACTGATGAGAGGCTGGCAGATTTCGGCCAACCAGTTCGTGCAGAGTCCACGTCGGCGGAGTCCGTGCGCACCAACAGCGTGGTCGACGACGGTGAACGCTACGGACAGCTTGGTAGCGTCGACCAGGGGCGACGTCGCGATCGAGTAGTAGCGAGGCATCTGCTGAGGTAAGAGCGTCAGCAAGTGGTCGAGAGGCGGCTTGCAGGACGGGAACAAGTAAAGAAGCTCCACGACGTTGAGGTGCTGCTCCGAGATGAAAGCCTGTACAACAAAGCAATAGCATTTTGTCAGACACAGAGTGATAACCCAGGAATGTTCACTGATACACGGCTGTACCTTGTACTTGTCCGCTCCAGTCTTGCTGCTTAGAAGGAGCATGCGAGCTCGCTGTTCCTCGTCCGAACAGTACGTTGCGAGAGCGCGCACCGCAGCCTTCTTCGGTGAGCTCAGGATATCCACGTGGTGCATGAAAATATCGCGGATACTGCACGGCGAAGGAAAGTGAATCGACGTGTTCTTCTTCTTCGCCACACGCCCGTTGGTCGCGGCAACCGGTTCCGCTGCGATAACTTCATCTCCACTGACCCCCAGGCGCGCAAGTAGCGCGTCCACGTCTTTCGTTCGGTTCGGGCACTTGATGCCGATCGAGTCGCCAGGAACGTAGTTAATTCCAGAGCCGTCAATGTCGATGTCCAAGCGAAGAACCTTCCGCTCCGCATGCTGAGCTGTCAGGTACTCAGCACCGACAACCGAAGCCAGGAACGGGTTTGTCGAGCTAATCTCTGAGTCGTCGGCTGCCTTTGGCGAGGCAACTTCCACCTGACGCTCTTCATCAGCCAAGAAGCGGACGCTGAGAAGCGACGACTGCAGACGCGGGAGGTCTTCAGGAACCTCAGTCGGCGTTTCCAGTGGGCCGAACATCTTCTCATAAGAGATGAGGTTCTCCAAAAGGTACGACGTGTCAACCGCGGTCTCCGCAGCTGACGGAGCTGCAGACGGTGTCGAAGCTGCAGCACCCGCGCCGCTCTCTTCAGTGCTTGAACCCGTCGTTCCAGCGGCATCGGCACTTCCACTGACACCACCCGACGCTTCATCGTACGCCGCCCAGAGACCATTCAGCCACGGTTCCACGCTGTCCTCCAGTCCCATCGCCTCATCACAAGCTCCTACGGTGTAGTGTACACATCCAAATTCCCGTAAGAATCCGACGGCGCACCAGTGATATCTCAGAAAAACAACAACCAACCAAATTCGTAGAAGCTCTGAGCACCGAGCTCCCGCATGCGCTTTTCGATGCTCTTGCCCATAAAACTATACGACAGCAGCACAAACAAGAGATAATACGGGTTAAACTTCCACACATTCTTACTGCGACCATCGTGACTCACCAGAACTTGTCGTAGTTGGTATCTCCCAGCCCCAGCACCGTGTACTTAAGCTTGGCGAGCATGTCCTCGGGCTGCGTGCGGCGCTTCACATAGCGCCAGAACTTGCCGCAGTTGTCGGGCGGGTCGCCGTTGCCCGTCGTCGAGCACACGATCACCACGAAGTGGCCGTCGCGGGTCTCCACTTTGCTCTGCCAGCAGCAGATCAACCAACCACCCGTCAGCCCCACCATAATAGCATCAATATAAGAGCGTCATTAACTGCGTTGCTTACTTACTGGAACTCGTTGAGCGGGTGCAGCTCCGCGTCCAATTGACGACCCAGGGCCTCGTCGTACTACAGGGTTCCGGCCTGGGGCAAAATGGATCTGGAATATTCTCCATGCATCCTATCTAGTAGTACACATAGTCCTCGCTCTGGTTCGCATCGGTCTCTTCGGTGTCCTCTTCATCATCTGCCTCTCGAAGTAGATCTTCCAAATGCGAATAGCGCTCAATGTCTTCCTCACAAATGTTCTTCGCATTGAAGAAAATGTGCACGAGCTTCTCAACCCGTTCGGGTACCAAGCGGTTCCGAAGCTTGGAGTGGATGAATGCGTGCGCCGAAAAGTTGCGTTCGGAGGCAGCACTAGACGCGGCACACCTGAACAGACGCAGGGCAATGTCTTGCAGCAGCGGAAACTTGTTCAATCCGCACCAAAAGTCGAACACGGGAATTTTGCGCTCGCATAGCAGTTTCCACTGCCGTGGCTGGCTCGCCTGGATGTCACGAACATGCCGATGAAAGGCAGCAAGCTCAACGATGACTGCGTCGCTCTTCTCAGCGCCATGCCACTGCACCAAAAAGTCTTCAACCGCGCCGCGTACTTCCGTTTCCATGTCGACGCCTGTGTATCGTGGGTCAAGGAGATAGGCGACACCATGGGCGTCGCCGTAAATGAAGTCGAATCTTGACTCCACCAAAGGCTTCACAATCTTGAACTCCGCAGCAGTGAGGCCAGCTGCCTTCAGATCCGCTGGGAGGTCGACGAAGACTTGATACACCTCCGACACAGGCGTCTTGTTCTTCTCAAAACGCTTGAGCGCTGCATCAATTGGTTTCAGCAGCGCGATCGCCTTCTTCAGCCGTGGTACAAAATCGGAGGACGTCACCAAGTCGTACACCTCTCGCCGAATCTTTTTCTGCTTCTTCGTCTTTGCGTTGAGAAACCCGCGCGCAGACACACACGTGAACAGCACGGCCTCAGCGGCTAGCACTGTTGAGAAACAAGCCAGCAAAGACCCCCATCTTGTGTCACCAGGCTTAGCGAGCAGGCGGAGATTCTGCTCTTTAAGTCGAGCAGAGAGATCAGCCCACATCTTGTGATGCTTCCGGAAGAAGCTCACGAGTGTCTTACACCCGCTTTGCAGCGCGTCTACCCACTTGAGTTTCACGACGATATCCTTCACCAGGAGGTGCATGGCGTGGCACACACACCCATGGAAGAACGTCTTTGAGTTCTGCTCCTGCAAAAGCTTCCAGGTGGCTTGGTTGGCGTTGGTGTTATCGGTCACAACAGCCCCAACTTCCAGGAAGTCGTACTTGGCAATGACGCGCTTCACGTCAGCAGTCAGGAACTCAACGTCATGGGCTTGACTGCCTGTGTAGGCGGACTCAAGTAAAAACGTGAGATCACCGCACACGACGACGTAGTTGACCACAGCTTGGCCATTGATGTCCGTCCATCCGTCCGTGACGAGCGTTACGACCTTGCCAGTCAGAGTCAGTGTGAGAACCTTGATCGACTTCGTGTAAGCCCGGTCGAGCAAGATGGTGTGTGATGAGGTTCCAACAGATTTTGAATCTGAACCCATCAGTCAGATCCCCAAGCCCTACCTCGTCCAGACCGCTCCGGCACAAATCCGTGGATATTTCTTGATCCTAGTCTGGGCGCTGTACAGACTTCAAGCTGGACTGGCTCGATTTGGAACTGGCCTATACGTGGACGTCTGGACTCCGGAACGTACAAGTCTGAGACTCCAAGTCTGAAACCTGAGCTCGACCCCAGGTCTGGAGCACCAAGCTCGATCTAGAAACTGACGCCTGACGCCCAAAGTCTGTCTTGCATCTGGAACCTGAGCCCAAGATCTGAAGTCTGGAATCTGGTGCCGTCTCCGACTCTGGGATCTGGAAGTTGGGTCTGGGATAAGGCTTCGCCTCAGACTCTGGGACTCGAAGTCTGGGAAGTTGGGTCAAGGCTGAGTGGAGCCCATCTGTGACCACGAGTCTGAGTTGGGACTTGGCGGTTTGGGAAGCGCAATGGCTACATCGTGACGCGACATGGTGACGCGCACTGGATCCAGATCTTTGGTGGCTTCGCGTGGAAGGTCGCAATGGACGGTCATCGTGCGGCGACTCTTGGTGAGCCGGTGTGCCGCACACAAGATTCCGGCCGACCCGTCGCGTTTGGATACCGGCCAATCACAGCCGCAGGATCTTGGTGTCATCGGATTACGGCCTGATTTGTACCCACTATGACCGGCGCAATCAAGTGATGACTGACCCAGCTCGGCCAATGAGAGTGCTTCCCGGATAAAATGTGCGGCCCACCGACGCTGGAACCAGTGACTTAGTGAATCCTTCGCCCAAGTGCAAGGTGACTCCAGGGGGAGTTTGCGCCCTTACTTGTTAGGCCCTTGTTAGTGCATGTGTAAAGTTAAACAGAGTTTGTTTTGCCCCGAAGAGCGCAAGTGACTGAGGTCGTCTTTGTCGTGCAAGAAGTGCAGTGCCTGCGGTCGTTCGCGCCTCGTGGGAACCAAGTCCTGTTCAACATCGCGAGTGAAGCCAAGTGGGGTAGTCTCGAGCCATCGACGGTCAAGCTCAGCTAACTCCAAATAAATTCAAGTTCAACGACCAAGCCTTTGCGTGTTTCGACGCGTGCTGCCTTTGTCGTTGTATTTCCACACGCGGGACGTCGGTTTCGGCTGGTTTCCTGGCGGTGCTTCATATTGTCGGGCGGAAGGTGATCCGCTCTGAGGTTTCGGCAGAGCAGTACCTGGGATAGTGGTTTCTGGGGCTGCTGGTGGTGTCCGTGTGGCGCATTGACCTGGGATAGTGGTTCTCAGGCTTTGCTGTTTCGCCTACATCAAGGCGTGGTGCGCGGGAGCCCCAGGGTGCAGAACGAGAACCCTGGATCAAAGGCAGGTTTACACCAAGCCAACACTCGGGGCCACTCTGGTCTGAGGGGCGAGTGAAGACCGGTACGCGGCTCTCAGTCTGAGCCGCCGGAGGAAGTGTTGTGACTGGGACGACTCGAAGCCGGAGTCGTCGGGAAAGGAGGAGGCTGTTAAGGCCCAGAGTCCAAGGGCCTGAGAAGACGAGTGGACTAAGTGTGTGTGGTGACGTTTGTATATTCAAGAAACTGGGGCAATTCGGACTACGCACGTGCGGACAAGGGCCTTCCAAGCAAGGAGCAAACTTCGTCTGGGGTTACCTGGAGACGTTCGAGTTCGGAGGCAGCTGGTGTGGCCGACGCAAGTCTGGGCCCACAGCGTAGCCTTAGGAAGAACCAAGACAAGGGGTTGCAGGAGTGAGGAACACACGCCTCACAGGATCTGGGATTTGGGCTTTTAGCTCAGATTCTGGGTTGTGTGATCTGAGATCAAGGTCTAGCCTCGCGGCTAATTCCGTGATCTTGGAACCCGCATCGCCACAGCTGGTGCGCGTGCCCGGATCAGGAAACGACTTTGGTGACGGACGTGTGCAAGTCATGTCGACTGCTCCCGACTCGAAAGTCCCCAAGACAAGTGGTGAGAAGATGGAGTCCTCGCTTAGGCGGAGTCTCCGTGTTGCTGGTTTGCCGGCCGAAGTGGTGCCGGAGAGTGCTGGAGCGTCAAGGCCAGGTTTGGTTGAGAGAGCCCCAGCAAGTGGTGATCCGGGCGTGGTGCCTGAGGGAGAAGCTGAAACGAGTGCTGAACCAGAGGCCCCGCCCGCGACGGAAGATGCTGAGCTGCAGTCGAGCGCACCTGTGAAGAAAGCGACTGGGACGGGCGGAGACGCGAGTCCAAAGCCCAGCATCCGTGAAAATGATGGTCCAAGCTTGGGGGTCACTCCTGCGAGCCAAGATTCGACGACTCGTGAGACCTCCTCAGCTGGGACGACCGCTGCTCAAGTGCCGAGTGCTAACCCGGAGCCAACTGCTGGGAATCCTCCCAGTAGCCAAGTCGAGAGTGGCGCACTCAGCCTTTTGGGCAAGCGTGAGTTGCAAGTGAGAGCGAGAGGTGCTTCTGGGACGGGGGCGACCCCTACCAGGCTAAGCTATACACCTGGAGTCACGCCTCCCGGCTATGGAAGTGGTGGTGGCGCTTGGTCAAGTATGTTATGGCCCGAGCAGCGTGCCGCTCGCCGCCTACAAGGCGTGCCCGAAGGTGAAGCTGAGACGTGGGCTTTGGCCTCGCTGCCGGAAATGACCGATGCTGAGATGCTGGCATATGCCCGAGCCCAGTTTGAGATGTGGATGGGAGTCCCAGCGGAAACTGTTCACCCGGTCGACATCGCGTACAATCCGTGTCATGGTGGATATGATCTGTGGGGATTCATCAAGGCAGCTGAAGCGACTGGTCGACACTTGTTTTCAGTGTCTCGGTCGCCAGCCGCTAGGTGGCTGAACGTCTTCCATGCTGAGCGACGCCGGCTCCCAGTTGTCTCAGACCTACGGGCTGTGAAGGTGTCACTGAAGCTGATCCCGCCTATTGCTTGTGTCTCGTTGTTGCAGACTATGCTGTGGGAAGCTGGGTATGAATTCGTTAACCGAGTCCCAGTGTGGTATAGTCTGGATGAAGTATCTGGGGTTCCGGAATACCGAATCCGTATTGAGATTGAACAAATTGCTCATTTCATCGGCATGGAGTTGGCTACTTGGAAGTCTGTGGTTGGATCTACGGCTTACTATGTCCGACAAACTACGGACCCGCAGCTGACTCAGGGGACCAACTCTCAAGTCGGTTTCTCAGTGGATGGTGATGGTGATGTGACTATGGACGAGGATGCTCAGCTATTTCTCGGGCCAGAGGTGGTCATGCGCCTTCAACTAACTGGGCTACGACCAAGGAGTCCGGCTTCGAGTCTAGAGGACGAGCCCATCCGGAAAAGACCTCAGCTGACTCATGAGCCGGCTGGACTTCTCCCACCTTCGTCTCTTTCGATCCCATCAGTGCCCTCGACATCGTTACTGTCTTGGCACGGTTCAAGTAGTGAGTCGGATGCTATGCGAACGGCAAGATCAGACACAGTTCCAAGCCTGGTTGGTGCAGGAGCTGGCTCCGACGCTTCTATGACTGGGAACGACCATGGGATGGACATGTCTGGATTAAGTTCCTCAGGGTCGTCTTCAATGTCGTTCTCAGACTATGGAGTTGGTAATGGAGTTTTCGGTCCCGCTCCTGGTGCAACGGTGATGATGGGCTCGATGACAGCAGGCGTGAGAAGCAGCTTCCCAGCTATGATGACTTCGGTAACACCCCAAACGCCTTCTACCTCGGCACGTACTGAGCCTGAGGCGGTCAAAGGTGTGCACCCATCGCAGATACCATTGCCAGGGACGCCAGAATCTGATAAAGATGCTGCCACCGCGATGAGCGATGTAGAACCACCGAAGCCCGTGAACTCTGAGGCAAAGATTGCTTGGGCAGGTTTCGGACCGCAGCGGAACCCTTCGGCTGAACTACCGCCATTACATTCAGGCGATGCTGAGTTGGAAAACGTTTACCAACGAGAAATGGCCAGAGTCCGAGCTGAGGCTGAGGCCCGACTTGCCGCTTCACGAACTAGGCGAATGGAACTCGAAGCTGAGCTGAGAAGTCTGGAGGCTGAACAGCAGATCGGTGCAACCGAACGTCACGCTGAACAATATCCCGTACGGTCTGGGACGTACTCCGCACCAACGGCTCAAAAGTCAGAGCAACAGCTTCAGTTGGAAGCTCTTGAGCGTCTTGCCAAGCAACGAGCTGAGGAGGAATCTCGGAAGCGGAAGCAGGATGAAGCTCGCGCGCAATACCTTTTAGGTGTGCAACGGAGTCTACGAGAAGCTGAGGAACGTGCTCGACAAGCCGAGGAAAAGAAGGCTGCTGAAGATGAAGCAACTCGCATCCGAGCTGAGTATGAAGCTGAGCTGCGAGCGCTGAATCAGAGACATGTTCAAGCTCAGGCCGAGCACAAGAAAGCCGTGGCGGAACAAGAAGACAAAATCCGCCGTTTCCAAGCAGCTCAGGACCAACTCCGCCAGGCTGCCATCTCCAGAGCCCAGTCTGTACCCAAACCTCAGCCAGTACCAGTCGCGGCGCCGGCGATCGCAACTGTCACTCCTGTCCAGAGTGATCCTGTAGCTGCCCAGCTGGCTCAATTGACTAGCATCGTGCAACAATTGGTGCGGGCCAACCAGAGTCAGTCGGGTGGAGGCCACAAGTCTGGGAAACCTGGAAGTTCGGCCTCGGCTAAGTCATCTGAGACCAAGTCCAGGATCAAGCCGGCGACAACGTCGAAGACAGCTAAGAAGGCACGAGCCTCGTCGCCAGGAGACCCGTACGACAGTGGATCGGAGTCAGATGACTCGAGTTCGAGTGATTCGTCGCAGGATGAACTTGAGAATCAGTTCGGAACTATGGCCCAGCCTCAGAGCGCGGATCCCAGCTCCGGCACTCGAGTAGTAGTCCAAGCGATGATTCCCCATGACGCCCTGGAGAAGTTCAACGAATACGCGACCCTGGAAGACCGAGTTAACTGGTGGGAGCGTTTCATGTACTACGCTACCATGGCGCCCTGGGATGAGCGCACTCGGATCGTCCAACTCCGTATGCGACTTACAGGAGCCCTCAAGGATTGGGTCAATCAGCTCTCAGATGACATTCGCTCGAACTGGAAACAGCTCTCTCACGTCTTCAAGAAGGAGTGGTGCCGCAGCATTGGTTCTAAGGCTGAGCGGTACTATGAGATGAGGATGCGAGACAGGGAAACCCCCAGGATGTTCTTTTATCGGCTCAATCACGCTGCGAAGAAGGCCAACATCGCGTATCAGAAGCCAGCCCCAGACCGTGAGGCGCACATTCGTCGCTTCATCAAGGCATTAGGTGATTCTCGCTTGAAAACCACCTTGCAAGGTCAAAGGTTTGACACACTGAGCGAGTTGGAAGAGACACTGAAGCGCATTGAAGCTCTGCAGCGAGATGAAAGCCGTGAGGCTCAGCAAAAGCGAAGTCCTACTCAGAACCTGCAGTTTGGCCGGTTCGAGCCGCAACAACGCCGAGCTGAGGGACGCGCGTTTTTGACTGAAGGCGAAGTCGACTCGAGTCCGGGACGACACATCGATTTCAATGACGAAGTTAAGTTGCCCCCAGATACCCAATGTGAAGCCGAAGCTGAGACTCGAGTTGAAGTTGCTGTGGCTCAAGAGCCCCAAGCGTCAGGGACGAACAGTTCAACACCGGTCGATCCCAGTCACGCAGCGGCACTGACGGATGAAGAGATTTACCGTGTTGCTGAGAGATTGGCTTGGAAGCCCAGATCCCAGCCTCGACAAGATGAGTTCCAGCGCACTGAACCATGTGGAGAATGCGGCAGCGGCCGCCATACAACGGAGAAGTGCTGGAGCAAGCTCATC
Organism: Phytophthora vignae f. sp. vignae; assembly: GCA_016169955.1. NCBI lineage: Eukaryota > Oomycota > Peronosporomycetes > Peronosporales > Peronosporaceae > Phytophthora > Phytophthora vignae. Next base: position 400,326 of record JABJUM010000046.1, read on the forward strand.
TGCGGACGTTGTCACGAAGAGGGTCATCCGACTCAGTTCTGTCGACGTCAACCGTGTTCTAAGTGTGGTGACTACCATCGCCGGGGTTTGTGTGACATGTGGTCGGCTTTGAAGGCAGTGCAGGATGCCATCCGCGCTGGAGGCTCGGTCGAGGGCCTCGCTCCGGAAGTAATTCAAGTGCTCTTGGATAGCCCGGAGTCTGGGACGCCGTTAAACCACTAGGCTCGCTGGTTCGGGAACCAGTGCGTGACGAGCCGAAGTCCCAAGCATACTGCGCATTTGCATATGTGGGCTCAGCCCTTCCATGTCGGCGCAGTGATAACCCCAAATGTATGTCTTCAACTGAACAAGGCTGTGTGTACTCCTTTCAAACTGACTCCGAGGACTCGGTTTCTGAAGATGAATTTGAGAACCATCTCGAGTTCGCTCTAGTCCCGGGAGAGAGGTATGGTTGGTGGAGTACGCACACCTTGGTTGGTGAGAAGCGAGCGATGGCGAAAGTACATGGAGCGATTTTCGGTCACCGGCTGCAGATACTGCTGGATTCTGGAGCTACTACGAGTATTATGAGCTTAGACCTTGCACGCAGGTTGAAGATCAAGCTCAGACGTGGTTACAGACTCCGAGTGACTGGGATCGGAGATGCTCCTACCTATGTCTCCGCCCAAGCGAGAATCAAGTTGACGCTTGGAACGCGTGTCGTGTGTGTGATGGACATTTGGGTTGGCAACATTGGGGAAGGTATCGAGTGTCTTCTCGGAATGGATTTTATGGTTGCTGCCGGGGTTCGGCTCTGTGCCCGCGAGGGTATGGTTCGACTCCCAGATGAGGAAACGCTCTTGTTGGTTGGTGGACCCGAGGTGGATCACCTCGGTTTGGAGATTGGGATCACACCACTTGAGTCCCTTTGGCTATGGCCTGGTGAGTCTGTGATTCGTCCTGTGAAGTTTGGCCAAGCCGACCCGGACAAAGGTCAAGAGTGGGCTGGGCGAGGCAAGCAGTGGGTGACACAGTTCCTGTATGGAGCCGGTCGGAGACCCAAAGCGGTGAAGATCGTGAACATCTCTGACCGAGTGGCCCAGATCTGGCAACATACTACAGTTGCTTGTTTGGTGGAGAAAGACTATCTTCCACGAGGTGATTATTTCGTGAGACCCCGATCCCGGAAGTACCGCGAGTGGGCCCAGTTGATCTTTGAAGCGGAGCCCTCAGAAGATTTCCAGAGACGGGAGGAAGAGGCTGCTAGGCTGCGGGAGTTGAATGAGCCCCCTGCAGTTGAGAAGCGTTGCTACCCCTGGCCTAGGAAGATATTGCGGAATCCGAAATTCGCGAAAAAAACTGAGTCGGTGAAAGAAGGTGTTTCTGAGCCCGAAGCAGTAGCAGCATTTGTCGCGCAAGGTCTGCCATCTGAGATTCTTTCATCTCCTCGACCAGCAGCTGGGGTCACTCCAATCCGGCCGCCAACGCCACCTGAGGAAAAGGTCAATTCGACTGATGAGAAGTGCACCCAGCAAGATGACTCTGTCGTCGCCCAGCCAGACCATACGGAGCCTCGGCAAGCTCTGCGAGATATGACTCTCAAGGCTAGGCCGAGCGTCCCGATGACTGGAGGTGGAGATTCCTCTCGGAGCGCGGAGCAGGAGCTGAAGCGAGTTTTCCAGACTTGGGATGTGAGCCCGGTTGATAATCCGACGACTCAGCTGACTGAAACGCTTGTTCGGTGTCTAAGAATGGAGATACAGGTGGATGAGGAAGCCACAGTTTTCTATCACGAAGGAAGTGCGTTGCTGAACGATCTCCGAGATCAATTGGCTGCGTTGCCGGAACTCAAGGACTTGAGTCCCAAGGCAGATTTGAGTTCAGCTAATATTGGTGAGCCCGGTGAGACTACCCCAGAGATGAATGCTCAAATTCTGAAGATCCTGGAAAAGCATCACGCAAGTTTCTTAGGAGATGGAAATGCAGTGCCAGCCCCAGCCCGAGGCGTCGTCTGTGACCTCGACGTCGGAGAAGCCAAGCCCATAGCTCAGCGAGCCAGGGGTATCCCTCTGCATCAGCTACCGAAGGTGTACGATCTCCTCAAGAAGTTGCTGGAAACCGGGCTGATTGAGTACTCACACTCTGAATGGGCTTCACCTATCGTCATCGTGATGAAGAAGAACGGAGTTGACATTCGGCTCTGCATCGACTACCGACTGGTAAACCAGCTGATCAAGCTCATGCAGTACCCTCTACCTTTGATCGACGAATTGTTGATTGGGTTTGAGAGTGCAATGTGGTATCTGAGCTTGGACATGGCCAGTGGGTTCTGGGCGGTCCCGATGACGCTGCGAGCTAAGCTTATCTCAGCCTTCGTCTGCCCGCTTGGACATTTCCAGTGGACGCGTATGCCGTTTGGACTAAAGAATGCCCCCTTGATTTACCAACAGATGCTGGATAATTGTCTGTGGGGTTTCGTCCGCCTACCGCCTTCTGAGGAGGCTAAAGTGGACCCAGATGTGCTGAAGTTCCTAGGAATTGAGCTGGATCCTGTGACGGAAGCTGAGATGGAGTTGCCGGTGTTGTCAGAAGAGCTTACTGTGTTCCGAAGAAACATCCCTGCCCCGCCACAGTTGAGCCCAGTCCTGGGTCGAAGCTCTTACATCGACGATATTGCGTACGGGGCAGAAACTTGGGAGCAGATGTGCATTGATCTGGATCGACTGCTGTACCGATTGCGGTATTGGGGAATTTCTGTGAGCCTTCCCAAGAGTGAATTTGGCAAGAAGACGATCTCGTATTTGTCCCATGAAATCGGGGCTGAGGGGATCAGAGCTAAGCCGAAGATAGCCAAGGGAGTCCGGGATCTGCCTTTCCCGTCAACGTTGAAGGGTGTGCAGTCATTTCTGGGGAGCCTCAACTACTACAACAAGTTTATCGAGGATCTCCCAGTTGTAGCATCCGTGCTCTATGAATTGACGGACGAGCAGATCCAGCAAGGCAGAGACCTCAGCCGAGCCAAGGAGGCATTTGAGATTTTGAAGCAGAAGATTGTGTCCACACCGCTACTCAGACATCCTGACAGAGAGAAGCCGTTCGTGATCATTATTCATGCGAACCCCTGGGCTGTCAGTGCTGTGGTAGGACAAGAATACGACGGAATCGTTCATCCGGTGCGTTACACTGGGAGGGTGCTTCACGATCAAGAGCTCAGATACCACCCAGCCGAGAAGGAGGTTGTAGCTCTCCTTCGGGTTCTCAGAGTGTTTTACACTATGCTGGTCGGTTGCAAGTTGCTGAAGGTATATACTCGGTACTCAGTGCTGAAGTGGTTGTTCCGATCCCAGTCTCTGGAAGGACGCTGTGAACAGTGGGCAGCTCGCTTGTCACCCTGGCCCCTCGAGATTCACAAAGTCGAACGGGACGAGGATGGACTCGCTGCGATCCTGGGAGCTGGTATCACTCCGCGTGAGCAGCTCGACAAGATAGCAGAAAATCTGATCCCGGCCAAGGGGCGTATCGTTCGAGCCCCGCCGATAAGTCTGGAAATCTTGAGGCAGACTACGAAGGTTGGCTTCTCAGTTTCGATGGAGCAGCCAAACTCTCAGATCGAGCAGGCAGCTCTGGATGCATTCTGTGGAAGCTCCCGTCGTGGGATGTTGTCGAAGCTCGTGGTTTCCATTTTGAAGGTGTCACTGTGTATGAGGCGGAATACCACGGCTTAGTCGAAGGATCTCGAATGGCATTGGCAAGAGGGATCTCAGATCTGGTTGTGGTCGGCGATTCTCGGATTGCAATTCAACAGGCCCAAGGGCTGATCCAGTGTCTGAACCCTGGGCTACGTGTGTTGCTGGCTGAATTTGACTCCATCCGTACACGGTTCAGATCGGTGAAGCTGGTACATGTCAAGCGAGAGTTTAACGCGGCTGCAGATTATCTCACCGCTAAGACTCTCCTGGCCAAGCGCTCAATCGTTATCGACGACCCGGTAGAACTGGCTCAGCTTAAACAGCTGAATCGGATCCCGGAGAAGTTGGTGAAAGTAGAAGTGCCGAAACCGTCTGAGTGTGCGCCGGAACTCTCGGCGAACTCAGCGTCAGAACCGGGATTGGAGACCGGACCAGTATCTCTCGAAGCTGCAGCCGAGCCATTGACACCCAACGCCAAGATCTTTGTGGTAACCCGGAACCAAGCCCGCCTCCAGGAAGCAGAGCTCGAGGAAGTCAGGGACGTACCGAGTGGGAATATAAGCTCGCCTGCTGAACCCGTGCCAAGTTTCACACCCGAGGAGTCGACTCCAGCCGCGTCGATAGCTGAAAGGTGGAGACGCATCCTCGCACACCAGAAAGCTGAGCCATGGACGAAAAAGCTCCAAGCTTACCTCCGGGGTGGACTAGGAGACATGTCCTCGGCGGAAGCTGAGGATATTGCCAAAGTGGTGGATCAGTTTGTGCTGGACTCGCGAGGTGTGCTGTACTATCTAAGTCGACCAACCCCGGGACGTCCTCGGGATGCTGCCGGGAACCTGAGATTAGTGGTACCGACATCCCTCCGAGATGACCTGTTGCAGCTGAGTCACGAGGATTATCAAGGTGGTCACCAAGGAATTACACGGACCTTCGAGAGGCTGCGCCAAGAATACTACTGGCCTGGGATGTATGCAGATGTGGAGCGCTATGTCAAGGAATGTGTGGATTGTGTCACGGCCAAGGGTGCTCCACCCAACCCAGGGCCTTCGCCTGGAAATATCTTGGCCACTCGGCCTTTTGAGGTAGTCTCCATGGATTTTGTGACACATCTACCCAAGTCGGACCGCGGCAATGTGTTTCTGCTGCTATTCCAGTGTGTTTTCTCAGGGTACATCATTGGCTGCCCGATGAGCTCGACTACAGCCCATGACGTGGCTGAGGTTTACATGGACTATGTGTTCCAGAGATTTGGGGCGAGCGAGATGCTCCGCCATGATCGAGATCCTCGGTTTATGAGTGAAGTGTTCGCGAAGTTCCGGGAAATGCTGGGCAGTCGACAGCGTGCGACTCTAGCATACCGACCTCAGGCCAATGGCCAACAAGAGCGCTCTGTGCAGACTGTTGTCCGAGCCAGTCGAGCCTATGTCTCTGAGCCAGACCAGAGCGACTGGGACGATCAAGTGGAGAAATTGATGTGGGCTCTGAATACGTCTTTTGACGCTACTCGACTTGACACTCCGTTCTACCTGGTCCACGGCTGGGACCCGAAGAGCACGGTCTCAGCTATGTTAGGAACCCCTCCAGCTGGGCTGGACCTGAGAACCGCTTATGAGTGGCGTCGAAAGGTTCAGAGACAATATGAGTATGCTCAATCCTGGGCCAAGGACTTACAGGCGGAGGCTAAGGAGAAGCGCTCAGCCGCACAAACCAAAGCCTGGGCTGAGCTCTCCGAGAGACTGAAGTCGGGATTCGCTGTCGGCGATGCTGTCTGGTTATATCTGGCTCGGGTACAACCTGGGTTGACGAAGAAGTTTGCTCATCTCTGGCATGGGCCATTCCGGATTATGGAAGTCTCGGATGACTACAGATGTAAGCTGAAGATCGAGGGGACTGGGTATAAGCTGTATCCTTGGGTTCATGTAAGTCGACTCAAGCCGCGTGCCCTTTTCCCAGACCGACCTACGGTTGAAATCGAAGTTTCCGAAGGAGATGATCTGGATGCAGCTCTACTGCCCGAAGACATTGACGAACCAGACGAAGCTCAAGATGTATACGAGGTTGAAGCGATCCGAGATGTTCGTTGGACTAAGCGGACGCGGACGTCCAGGAGAGTCCGAGAATATTTGGTGAAATGGAAGGGCTACCCTGATCCGGAGTGGCTGCCAATGTCGCAGCTTAATTGTGGGGCTCTGCTGTACGAATTCAACAAGAGCGCGCGAGCCCAAGCACGGTTTAAAGCCATGCAAGCTGGGGATGAGCCTCCTGAGCCTAGTGCTCAGTAGAGGTCCCTCCGCCTGAACCGCGTTTGTGTTAGTGTCGTCTTGTGAATGGAGTTTGTGGAAGTTCTATTGTTTTATCCTGATCCGAGTGACTCTGAAGTGAATTACGCTATTCTCGACTGGAATGAGTGGAGGAAGAGCTGAGATGAGAATAGTAAAGGTGACACATGCAAGTTACGTGTTATCTGAAGTTAAACGCTACTTCTCTGCAAATTACTCGTCTTCTTCTTCACCCGCTGCTGCCTCCTGTGTGCGCGTGATGTCTGCCAAAACATTCTCGAGCTCGGCTTGGTCGTAGATGGGGCTTGGGTCAATCGGGTACTGAATCTGCTCGTTTTCGTTCATGAAGTCGGCTTGAAGTGCTGCCGGCGCCAGGTTCAGGAACGCGTTATCGGAACGACGTGTGGCGAACTGCGTGCGAGCGGGCTCAGTGTCGTCCAGCGTCTCAAGCTGGTCTGGCAGCGAGATTCCGAGACTAGGATCACGGATGATCCAGTGGCAAGGATTCTGGGGGACGACCCAAAGACCAGGCTCATACCAGATGTCGTCCGTGTAGCCGTCGACCACGCTCAGCTCTTGCATCATCTCGCGGCGCTGAGCTTCGAACTCGGCGCTGCGCTCCTTGCGGTCGCGGTACAGCTCAAGTAGTTCTGGCATGTCGAGAAGTGTGGCCATGGCCTCATAATCAAGGTCCGTGTCCATGGTAACCCAGTGCTGCCGCTCCCAATACGCGCGCCGCCAGAGACTCATGAAGTTCACGATGCGCGTCAGAGCATCGACCATGTCTGAGCCCAACTCGTCGTACCGGAAGAAGACCAACGTCTGGACTCGCTGGTTCCACATGGCGTCCCAGGGTTTCGATCGAAGCACCTCCACGTATGCGACAGGCTCCCAGCGCTGGCGCAGATGCCGAATGTGGCTCTTGCATGGGGCGTAACTTGGGAAGCCGAGCGTCTGACGCGGAAGATTCTGGACTCTGATGCCGAAGCGCAGGTAGCTGCCTTGGCCACGCCTGGGGACCTCGATCACTCCATCATCTGGGGGTGCTGGGGGGTCATTCCTAGAGCGTGATGACGGTCGGGCTGGGAGCTGCTGCGAGATCAACGTACGGGCCTGGTCAATTGCTTGGTCTGACAGGGGGAGTTTCGGGATAACAGGACCAGACCTACCATGGGATGTTGTAGAAGCTGGAAGCTGGGGAGAGGTCCGAGATCGCTTTGGCGTGCCACTCCCAGACGCATCTGAGCCGCGTTTGCGCTTGCTCTTTCCTTGAGAAGACGATTGAACTGAGCGCTGCTTGGACGTCTTCTTCCGGGATGAACCTCCGCTGTGCTGCTTGCCGTCGAAGTCTTCGTCGCTATCCGAGTCGTTGTTGTCTTCGTCCGAGAAGTCTGTGTCGATTGACGAGTCGTCATCCTCATCTGAGTCAGGTTTCACAGGCAACGGATCCCAGTTGGGTGGTAGCTGGCTCAAGTTGGGATCTTGGACACGCTTAATGGCAGCCTCGAAGTATGCCGTCGGCACGTACTCCAACCACGGTGTCGAGTCGAGCTGCTCCCAGTAGATGGCTGACACGATCATGTTGACGAGCGCCTTCTTGCCGAACTGGTCGTGCAGTGGCTGCTGCTTCTGAGCCTGTTCCACGGCATCCCAGAACTCAAGGCCAGCGCGCATCAACTCTTGGACATCGCCTCGAACATTAGCCCACAGGAATGGACGTGGAAGCTTGCCTTCAGCTTGCCGATCCGAGACCCTAGCCGGAGACTCCTTCGGCGCTCGAAGCCTTTGAGGTGTGTGAGTCCGAGGGTAACCACGCAGAGTAAGCCGATCACTCAGTTTCTTGAGCTTGGCACGCTTGGACGGCCCTGAACCTGAACCTGTGAGATCGATCGTCGACTTGCGAGGCTGGGACAAGGACCGACCAGCGATTCCTCCTGCTTTGCGAGTGCTGCTGAGCGACAAGGTACCACCAGCGCCAAGTTTCAGCTTGCCCTTGCTTTTGCCGGATCGTGCTGGAGTACCTCCGCTGAGCTTTGACACTCCCGAGCTCTTGCTTGGCTTGGACTGTTTGTGCGGCGGGCTTGGAGGCGGGATCGATGGCTGAGCAGATTGCGGTACAGGAAGCTGAGCGGGAGCCGATGGAGGCACTGCTGAGCTGAGAAATGACGTCAACGTAGAGGCAGCGGCGCTTACAGCTGCCGGCGTACCTCCCTGTGCTGAAGTCGTGATCTGGAATGGAGTGAACGGGCCACAGTCGTCGCTGACTTGGTCCCGAGCTGAGACTTGGAGCGTTGTCTGATAGCTGAGAGGCATGGCCATGTCACGCTCGAAGTACTGTAGCAGCTCATACAGCCTCTTCCAGTGACCCAAGAAGTTGCTGTTCGCCATCAAGAAGTTCATCAACGCTTCAGCTGAAAACGAGGTCATCGCCGCTAGCCGGTTTCTGAGCTGGGTGTTGTGGATCGCGCTGGTGTTGAGACTGTTCTTGTGGGCGACGAGGTCATCACTTGCCTTCTGCACCTGCTCGCAGAGCTCTCGATTCTCAGCCTGAGGGTCACCCAGCTCCTTCATCAGCGACTGAACCTGGTCCTTGAGCTTCTGGGTCGAAGAGGCTGATGCGGATTGAGATTGGGATGACGACGCCCGAGAAGCCAGCTGAGACTGTAGACTGGTGATCTCAGCAAGGCGCCGAGCAGCTATATCTCGGAGGTCTCGAATCTCGTCGCGCAGATCCTTCACCCGTGCAGACTGCGCGCTCGGAGTTGACGCAGCAGCGAGGTCTTGACTGTGAAGATTGATCAGGTTGTTGACATCTCGAGAATGACGATTCCTCTGCTCGTGCAGCTCAGCCCGAAGTGATGCGATCTCAGCTGAGAGTTTGGCGTTTTGGACGTGCTCGGGATCATTAGAGCTGGGACGTTCAAGCGCTCGGGCGTAGCTCGTTACATGCTTCAAAGTCTCGGTGGTCTTCATGACACGATGCGCAAAGCGCTCCACGCCAAAGCACCGGACGAGTGGGATGGTTTCACGCTCAAAGCGCACCCGAGCAGTTGGGTCTGAGAAGTTCAGCGGCATTGAAGCCTGAGGCTGCAGCACGTCGCGCGTAGCATCACGATTGGTGAGGCTCCCAAGCCATGCCAAGTCGCTGGAAGGGAACACAGTTACATCGTCGATGCGGGCCACGCCGTCAGCACCATCGACCAAGTGCTCGTGGTTGTCTACGTCGTCCAGCGTCGCGGGCACACGAATCGTGGTCGGCAACGGTGACGCATGGCGGGCCGAGGGCTGGAAGACCGTAATCCGACGATGCAGACTTGACGAAGGCGCTGCTGACGATGCCGAAGGCGTCTGCGACGCTGACGAAGGCACCAGCGCTGCCGATGTGGACGGAGTGAGCGTGCTAGACGTCGAAGCTGCCGCGGAGGACGTCGCGTGCTGCGTGGAGCCGTCGGATGGTGGCTGCGAGGTTGGCACTACCGGTGTGGGACGCTGGACCGCCGGAGTAGCTGCTACGGGCGACGGAGACGCGCTGGAGACAGCAGGGGTCGCGCTGGAGACCGCTGGCGCACTCGTGGAGGGCGCGGACGACGTGCGCGCGCTGCTGGAGGCCGCCGACGAGTTGTTTGAGGTCGTGGGAGCCGCAGGAGTGCCCTGCGAACTCGCATCTTGTCCGCCGCCACCTTGCGGTGACGCGGGGAGCCGCTGGTCGGACGTGTGACTGTCGGCCATGTTCTGGAGGCGCTGCGCGTGCCAGCGCTGCAGTTGGAAGCTGTGTGGTTGCGGGCCGTTTGTGAAATGGTTTGGGCCGAGGCTCGGGAGCCGAGGCAGGAGCTTTCGCGGCCGGCACGGGGCGATCGTGGGCATCTTCCAGTTATGTGCGCTAGGACCAACTCGGAGAATGATCTCTTTGGACCTGGCACACATAAGGGACGGTTGTGATGAGGTTCCAACAGATTTTGAATCTGAACCCATCAGTCAGATCCCCAAGCCCTACCTCGTCCAGACCGCTCCGGCACAAATCCGTGGATATTTCTTGATCCTAGTCTGGGCGCTGTACAGACTTCAAGCTGGACTGGCTCGATTTGGAACTGGCCTATACGTGGACGTCTGGACTCCGGAACGTACAAGTCTGAGACTCCAAGTCTGAAACCTGAGCTCGACCCCAGGTCTGGAGCACCAAGCTCGATCTAGAAACTGACGCCTGACGCCCAAAGTCTGTCTTGCATCTGGAACCTGAGCCCAAGATCTGAAGTCTGGAATCTGGTGCCGTCTCCGACTCTGGGATCTGGAAGTTGGGTCTGGGATAAGGCTTCGCCTCAGACTCTGGGACTCGAAGTCTGGGAAGTTGGGTCAAGGCTGAGTGGAGCCCATCTGTGACCACGAGTCTGAGTTGGGACTTGGCGGTTTGGGAAGCGCAATGGCTACATCGTGACGCGACATGGTGACGCGCACTGGATCCAGATCTTTGGTGGCTTCGCGTGGAAGGTCGCAATGGACGGTCATCGTGCGGCGACTCTTGGTGAGCCGGTGTGCCGCACACAAGATTCCGGCCGACCCGTCGCGTTTGGATACCGGCCAATCACAGCCGCAGGATCTTGGTGTCATCGGATTACGGCCTGATTTGTACCCACTATGACCGGCGCAATCAAGTGATGACTGACCCAGCTCGGCCAATGAGAGTGCTTCCCGGATAAAATGTGCGGCCCACCGACGCTGGAACCAGTGACTTAGTGAATCCTTCGCCCAAGTGCAAGGTGACTCCAGGGGGAGTTTGCGCCCTTACTTGTTAGGCCCTTGTTAGTGCATGTGTAAAGTTAAACAGAGTTTGTTTTGCCCCGAAGAGCGCAAGTGACTGAGGTCGTCTTTGTCGTGCAAGAAGTGCAGTGCCTGCGGTCGTTCGCGCCTCGTGGGAACCAAGTCCTGTTCAACATCGCGAGTGAAGCCAAGTGGGGTAGTCTCGAGCCATCGACGGTCAAGCTCAGCTAACTCCAAATAAATTCAAGTTCAACGACCAAGCCTTTGCGTGTTTCGACGCGTGCTGCCTTTGTCGTTGTATTTCCACACGCGGGACGTCGGTTTCGGCTGGTTTCCTGGCGGTGCTTCATATTGTCGGGCGGAAGGTGATCCGCTCTGAGGTTTCGGCAGAGCAGTACCTGGGATAGTGGTTTCTGGGGCTGCTGGTGGTGTCCGTGTGGCGCATTGACCTGGGATAGTGGTTCTCAGGCTTTGCTGTTTCGCCTACATCAAGGCGTGGTGCGCGGGAGCCCCAGGGTGCAGAACGAGAACCCTGGATCAAAGGCAGGTTTACACCAAGCCAACACTCGGGGCCACTCTGGTCTGAGGGGCGAGTGAAGACCGGTACGCGGCTCTCAGTCTGAGCCGCCGGAGGAAGTGTTGTGACTGGGACGACTCGAAGCCGGAGTCGTCGGGAAAGGAGGAGGCTGTTAAGGCCCAGAGTCCAAGGGCCTGAGAAGACGAGTGGACTAAGTGTGTGTGGTGACGTTTGTATATTCAAGAAACTGGGGCAATTCGGACTACGCACGTGCGGACAAGGGCCTTCCAAGCAAGGAGCAAACTTCGTCTGGGGTTACCTGGAGACGTTCGAGTTCGGAGGCAGCTGGTGTGGCCGACGCAAGTCTGGGCCCACAGCGTAGCCTTAGGAAGAACCAAGACAAGGGGTTGCAGGAGTGAGGAACACACGCCTCACAGGATCTGGGATTTGGGCTTTTAGCTCAGATTCTGGGTTGTGTGATCTGAGATCAAGGTCTAGCCTCGCGGCTAATTCCGTGATCTTGGAACCCGCATCGCCACAGGTGGCCAGCTGGTCTGGGCTTGGAACTTCAGCACCCGGGTGCAGCAGCTGCAGTGCTTCCATCAAACTGACATGCCCGACCTTGTAGAATGGCATGCCAGTACTGTACACCCACCACGCCAGCTTGTCCTGGAACTGCTTGGTCGTGTTGGTCTTGAGCTGCGGGCGGAAGGCGTCTGTTATCAAGGTAGTGCTGGACTTGGCAGAGCAGCGCTTGGCCAGATGATGTTTGATCCGTTCAACGTGGTTCCGTCCAGTGGTTTGCAGTAGCTGGCTACACTGCTCGCACCACACACAGCCTTGTGGGTCGACATCGACGTGATTCCACGCTGGGTCGGCCTTACGGCCAGGTCGAACAGTGCGGTCACTCGACCCATCGACAGGCGGATGGCATTCGGGGCGAGGCGGTACAGAGCTGGAGCTTGACGGCATGGCGTGAAGGCCATAGTAACACCAAGTCGCCAGCTTATTGTCCTTGATCGGTAGGACACTCGCCCGTTGGCTCTCGTCTGCGGACTTAGCGACGGCACTTCGGGGGGCCCGCCCCTCTCTCGCTTCGCTCGGGGAGCGCCGCTCCGCGGCCTGCCCCACCCCCTCGTGCCTTACGCTAAGTCCTCGACTCGGCCAGGCGCGGTGTCTAGGAAAAAAAAAATATCGGGTTGCAGCGCTCGCGTTCGCTCGCTCGCACAGACACGCCCCCGCCTAATCGGCGGGTGTTGGTGATCGGTGAATGCATCGAGTGAGCCTCGCGCTCGCGTTCGCTCGCCCTCGCCCGCTATGCTTCCCCATGCTAACTGATGCTATCATCGCGTCTGTATTAGCTCACAGTTAGCCCTCAACACGTTTCATCAAGTATTTAGTTGTAAATCAAACGCAATCGCTTTTGGGAGGAATTGTCGGGATGGGGGTTCAGAACTGTGATATAGTCTTATACAAAATCATTCTGGGTATATACATTTTGGACCAATTGTGAAACTATTTTTCTGGTCAGGACCTTTGATCAGAATCTATCGGTTATATAACCAAATAGTTTCTGATCCCTGACCCAGTTCAAATCGGCAACCGATCTGCTGAAAATTCTTCCTCATCAGCCCGGGTACCGGTGTTGCTCCGTTCATGGGGTTCCTGCAGCACCGCCAGTACGAAGCCAAGGCGGCCGACTTCACGCGTGGCGACTCGTATCTCTTCTTCGGGTGCCGTCGTCAGAGCGAGGACTGGCTGTTCAAGGAGCAAATGCAGGAGTACGTCACGAACGGCACGCTCACGCAGCTGTTCACTGCGTTCTCGCGCGACCAAGACGAGAAGCACTACGTCCAGCACGACCTCCACAACAATGGGAAACTCGTGTGCGCCCTCTTGCTGGGCTCGGACGGCTACGTCTTTGTCTGCGGTGATGGCATGGTAATGGCTAAAGACGTTCACGCCGGAATCCTGGCGGAGAACGCTGGATTGTCCCAAGAGGACGCCGAGCAGAAGCTGCGCGAGCTGGGAACGCAGCACCGCTACGTCCGTGATATCTGGTGATCGCGCACGTATTATACTTCATCTGATAGAAAGCCGAGGCTGGTGCACGCGGCTGTGCCAGTCTGCATGCAATCTCCTCCGTCAACTTTCTAGGTTCAGTCTACCATGCACGCTAGCCTCAACCTTGAGTTACACGCAAGAGATAATGCAAGTGCATCTTACTGTCGATTCACAGAAATACTCGATACACGATCGTTTCAGTTGAAAAGACATTTAGTGAGTTTGGAGCTAACGGTCTGCAACGCAGGAGGCCATGGCGTACCTCGAGTTGAATGGAGTAGCGACGAGCGAATCTTCGTGGTGCTTTCGGACGAGCCAGTTGTAGCTCAGTTCTCTGCACCGAAGCCTTTATCTGATAAGGACAACGACAACCAAGCTGCCGATCACGACTTCGCCTACCTGATCGAACGTTTTCAGCGTTGTTTGGACACTCATGATGCCACCGCAGCAGTGATGGAAATGCAGACACTTCGTACGCGAGTGCTGAGGACGATCCTGGATACCCCAACACCTTTAAAATGGCTGCCATCTTTCCTGGACCAGTGGGAAAGCGTACTAAGCTCAATGATCTGGGGTGACGGCGTGAAGTTAACCCCCGACAACCGCGTCGAGTATTGCCGCGAGCTTGTAGGCCTTGCTAGTGGCTGGAAGGTGGTCGGCAACATTATCCGAGCTCGGTCGACTCTAGGAAAATGTTTTGAAGTTGTTCGACGATATCTGAAGGCGCCCTTTGCAAGGTCTTCGCGGATTGAAAGTGACGAAAGCCAAGCACTTCGCCATGTTGCTGTCACTGCAAAGAAGCTCCTGCTCGAGTGCGTGGCATTTCAAACTTCGCTGGGTCGTCTCAAGGAGCTTTTCACACGTCACGAAGCCCCACCTCATGTGCTGGCCTCCCTTACCGAAGAATTCTGGAGGCTATTGCGTCAAGCACCTCTCTCCGCCGAAGTAGCAGCCCTCCTGGTGCATTCCCTTATGAAGCAGCGACAGTTTAATCTTGTGACCCGGTTTCTGGAGCAGTCTGCATTAACAGGAGCGACTGCTGAGCTGACGCTGGTGCATGCTCGAGTCTTGGCCTACATGGGGTTCTACAGGGATTCGCTTCGGATTGCCGAGTCATTCAGAAGACAAGGACACGAATCCAAGGAGGATATGGAGGCCACTGAATCGTTAAACACTCACTGCAGTCGCTTGAGGGAGCTGCTGGTTCAGCGTGACCAGGCTGATGAATTTCTACGGCGGGATGAGTTCGACAAGGCTGCGAGCGCATACGACGAGTGTTTGTGTCTTGTGGACCCAGCAGACCACAAGCACCGTGCTGCGCTTCTCTTTGGTCGTGGAAATGCTTTCATGGGGCTCGAGCAGCTCCCTGCAGCGATCGACGATCTCCGCCAAAGCGTTCGACTGGAGCCAGCGAACAAACTCGCCTCACTTCGACTGCAAACCGCTTGCTTGCAGCTCGAGACGGAACACATCAGGAACGAGCTCTCTGGAACTGGGGGCCACGTGAGGCGATGGTAGTTTGTGTGGCTTCACCGAATACGGGTTCGGCCAGCAGTTCAACGTTCGACACCTGATTGAAGATGGCTACGTCTACACTGTACTACTGTCGAAGAGAAAAGGGAAGGAGGCCAAGGCATTCTCAAATTCTCAGAGTCCGGACTGGAAACAAATGCTCGACGCTGTGCAGCGTAAGGCCGCGTGGCTGGCCGGCGGAGGCGGCGAAGGCTCTCAATGATGCTGTACTGGCCAAGTACGACTATATCGACACAACTAGTCCGGTGCGCGGGGAGCAGCACGTGAAGGAGAACGAGGAAGACGATGATGACGGAGATGACGAAGACGAAGAGGAGGAAAATTACGAGGAGGGCGAAGAGGGTGAGCAGGACGACGAGGAAGAGATCACCGAGACTGCAGAGGTGGCCCCCGAAGCCCCATTGACGTCGTATGACGCCTTACTGTTGACGGTTGTCGTTCTCGTAAAGCCGTGGTCGTTCCGCAGCGTCCACAAGGGGTGGCTGGAAGTGCAGAAACGACTACAAGTGTTTCGTGGTTATCGGACTGGCGAGGAGTGCCAAGCGCGGGTGAATGTGCTGACAGAGCACGCTCGTGCAGGTACTCTTTCTTCCCTGGCCAGCCCCGCTATCAAATGCGAGCCGACACACGCACTGATCAAGGAGGTGATGGCAGCTCAAGAAGTCCACGAGGATGCTGACCGGCTCCAGGTTCAAAGACTGGAGGAACGGATGGACACTTTGGAGGAGCAGCGCCGCGAGGACATGCAGCGTATCCAGAGTTTGGAGATGCAGCTGGAGGGCAAGCAGCGCCACGATGCCCAGCGTCTCAAGGACAAGCAGGAGTTCGACAAGGAGGTGGCCAACTTGCATGACCACATACGCGAGATGAAAGCGGCACACGAGGCTGAGATCCAAAAGTTTGTGGATCATACCGTAGCCGTGAGAACGTCACACGACGAATTTCTGAGCTCTATTGCCAAGCGACTACAAGCGATGGTCCAGGAGCCGCCGCAAGCATCGGTGCAGTACGACTCGAGCAAGAAGCGTAAGCAGCCTCCGGCTCAGGCACCTGGGGCTCCAAGGAAGAAGTCCAGGAGCGAGTATTAATAGTTGGGAGCACGCCATGTCCACGCAGCCACCGCGCCAATCTAGTGCGGTAAGGTTCCGCTGGAGCTTGATCAAGACGGCATTGGGGAGATTTAGAGCGGTCTGTGCCGGCTTGTGTTGTTTCCGTAGGGTATTCCGCTGGTTTGTAGGTGTCTTTAGACTTGCGACTCGTTTTGGCACTGCGTGAGATGATACGTGTACGTGATATTAATACGTGTACGTCAGGTCTTTGATATCTCATTGATTAAAGCTACGCTTTCGTCCGACTCGCTGCTGCGATAATGGAGTGCCCGCGGTTCGCTCACCTCGACATCAAGAAGATCCGCCTTTGAATGCGAAGCTGCCCTGGTTGCAAGATCTTTATGGTGTGGACCACACAAAGTGCCGAGTTGAAGAGTGATGGTCGTTATTAGTTCGTCCACCGACTGTCCACCTTGATGCGCATAACTGCTGCGAAACCAAATGGCACGACGAGTGCCCAGCGCAGGCATTGCGGAGCAGCTTGAACCTCGCCGGCTTCGTTGGGAGTCTCGCTCGCCCAGAAACACGCAGCCGGTCTTGTGTTGGGCCCTGCTGGCAGCAGCAGGCTTAAGTAACCGCAACGAGCTCGACACGCATATAGGCCCGGATCTTCGTGTTCATCCACTTCACTCAGTCACTCGCCGCTGCACTGCAGCCAGTTCGCCGACCTGATCGATGCTTTCAGCTGTGCGGGTGACGCGTAGCCGCTACTATCTCTGCTTGCAGTAACGTGCGCCGTAGTGAGCTCTCCGCAAATTCCTTTCCTTCAAAACCAATGTAATGCATATACCATGGACGATGGCATTGCAAATGTGTTGAGTGCATGGTACTGACTGGCCCCCGCGCGATTCAACGCCAGCGGAGCAATGCAGCCTGCAGTGCAGGCAACCAAGTGGCACTGCAACGCAGGACTAGTTCTGGTTGCTTGCTTTTGAAGCACAACACTAATGTCCATTCTATGTTCATATAATAGGGGAAGCTCGGTCGGCGTTTTTTCCGACTCGAGCGAAACATACAAAAACCAAGATATTCTTCGGCGGTACGTTCCAAACCAAACGCGAGTACGTTCAGATTTCTGTTGCGGCGTCCAAAGCCCTCAATCTGGAGGGCCGTACGCTGTCTGGGATGGGGAGCCAGCGCGGCCAGCGATTGGCCCAGAGACACGAAAGAGCGAGAGGGGGCGGCGACGTCGCCCCGCCGCCCCGAACCTCTCCCCAGCCGCTCGTGGGGTAAAACCCGAGCCAAACGTGAGGGGGGTTCGCCACACCCCAATGCGTCATCCCTCCTTGGTTGCAGCCCCCTTTGCCAAACCACTTGAGTTTTGTATACCAACCTCCCGACTCGGCGACAAGCCCGCTCGCTTTCTTCCTTTTCCGCGCCCACAGCGCTCGATTCATTTCCGCTTTTCCAAGCTCCGGCCCAAGAAGACCCAGCAACAACAAGCAACAAGCAACCAAGATGGCCCGCACCAAGCAGACGGCTCGCAAGTCCACGGGCGGCAAGGCCCCGCGCAAGCAGCTCGCCACCAAGGCCGCCCGCAAGTCCGCCCCCACCGCCGGCGGCGTCAAGAAGCCGCACCGCTACCGCCCCGGCACGGTGGCGCTGCGCGAGATCCGCAAGTACCAGAAGTCGACGGACCTGCTGATCCGCAAGCTGCCGTTCCAGCGCCTGGTGCGCGAGATCGCGCAGGACTACAAGACGGACCTGCGCTTCCAGAGCACGGCCATCCTGGCGCTGCAGGAGGCGTCCGAGGCCTACCTCGTGGGCCTCTTCGAGGACACGAACCTGTGCGCCATCCACGCCAAGCGCGTCACCATCATGCCCAAGGACATCCAGCTCGCACGGCGCATCCGCGGCGAGCGCACATAAGCGGTCATTTGGGCCCATTGGTGTCCTTGCTCCCTTGGTGGCGCGCTCCGGGCAGTAGCGCCCACTCAAGTTTTTTTTTTTCTTATCGCCAGTTAGCTTTCTTTGGCTTGCTGTGTGTGATGGGGCGCAGTACTCAAGCACGCAACCCGTAGTATTTTAGCCTTATTATTTGCAGTAAGAAACCTCTTCCAAAACACGAAACGTTCCTTGGTTTGCTTTCAAGATGATGGTTACCTGCGGCGGTTGCTGGAATGCAGATTGGTGCATGTGCGTAGACGGAAAGTGCAGTAAAACTACTGTATCGTTTGGATGGGACTTGGTGGGTATGGTGCGGTTCAGCTCGACTGCAAATCTACAATAGCAACTAGCTGGTGTCGAGGTGTTGTCGACCTCAACAACTTGCTCGAAGTAGTTGCTGAACTGTGGTATGGGTACCCACGACACGACGCTACGTCTCGTTGTTGCTGAGCTTGTCCATGAGCGCTTGCTGCTCGTCGGCGATCTTGCTCAGCGACTGGAACTGGAGGTTGTACCTGGACCCAGCAGCAAGAGTGAGTGCATGCAATCACGACTGCCAGCTTTTCATTCCCACCAGGGGCATACCGTTCCAGCTCTGTCTTCTTCTCCTTGATCAGCAGCTCCAGCATCTGCTTCTGTCGATTCCGATTCTCCACCTCGCTGTCCACGCGGTTACGCTGACCAATTGCCTGCAGTTCATCGAGGTTAGTGATTCATTGCCATCGGCACCCAATTGCCTCGTAGATGCAACCTTCAGTTTCTCGCGTTCGATGCGCTTTGCCTGTCCCTCCATCACCTCCAGCACACCCTTGACGATCTCATGGAACTCCTCGAGTTCTGCAGAATAAATGCCATCACAGTCAGACTTGTGCTCACAAGCATGAGGAGGAAAACTGCAAGGCACTTTCTTGTTGCAAACTGGTTGCTCTCCTGCTCGAGCTCCTGCGTGTGCGCGATGTTGTCCTTATCCAGCACGCGCACCTGGCAGTCGTCGTCGAAGCAAATGCTGGGCATTTGGTTGTCCCCGCGGCTCATGTTTGATCTAACGTGAATGCAGATACCTGGAAATGGCTACATACATGATCCTCTCGCGACGGTTCGCACAAGTTGACTTGTGTGGACCACATATATACCGTAGTGTACGTCTTGTGTACACGTAGCATCACAACACGATGGACTTCGAAGCACTGGCGGCGGAATGCCGCAGCGCCACCTTCCGGTACGTGGGACTGGCCACGAGTCTCGTATCTAGGCGAGGCTCTCCAATATCTTCATGTGTCTCCACTCTTCTCTACCAATTTACAGCCGCCTAACCATTGGCTTCGCTTGTTTGCACGTTGATTTACTCTTCAGGGAGTCGCTCAGTACGTCACCCGTGTGGACGCAAGCCGCAGAGGCGCTCAAGGACCGCATCCAGCAGCTGCAAAGCGAGATCCAATCGCCAGCATCAACGCACAATGCAGAAGGCGATGAGCAGGACGCAGAAGACGATGACGGCCTGGGCTACACGTTCCGCGTGGACCGCAAGAACCCGACGGCCGAATCGCTGCAAGACGATTTCTCGCCGCCAAAGCCTGTTGTGGGCGATCTCTGCCGAGCGGTGGAGGGAGTCAACGCTGTGACGTCGGTCTTCCGCTTCCTACGCAACGCCTGTGCAGCGTCCGCCGAAAACCAAGACGCGTGCCAAGAAGCAGGGTTGATCAAGCTGGTGCGTCGACTGTGTGCACTGTGAGTTGAGGGTATCGCACAAACTGTTAGTAATGGCGCATCATTCATTATGTAGGCACACGACATGGTAGTGCACTGCTGTCTCTGGAGTGATGTAGAGGAGGAAACTCTTCAAGGGTGCGTTGCCGAGTTCCCGAGGGTGAAATTATGATCTGCGCTTACGCTATACCCGTTTTGTATGCAGGAGCATAGTGCTTCTGGCCCAAGTAGCTCTTCAGTTTTGCGTGAACTGCGTCACGAGTAATGACAAGAACCAGGCGGTCGCTTGGGGATTGTTCTTCCCTGACGTTTTCCAGGTGTGTACCGTTGCATTGCTGATGAAGCTGTTGTATTTGAATACTGACTTGTTCGCTGCTGTTCACAGAAAATATTGGTAGAGTGCCACCAGTATCGCAAGATTGTGGCATTTACCGTGGCGTTGATTCTGAATTGTGTCAACTCAAGCATCACTGGATCCGAGGATCTAGCTGCTCGTCGCGTTGATTTGGTAGGAATGTCATTGATGAGGAACGAAAGTTGAAAAAGTGAAACTAACCGCATTGGGATTACTTATATGTAGGTCTGCGCTCGCAACTTGGTGATTACAATCCTTCACCGCTGCATGGTTAAGCCCCCCAAGTCGGACGAATTGATGCAAAGTGGCCCTCATATTGACGACCAGGACCCAGCGTTTGAGTGGATTTGTACTCTTTTCGGAGTCCTATTCCGTGACGGTCGGATTAAAGACCTGTACAACGCTGTGGGCGCCCACATGCTAAGCAAGCTCTGGTCTCGAGTTACTCCGGAACAACTGATCATGCTGCGGATGTTTACGATGTGGGCAGTGCCTTCGTCGAAGACGGCTTCTTCCGGTGCTACCCGAGAAGAAACCGGCAAGAATCCCTCGCTTCCCGATGGAACTTTTGAGTTCGTGAAGAGCGCTTGGACATACATCATCACTGCCGGTGATGAAGATAGGCCGGACGAAGCCGATGAATTCAGGAAGAAAGTGTGGATCGAATTGGAGAACGAGGCCAAGCTGATGCTTCTCGACGTGCTTGGAGAACTGACTGTCGGTCACAACAAGCTTGACGCGGATGGCGCTCGGGAGTTACTTCTTTCGCTGCTGCAAGAGCTTCAAAGAGTTTGGGAGCTTGGCCGCCAGAATCCAACGTCAAGAAATACACGCGCGGCTGGCACAAGTGCGCACCCACTGAGTAGCGGAGAGCCGTTCGGGTACAGGTCGGGATTGATTCGCGTCATTGGCAACCTCAGCTTCCGCCACACGGACCATCAAGACCTCGTGCGTGAAGAGGGCTACTTGCCCCTGTTCCTCAACCACTGCAACATTGACGAGACGAACCCCATCATTCGTGAGTGGTCCTTGGTGGCGCTGCGCAACCTGTGCGAGGGGAACGAGGCCAATCAGTCCTACATCAATGATCTTCGGCCACAAGGCATGGATGCTGCTTCGAACGCAGCACTTGAAAAGGCAAAAATGCGAGCTGATATTAGCGAAGATGGCAAGGTCACACTGAAAAAGGAAGGCGAGTAAGCGAGCTATGTTTTGGCAAATGATGACATTCAGTTCGAACATACACCACCTTAAGCTCCATTTTGTGTATTTCCCCTCTCTTTACTAGAAATACAGACCCGAAACCTGAAATTACCAAAACCCAGAAAATATAAATTACCGATTTGATGAAATTTATCTTTTCTGGGTTTTGTCATTTTGCAATCGTCTGAGAAATTGCTCCAAAGAGATGAACACGAACGTGAAGCGCCTCCGCAAGGAGCTGCAGGAGCTCAAGAAGAACCCGGAGGAGGACATGGTGCTGTACCCGGAGGAGGACACTATCATGCGCTGGAAGGCCTTCATCCGCGGGCCCAAGGACACCCCGTTCGAGGACCGCTGCTTCGAGCTGGCCATCCAGACGACGCCGCTCTACCCCATGGAGCCGCCCAAGATGAAGTTCATCACCAAGATCTTCCACCCCAACGTGCACTTCAAGGTGTGAAGCCCCCGGCGACTCTGCTGGGTCTTGTGGGGATTGCTGGGCTGTCATTGTGTGTGGGTGCTGACGTTGCGGACGCCGTGCTACGTGTCAATCGCCTGTAGGACGGCAGCATCTGCCTGGACATTCTCAAGCGCGAGTGGTCGCCTGCGTGGACGTTGAGGGTGAGCTAAGAGTACTGTGGTCTGCTATGGGTTTTGATGCGGTGTTTTGACCCAGTGGTTGTTTGGTTTGGCCAGGCTGCGTGTTTGGCGGTGATCTCGCTCTTGTCGGACCCTGCGGCGGACTCGCCGCTCAACTGCGACGCCGGTAAGTTGGAGAGAGTGTCGAGCTTCGATGGGCATATGTTGTGTTTAATAACATTCTGCCCTGCAGGAAACATGATCCGTGCGGGTGACATGCTGGCGTACAACACCATGGCTGAGATGTACAAGAAGGAGTACGGTCTGCTCAATTTGCCCAAGGACCCGTTCTAAATGGATCGATGCAATCTTTGCGTGGACTTCGTTGAATGGCAAAATTATTCATTTCTCCGATGTGTTGAGCATTCAGCTGGCTGCTGCCTCGTCGGTTTGGAGAGCGGTATGCTCAACTGGCTTGTCCGACGCAACCAAATCGCCGTAATAGGCTGTCACTACCTTCAGCTGCTTGTTCAGGAAAATCCTCTCACACTCCACAGGCTCACCTGGTGTGAGTGCCTCTAAGTCACTGTCAGGAGTCCCTCGGGGGAGATAGTACGCAATGTTGTTGGACACTTTACGAGCGAGCTCGAACAGGTCGATCCCGGACACCCCTTTCACGAGCATATCTTCCAGGCTAAAGTGTTTTCGACTGTAATTGACTCCTCCCCACGGAGGAGACAAGAACACAGCATCCGCTTTGACCGTGGGCAAAATGTCGATGGAGTTGCCGACGATCCACTCGATCTTGTCTGCAACGCCGTAGATGGCAGCGTTGTGCTTTGCCATCCGGATCTTCTCTGGGTCGATGTCGATTGCAATGACATGCTTGCACGTCTTCGCAAGTTGAATCACATTACCGCCGCAGCCAGAAAATGGATCCACGACGATATCGCAGCTCAGACGCTTCCCAATGTGCTCGGCGATCACTTGGGGCGTGACCTGCATTCACATCAATCGGTAAGCGGACAAGTCACACTCAACACACGTCCAGCATGGAGTACGCACCGAGTACCAGCTCTCATGGTCAAGCTGGATGCCTTCCTCGAACTTCTCAAAGAGGGTGTGCCTCTGCAAGTAAAACTTGACGACATCCTTCGGAACTACAGCACGGAGCACACGCAACTGTCAGCAACGGCATTATTCTCAGCAAACCCCGCACCACCATACCTGGATACTTGTTCTTGTTCTTCTTGTTCTTGTTCTTCTTCTTCTTAGCCTTGTCATTCGAGTTTTCATGAGTCTCGCTCTTCTCCGGCTGCACGACCGTGGTAACCTCGACCTTCTCGACAACACGCTCCGCCACTTCTCCATCCGAATCGTACACCACGCGCACCTTGTCGACAATTGCCGTCTCCGTCTTAGGCCCTTCATCCTCCACAACCTGTTCTTCTTCCGCATCCGCCTCAACATCAACCACCTCTCCTCCCTCTTCTTCTTCTTCATCATCATCTTCTTCGTCCTCCGGGGCCACCTCCGCAACCTCCAGCGACCTTTTCCGCTTTCGCGAGCCTGCGTTCAACCTCGATCCACCGAAGCTCATGGGTAGAATCCCCTCCATCCCTGCCGCCTTCATCTCCTGCTGCAGCTGAGCCTGTGCAGCCTCGTAAAGGTCAGCGCAAGCGTCTTCCTCCTTTCCTCCAGCCACTTCATCGCAGTCTGCCAGCCGTCGACGCTTGTTTTTCTTGTTTTTCTTGCCTGTTCCAGCCTAAACTCGCACCGAAAAGCAGACCGCAATACGCAGAAAACATCAGAGAACCTCCCTCAACCACTAAAAGCCCCGTATCCTGCGTCTACCTCGTGGTTCGCCTGCGTCTTGAGACTCCACAGCCGCACCTCCGTCACCAATGCCATGGCAATCAAAAACTAATGCTCATCCGTATTTTCTATTGGAGGAAAATAAACATTGCTGTATTTTCCACCAATCACATGGAGGTTGAAGTGGCTCTTTAGATTTTGCCAAATTACGCCCACATCATGCGAGCGCTAAGCGTCGCCCTGGGCCTCGTCGCGACGGCGCTGGGCCAGCTCGAGTCCCTGTCGCTGGCTGAAGACGTCAAGTGGTTCACATCGTCCGAGCGCGTGGCGTGGAGCGCGCTCGAGTCTCCATCTCTGTGTGCGCTGGACGCGTTCCACTTCGGCGTTCAATTCTCTGCCTCTACGGGCGTTCAATACAAAGATCAAGACACTTTCAGGTGGCAATTAATCGCCAAGAAGGTGGAAGGCTGGGAGAGTAGGGCTGTTGTAGCCTCCGCACCGCTAAAAGCGACCTTATTGGACCCTCAAGACCCAAAACAGGAGGAAATAGTGCAAGAATTGGAGGAGGACGGCATCAAATGCGAGTTCGACCCACAATTCTGCACCCCAAAGCTCGTGAACATCCGGCTGCCGGACATTAATCAGGAGAACGAAGATGGGCCTTCTCTGCAGGAAGGACACACTATGGAGCTGGAGTTCCAGCAGCCCACGAATCGACCGGACGCGAGTTCCAAGCAGCAGATTGAGCAGCTCGTGGTTTTCACGGAGTATATTGGAGATGAGCTGGTGGGGACCTGGTCGGACGATGGACGAGTGCTGGTGATTCAGATTGTGCAGATTGATGAAGCGAAGGTGAAGCCCGTGGGGGAGCTGATGCAGGGCTTGCTACGAACAGGGCTGTTTCTGAAAGAAAGCACTGTTCTAGCTGATGAAGTGGGGGTGTTTGAAGGAGTACAGAGCTTACGGGTGGAACCTCCTGGGACGTACCTGATACGAGTTCTCATTGCTGATGAGGTTGCGATTTGGTCGCCCGAGGTATTGTTTCAACCGTGTGATGTGTCGTATATCGTTGTGGATCCGAGGCGAGTGTCGAAAGTTGCGTCAATTGAGAATAGGGATATTTTACGTGACACCACTCCTAGTTTCGAGATTGATGGAGTGCTGACGCA
The DNA here is from genome assembly GCA_016169955.1 of Phytophthora vignae f. sp. vignae. Lineage (NCBI taxonomy): Eukaryota > Oomycota > Peronosporomycetes > Peronosporales > Peronosporaceae > Phytophthora > Phytophthora vignae. The sequence goes on from JABJUM010000046.1 coordinate 424,966, forward strand.
TGGTGGCGAAGAAGGGTTCGTGTTGCCGCACGATACTATTCAGATGGAAAGCCCAGGATCTTGGAGTTTGAGTTTTTGGGTGTTTTTGACGGAAGACTCAACAGGCAGTTTCCGGACCCTTTTCTTCAACGGAGACGGTCAACATGAACAGCGTACGCCGTCGGCATGGTGGATGCCCGACGAACGTCGGCTTGTGCTGCGCGTAAGCACAAATGATAGCGCCGACGTCGGTATGGATAGTGGTGAAGAGCTGCCACTTAACCGATGGGTTCACATGGGGTTTACATTTCTGAATTGCTCTGGTGAAAATACTGACGCTGAAGGATCGCAAGTACCCAGCGCGTGCCCTCCAAACCATGCTCTTGGAGATAGTTGGTCTTACTCCTATGCCTTCTACGTGAACGGCCTGCTCGATTCGGAAATTCACATTCACGATCCAGTCATCGCAAACAGTGGGCCATTGCACATTGGCAAAGGACCGTGGACTGATGGGATGAAGGGCTTCTCCAGCTACTTAAAAGTTTTTCCAGTGCCCATTTCGTCGGAGGAGATGCGTAAACTGTATTTCGCGGAACGGCACTATCACGAAAATGACGTCAGCTGTGAAAGTGTTGAAAGTGACGATGCTCATGCTCCAACAGCTACACAGATATCCTATTTGTCCCAGTGCCTACAGTACAAAGAAGACGACTCAAGTGCATTGATCGACAACGCTGTAGATTCTGTAAACCAGAACAGTTTTGTGGAGCTCCAGGCAGCAGCATTTGAAAAAGCTGTCACAGCGCGAGACTCATGCAACTCTGATGCCTGGGACCTCATCGTCGAAGCTGCAGAACTTGGTCACGCCACTGCGTGCAGAGATGTCGGCGAGGCGTACCTGTACGGATCTTATGTAGCCCAAGAGCACTGCCCAGCACCGATATCGGTACAACAGAACTTCGACCTTGCAAGAGACTTTCTTAAGAAGGCTTTTGGCAGCGATGCCTACGGTACTGGTAAGGCTCTAGCTCTCCTTGTCGATGTGGCAGGAGACAGAAACATTTCTGAAGGCGTTCGTCGTGAGACGTTCACAACTGGCCTCCTTCACTTTGCTGCCGCTGCGGGTGAGAAGGACGCGTTTGCTATGCTAGGTCGCAGATACAGTAACCGCGATGTGGAGATTGCAGCGTGTCACTATTTCCACGCTGCCGTGGAAGCGGCGGCTGAATTTCACCAGCTTGGCAAGCAACCTCTGCATGAGATGACACGTCTCTACGACTCCTTCGAACGGGACGTCACCGTTGGCGAGCGTGGGGATGACGATGAGTTGATTCAGTTCCAAAAGCTTCGTGCAGACAAAGAAGGAGACGTCGGGGCCATGGCGGCTATGGGCGACTTGTATTACTGGGGGGCACATGGTGTTCCACGTGACCACACTCAGGCGTACAACTACTTCAACCGAGCTGCCCAAGCTGGTGACGTGAATTCACAATCTGCTGTGGCAGGCATGCTGCTGAAAGGTGAAGGAACCGCTCAAGACAACGTGACTGCTATCAAATGGTACGAGAAAGCTGCGGAGAAGAATCACACCCGAGCACTCAATGGGTTGGGCTTTATTCACTTCCACGGAAGTGGTGGAGTTCCAGAAAACAAGTCACTTGCCCTCGAGTACTTCGAGCGTGCTGCGGAAAACCAAGAAGACGGCGACAGTGTTTTCAACGCTGGATATTGCCATGCGATGGGACTTGGCACCGACGTCAACGTCAGTCGAGCGGTGGAGTTCTATGATGTGGCGGCTAGAAAGTTCGGACATTTCGACGCCATCTTTGAAATGGGGAAGGTTTTGATGAAGGGGGTCAAGGGGGTAGTGCCACGCAATAGTAAGAAGGCGCTGCAGTATTTGAAGGCGGCGTCAGATGGAGGGCAGTGGGGACGAACACTGAGGAGGGGCTTTGATTTGTACACCAACGGCGAGTTTGAGCGTGCTGCGGTGGTATATCACGAAGCCCGTGAGCTTGGCTATCCCGTGGCTACCAGCAATTTGGCATTCCTCTACGACCAACGACTGCTGCGTTCCGGTGACATAGCAAGTGAGCGTCGAGCTCTGAGGTATTTGGTATTGGCGAACGATGAGAACGGAGACAGAGAGACCCTCGTGCGTATTGGTGACTACCATTATTACGGACTTGCTGGGTTGCGTAAGGACCCACAGACAGCAATCCGATGGTACAGCCGCGCAAGCGCAGCTGGTGTTGACGCGGGGGCGTACAATGTCGGTCACATGTACGAATTCGGTGACGGTGTTGAGGTTAATCTGGACCGAGCACGCAGGTACTATGACCGTGTGATGGAGCTATCTACCGACTCGGTAGAAATTCAGCTGGCTATAAGGTTTGCCTTGGTCAGGTTGGCTATTCGGCGATGGCTGCGAGGAACTCCTTTTGAGGTGTTGCTTGATGTGAACAATCCACTAACCGCGCCGACGGACACCAACGTCACTACAGCAGAGTCGACATCGATACTCGACGCAGCAACACGCTCTATGGACTCCAAAATCTATGCGGTTATCTCCACAACAGCGATCATTATTCTCTCGATCGGGGTGTGGTACTTTCACAGCACAGGGTAACAACAGCTACATTTGACTTTCCAGTACCTTGGCGAGGGATTAATTTTCCATGCCAGCGTCTACCAAGTTCAGCGAACACTGGTGCGAGCAGCCCGTTGGGCATACTGTTTCGTGAGCAAACCACTCCGTCAGGTGGTCCAAGTGACCGCCATGCGCGCACACGGGACACCAAACGTAGAGACCTCGGACTGGCAATTGGCTGCAGCAGACAAGCAAACGTGACGGATCAGGATACTTTCGGCCTAAGTTACCATCAAACGTGGCACTTACCAGATGGAGCAGAGTGTGGCAGCGTTGCTGCAACTGGTACACAGCGAAACCGGGACACCAAGTTCACTAGGACCTGACGACTCCAACGGCTTGGAACACCTCGCACAATTGAAGTACACACTAGTTGATTTCTGTACAAGTCAAAAAATAAAAAAAGAAATATATCAGTATAATCAAACGTGTTGTTCCCGATAGTCCCTTGCCCTTGACGTACCATGTTCATTTGTCGGATCGACTGATCCGAGCAATTCGCAACCAGCTCGTTCGCTGTCGTGTAGATTCGCAGTTGGTGGAGGAGGTCAATGTAGTGCATGTAGATGTGCTGCAGCCACGCCTTGCCCATGACCTTTTCGACGCTCGCCACCTTGCCCACAACAACAGCGATAGCAACACACGACTGCAAGTCGCCAATCTCCGTGTAATACTCCAGCAATTCCTTCAGCACATCGTCCCGTAGATGGCCTAGATCTCCCATGACGGCGCTTCCGTTCATTATCGTGGACGAATTTCCCCGCACACTGGCCACCCCGGACGCTCCGTTGCGATCCCCACCTTCGCGCCCGTTCTCGTTGGCAAGTCTTCCTCTAGGGTCATACGGGTATGGGTCGAAGCCTTCCATAGCTTGCGGGTTTACGTGATCGAGCTGCTCCAGCAACATTGTCGTCTCACTCGCGTTGTTGTGATTGTGATTCGCGTGGCCATGGCCGTCGTGCTCAAACTCATCACCACCTTGGTCGTCATCTCTCCGCATGAACTCATCAATATGGTCATCGTGATTGCTGTCGCTTCGAGAGCGCTCGTGGTTGTCCTCGTCATCTTCTCCATCCATAGGCATCCCCACATGGCTTCCCTCGGGGCTGAACCCTTCTTCTGTGTAGCGCCGGTCTGCCTTCAACTTGCTTCCTCCCCTCTCGCTGTGCTTGGACTTCGCAGCGTCTGCCTCCTCGTTCGCGTAGAGAACTTCAAGAATGCGCCACATCTGACACAAGTGCGAGTTTCCCGTCACGAACGCTGCCAAAGCGTTGTGTGCACACATCTGCGCGAAACTCACTCCACTCTTGCCGCCAGCAGGATCAACAGCACCTCCTCCAGCTGCATTTGAACCACTGGTACTACTACTCTTGCTTGAGATAGCCCCCTCGGGAAAAAGCAGGTAGTGTTTGGCCAGGAACCGGAATGTGTGCTCATCAAAACCGAACGACTCCTTCAAGTACTGGCCCTGCTCGAATTGAGCACGCATAGCTTCAACTTGTCTCCCCGCTTGCATGTACTCGCTCTCATCGCCCAAGAAGATTTTTTCAAGCTGACTGGCTTTGTTGACATTCTGCATCGTCACGAGCGCCACCAACGCTCGAGGAACACCCGAACCGGACATCATCGGGGTTACTGGCGACGCAGGTACGAGCGACGCTGACGCGTTTGACACCGAAACAAAATTGCCATCCGAGAGCGCGCTTCCCCCTGCTCCATTGCCATTGGTGCCTTGAAGGGATAATACATTCGGTTGTGAAGAAGATGCAGGACCTGCACCTCTCGCGATTCCTCCCGAACCCCCTCCACTTGCTGCGTTGAGACTGCTACTACCCCCTGCGGATTTGAAACTCGCACCTGTTGATTGTCCGCCGTTGGATAAACTCGTCAAGTTGGCGGAGCTACCGCCCGACCTGTTTAACCCCTTCGGCACTAACGGAGGCTGTTGAGATCCACTGAATGACCAAGCAGTTGCGCGCGCTGGTGGCTGCTCCTGAGGTACGGCCGCACCAACCTCTTCGGGGCTCTCAGAACTACCGTGATAAGGGCTTAGCGACATGGTAAGCGATCCGCTACCAGGTTTCCGATCACCGTTTAAAGGCCTAAGCGCTGGGGAGGACGAGGAAACCCCCGCTACGGTAAAAAGCGAGCTACCCAAGCTGAAATGGCGGTGAATCTTCAGAGATGCACATGAACGATCTATAAACACAGAGAAAACGAGTTACTATTAGATTCGATCCAAAGATCCCCCAACAACTCAGAATATACGAACCGTACCGATGTAGTCGTGGGAGAAGGCAACTTGTCCCTTGGAGTTTAGTGCAAGTGCAGTAGTCGGTAGCGATTGATGCGGCTTGAACGAGTCTGCGAGTGAGTGCAACTTGAGGGTGCCATCCTTCGAGCAGGCCAGCATGTGCTGCCAGTAGTCGTGGCCTTCCCAGTCGCCTGGAATCTCGGGCTGGCCGAAATTCGGCGACACGGGCGTATCCATCCACGAAATTCCCGATGCGATGTCCGAGTGGCCTTTCATGGACGCAACGGGGATAAACGGCCGCTTGGTATCCCACACGTGAATGCTGTTGTCCATCAGCGAGGCACTGGTGGCAATGTGCGTGACGCAAGTTGGTCGCCAAGCCACACGACCGACGCTCGCGATGGTCTGGATCGTTTGCTTCGGCTGTCGGACGTCGCCCAGCTCCCAAATCTTCACGTAGCGATCGCGCCCGCCTGACGCAAGGACATTCGCGTCTGTCGGGTGCCAGTCAATACTCAGCACGAGGCCCTTATGCGCCGTGAACTTGAGCTCCGGCTGCGAGTTCTTGCGCATATCCCAGACCTGCACAATGCCATTTTCAAAAGCAGCGGCGAACTTGTTGGGGTGGAACGGACTCGCACGGACATCGCGCACACTCTCGGATTTCGGCTGGTACGTCGACACCACCTTCCCGCCTCTCTTGTCCTGCACATTAGCAAGTTAATTAACCTCTTAAGTCACAACTGCTACAACAGAAGACATTAGATACCCAAAGCTTGACAGTTCCATCTTGAGACCCACTAATGAGCACGTTCCAGTCCGTTGTGTGCCAGCAAATGCGGTTCACGGATCGTCGATGCCCGTTCAATACGCGCTCTACATACCAAAGAAAAAAAAACATAAATATTTGTCCACTACAACAGCAATAAAAACAATAACCCCCACCTTGCACGTGTTTGTATCCTTCTCGCTCCAAGTTCCAGATGACCACCGCGCCATTCGTCGCCGCCGTCGCCAATAAATAGTCCGATTCTAGTCCCAAATCCGCACAAAAAGTATCATTCGCACCCATTCCACCTCAATTCAGTCGCCCTTCATCCACGTACGCGGGTGCCAGCGGATGTCGTTGGTGCTGAAGTTGAGGCTGGGCTTGCCGGCCACGCGTAAGTTGCGCTTCTCCGAGAAGCCCGCGGCCTCGAGCGCCACCACCTTGAGCACTGCCGCAACATTATCACAGTAACCTTGTCAGCTATTTTGCGCCAATCAGAGCGCGATTCAGCCAGCAGACCGTCTCGGCCGCCCACGGCGATCAGGCGGTTGTTCGGGGACGTGGACAGCGCGTTGAGCGGCCCGCTGAAGTCCATCGACGCGCGCACGCTCGCCGCCGCGCGCTGCTCCATCATGCTGGCGGGTGTGCAAGTGATACTGGCGGCATTTTCAGCCAATCCCAGCGTTGAAGGTGTATCTCTTTCGTCGATTGGTGGAAATAGATGCTTAAGATGCAGCCATGTTCGTGCTCAAGGGCAACTTCAAGTAGCATGTCACCGGCACGAGAGCAGGCTGCTCGACGGCGGCGATGCAGACGGCAGCTGCTGCTGCAGCTGGAGCTCATTGCATTCATCTCTGTCGCCATGCTTCTCCTTCTCCATGGCGATGTACCCCGGTTCACTCGCGGCCGTTACTCGCCCGTCGCTTTCTAAGCGAGGCGTCGATGTACGATGGGAGAAGGCTGTCTCTGCGAAGGAGCGCAGGGGCTGGGCGGCTAATAGATCGCGCCGTGCTTTGAGTGTACGAAAGAAATTTCGAACGAGAACGGACGAACGCCCGCCAAACTAAAGCAAACCAAACGCAGGGATCCAACCGGACGCCACTTTCCCACTCGGCACCTCGCACGCACATCAAACACCAAGTCAAACCAGTCACAAGATGGGGATCTGCCGCAGCTCGTGCGCCAACACCAGCAGCCTCGAGTACTACGACGCGTGGGGGCACCAGGTCCGTGACCATTTGTAGTAAGCTCGCGTTTGTGTAGCTGTTGACGTTGACACCTCCTTCCTCCTCCTTACCTTGCTCCAGCCGATCCGCCGGCCGTACAGACCTGGAGGCTACAGCGGCGGAGACTGCCGTCCCAAGGCCGACACCAAGCTCTGGATGTGCGAGCACGGCTGCTGCTCCATCCGCTGGAAGCTCGACTATGCAGGTACGCAGACGGGTAGTTGCGATTGAAGGACTATTTCGTTGGTGGGTGGTGCTGACGCTGTGGCTGCAGAGTTCCAGAACTACTTCAAGTACGTCGAGGTGTCGCCCTACGTGGTGCTGCAGGACAAGACCCAGCAGTGCGACTGCGTCATGTGTCGCGGCATGGTCGAGGCCTCGCCCCCGCAGAGGCGGTGGAAAGATCAGTTCGTGCTCAAGCGAGCGAGCAACTTGTCCACCGACGGGTCGCTCACGGACGACGAGCCCGAGAGACCCGAGAGCCCGTGACTCAGCATAGCAGCTCAACTCACAGTCAGAACATCACGGGACCTGTATTCACTACGCTCACTCACTTCGCTTGTACTCAATTTAATAAACGCAACGCGAGTTGCACGTATGTATCCATTCACCTGCTCCTTCCTCGCTGCAAAACTCGTTCCCAAGGCTCGGTGGCATGTCATTCCCAGACGCACAGAGGAGATTCGCGGCGAATCTGATGGCGCTGGCGGTGGTGCCGGGGATGAATGGTGACGGCCGTCGCGGTTACTAGCGCCGTTGCAGCCCGCCTTGAAACGCTCTGATCGCGCACGCATCTCGCCGAAAAACGAGGATAATTACTTCCGATCTTGCTCATGAAGGGATTTCTGAAGTTACATCCCACGTCGCCGAGTCGACGGTCGACGTGGGCTCGGCGGGGCTTGACACGTTCAGCTTTTGCTCGGTGGGGATCCGCGCTCGATTCGGTTGGCTTGACGCCGACAGCGTCGCTATCCACCCAGAGGCCTCCCAAGCGCGGACACAGAGATCGCCGTTATCCGACTTCTATGGCCTGCTTGCCCTTGTCACCTGCCCAGCACCTCCAACACACCAACCCAACCACGACAACGATCTATGTAGGCTCCACGAAACAGCGGCAATAAATAATATTGACGCGCCGCTACTCGGCCTCCGCACCGCCCGCCAATTGAGACGAGCTCGGTTCGTGACTTCCGACGTCAATCTCCACCTGCTTCCCCCTTCTTCACCCTGCCCCCACTTTCTGCCATCGAAAATGTCCTCGGAAGGCCGACCTTCCCTGCTCCTTCGTCCTCGTTCGTCTTCTCTCGCCTCCTTTCTCTTCTTCTCCACCTCCTGCCCACCGCGATCCGTTTGTATATCAAAAGCCAAAAAGCACACGCATCATTTCTCCACAGATAGGCTACAAACGCCACCGCACTCAGACCGACACGGAGCGCGCGAGTACAGCCACCTGCTCCTGCAGTCTTGTCTCCATCTGCGCGTGGGCGCTTTCAGCTGCCTCCTGGTCCTTGGTCAGCTTGGCCTGCCACTTCTCGATGCCCTCCAGCTTCTGGATCACCAGTCGCTGCAACAAAATGAGGACGTTCTCAGCCGCGTGCAGGTTGCGCATCCCTTCGATCGAGAGCGCGCTGTGCGGGTCGTAGTGCGTCCGCGAACGCCGAGCGAAGTCCGACACGGGCTGCGGGAACTTCGGGGGACGAACATGCGTCAACTCTGCAGCGAACACGTCGTACTTGCGTCGCGCCTCCGGTTGAATCACATGGCACGCTTGCTCGATCAGATGTCCAGCCTCCACTGCCAGCGGGTACGAGCTGACGGCAAACTCGCGGATGCTGCCCGAGTAGTTCGGGGACACGACTGCAGCGAGCGCCACTCTCAGTAAGTGCAGCGCCTTGCGGTACAGCTCCTCGACGCGGTCCGCCTGCTTCTTGACGCTTGCCACCGCCTTGATCTCGCTGGAAAAACTCGCAATACGCGCGTGCAGATCCAGCACATGGGGCATGTCCACGGTCTGGAACAAGTTGTTCAGGATATCCTCCTTCTCCCTCTCGAGCATCAGCAGCTCCTCTTGTGCGTCTTCCCAGCCTGAGCTCATTCTGAGCGTCGGCAACGGGCCGCTGTTCTCGCTGCCGCTCACGTCGCGCGTCTCGTCCAAGCTGCTCAGTCCCGTGACGCTCATGCTGAAGACGCTGTTGCCCGTGTTGGCGAAGCTGCTGCTGAAGTTGTTGGCGCTGGCGAAGCTGTTGGCGCCGCCTCCGTGCACGTTGCTGACGTTCACCACGGCCGTGCCGTTGCGCGTGATCGTGCCCAGAGTCGTGGAGGACAGCGCCGTGCTCTGTCTCTCCAGTCTCTGCAGCTCCTCGTCCACGAGCACGGACTCGCTGAGCTTCTCGCAGAGCTTGGTGCGCAGCTTGGCCATCTTGGCGGCCTTGTTGATGGTGAACACGCGGCGGATTCCGCCGCGCTCCTGCTTCTCCATCTTGTCCAGTAGCTCCTTCTGCGCGTGGATCATCTGGGCCGAGCTCTTCTTGGCCTGGCGCAGCTCGCTCTTGACCTGGTTGGCGCTCACGGCGTCGCCCGCGGCTGAGTACTGCTGCTCCATCTGCGACGCGCGCACGATGCGCTCGATCTCCTGGTTCACCTGCTCGTACTTGTGCAGCAGCCGCCGGTCCAGCACCACGTCGCTCGCGTTGAGCGTCGGGGGCAGCGACGAGCGCATGTGGTTGTCCGTCTCGGCGCGGCGGCGTCCGCCAAGTCGCGAGGACGCGCTGGCCACGCGCCCGGCGCTCAGGGACGACGCGGACGCGTGCAGGTTGCTCTCGCTCTCGGGCCGCCGGTGCGACGTTGCGGCGTCCGTCTGCGGCTTGCTGCTGCTGCTGCCGAGGCGCTGCAGGTGCACGGGCGCAGCGCCGTTGGTCGTCGCGGCGGCCGCGGCGGGCTTGGTAGTCGCGCCAGCGTTGCTGCCGGAGCTGCCCGTCGGCAGGGAGGCCGAGGAGTCCACGCTGGCCTTGCTGCTAGTGGCGGCCCCCACGCCGACGCCGCCGCCACTGCCGTCTTCGCTCAAGGGCCGCGTGCCCATTCCTACGGTAATCGTGCTGGAGTCTGAGTGCCACTGGCTCGACGTGTGCGGCGAGACCTATCCTAGAGAGAGCGCGCGCGACTGACTGTCTTCCTGCTGGCACCGAGCCGAGAGCTGGCGTGCCTTCGCTTGTCGTGCCGCCGACGTCGTGGGAAACAGAATGCCGAACGCGGACGAGGCTTTTGTGTGCGAGTAATGCTGGCTCTCGAAATAAGAGTCTGTTTGGAAGGGTTACGGTTTATGATGGTTTCAAGCAGAATAAGAGGTCTATGCTGCAGAGGAGGCGCCGAGCAACTTTATGCTTTGCACGTTATTGAAGCCCGCACTCTTCACGATCAATGTCTTGAGGCTGCAGGCATCTCCTGCTCAAAGGTGAAGCCACCTTCCTCTTCGCTGCGCTCTCCTGTTCGGGGTCACTGAGCAAAATAGTCCGAGCCAAATTATGTGTATCACATATTTTAGTCTTGACGCCAGTCAAGTCAACAACACAGTTCTGCCCCGTCTACGCCGCTCGGTGCAAAAACCTTCCGAGTTGACTCTACTGAATCGAGACCGTCGTGCAGTTCGCTCTCCTCGCCGACATGGCGCGACGACGACGGCATGCATGCGCTCGACTACAGTATCGGCGTGCCCCGAGTTGCCTGCCCCTCCGCTCCTGCCAGCGGACGATGCTGCAGATAGAGATAGAGATAGAGAGCACCTACGCTCGAGCAAGGGCACGACGTGCAGCTCTGGGCGATGGCTGCGCTCCAGTTTCAACCTGCGATACAACAGGTCTGTTTCGATTACGGCAGTTGAAGGCTTGGATCGCTGCAGCCCTGCAGCCTTCAGACTGGGATTCCTCGCCCGCTCCGATTCCTCATGCGCCGCCGACACGCCTAGAGCCACCCGCGCAGCTCGGCGGCACGGCCACTTCCAGCCCTTTTGGCGGTTACCCGCTCATTTCGCCGCAGACGGAGCTCGCGAGTCCAGTCGCGGGCGTGGGCCGCTTTGCAGCAAAGTTTGCTGGGACACCGAGCTCGCCGTTTCAGCCCGCGGCGCTGTGTGTGACACCAGTTCTTAGTTCAAACAAACGCTGGCCGCCAAGCCTTATTCGGTGGGCTCAGCAAGCGCTGAGCTCATGGGCCATGCTTTTTCGCCAGACGCAGCGTCACAGAAATCCCGTGGGTTTGGTCCGGAGTCCGGACCAAACCCACGGACTCCGGACAAAAACAAAAACCATTCTTTATCCATCACAAAAAGTTGAGGTGCGCCACACCACAAATGGCTTCAAACACCTCTTCTTGCCGCATATCATTGCACCCCGCAGGCAGAAGTTCGTACTACGTGAAGCGAGTGTATCATCCGCCTCCATGACGCCGCCGCCGGCCCCCGCGCGCCGCCCCAAACGCGCGGACGCCGACTACGTGCCCGCGCACCTGCGGCACTTCGTGTTCCACTCGCAGGACGACTTCTACGTGTCGCGCCACTTCGACCCGCTGCTGCTGAGCCACCTCATGTACGAGGGCTTCCTGCCCATCGCCTCCGACTTCCAGGACCAGTGCTTCCTGCTGCCCAAGCTGCATCGCCAGCGCTGCGTGCTGCTGCTCAACGCGACGCAGCCCGAGCACGTGCCCAAGGTCGTGCGCAAGCGCGCCAAGAAGTACAAGCTCGTACTTAACCGCGACTTCGACGGCGTCGTGGCCGGCTGCCACGAGAAGCACGGCATCCCGTGGCTCTACCCGCCCATCGTCGAGAGCTTCAAGACGCTGTTCCAGGCCGGGGACGACGGCGTCGAGCTGTTTCCCGGGCGCAAAGTCAGGTTCTTCACCGTGGAGCTCTACGACGTCGCCACGGATTCGCTCGTGGCCGGTGAGCTCGGCTACACAGTGGGCAGCGTCTACACGAGTCTGACGGGCTTCAGCAAGGCCAATGGAGCGGGAACGGTGCAGCTGCACGCTCTGAGCAAGCTGCTGTATCTCGCTGGGTTCAAAATGTGGGATCTGGGCATGTCCATGGACTACAAGATGGGGCTCGGCGCTAAAGATCTGGAGCGAGACGACTTCCTGGAGCAGCTCTACAAGTTCCGTCCAGAAGAGGCGCTGATGAGGCTGGATGAGAGCAAGAAGGAGGGAGATGTTCGTCAAGGGGTGGTGGTCAAGGAGCTCTTTGACAATACGAGACTCCCGACGGGAAGCGTTGAGGAGGGCACTGAGGAGAAGGACAAGAAGGCAGGAGACAAGAAAGATGATACGGACACGAGTGAGGGCAAGAAGGATGCTAAAGAGCACGATAAAGAGAATACTGACGGGGCGGTAGAAGAAAAGCGGGAAGCTGGTGCCAAGCGGAAACTCTCGTCCGATGAAGAGCAGCAGGGCGAGGAGAAGAAGGGCAAGTCCGACGCAGACGCAAGATCAACAGCAGAAGCAGACGCTCAAGTCAAGGAGAAAGATGTGGTGGATGACCCTGGCTCCAGCACATATTGAGCTGGGCTGGTGGTCATGTACGAGTGCTTATCTGTGTACGATAGTTTGGCGGAGGGCTCAAGACCCCGAGGGATTTCACAACGGTTTATTTGCTTTTTGTTTTCTTCTTCATTCCGTTTGAAGCTGGTCAAAGGGCTGACTTCAACCGTTGCAGCTCTGAATACGTTTTGTACACTTGCGGGGCAGGATCGGATCGGCTAATGTTGCCTGCTGCCATGACAGGGCTGGTATTGTAAGTATCCTCGAGTTCGATATGCCCCCGCTTTTTCTCGCCTCTGGTGCGGCACCACGGATAGATGACTGTGCTTGCATGGCGAGCTGGTTACAGGAAGCCTGCCTCCGATAGACTGTTCACGAACAGAATGCTCTCTTGCGTGTTGGCGTTCCGAGCGAGCTGATACAGCACGGAGCTGTCTTTCCGGATCCTGCATATCATCACAAAAGTAAAATGACGTTATTAGCTTGAGCTTCAAACTTAAAAAAAAACACACAAGGGAGGACGTACGTGTCAATCCGATGCCGGATGTGAATCTGCGTCTTCCTGTCGTGCCTCAAGATGCCGCGGCCTTTTCTCGATACCCCTCCCGTGCTGTTGGTACTCGCACCATTGGAGCCGGCGCCGCTGGAATTAGGAGGTACGTAGTTGAAATTCTGTCGGTCTAGCGCCTCGCTGATGACGCGGTAGATCTTACGGAACTTCTGCCAGTTCACCAGTCCGTCTTCCATGGACTTCATGGCTTCCTCGTAAGTGAACAGATCCTTGACCAAGATAAACCAGCACGCAAGTCGCGGTTGTCCTTCTGCTAGGGCAAATGCTTGGCGATAGCTGCGGTAGTTGTCATCCGGTGAGCACACTTGCTGGAGGCACTGGTATTTTTCCTGCGCCGCCGCGCTAACCAGACTCCATGTCGTGTTCAGCTGCCGGATACATGGAGCTGACAGACCGGTAGTGATCTCAAACAATGTGTTGAAGTTGTTCATCTGGTAGCAGTTGTCAGCAGCATCGATAAAGAGCGTGATCATCTTCGCACGCTCCACGGCTTGCAATTGCGGATGCAAAATCTCGCTGGAAACCCACTCTGCTGTAGCATCGAAGAGCTCGATCAGCGCCATCACATGTGGGGCCTCACGGTGCTTATTTTCCCGTGTCCAAGCTTTGTTCGTGAGCTCGCGCGGGTTCAACTTCGAGAAGTACTGGTCCGCCTCCATAAGCGTGAGCTGGTCAGCCAGCTCCTGCGCCGAGAATCCTGACAGCGGTTCCACATTATCATAGCTGATACGAGCACTCTTCCGGGATGCAGCCGTTAACCTTGCGCGCTGCAGCGTATCCTGGATGATTTCGTCGAACCCGCCGACACTGTTACTCGTGGCATTTGCTTTGATCGCTGCTTCTGCGCTGCCCGTTGTGATACCGCGGGCAATCTTCGGTGCCACGGCCGCAGCAACAGGAATGATGCCGTACTGTTGAGACGCACTGCGCATCAAGCGATCCCTTGTTGCTGCCGCTGCAATCGCTTGATCCTCCGCTCCTGCGGGAATCGAACGACTCCGAAACTGGAAAATGTCGCCGCTCGAGTTCTTTGTGCGAAGTTTCACCATGGAGCGCTCACGTTTCGGATCCGAGGAAGACCGATTCAACGCAAGTTTAGTCGCAGCCTGCGAGCGCATTCGTGAGTGCGAAGCTCCACGGTCACTCAGCTGGTGAGCCATAGCCAACGCTGCAGCACTCTGGGCAGGCTGCGCAACTTCATACGCTTTAGAGAATGTTCTGTCCGGTAGCGCTGATGCCGAAGAAGAGGTCACTAAAGCAGGAGGAGGGGGGACTTTCGCTGGGACCCTTTGAGATTGAGATTGAGCTTGAGCTTGGGCTTGTGCTTGCGCTTGTTGGGCTTGTGCTTGTGCCTGCTGTTGGGCTTGCTGTTTCTGCGTCGAAAGCAACTGTACCACCGTGAGCAGCAAGTTTTCAGCGTGTCGTCGAATGGAGGGAATGGGCGACGTGTTTTGGATCTCGCTAAGAAAACTCATGAGCTTCTTTTGCGCCTTGCGGTCGTTGGCCAAATCCTGGTCAATGAATCCACTCTCCTTGATCCAAAACTTGAGAACGCTTAGTAGCCGCATAATCGACACGTTGGCCTCCATTCCTGTGTTGATGTCGGATCGAGCTGTCGAAATGGACGTTAAATTTGACGAGCGCTGTTCGCTCTCCTCTTCCATCGTGATTTGGTCAAGTAACCGCTGCGTTTCTTCAATTGTCTCGGCATCCACGCCTCCGCAAAGCGACAGCACCGCTGTATATCGTTTCAGCAGCTTCTTAATGAAGTCGTAAGGCGAGCAGAAAGAGCGAAACGTGAGCAGGAATACATCGCGGAACTCTGTATCATACTGGTGAGCGTCAGTGAGGCGTGCAATAAGTTTGCCCAGTGATGCGTGGGAAATCTCTCGCTTGCCACCCATACCGCGCTCTGGGGTCTCGTAGCGAATGCGAATAGGGCGAGGCTTCGGTGCTTCTTCATCCACATCTTCGCCGCCTTCATCATCAGACTGTACTACCTTGCGAGCCTGTGAACGAGGAGTAGTGCAGCCACCCTGGGTCTCCGGCGATAAGGATAGAGGCGGTGGCGGAGGCGGTAATCCCCCACTGACTCCAGGTGAAGCAGCATGCCTTGAACCACGTGACGTACTGCGCGCTCGTGATCGTTCCTGATCCGTCAATGGCGAGTCACTATCGCGTCTCCGACTCGTAGCTGCAACCTGCCCGGGCGGGGGTGGACTCTCCATCAGCTGACGACTGCGATGGTTGCTGTATAACCTCCGCGACGAAGTCGGCTCCCGTCCATTGCGTTCATCATCGGTACCGCTCGAGTTCCCAGAGATCGACCGCTTCAGACGTATCTGCCACTTCTCCAAGCTCCTCGTAACACCCCCAGGACTGCTGCTGGTACCCACCCGGGGACTACCGGACCCGACCTTCGGACTGCTGGTCGATGCTGGCTTCCCCACGCTCCTGGAAGGCTGTCTCGCGGGTGACGACGGCACAGATGTCGGTCCATTCGACGTCCTCCTCGCAGTATTATTGCTCGTCGGGGCTGTAGCTCTTCGCTTCACGACCATACGCGACGGCTTCATGGAAACTTGCTGCTGCCTCGGCTGTTCGTTCGATAGTGCTGCCGTGTCCTCCTTATCACTTCCCTGTCCTCCTGAAGACGACGACGAGTCCTGTTCCGGAGACGAAGGCGCTTCTGTTGCTGCTGCTGCTACCCCCGTCTTCTTGGAGCTGTGCGTCTTGGCGAACACTTTGGACGCGAACTTCTCCGGCCCAATGTCGGCGTTAGAATCCGGCACCGCTGCGTCTGCTGCAGGTTGGCGTCTGTGGTGGCTGTGCGTGTGGTGGCGGTGCGGAGACGACGCGCCGCGCCGCCGCGCGCCCTTGGGGTCGTGGTCGGGCTGGCTGTGGTGCGTGTGGCGTCTGCCGCGGCGCGCCTCGGCCTCCGCAGTGGACACGGAGGACGAAGCGTCCACCGACGAGGTGGTGGACAGCGTGGACGAGGACGTGGCCGTCACGCGGTCGTCCCCCACGGTCTTGCGGTCCCGCCGGCGCGCGCTGCGGGCGCTCACGACGGTGGTCGCCGAGGAGGACGAGCTCATGACGCTCGTGGTGCTAGCGCTGATGCTCGCGTGGCTGCTGCTGTTGACGCTGGCTGAGGACGGCAGCAGGTTGCGCGCCACGAGCAGCGGCGGACCCGCGCGCGCCGAGGCGGCGGTCACTGCGGCCGCGCGGTCGTGCGCCATGGGGAGAGAGGAGGAAGAGTGAGTGTCCTATGGTCTCTCTCTCGCTCGACAGTCGGCGCCTGTGTTTGACTGAGAGACGGAGGAAGCGCGCAAAAACGTGGTGCGGTTGGTTTTCAGCCAATGGGAGCGCGTTTACAAGATGCGATTGGATGAAATGCGATGTGGATTTGGACCAATGCGGGAGACCGCATTGGTCCAAATCGTTGAGAGACGTTGCGTGGCGTCGTGCCACCAAAAGGCAACTTGGGCTTGCTTCGTGTTGCAGCGGCTTGTCGTGTTGGTGACGGGGAGATTAAAAAAACGGCGAAAGAGATTGAGATGCGTAGAGAGAGGAAATGTCCACGTAGGGAGAACGCGTTTGCACCACGGAGCGGAATGGGATGGGAGTTTGGAGCGCTGTGAACGGCGCCAAGCCTCGTGTGCGTGTCCACTTCAACGTTCAACGAGCCTTTGTGGGTCGAACCAGCACAGCGCCGTGCCACCATCTCTGGTGATCGGCTTGGACGTGGCGTGGAGGCAATTGTCCACCAACCGGAGATGGATGTTGTCTTCACGGTTCGAGCTGGTGGATGCTACGCTCTCGATCTGTGCTGCTGCTGCTGTTGTAGCAGGTTGACAGCGAAGGTCGCGGCAGGCTCCGGCAGAAGTTGCGGCAGCAGCGGCTCCAGTTGACGATCTTGAGATCTCTCTAGCTTGGTGCAACGTCGCGTGAGTGAGTGAGTGAGGCTCATTTGCCCGCACTACGAGCGTGAGTAATAGCGTACCGTGAACTGCGTCTGCTTGGCGGTGCGCTTCGGGGCTGGACGTTGGAAAGAAAAGGACACGCGTAGTCCGACCAAGAGCTCCTCCAGCACGTGAGGCAGGCTCGGGTGCTTGGGCAGGATCTCGCTCTTGAGGCGACAAGCCGAGACGCCGAGCAGCGACTCCGCAACCTCGTCAAACAGCATGGCGTCGGCCACGGTCGACCCATACGCGAGTTGAATCTGTCCACGCACAACGAGCAAAAGATCATCTAGTTGTCAAAGCGCTTCAACATGATGCAGCAGTTTGCGTACTGTACCTTCAGTCGGTACTTGTATTGCAGCTCGTCCAGGCGACAGATTGCACTGCAGGACGCGCACTGTACGCGCAACGACTGCGGGCCCGCGCCGCCATTGCCAGTTGTCAAGTGCGAATTCATTGAGGTGAAGCATCGAGGACACGCTGCATATCTGAGCCACCACTTTGTTATGCCCGCTCTAAACTCCCCTCAATGCCCACACGTGATACCGTACACCATGTCGTGCAGCGACGCCTTCTCGATCACTCCGCTCGGGATGAACTCGGTCGCCATGGGCTTCGACGTTGAGCAGGGCCGCCGAAAATAGCATGGCCATAACAATAATGACCATAATTAAGTATGGATAATGTACACTCCGCGCCAAGTTAATATGAACACCCACGTTTTGCCCTCTAGCTCAGCCATTTTTACGAGTTTTGTCATGCTGTTTAGATATGTTGTTTGTGTCGCTCAAACAGACACGAGACTTGTTTTAACGTCCCCAATAGTAAAGTTTAAGATGGGGCTGCCATACAAGTGACCGTTTTGGACATTGCGACAAATATATGAACACCCCATCCCATATACAAAAATCAAGTGAAAAGGAATGATGGTGAACGGATGGCTACACTTATAACAGCCACTTGTCCAAGGTGTGGAGGCAGCTTGCCGCAGCCAACGATCTTGCCAAGCACACACCGCGGTTCCCAACTAGCTGATCTCATTCTACATTTGATGGGGAGGGGCGCACCACTGACGGACATCGAGCGAGGGCGGATCCAAGGGCTCCACGAGGCCGGGTTAGGCCTACGGCAGATTTCGCGCCAAGTGAAGCGCTCGGTTGGCGCTATCAACCGCGTGCTGTTCGTGACGCCGACGGAGCGCAAGCCACCGGGCCCCTCAACCTCGCTGTCGGAGCGCGAGACGCGCTACCTCGTCCGCGCTGCCGCGAAGGGGCAGCTGTCGGCCAAGCAGCTCAAGGAAGAGCTGAAGCTGTCGACATCGGTGCGCACAATCCAACGAGTGCTCGCCGGTGTCGACTGGCTTGTGTATACCAAGATGGACAACACGCTGCCCCTGTCGGCAGAGGACAAGCGCGCGAGAGAGGCCTGGGCGTGGGAGATGCTGATGAACCAGGATCCCGTCAGGTCCTGGGACACCATCATCTTCTCCGATGAGAAGAAGTGGAATCTCGACGGGCCTGACGGATTCCAGACCTACTGGTGTGATCTACGCCGTCCCGCCAGGCAAACGAAGCGTCGTCAGGCGGGGGGAGGCTCCGTGATGGTGTGGGCTGGCTTTAGTGCTGCTGGCAAGACGAAGCTGGCGGTGCTGCACGGCAAGCAGAACTCGGACGACTACGTGTACACTGTGTCCGAGTTCATGCTGCCGTACGCCCACCAGCACTACGGGACGGACTTTACCTTCCAGCAGGACGGCGCTTCAATCCACCGCTCCAAGCGCACGCAGGAGTTCTTCGCGGAGCAAGAGGTTCGGGTGCTGCCATGGCCGGCGCGCTCGCCCGACCTCAATCCGATCGAAAATCTCTGGTCGATCATGAGCCGCCACGTGTACGCTAACGGCAGGCAGTTCACCAGCGTCAGCGAATTAACGGCGGCACTCTATGAGGCCTGGGATGCCATCGACATGTCGGTACTTCGGACGCTGATCGAGTCAATGCCTCGCCGCTGCAAGGAGTGCATCAAGAAGCACGGTAACAAGACCCACTACTAATGTAGCCTTCCGTTCACCATCATTCCTTTTCACTTGATTTTTGTATATGGGATGGGGTGTTCATATATTTGTCGCAATGTCCAAAACGGTCACTTGTATGGCAGCCCCATCTTAAACTTTACTATTGGGGACGTTAAAACAAGTCTCGTGTCTGTTTGAGCGACACAAACAACATATCTAAACAGCATGACAAAACTCGTAAAAATGGCTGAGCTAGAGGGCAAAACGTGGGTGTTCATATTAACTTGGCGCGGAGTGTATGTAGGCCATTTCCGCTTGGCCATAACATTATTTATGTCAAGGGGTCCTAGCAATAATTGAAACTGGGCAATTATCAGAAATAAATATTAAAATTTAGATGGATCCATACAACGCTAAGTTATCCATGATTCATAATATGTTATCATTATTTATGAGACACATTCTCTGCATGACATTATTTATGTTCTCTTCTTTCTCTCTGGCCTGCCATTATTTATGAGCCAGCTTGACTTACATGAATAAAAATGCCATAATCGGCGCCCCTGACGTTGAGCCAAACCAAGCCATGAATGACACTGTGCTAGCGCATACCGGGGTATGCTAAACTAAAGGATAGCAATGCTGCGCGCAAGGTCTCCGCTGTCGCTGCTGCGGCGTCTGGGCCATTGCTCGACGCTCTCGTCCCTCGCTCCGGGTGACGTCAGGGTTGGCGCCAATTGGAAGGCTTCAGTGAATCCTGAACTGGTGAACGGATTGCTGCGCGACGGCTACTATGTGGTGCGAAACGCCTTCCCCGTCGACTACCTCCGCCAGCTCCGCGACGAGATGGAGTTGCTGCGCACAAGCGGCCAGTTGTACCCCAACTCGACCCACATTTTGATGAATGATGCAGCAGGTAGCAGTGGTCAATCGACGCCCAGGACGCTGCTATTGGAGAAGCACGACATCCTGGAGACGGAGTTGGCGCTGGATGCGGTTCGAGACCACGCGTCCGTGCCGTTCCTGAGGGATTTCTTCGAGCAGCAAGTGGTCTTCGGTCCTTTGAACCGAGCGATGCCGGACTGGTTGGGACTGTCGGGCCACATGGTCAAGGTGCAGCACAACGCTGGACGAGGGGCGTGCTTCCCGATGCACTTCGACACGTACGGTGACGACGGCAAGTGCGTCACCGCGGTGCTGTATCTGAACGAGGACTGGGAGCAAGGACACGAGGGCGAGATCGTGCTGTACCCGTTTCCGAAGTCCCGCGTGGTGGTACAGCCGCGTTTCGGTGAGCTGGTTCTCTTCTCGTCGCAGCAAATGCTGCATCGAGTATTGCCCTCCACCAAGCCGCGCTACGCTCTCACGACGTGGATGTATCACTCGCCTCCACCTGCGGCAAAGGCTGGAAGTGCTGGCTTTTATCAGAGCATCGCGAATGCTGCAGACCAAGCATCGGACGTGGAAGACGCGAAGTTCCAGGCTATGGTTGCCAAGATCTTGCGGTCGCCATTTCGAAGGCACCTCGTGAAGCTCGTCTACGAGCAAGAATGGGCACAGTCTTTGCGTGAGTCGCATTTGCAGACGGAAGCTTTTGAGCACTACATGGCGACCCACGAGCGAGAGATCGAAGTGATCGAGGCTGCTACGTCCAGGATGCTTGGAAATTTCCGGGCAAAGGACGGCGGCTCTAGCAGCAGCTTGCCGCACATGAAGGAGGAGTTCATGCAACGGATGCAGGACGAGAAGAACCGCGAGTTTGTTGAAAACATCCAGCTGCATTGGTTTTGAATATGAAGCTCCCGCTGTCAGAAAACTTGTCCCTACGAAGAAGACTTTCGCTTTACTGCGTGCATCCACGCGACAACAACTTCCAGCTCTTGGGCTGCTCACCCTGCACGTAGAATTGGTTGGTGAGGTTCGACACCACACAGGAGTGGTTGGGTACGATAACCAGGCGCTCCCCGATGGCAGGCGACGGGATGCCATCGACCTTCTTCACCCAGCCATGCTCTTCCGACAGACTTGTAATCTCAAAGCAGACGAGCTCTTGGCCGTCGCCCAGCAAAGTTCTGTTCTGGGTCGGTTCCTTCACAACGCGCTCGAAATCCTTCTCGTAAAAGGCAAGGCCATAGCACGATGAGCCGAAATCGCCAGCCGACCGCGCTCCATCGGAGCTGAGCACCTTGGATCCAGCGTCGACAATGAAGTTGTACTTGTTCGAGCTGACAACCGTCGCCAAAACGGTGAGTGCGACATCCTGCACTGTAAACAGTCCCATGCGCACCGGAGTGCGGTCCAGGAAGACGTAGTTTCCAGGTCGGATCTCCGTAATCCCTTCAAAGTTCTTGCGAGCGGGTTCCGTGAGCGTGCTACCCACAGAAACGATAGGAACCGCGATCCCATTCGCCACCAGCATTTGAAGCGTTTGGCGGGACCCCGGGGTCCCCGCTTGCCCCGCCAGCTGTCATAAGCAACCGGTATATTCGGTAAATTCAAGTGCTATGTATGCTATGCATCTCTCGTACCATCGACTCTCGGCTGCAGACTTAGCCATTTTACGTGCTTGGCGCCGCTGCTGCTGTAGGCGCCGTGGGATGCCACTCCTTGCCCCCGTAACTAGTGTCCCATGAGCTCCAGTCAGCTTGAATCTGCTTTACCGCGTCTTCGCCGAGACGCTCTACAGCACGGGAGTATGCTGCAGCTTTACGGTCACGAGCACGATCACGTTTGCGCGCAGGAACCGTCGCTTGTGAACCTCCACCACGCCTCGACTTCATCCGAGCTGCTAAATGCTTGAAGCTGAAGTGAGCTCTAGCTCGACTCTAAAAATTATCACATCCGCCCTCAGTCTATAGATGTATTTAGCACTGACCCGCCGATAAAAATAAATAATTCTGGTCACCTTCGGTATCTGATGCGGGACCCCGGGGTCCGGCCAATAGCTTCATTTCCTTGATGCGGACCATGATCTGCCTCTCTGTCTCCGCTACTTCAGAGCACTCCGCCACGGACTTGCAGCGATATGCGTGGCCTGCGTGGGACAGCAGTCCGCGAAACTCGAGGCTACTCGTCTTGTCGATGCGCTGCGCCAGCTGAAGCAATCGCGGGTCGTCCTCCTCAATGCCCACTCGATGGTACCCAACGTCCACATGGATTAGGAGGTTTAACTTGACGCCACAAGCTTCAGCCGCCTTCTGTGCCGCGTCAACTCCTTCGGAGCTGTCCACGGTCAACAAGAACTCCACGCCGGCCTCCTGCGCAGCCTCGAGCACCTGCTGCACCTTGTTGCTCTGTACTACGGGATACGCTAGCGTCAGACTCTTCAGTCCAGGCACTTCGCCACGCAGAAACTGCAGAGCTTCAGACGGCTTGGAGACGGTGAGACCGCAGGCTCCTGCCTTCAACTGCATCGCCGCGATCTCGCGCGTCTTGTGCGTCTTGGCATGCGGACGGAGGTTCACGTGGTTCGACGTCGCCAGCGCCTGCATCCGCTCGATGTTGTGCAGCAGCCGCTTCTCGTCCAGCACGACGCTCGGCGTCTCCATCCACTCGCTCGGGCTCATTTCGCAGAAGAACTGGGGGCTGGGGTGATTTTTAGGAAGTGATGAGTGCGGTAGTACCGATGATGGTCATCACGATCTTTGAAAGACGAACAGCTTGAAGTTGTACAGCAGGAACCTCTAATAGAAGGCGGTGCACAAACGAGAGGCTTGAAAACGGCGATGGCGACCACGGAGTCCACGAAGGCGACGAACCGGTATGTGAACACGTCGGCCTATGGCTTCTGCGTGTTCTCCGCGGAGCAACTGCCAGATCTCAGGCAGCAGCTACTTCAGGTTGCAGCGCGGTTCGGCGAGAAGAAGCTGCGCGGCACGATCTTGTTGTCGTCTGAAGGGGTGAACATCCGACTGTCAGGGACGTCGGATGCAGTGGAGGCCATGAAGGCTGCAATTGCTGCACTGCACTCGGACATCCGTGGGCTGGAGTTCAAGGACTCGTACTCTGAGCGGATGACACTGCCGAGGATGCTGGTGAAGATCAAGAAGGAGGTCATCTCGATGGGAATGGAGCAAGTGAACCCGGCGGTGGACGGATTGGCCGCTCACATCTCGGCCGAAGAGTTTAAGGAGTGGATGGACGACGGCAAAGACATGGTTGTGTTAGACACTAGGTGGGTCTGCTGAGCATCGGAGTATTGAGACCTTGAGCTCCACGGACTGACGTATGGATCGATTGGTGGTGGCTGTGGTTCAGAAACGACTACGAAGTCCGCTTGGGAACGTTCGAAAACGCTGTGGACCTGAACATCAAGAGCTTCCGAGCGTTTCCCAGCGAGGCGCGGACACAGCTGCAGCAGGTGCCGAAAGAGAAGCCCATCGTGATGTTTTGCACTGGCGGCGTGCGCTGCGAGAAGGCGTCATATGCGCTGCTGAACGAGGGCCACAAGGAGGTTTATCAGCTCGATGGAGGCATTTTAAAGTACTTTGAGAAGGTTGGAGGTGCGCACTACAAGGGCGACTGCTACATTTTCGACGACCGCGTGGCGCTCAAGCCGGATCTGACAGAAGCGGCCGTCACCTCCTGCTTCGTGTGCCGCAGTCCGTTGACCGACGAGGATCGAAGCTCTCCAGACTACGAGCCTGAGAAGCACTGTCCGTACTGCAAGAACGGCAAACAGGACTTTCGCCACGTGTAGTTTATCAAGATGTCGATGTCCTGCTGTCCATACACCGTGATCCTGAGACTGTCTGCCGACCACCGAGATGGCTACAGATTAACGGTTTTGTGACACTCTCCACCGCCAATCCGCACGCTCAGTTGTATTTTCAGCCAATCAACAAGCCGACCGTTTTTCCTGGTCATTGCAATTTCTGTGGCTGCATGTACAATTGGGCGACGTGCGTCATTGCGCGCTGCGCAGCTTCACGGACCACAACCGAATTCCCAGCTCGAAACCTCGTCGCCACCAGCAACAGCGAGGACAGCAGCATCCAAGTCTACAGTATCGATTGTCCCCGTCGTTCTTCAAGCGCGGCAGAGCGCAGTTGCTGAAGGATATCTGCGGGCATCGGCAGCATAGGCAAGCGAAGGCAAGCAGCATACAAATCCGCCGTCGTTTGGAAGTGAGGCAAAGACACACGCAGTGGACCGCCGCAACAGGAAAGCCGTACCAAGCTCAACCAAGCCAGCAACATGCGCATTTCTCCTCCTCGAGTGCCCGGCGATGCGGAGCCCATTTGGAAATCGGCCACGCGGGCGGCAATCAGACTCATGTCGACAGCTCTGTACTCGAAGCGGTTTATCGGCGCGTCGGCGTTGCTCATCTACGGGTACGCTTCGTACCCCATCGCGGAGCCCACGAGTACGCACTCGTTGCGACTGGCTCAGGGACTGGACTCCCATGAGCTCGACCGGAAGGACCCATTCGCCATCAACGTACGCAAAATCGCAGCCCGTGTCGGCGTGAAGAACCCGGAGCGGATTTCGATTCGAGTTGGCGAGGAGACTGCTGGGGCATCCATGGGAGCTAACCTTACCGTTGGTCGTCGTGGTGCGTGTATCGTGCTGCCCATGGAGCTGTACGACGCCTTCCACGCGCCGTCTCACCTGCACGAAAAGTACGACATCCCCAAGCTAGACGAGATCGACTTCGTCCTGGCTCACGAAAGCGCGCACATTGCCAAGAACCATTCCATGTACACGGGCGCCTTCCTGCCGGCGTCACTTGTTGGCAGTTTTATTGCCATCCACAAGATTCCCAACAAGTTGGTCGCAGGCATTGTTGGAGTGCTGGGTATGGTGGGTGGTAACTGGTATCTGTCCTGGAGGTTGGAGCACGAAGCCGACCAGGTGGCTGCTGAAAGTGGCTTTGCTCGTGGCGGCATCAACTGCTTCCAGAGGAGGCTGTCACGCAACTGCGAGTTGCGGTCGGTGCTCAACACGTGGATGATCGACGAGCGCGGCAACTACTTGGCTGACACGTCCCATCCGCTGTTGACGTCACGCATTGAACGACTGAAGCTCCTGGCAACCGCCGAGCCTGTCAAGCTCGTGGTTACCACGTCTGACGAAGAAAACGCATACTGAAGATGCTTTCCACTTCCTGCTGAAAATGCGATATCGCCGCTCTGAAAGCAGGAGATACTAGTGTAGTAACTTATGATAACATAGCTTTGTGATTTTACTTGACCAAGTATCGCCGTTGTACCTGTTCGAGTTGCTTGATGCTTCATATCAGAACCGCGTCAGAAGTCGATTCCAAGGTTTGATCAACACGATGATGTTTCTTCCGGTTCCTCTCAAGCGTACTTTATTCCTACCTACTGGAAAAATTAAACGAGACGTACCCAAACTTGCCAACTTAGACTGCTGCTAACTTTGTCCATCCCTCGACTAACTATGTCAGATTCCGCATTGCGCATTACGCAGACAGTTTGGTTTTCTTTGAAAAGGGTGGTGTTTCAAAACACCAGTGGTAGAGTATGGAGCTAGCGCCCCCAAGCAGCAAAGTCTGGCTATAGCCAGACAATACTACAGAATAAAGTTGTTTGCCCTGATTGCAGAATGCAGTCAACAAGCCTACGCTTACCGCGCTTATCCGCCGAAGCCGTAGAGGGTGCGTCCCTGGCGCTTGAGCGCGTACACGACGTCCATGGCCGTCACGGTCTTGCGGCGCGCGTGCTCCGTGTACGTGACCGAGTCGCGGATGACGTTCTCAAGGAAGACCTTGAGCACACCGCGCGTCTCCTCGTAGATGAGGCCGGAGATGCGCTTCACACCGCCACGACGAGCGAGACGGCGGATGGCAGGCTTGGTGATGCCCTGGATGTTGTCGCGAAGAACCTTGCGGTGACGCTTGGCGCCGCCCTTGCCGAGTCCCTTGCCGCCTTTGCCGCGTCCAGACATGGTTCAAGTCGAGGAGGTGCTTGGAGAAGAGGAGGAGGAGGCCGGTGCTGCTGGAGCTGGAAATTGAGGAATGAGACTTTGAGCAGGCGCCTCGTCGTTTTGGCGCGCGGCAGAGGTTCAAACCGGTACGAAGTATCTGATACCGTACCGCGTATCTGGTACCTTTCCAAGCGCTGCATTTTGATTCGTCGAAACTCGAAGCAAAGCCTTCCCATTGGCAAAAACGATTTTCGCGCGCTTCGCGCCATCCATCGCCACGCTCACAACCGCATTCGCCTTTGAAAGTGCAAGCGTCCTCTGTGTGTTTTGAGTGTGTTGCGTCCTCCCCGTCGTCTTCTCCCCTCTCCCCCCCCCTCCCCCCCTTACTCCCAACAATGCGCACACGAGCTCAGAAGCGCGCACAAATGCCAGCACTAGCGCAGCAGCTGCAGCAGCGTCTGCGCACGCTGGAGGAGGCCGCGGCAGCCGCCGCCAACGCCCCCCTCAGCCCCCCGGCCCCCAAGAAGCGCAAGACCGACGACGTCTCCGCGTCGCCACTGCTGCTCACCCCGCATCACCCGAAGCCGCGCACTCCGGTGCTCAGCGTGCTCAAGACGCCGGCTAAGTCCAAGGCCAAGTCGGAGACCAAGCCGAGCATTGCAAAGCGCGTGTCTCTGTGCCGCACACTGCAGTACGCGGAGGACTCCCAGGCCGTGCTGCAGCAGATCTGCTCGGGTCAGATGCTGCGCGCCGGCACGTCCATTGTCGGTCGTGAAGAGGAGCACCAAGTAGTTCGCGACGTGCTGAAGGGAGAGCAGCAGAGCAGTTTGTTCATCATCGGTCCCCCGGGAACAGGCAAGAGCTCCTCAGTGAATGAGCTGCTAGCAGAGCAAGGCTATGAAACGGTGGAGGCCATGTCGTCGTTGAAGCGCAAGCGAAACAAGAGTGTGAAGACGGCTGTCAAGTTCAACTGCAGCACGTTCACGGACCCCGCAGCTCTGTATGCCGCTGTGGCGCAGCTGGTGACACAGGAGACGAGCTCGAAGCTGCCTGAACGACTGGACCCATTCGAGATGGACGTGTTCGTGAAGTCCCAGCGCGGGGTTGCGAGTACCAAGGGACGGTCGGTCGTCGTCGTGCTGGACGAAGTGGACCAGTTGCTGCGTCTTCCTGCCCGCATGCAGCCGACGGTGAAGGAGGTGCTCCACTTCTTCGTGCGGTGGGCTGCGGCTGCGCCGAGTTCTGTCAAGTTCCTGGGCATCATGAACGGCGTCGACATGTACGAGCAGATCTCGCGCGTTCATGTGGCCGGTGATAACGCTGTCGACTCGCACGTCCCGCGTGTCGTCTTCGGCTCGTACACGCACCAGGACCTGCTGCTGATCATGCAGAGCTACCTGCAGAATGCACTTCCAGTAGGTGCCCATGCTGCTAACGTGTCCAACTTCATCGAGCCTCGAGCTATCGAGCTTATTGCCAGGAAGGTGGCTTCCCGCGATGGCGACGCCCGTCTGGCTATCAGCTTGCTGCAGCAGTCGGCTCGCCACGCGCTTCAGCGCGCAGGTGGAGCAAGTCCTTCGCACTCCGACAAGAACCCTCCGCCCACAGCTTCAGTGCAGATCACTCTCCGCGACGTTTTCCACTGCTCGACCTCGATGCTCTCCTCCCCGGTGGTTCAGCAGATCAAGCAGCTGCCAAGACAAGCCAAGTTACTGCTGTACGTGATCACCGCCCTCGCCCCAGGTTGCGAAGACAACGAGAGCAGCTCCAGCACCAGCCCTCGTGGAAATGTGCGCAAGTGCGATATGAACCAGGTCAGTGAAGAGCTTGCGCGTCTACGTGGTCAGCCCCAGACGGCGTGGGTTCCGCGCTTGTCACGCGAAGAGCTGCAGACCCACTTGATGTCGCTCGACTGCTACGCGCTGGTGAAGAGCGGCAAGCGCGAGAAGGGCTCGCGGACCGCCGCCGCAATGTCAGTCCGCGCGTTCTGGACGACCAAGCTTTCCTCGTGCGTCACTATGGCCGAAGTATCACGCGCTGTTCAAGACGACAGCTCGCTCTCCCAACTTCTACTACAACTGTAACGTGTAAAGCCCTTAACTAATAATCAAATTATTCCTTCAACTTCCTTCCTTGCACCTTCGTTCAGCGGCGCGCTGTATTTACTGCAGCTGTCTCTGAGTGCATTTGGCGTTCCAGTGCCTTCTGCGCCTTCTGTACCAGCAACGCGAGCAGCGAGCGGTCTTTGGCTGGCCGCTGTTTAAGCTTCTCCGGCGCCGGGAGCCGCTTGTCGACGGCTTCTTGGACGGCGCGCGGGAGCTCGCGCGAGATGAACTTCAGAATCTCCACGCGATACATGCAAGTGGTCTCCGCATCTAGGAGCATCGGGTCCGACGGTGACGCGGACGCCTGTAGCTGCGCGAGCTTCTGGCGGATGTCGGAGCCCACGGCCTCCGCTACGGCGTCCGCATCGGCTTCGCGAGTCGGTTCAGTCTGGTCGCGGTGCACGCGCAAGAAGCCCGTGACACGCGCGGTGATGCACGCGAGCAGGTCCGTGCGGATCTCCGAGGCGATGCGACTCAGTTCGCGAACCGCGACGTCCTCCGGAGAGCGGGCGTCGTACACGCTCTGAGGTTCGGAAACGGAAGTAGCTGAGTCAACGCGCAGGCGCTTAAGAGGGGAACGGTTTGTCGTCGGAGAGGGTTGACTAAGAGGTGTGGTTTGGTACCATCGCTGCTGCTTCTGGTTCCTGCTGAGCTGTTGTTGTTGCTGATCTTGCTGCTGGTTGAAGCTACCGCCGGGCGTGCTGACGTAGGGTCTCGGACTGGGCGTCGGTCGACTGCTGGGGCTGTGACTCACCATAAGCGACTGCACAGGTCTCAAGTGGAAGGAGCCCGAGGCCGGCGTCCGCGGCGTCCTGATGTCGCGCGGCGTTCCAATTCCCTGTCGAAGCTGCAGCAGCGCGAGTTGCGGCCCCGTGGCGCTGGCGCTCGCTGTCGGACTCGGTAACGCAATCGACGGCAGCGACCTGTGCGGGGTCGGAGCCACCGACGGCGAGTTGGCAAAGCCCGCGACCTCCTGTCGGTTCAAGCTTCTGCCCCCGTCGTTCTCCGCGCCGTTGAAGCGCTGCAGCAGCGTCTGCAGCAAGGAGGCCAGCTGCTGGTTGGTGCGCTGCATCTTCTGCATCTCCTCGCGCAGGCCACCAACTTCAGCACGGAGCTCCTCGAACTCGACGCGCTCAATGGGCGTGCCTGCTGCGCCCAAAGGGGTGGACACGCGCGCGTCACTGGGCGAGCGGCGTCGAATCTCGCACAATAGGTCTCTCCTGCCCCTGACGAAGCGGTCGTGGCGGAACTCCCACCAGTCCTTGGGGCTGGCGTCCTCGGCGGCCGCTTCCGCCGCTGCTGCTGCCCCCTCCGCCTCCTCGGCCACGGACGTGGCGCGCACCTTCCGGAAGCCGTAGAGATTGAGCTGCCGCACGAAGGAGCTGAACTTGCGGTGCTTGAAGTACGTGGGGATCACGTGCTCCGCGAAAGCCGCCGGCTGCTTGACCACGAAGCTGTCGCCGCGCGCCGTCCAGCTGGCCAGCTCGGGCGGGCAGCGCTCCAGCAGCTCGTACGTCTTCTCCAGGAACAGCGCGGCCTCCTCTC
This sequence comes from Phytophthora vignae f. sp. vignae, assembly GCA_016169955.1. Classification (NCBI taxonomy): domain Eukaryota; phylum Oomycota; class Peronosporomycetes; order Peronosporales; family Peronosporaceae; genus Phytophthora; species Phytophthora vignae. Next base: position 454,449 of record JABJUM010000046.1, read on the forward strand.
TGCGGCGCTTGGTGCCGTGCGCCGACCCGGACCCGTCCCCTCCGCCGCCGTCTGGCGTGTCGGCGCTGTCGGATACGGGCGTCGACACGCGGATACGCAGCGGCCGCAGCTCCGCGTCGGTGGATAGCGCCACCGCCGCCGCCGCGCCCTCCCCCTCTACCTGGACGCCTGACGCCATGCTGCTGCTGCTGCTCGGTGATGATCCCCTCGAATTCGGTTGTGCGGACGGACTCCCCCTCCTCCTCCTGTAGCCGGTCGAGCAGAGCAGAGCACGAGGGACTCGTTCCCCCCTTGGCGTCGAGACATGGCAATAATCGGAAGCATCGCCGCGGCTTTGTGCGCTTGGAGTGGCTACAAGCGCCGCCGATTGGTCCGCGGGGCGACCCAAGGGGCGCGATTTGATGGGGATCAGCAGGCAGCGGCCGCCTCAACAGTCGGGGGACAGCACGATATCTTGGGGCAGCGTAGTGACAAACTCCGGCATGTTATTATATGACATCAAGCTGCTGATGCTGCAGTATCGCCGCTATCGTCGCCATTGCGAGGTGTCTGTAGCAGCAGCCTCTTTGCCTTGTCATTCAGTGCCAGCGAGGGAAAGTGAGCCGGAGAATGCGCAGGCTCGTCTGCAGGCGTCTTCAACGCCGATTGCAACCGTCACATCTTCGAAATTCTCCTCGCCTTTGGACGGATGCTCTCTTTCTCTTAGCGGCGGACCATGGCCTGGGAAGAGGGGGCTTTATGCTCAGCGCGTTCGCGCTGGCGTTGCCTGCTGCATGGAGGCCAAATACCGGCGTCTATCTGCCTCCACGCGCGCGCGCACGCGTGTCCCCTCTCCTCTCCTCGAGACGGGCCAGCGCGGGAGGCGCTGCATGTTGGGCGGCGCAGCAGATTCACGCCCCGCCTCGTCCACTTTGCGTGTGAGCGGCGAAAAACCACTGGTCCAGGCCGAGCACAATGCGGCGATGGCCTGGTCGGCCGCTGTGTGTGGACCGCGCTGGTGCTGCAGATTCCGCGGCCGCAATCGATCGACGGCCCCGGCATCGGAAGCCTTCGCCCAGCGTCTCGAGGAGACGAGCTCCTCGGTACATTCAAACGGTGGAGATCGACCCGCTCACTCCGACGAAGAGACTGCAGTACAAAAATGCTCCTCTGTAGCTACCGGTAGCTGTCTTCCACCACCTCCAGTCATGAGCTTCTTCAGCGCCCGCGCCCGCCTCCATCTTTGCGTGGACATTTTTCAGAGTGCAATTGCCCCGGAGACATGTTGAAGCGCGGTACCAACTTTTGTCATTTTTTTCACTTAATTTTTGTATGCCGCGCTCTCCGAGCCAACCAAATCATGTTGTGCGTGTCATGGCTCATTTTGCCCCCAAACGAAATGGCTACCCCCAGCAGCACCCCGTCGAGCCTCGAGACGCCGCCGCCGCCGCGCCGCATGCAGCGCGACCTGGCGCGCGCGCTGTTGGACCCTCAGTCGGGAGGCGTCGCCGGTGCGTTTCCCCGTTGTTTTAGCCGTCGGAAGCTCCAAATTAGCCTCAGTTTTGACGTGTGTCATTCCATTGTATCCAGCCTACGTGCAGGAGTGCGTCCACTCGACGAGCATCGGCGTGGACGCCACCTTCGTCTTCCTGCTGCAAGTGATCGAGGAGCTGGACGACGCCATTGGCGAGTTCCTGCCCCCCACAGCCAATGAGCAGCCGCTGCCCCACGACCACGAAGTCGAACTCGGCACGCTGCTGTCCGCTGCGTCGCTGGTACGTTGCAATGCAATGCAATACAATGGACAGGAGCTAAAAGATTGCTTGACTACCCTTAATTCGTAGACTATTCGCTATGTTACCGAGCGCCAGGCCATGACGCCGCTGCTGCAGCGGTATCGCGACGCTTTCGACAGGGTTCTGCAGTATCCTGAGTGGACGCACAAGTGCTACTACGGACTGAAAGCGGTGGCGTTGATGGGCACCACGCGAGTGCTCGAGAGCTTCGGAGAGCAGGTGTCCGCGGGCGACGTGCTCAAGCAGCTGCGGTGGCTGTTCCCGCTGTTCCAGGACGAGCAGGTTCAGGCGCTGCGGTTGAACACGCTGCTGCGTCCGGCGTGTGAGTACGTGGCGGTGGCGCTGCAGACCCACCCGGCGGCGAGGGAAGCGATCTTCACGGAGGTGCTGCCGCAATTGTTGACGCTTGTGACGAAGGAAGGGGCGGAGACACAGGAGACGGCGGTGGCGGAGGCGGTCAAGGTGGAGCTGGCGACGACTGTGGCCGTGCTGCTGGAGGCCAAGTCGCCGTACACTCCGCCCAACACTTTTGCACTGCTGGCGCTTCCTTCGTTTGTCGAGGAGATGGAAGCGGATGAGTCCAAGGTTTCCAGTAGCAACGCCATGTTTACCGCCAATGCGGAGGCGGACGCCAAGTCGGACAGGTTGGAGACTCTGGACGAAGAGGAGGAGAAACCTTCAGCCACTGCGATCGCGAGGCAGAGGGAGGAGGAATGCTGCAAGGTGCTCTGCACGTGGCTGGAGGTGGAGAGCAGGCGAATGGTGGCAGCTCAAGCACTCGCCGTCATGTACCGGGTCATCGCGAATGGCACCACGGCAGAGAATGTTGCGAACGGCGCGATCTCACTCACTACCCCACTGGATGAGATGAACAAGGCGTACGTATGCTTCAAGTGTTGGCAGGCGAGGACTGTTTACTTACTGTTTCTGCTCTTATGTTTAGGCTGAAGGACACGGAATTGTCTTCACTACCTGACTTCGAGTTCATCAACGCGCTGCTCGAGTCGATTCGTGACGTTTGTCTTTTCCAGCAGAGATTGGCTGTCCCTGCGCTTGAAGCTGCTTTCAAGACAATGAGCGGCGTGATGCCTCGACTAGAGGTGAGCAGCTTTTACTACTTCGTTTAGTTCCTCAATCATTGACTAATTTGCTTGCTTGATTGACTTACTACAGGCCGGTCTTAAACTATTTTCTAAGAAGCACTCGGCTGAGCGACGCAGCGCCAAGGGAGCGTGTTCAGCCATCCGACACACGCTGGTGGAGGCGTTCCTCGCCTGGCTGCACCACCCGGACGCGGCCACTTTGCTCACGTGCCAGGTGGACTTCCTGCACAACGTGGCGGGCACTCTCGCCGACCCGCGCGTGTACGGCGACGTGATTGCTGTTCTACGCGCGTCTACAATTCCAGAGGCGAGTATTGAGTACGATACTGGGCGTCGACTTGCCGTCGTGACGCTCTGCCAAGCCATCAACCAGCTCGCTCGGTATTCCAAGTCAACGGCCAACCGGATCATCTCGGGCCTCACTCGCGTTGCAGCAGCCTGTCGCAGCGACATCCACCCGCTGGCTAATGAGCTGGTGATGCCTCTGCTGCCTTCAATGCTCGACGGATCGCAGTGGGGGAAGTTCCTGCGTCTTCGCACCGAAGCTGTGGCAACGGTCCTTATCGGTTGCGCTGAGAACGATGACTTCCAGGTACATGACTGCTGTTGTCAAATGGGTAGATTGGTAGCATCTAATGGTAGGGTGATGGTGTTGTGGTAGGTCGACAACCACCCGTGGATCAGCGACTTCATCAGCTTCCTGCTTGACCCCGTCGTGTCCTCGGAGAACGTGCACTCGTTCATGATCCTGTGCGGGTTGATCCGGGCCGAGCGCAAGCTGCTGCTTCACGTCGTGTCGTTCTGCATGGCCAACCCGCAGATGGTCACGCAGACTTTGCACGAGCCTCTGGCTCGCTGGCCGCTCTACGAAGAAGACGTCGAGCTGGTCGTCGTCACGCTGGAGCTGCTCGAGGCGTTGCTGACCGCCAAAACGCTGCGGGCCACGGTGGACGTCGACGCGATCTACGCCACGATCCTGCAGCTCTCCGAGAACGCGGCAAGCGAAGGCCTGGAGGTCATTTCGACCGTTTGCAAGCAAGTTATGGCATCGCTGACCTCGCAGCAGTAGAATTTAGTAGTCAAAAGCTGCCTCCAATGCGCTAGGAGCTCGCTGCGCCAGAGGAAGGAGACAGCTCATGTGAAATACCGGGGACTAGCGCCCCACCCACCCACGAACACACGTGCCAGTACAACTCGCCGATCGAAGGCGGGTCCGAGCACTGGTAAAGTAGCCCTGCAGACGAGTAGATCTGTATTTGAGGGCGTAAGCAATGTGTCATAGAGAGATTGGACGCCACGACGCATCTGTACGTGAATCCTTCTTGGCAACGCACCAGAAGCGACTGGTACTCGCAGCCTTCAAGGCTGTCGATGGTCTCCAGCTCGACATGTCCGTTGCAACCTTCCGGGTTCTGTCTCCACACATGCCCCACCATCGTTTTATCCTTCCAGACCTCAACTATCGCATCCATACTCTCCAATCCCCCCACGTACGAGAGAACTACTCGGAAAGTTCGCTCCGTAGCGATCACGTGACTGAGTACGGCCAAGTACCGATTGCCATCTCTCGCTTGCGTTCTGCTACTCGCCCACGTGACTTTCACCGGTAAAATAACGGGGAAACACTCTTGCGTTGTCACTTCCAGACGATACGTCCCGAGTCGCAGCTTGAATCCTCTCGAACCCCCCACTGCAACGTCCCCGTCACTACGTTCCTCTTTGACAGATAAATCGCAGATTAAGGGGATTCTCGCATTGCGGCGTCTACCGGCAGCAGCGCTCTCAAAGCTCCCGATGGACGAGGCCGAATGGAAGCGAATGGTGGCCAGCTTGGAGCTCGTTTGGCTCGAGGCGATGGCTACTAGCACAGTCACGCGCACCCCACCGAAGAGCACAGGCATGGTGATTGTCTTGGACGTGCGGTAGCGACCTCCGTCCACCACAACCTGCTTCAGCGCCGAGTAGAGAACGCAACTGCACTCTCTAAGCACATCCACAGCGTACAGACCCTTGCACACATCCCACGTCGCGCAGCCATTGGCGTCGGTCATGACAACTTGTCGCTCCGAGCTGCAGTTGTTGGTGATTTGGAGAGGGATGCCAGCGAGTTTGATGTTGATGTGCGGGTGGAAGTAGTCGACCAACTGCAGACTGTACGTCCACCGGTAGACGTCGAGGGGGATCACCAGCTCCTGAACCGAAGAGGACGCGGTCGTTGGACCGCTGTACAGCCCCGAAGCGGAAATCGTAGGGTAAACGGCGACGAGGGACGTCCACTCGAAGTAGTCGAGGTGGAACACGTACAGCGAATAGCTCCCGGGGACTAGACGGCAGTTTGCCCTACCGTCATGGTCCGTCACGAACAACTGTCGTCGGTCCTTGACGACCCCTTCTGCGTTATCACCAGGCTTTGGCTCTTGGCCTTCCGAGATCGTTTGGTTATCCGACGAATTCAACTCGCCCGCTTCACTTTTCTTGTCGAAATGATCGTCCGACGATGCGAATTGAGCCTTTTTGCTCCTCCACTCTTCGAGGAACGCACGCTCATCCATGACTCTCTTCTCCTTGAACGGTACAGTAATCCCTCGCAGCATTAGATCGAGCTCTGCGAGCTCCCCTCTAGTGGAATGCTGCAGCAAGTCCCGCTCGGATTCAGTTAGGATTAACCGGTTAGTGAAGACCCGTTGCAGTCGACTCGGGAAACTTTTCGAGTACTCTCGAGCGTGTTCACTCTTCCGAGCTTTCTCGATGATGTTCACTTTAATCTTCTCGTAGCGTTGCCGCATGACTCTCCTCAGCATGGCTCGTGCTCGAACGACGGAGATCAATTTCACGTTCAGATTCGCAGCTATCGTGGCGCGTTTGGAGGCTTTGGCGATGCATTCGTTGACGAACTCTTCGGCTACTTCGCGCGTGACCTCAATCGCTCGCTTCTTCTGCAGCCGCCGCCGAATGGACATGAGTCTGGAGCCCATCATCAGCGTGGGGAGCACAGTCTTGGCCAGATTCGAGCTCAACGCATCGAACGAGATGTTCTTCTCGATGAACACGTGCACTTTTTCCACGGGATCGTTGGTTTGAGCGCTCACGACTCGGAACTCGACGTGCCGCTTCACCCGCTTGTTCTGAGGAGCAAAGGGGTTCTGCTGCAGACATTCCTTGATCCCGTGCTGGGATAAAATCCGTAGTATGGTGCGGTAAATCGACTGGATGGTTGGTAGAGTTCGGTTGGCCGAGTTGCGGGTCGTGTATGTGTACACGTCGATCTCCTCCTCCACCTCCTGCAGCTTCAGTGCAATCTTCAACCGGAACTTGCTAGAGCTGCTGTCACCTTCGACTAATGGCACCAAAACAATGCGGCCATTTCGACCGAAGCGGATATTCTTTGCCAGTCTGCGAGCAAACTCCTCGCACTCGCGATGCTCTGGCAAAGGGTTTTCATGCTCACTTGAAGTTTCAACGAAATGCACACGGATTTCGTACGTCTGGATGATTCGCAGCTCAGCGAGAAGAACGTTGACTTCGTCGATACTCGCGTAGATAGAAGTGGCGTTGCCACACCCTCCAATCGCCTGAAGCTGCCACAGATTATTTTTCTTGGATCGGTACGCAGCGGCTAGAGTGAACCATCGACAGTTCCCATTGGGTCTGGCGTCAAACATACCGAGAACATGGTGCTCCTCGACGTTCTCCAGCTGAATGCGAGCTCCTGGGAGATGGCTTAACAGTTCATAGTGGGGGTCGTTTGCTTCGTCCTCCGCCACTTTCTGTAGTGAGAAGAGCACACAGAAGACTTTGTTGGACAAGGCGGTTAGGCGGAGATAGACACGATCTACGATGCCGTTGTACATCGTCTGGCCTTGGCGGTACGAGATGCCTCCGCGTTTAGTGATTGGACAGCCCTCGTGAACGAAATCGACGAGCTGGAAGTCGTAGTCTAGCAACACACAGACGAAACGCCAGGGCGATCGAGGTCCGCCAGTATCGCACATCATAGTTGACGAAACCATGAGAGTATTCATGAACGGGAGCGTGTACAGTCCAGTTGGTGTCGGTGTCAGCATCGACAAACTCGGTAGATCGTCCATGCGATGGTTCTGCGCTCGGGAATAATTGTCCTGGATGCGTCTGAGGTAGCTCACGACTTCCTGCAGCTCTGTGGCTGCAAAGTAAAACCCAAATTTCTCAAACTCTGCCGAAACTTTCCGCTCTGTCAACACCAGTTTCCGGTTAATCACGGATTCCATGAACGTCCGCTCTCGATTGTGTCGAGTCTGTCCTGCTAGTGCGAGCAGATGTCGGAAAGCTTGGATCTGAATTTCTTCGCCAGGGGACCGTTTGGCTTCAAATAATACAATCGACTCGATCTTCTTCTTGATGTCCTCCAGGTTCGGGAAGCAACCGGTAGAGGCCATGGAATGTAGCATAATACCAATTGACCCTTTACCTGCGTTGCGTGTGAGCTCCATTGTAATCTCGAAAGATCCGATAGGAGGTCGAATGTCTTCGGGGTTTTCCACAACGTTCAGCAAGGGGCTCATCTGCTCGATTCCAGACACAATCGCACTCACTTTCTGTTCGTATTCCACTTGTGATCGGCACACGTGGTCGTGACTCCGCTGGATACTGAACTCCAAGGCGTACTGGACCAACACTCGAACATCTCCAGACTGCACAGCAGTCAGCAACAGATTCTCGAATGACTTTGGACTTGCAGCGCCCACGTCACAATGAGCATCGTCGAAGAAGTTCGACAATAAGACAATGGATCCTGTGGTTGTAGGGGGTAGTACCCCACATACTGCAGAGGAGGACTGTGGCGTCGGGGTCCAGATCGGAGGCGCGTTTTGTCTCCAGAATACATTGCGATGTGCATTCACGACTTTCTCAAAGCTTGAGTTGTCGCGTACAGAACCGATCTCGGGGATCGTCAAGGAAATGAGCGGCTCGCTTTGGACGCTGGTGGGTATTCTTCCTGCACGGAATTGACCAGGAGAAACCTTCCAAAGCTTGAACGAGGCTACGAGCCCTACGAAGCCGATTCTGGAGCGCCAATCACGGACGCTTCTCGCGTACGACGGGTGACCGCCTACGTAGACGGAGTTGGAGCTTGACGGAGCTTGGACCCACGCAGAGCTCCCGCCTGCGCGTCGTCCATGTGGAGGACTGGTTTTGAATGAACCACTGCTGTCTATAGGATGTATTCGCGCGCAGTCTACGAGCTCGTTGTCGAAGAATATCTGGAGATATCGGCAGTCGAACACAACTTTCAAGTTGACCCAGCGATTACTGGGCACTTCGTAGTTGTTCGCCCAACACTCCCAGTCTCGCCAGCGAACACGACAACCTCCATCCTCTCCTTTGTCCCGATAATTCGGAAGAACCCCTCGGTCATAAAGTGAATACGTGGTCTCATCCTCGTCAGAATTCTCGACGTGGAGTTTAGCTGATAAAAGTTTCGGCGTCGACTCGCTTCGGCCTATTCAATCAAATGTTGTAACAGGTCACCTGCCAGTATTGTTGCATCAGTGCAATACGGATTGCAGATATCACCTTCAAACGCGATAGAGAATTCACTTCGCCTGCGTGATACGGCGGTGTCTTCCCCTTTATCAGCCGAGCAGCCGAAGACGCTTCGGTTCGTGCTGCCACAGCACAACCACCGCACAAACTCGCCCGAGTCATCGAGCTCAGGCGATTTATGGCGCACTCCATCTTCTTCGCTTTATGGTAAGCACGTAGGACGAGAACACCATCAGCACCACGCTATTCAGCTGCAAAAAAATTCTCTCTCGATGCTTACACTTTTGCCTTGTATTTTTCCGTGTCCGCAGCCTTGAATAGCAGCATACAAAGGGAAAACCCGCCATTACCAAGCAATCGACAAGGCTCCGTGCTTTCAGGCCCTTTCGACGCATCGGACAACGGAATTTCAAGGAATCCGTCTCCATACAGAGAGATCACCGGATTCGTGCTAGGTGCAGCAGTGGTGGTCTTGCTACTGGTCACAATAGAATCATCTCGGGCGGATTTTACTACCGATGCACGTGCTTGGTCCTCAGCCCTGCAGTCAGTAACATGATGTTTATCCCGCTGCAAAATATAACGATAACAGGCCAAGATTGTCACCAAACCTGGTTGTAGTTGGCTGGGGTAAAGCAGATACCTCCTTTTCCTCGATAATGGGGCAGCTCGCAATAGGTAGCAATGGTGGTGATGCAATCTCTTCTGGTACTGATACCCCTTTGCTGTCGTTTGTGACTCGTTCCCCGCTGTCCGTTCGAACGTATGGCGCTGGCCGTCGTGGAGCATTATTCTTCCGACCCACGAGTGCAGAGCTGGACGTTGGGCGTTGCGGCTTCTTCAGTGGCTTCTTCTTCTTGCCATCGTTTACAGCTCCGTAGATGCTCAGCAGCGTTTGCTGGCGCCCCGAGAGACTCATACCACAACTCGCAGCTTTCAATTGGATGGCAACGGATCCGTTACACTTCCATTACAGACTTTTGATACTAGCATCTATTCATACCATGCTGATCAATGTAGGTGCATGTGCTACGCTAGGAATGTTTTAGATCGCAGTCGTATTCTGCAAGCGGCAGATGTGATTTAACGCTAATAGTTCGATAGTTGCATGCGTGGGGATCACTCGGGTAAATTGGAACTATTACTGAGAATCAGATGATTAATAGTTACATTGTATTTATTCTCGCTTAATATTGATAATTTACGATATTATCATATGATTACGCACCACGTTCGCCAATCAAAAGCCTGTTTTGAATTACGTAGGGTAAGGCGCATCTATCGGTAAGGTCATCCAGCAATACATGTGTATTATATTACATGTACACGTGAAAATGCGGAGTGAGAAGAAGTATGAATGAATACATTGTGTTTGTTTTGTTGTTGCTGCTACGCCTAATACACACACCGTCGCTTGACAAGTTTCTACTAAATATTATATATCGTACCTACGTGTGAATCCTACTTACTTCAGTGCAGTAGAACCACTACTGCACTGAAGCAAGTTCGAGGTAAGCCATTGCATATCGAGCCGTTCCTTATCTGAACCCCACTGCTGCATGGCAACGTCGAGTTGCCTTCACCCGTCTTCTTCTAGAGTATTACCCGTCAAAATATCATCGGGGTATGTGATATCGCCAGATGAGCTCGCTAACACCAAAAATATCAAGCAGTATGGGTCTTTTCCGATTGATACTGCACAATATCTTATATTATACCACAAAATATTAAGGTTAATGTGCTTTGCAGGAACTTTGGCATGCGATTAAGGGCTCTAAATCAACGATCAAATCTTTTCCCGATGATCATAATATGATGAGACGATTTCAAACGAAATGATGCTTAGGCGCCATTTGGAGTTTTCGAGATAATCGCGTTTGAAGTTGACCAATCAATTTTCGGAAATAACCGGACATCAAAATTTCAAAAGTGAAAAATACACATACAAAGCGTAAAAGTACTCTTATTCGAACGCTTTTAGCGCGAGCTTTCCGATAATATACCATATGTTAAAATTGAAAAAATATTGAGGTCACACGCCCCAAATAAAATCGGGAATTTAGGGGGTCCGAAAATGGAGATAATTTTTCTAGACCGATGTCACTCCGCGAGCTCTCAACATTTCGGAGCGTTCGATAGCTTAAACGAAGCACAAGACACACCTCTTTTGATTGATGCGGTTAAATCGCGATTCGTACTTAGGTTCGTAAGCATCTTGTCGTTTGAAACCGTCTCATATCTCACAACCTAACTCTAAGTTAAAGTTAAGCTAATCAACCGCCAGCCGGAAGCACAACGCAGAGCAAGAATGGAGCGGTTGCCACTGTAAGGGTAGATCGGTTGTCGCTACAAGAAAAACTAACTCATGAGGTCCCCGATAGATTGGTGCCAACTTCTAGTAGTAAGCACCGATTTTGGCGGGGACTCTTTCTCTCGCTCTCTTCGTCGAGGCCTTGCGCGTTAATCAAAGGTTGAATTGCAGAATACGACAAATAGAATCAGTAGAAATGCTTGGTAGTGGAGGAAAACGCTAACTTTGAACTGCTTGTCGCTCCTCGAATTAAAACAGGGATGTTCTCCAATACTGTAGGCGTAGTATAGTACGATAGATAACCAGCGCATGTCTATCGACATCTTGATCGACTGGAAAGAAATCAGACGAAACGAGCGAGTTAGAATGTCAGGACCGTAATATTGTCGTATTTACTCCAGCCATTCAACGCAAGTAGGCATAATAGGCATAACTCAACGTTAACTCGTTGTCTTATCAGCTATTCTACTAAGTTAAATCGACGAGTTAGCCTCCTATGTAATGGGCCTACCTTGGCCCACTACAACAGCTTACACGTGTGCGCTCGTGTATGAGGAAGCGTAGCTTGGTTTAAACTAGAGTTAATTATACTCGGACCTCCGAGTATAGATTAATCTAAATAAACGATCCAAATAATGTTTTTGGGTTAAAATGAGAACTGCTATTTTGTTTTATGTTTTTCTGACTTCCTCTAAATGTAATATTCTAAGTTAGGAATCTGCCAACGGCTGGTTGGCAGAATTCCACAGCTATGCATGTCGCTCATTGGTTAAAAGATGCTGCTTTCAACCAATAGGAATCCTAAATGTCTATGGACCACCCGTCGTGGTGACCATAAATGAATGTGGCCCTTGATGTAATGTACATCAAGGCCGAGGAAGTGTTTGTACCTATAACAGACATCGCGTCTGTTATAGTTACAAGTGGCTGTAGCCACTTGTGTGTGTAACCCCGTTACACCATCCCCCCCCTTAGGTTAGACGCGCCGGTCACGGCACGTCAATCAGGCAATTGACCATTCGTCAATTCTTCACGTTGGGAGAAAGAAAATCTCGAGCTCATTCCGCTATGAGCTCGCCAAAGGAGAAGGCCGCCGACACGACAGAGGGTAAGCTCTCTGTCGTGGACTACCACGAACGCCAGCAAGCGAAGCGCGGCGCCGCTGTTACCACGTCTGCGGCGGGGACAACTCAGCCTGAGATTGTCCTCCAAGGCTCATGCATAGTCAACGACGCCGTTGACTATGAAGAAGGCGACGTGGAGATGGAGGAGGGCGAGAGCTCTCCGTCCAAGCGCAAGGAGTCGATCGACAGTGATAGTCTCGACCCGCATGCCGGGTCGAGACGCCCTCGTGAAGAAGACGACTCGGACGCTTCGAGCTCGAAGCGTTCGCGTAGCGCAGGTGAGACTCCGCTCTCTGCTGCTGGGGCGTTGAGCTCACCACGCGCCGTGGCGACTTCAAGTTCTCCGCGCGCTGCTCACGCAGCGCGCGATCCGTGGATGCCGTCCGCGATGGAGATCGCGGCACGGGTGGGCAACTCCGTGCCGCCGAATACTATCCCGCTGTACGTATGCAGCGCGATTGTGGATGATGCTGTGGCGGAGGGACAGCACTTTGATCCGATGACGGATCAAAGGCGCGACTACTACATCGGACTCTTCCATGAGCTCCGATATTACTCTAGCAAGAAGACCTCTTCTCGCAGCAAAGTGCCTGAGTGGCAGGCACTTTGTCAAAGTTGGAATGCCTTTGTTGAAAACTTCAACAAGAATCCGGCAGCTTACCGTGAGCGGGTTAAGCATGCCCGTGAGCGCTTCGAGACGTTCTCGACGCGTGGGAGGCTGGAGCAGCTCCACAGATCTTCTGTGGATGCAGGTGTTCCGTGCGCTGTGCCCGAAGACCAGCAGTGCACGTTGTGTCTTCCGGGTGCGGCGCGCTTGAGCGACCGCGACCTAAACGGGTACACGACGATCCGTGTACCTGCGAGTCTCAAGGATCTTCGTGCCAAGTTCATGGCACGCGAGGAACGCGACGAGCGTGGTGCTTCGAGCGCTGCGGGTGACCACAGCGCTCGCACTACCTTCGCGCCGGCAGTGCGTGGTGGGCTTCGTACGCCCTCACCATTTCCGGAACGTCCTGCAGCAGGACGTCCCGCGGCTCCCATGTATCTTGGTGGGGCGGAAACCCTCTCCAACGAATACGATAACGAACCGGGTGCCGGTTCGTTTTCGGGATACTATGGTCGACAATACGCTCAACAATCCAACGTGTTGAGCCGTGGGCGTCACGGATCGGAGGCGGCGGTGGTGGGAACACGCCCCGGGTATGGTCAACCTGGGGTTGACTTTGGGCCTCCGTCTCTCGAGGACCGAGTGGCTGCCGTGGAGCGGCTTCAGAGCAGCGACTTCGCTGCTCTGAGGCAGGAGATTGCAAACCTGAGGGCTCAAGTCGCTCAGGCCTCGCAGACCGCGTCTGACGTCTCCGTCGACATTGGAGGTCGTGTCGAGCGTTTGGGCCAGCGCGTTCGCGCGCTGGAGAAGGGTTCGGCCCGCGCTTCGGGTCAGCCGAGCTAGCTGGCTCGTGCTGCCGGTATGGTTTCAGCCGCCCGACGTAAAAGGTCGGATGGAGGCGCATGCTAGACGGGATGTCTAGTGTGTAAGCGTAGCCATGCCGTGCCAACACTGTGAACGGCCCGATGAAGCGCGGAGCGAGCTTACTCGCCCCGAAGTCAGAGACTGCATGTTTAGGCAGGTTTTGAGTAGCTAACAAAACCAATGAACCCTTCTTGAATTCATTTGTGTTACCTCTGCCACTGTTGTCTGCGTTCAGCTTCTGTCGATCGACAGAAGCTGCAATAGCGTCCTGGACAAACCGAATGACGGTTTGTCTGCGCTGCACGAATGCAATTGCGTCCGAGCTGAACTCGTTCAGTTCGCCTGTAGCAGTAGGCTCGGCCTCTGCGTTGGTCTTCGCGGTGTCTGTGCCCCGCACAGACACGTTGTTCTTGTTGCTCTTCTTTTGCTTGTTGGTGTTTGTGCCCTGCACAGACGCATGCTTCTTCTTCTTGCGCGTAGTCGCGGCTGACACTGTGCAAGTGTCAGCGGCATTCTGCGGCTGCTGTGTTGCGGCCGTAGATCCTCCCCTACTTAAGGAAGGAGTCACCATCCCGAGCAGGCTCGGGAGGCGTGGGTGCCGCAAGGCATTCCCGTAGAACGGTGTATGCCCGGTCGAGGCATGCACCGAGTTGTTGATGGCGAACTCTGCCATCGACAGGCACTCGCTCCAATGTTGGAACGAGTGAGCGTAGCTCTTGAGAATGTCGACGAGCACGCGATTCACGCGCTCGGTCTGCCCATCCGTCTGCGGATGGTCCGCAGTCGACATTGAAAGCTGACTCCCAAGAAGTGTGAACACTTCTTGCCACAGGTGTGCGGTGAAACGCGGGTCTCGATCCGACACAATGTCGATCGGCATGCCATGGTGTTTGAACACCATGTCAACGAACAGACGTGCCGTCTGTTTCGCAGTTACTTCAGCGGGTACCGCAGCAAGATGCACCATCTTGCTGAAGCGGTCAACAAAGACCACAACTCCCGTGTTCCCCTGGCTGTCCGGGGGAAGACCGAACACGAAGTCCAAAGACATGGACTGCCAACACTCCGACGGAGTCGGTAGTGACTGCAAGGGAGCCTGCGCGAACGGCGCAGGCTTCACACGTTGGCATACCTCGCAAGCACGGACGTACTTGCGCACCCACTTGTACTGGTGGGCCCAGTAGAAGTCGCGCGTGAGAAGGACGTATGTCTTCTCACGGCCCGGGTGTCCCGCAGTCGGTGCATCATGATATTCATACATGATCCTGAGGCGCAGGTCATGATCGTTAGGCACGACAACGCGATCCGCGTTGTCGTCGACTGCACTGTAGAGTAACAAGCCGTCGTGCACCCGATAACGGTGTGCACGAGCACGAAGATGTTTCGGCAGCTTCTGACGAGCTTTGTCAGAAGGCGCTGAGCCATAGGCCAGCAGGAGCTTCGCGTCCGCGTCGTGCGCGTACGCGGCCTTCACGTCGTCTAGCAGAGACGACGTAGGTGTGCTCGACCGCATGGCGTCAATGGTATTGACGTCGGCATCAGCTGAAGCGTAGTCAGGTCGACGCGATAACGCGTCGGCCACCACATTAAGTCTTCTGGGTTTGTGCTCGACCCGGAAGTTATACTCCGCGAAGAAAGACAACCATCTCGCCATCCTTTGCGAGATGTGCGGCGACTTCACAGCCGTCCGCAGTGACGCGTGGTCCGTATAGACCACGAACCGTTTGCTTCCGAGTAGGTACACTCGGAACTTCGCGAGTGCATACTTCATGGCAAGGAGTTCCTTGTCATGCACCGGGTAGTTGCGTTCAGCTGACGCGACTGGTAGTAGACGACGCGATCACGGCCTTCGTGATCGTACTGCATCAACGCACATCCGATTGCGAAATCGGATGCATCGCACACTACGTGGAATGGGTGATCTTGGTCGGCCACCGCCAAGATCGGCGCCTCAGTCAAGCCCCGCTTGACTGCATCAAAGGTCTGTTGACACTCAGCAGACCAAACCCACTCTGCATCCTTCTTTAGGAGCTGTGACAGCGGGTGTATCGTGCCCGCATAGGCCTTCACGTACTTGCACAAGTACGTGGCCAGGCCAAGGAACTGCCGCAGTTCCTTGACGTTCGACGGTGTCGGCCACTCGTTGATCACGCTGACCTTTTCAGGGTCAGGGCGGACACCATTCTTCCCTACGAGACACCCGAGCACGGGTATCTCGCTCGCCCCGAAGATGCACTTCTTCAGGTTCGCGTAGAGCTTGTGCTTGCGCATCAGCGCAAGCAGTTTCCGGAGATGCACCTTGTGCATCTCAACATCGCTCATCCCGTCCGCAGCCCGGCTGTGGACGAACACGTCGTCGAAGTAGCTCGGTGCGAAGTCGCGCACCGAGCGCAACAAGTGTGTCACGCACCTGTTGAAGGTCGCAGGGGCGTTCTTCAGACCCTGCGGCATCACTAGCCATTCCCAGAGCATGCCGCTTGGCGTGCTCACAGCGGTGAGAGGGATATCACTCTCACGCATTAGGATCTGATAGAACCCGTCGCGCAGATCAAGAGCACTGTAGATGGTGCTCCTGGCCATCGAATCGATGATAACATCTTTTCGCGGTATCGGTGTCTGCGCCGGTATCGTCGCATCGTTCAGCTTGTTGTACGCATGAACGATGCGCCAGCCGCCCTGTGGCTTCTTGACACAGAACGTCGGAGCACTGTGCGGGGACTTCGATTCCCGCACTTGTCCAGCTTTGCGACGACTCTCAAAGAAGTCGTCGATCGCCTTGACTTGTTCTCGCGGCAGTGGCCACTGCCGCGTGACACAATACTTAGTGCCCGGCACGAGATCGATCTCGTGCTGAATGCCCTTGTCCTGCGGAAGCTCCGCAGGGATCTCTTCCGGAAGTACGTCGGCGTACTCCCGTAGGATCTCGTAGTAGGGACTCGTCTTCAGCGAGTCCCAGCTCTGCTCCTCAAAGCGTTCCTTCTTCGTCTTCGCACTGAGTCTTCGCTCTCAGTGGTGATCTCCATGAAGAACTGCCTCAGCTCTTCATTCTCGCTCTTCGTTCTCTCGGCGTCCGAAAGAATGCAAATCTGCTCGATGCGTCCATCGTGCAAGTCACGCGCGAAGCGCTTCCAGCTCATGACTGGAAGCGAAGTCAACTCCGACGCTTGCGTCGGGGGATTAGCGAGAGTCATCTCCCTGTACCGGAATCCGGCACAGGTACGCGTCAAGACGTTCAACGTCTCGACGTCCGGCTTCTCTGCCTCCGTCTGCCCAGCAGACATCTCTTGTAGCGTCTCGGCCCCTGGCCGAGACTTGCGCAGCGAACTTCGCATGCGCCGTCTTCTCGTCTTGCGGAGCCCGGCTCCGCTAGACCCTTGACCTCGTCCAGGCCCAGCCGTGGACGGGTGTTCTTCTTTAGTACCGCCGGCGGGTTCATCCCGCGGGCGAGCGACTTCAAGCCCGGCTTGGTCGCCCGGCGCTTCGTCGTGCAGCCCAGCTGCACGACAGCATGCAAGTTTTTCCGGTGCGGGACGTTTGCAACCGTCCGCACCGCCTGCAGCGTCGGCTCCCGGAGCCGACACGCCATCTTCACCTCGACGCCTGTTATTGGTGGAGCCCTTCGTTACAAAGGGTGCGTCGACTCCCAGAGTCGACGCGGAATTTCTTCTCGCATCGTCGGTTCCCGGAACCGACGTGACTTCAACACCTCGACGCCTTCCATTGGCGGAGACCCCCAATATGGAGGGTGCGTCGGCTCCCAGAGCCGACGAATCAAATTCATCCATGCCATCGACTCCCGGAGTCGACGGCGTTCCCTCTCCCTGGCCAATGTTATTGGCCGGGTCTGGCCCAATCAGGTTCGTATCGGCCTCTTCAGCCGAAGCGTGTGACTCGCTTTCGTCATCCGCGCCGCTTGAGGCCGGAGACTGTCCTTGATTCGCTGAAAAGCGAGTGTCGACCTCCGAGGTCAACACTTTCCCTTCGCTAGCCGTCGGCGGCAACGCCGACGCTACGTGTTCCTGCGCGCGCGCTCGCGCGCGTCCAGGGTGCTCCGGGACAGCAGCGTTAGGTGCTGTCTCGACTGGGGAATCGCGCGCACCGGTTGGTGCGTGTGGGGCGGTAACAGGGCCATCGCTCTCTGTTCCGCTTTCGCGACCGAAGCGCACAAGAGTGCGCTTCTCCCAATCGATTACCGGATCATGCCGTGCGAGCCACGGCATGCCCAATACCATGTCAAACTTATCGTCCAGGTCCAGGACGATAAAGGTTTCGACAAACTCTCGACCTTTGTACATGAAGCGCACGCGTACCATGCGCTTCTCGGTCTTGACGACGACACCTGTCGCCAGGCGTACCTCCAACATACTTCGAGGTATCTTTAAATCCTCGAAGTCAAGCATTGATAGACTTCGCAGTCGAACAAAGTTCTTCGACGCGCCGGAATCTACCAAAGCACGACGAGAGTCTCTTGCTCTCGTCGACTTCACTTTCAGGATGACAAGGTCATGCTTGTCATCTTGGTTCTTGCAGTGAGAGTCAACCTCACTGGGGGCTGCAGTCCTCAGTGTCGCGTGCCCAAGGTTGGCACGCGGAACTGCATTACCAGTAGGGCGCCCCGCGCCTACTGGCGTCCAGCGTTTTTTGTTTGGTTGCGACGGTGCTCGGCACCGCCGCGATAGCCACCCTGCTGGTGCACGGGAGCCGTGCACTCTCGAGCAAAGTGATCGATCCTACCGCAACGGTAGCATCGCACATTGTTTCCCTGCGACTGCTGGGGTCCAGCAGTGGCAGCGCTCGAGAGGTCCATTGGTTCTGGCCCTCCCGTCCTCACTACCGGGCGCGGTTGCGGCCTCGGTACGTGTGCATGTAGCTTAGCCTGCCGCAGGCTAAACTCCTCTTGCATGGCAAGAGTGATCGCAGCTTCGAGAGTACTCGGGTACTCACGGAAGAGATAGGTCTTCACAGGCCCATCTCTCGGTCCCTTCATGAACGTAACGACCTTGGTCGCCTCGTCAATCGGGTTGGTCACGATGTTCGAGACCAAGTACCGTGCTCTCTGAGCGTAAGCATGGACGTCATGCTTGCCCTGCTGCAGGTCGAGGAACTCTGCCCTCGACCGGAACTCATTCTGCGGGGGCTCAAACGCTTGTCTGAGCTCCTCCTTGAACACCTCGTACGTGCTGAAGCACGTAGGGTCTGAGAGTCGGCGTCCGTACGCCCAACTTCTCGCACGTCCGCCAAGGCAGGACATGGCGAACGCGACCTTCGACAACGGGTCGACGATACGTCGAGCCGCAATGGCAGTGTCGAGTTCGACAAGCCAACGGAGGAGAGGTTCACCCTCTCTTCCCACGTAGTTGCTCACGTTGAGCTTCAGCGATTGCGCGCGTGGTGTCGTCCCCGACGACACCGCGGTAGTGGCAGCAGCATCTCGCTGCTCCTTCAAGATGAAGCCCAGAGCAACACCGTGTTGCTCTGTCGGCGTTAGCGTACGCAGCATCGTAGCTACAGCCGCCTCACCAATGACTGTTGACAGTCGTTGGAGGGCCTCCCACTCTGGGTCTGACAGGTGGGGACAGTCAGCGCGTGCAACATGGGTTGCAGGCGTCGTGGAGCTTTCCATGGGCACCTCGGTATCCATGGGAAGGTTCTCGGCTCCGTGTTCGTGCAGTAACGTACGAACTCACTTAGTCGGTCGTTGGACGGACTACAAAGTGCTACCAGGTGTAATGGGCCTACCTTGGCCCACTACAACAGCTTACACGTATGCGCACGTGTATGAGGAAGCGTAGCTTGGTTTAAACTAGAGTTAATTATACTCGGACCTCCGAGTATAGATTAATCTAAATAAACGATCCAAATAATGTTTTTGGGTTAAAATGAGAACTGCTATTTTGTTTTATGTTTTTCTGACTTCCTCTAAATGTAATATTCTAAGTTAGGAATCTGCCAACGGCTGGTTGGCAGAATTCCACAGCTATGCATGTCGCTCATTGGTTAAAAGATGCTGCTTTCAACCAATAGGAATCCTAAATGTCTATGGACCACCCGTCGTGGTGACCGTAAATGAATGTGGCCCTTGATGTAATGTACATCAAGGCCGAGGAAGTGTTTGTACCTATAACAGACATCGCGTCTGTTATAGTTACAAGTGGCTGTAGCCACTTGTGTGTGTAACCCCGTTACACTGGCTAAGCGAAGGGGTGTTCCGGGCTCCACAAGCACGTGATCGTCCACCCACTCATACGCGAAGAACGGGTCGTTATCGGCGGATAGACTGGAGGTCAAGGTGGCAGGACTCTCATGAGCGACCAGCCAGGAGATGGCGCCGCAGAAGGCACCGTAGTAGGAGGGGGACCCGCTCCAACCAAACGGGGCTGACATGTCGAGAATGATCGCTTGCAGCTGTGGGATGCGCGCTCCCATGCGGCACACGTGAGAGCTGGCCAGCATGAAGTGTCGAAAAGCCGTTTTGACGTCTCCCTTCATGATGTAAATCTCGTATCCTGGGCACGTCCGGGCCAGGTATTCGATCCGTTGGGCAACTGCGGCAACATGACGGTACTCGATAGCTGGAAAGCACTTGGCGTCGGAGGCAGTGTTGATGGAGCGGCCGCGCGGGTGAGACAGATCGTGAATGAGACGGATTTCCTCCCGCGGGTCTTTGTCCTTCTTTTCGACGGCGCCTAGTGGACTGAAGTGCACACCCTCGAGGTAGGGTAGCGCCTCCTCTGATAGTACCAGGTATTGTCCCGCGTCTTGGCCGCTTCGAATACTCTTGATCACTGCATTGAGATGGCGGTTCGCTGACTGGTGGTTCTTTGCCAACGTTGTGTTCTGCTTGTCGTACGAAATCCAGCGCGGCGAGATGCCCGTGGTGGCGACAGCGCAGACTAATTCGCAGAACCGGTAGCCTTGGAGGAGCCGAGCGAGTCCTAGTGGGCACAATGCCTTGTTCGGCCGAAGGTCCTCCGCAGTCTGGCCTCGTACCAGTTCGACAAGTCGTGGAATCGTGTAGCCATGTCGTGTAACGAGAGCTGTCAGGGCCTTTTGTAGCGACGTGTCCAGCTCATAGCGGCGATGGCCGTCACTTGAAGTCTTGACGCTGCTTGAAGAAGGTTTAGGTACGTGCACCTGGTGCCGGGACAATGTCGCATCGAGCCGCTCGTCCCGTGAGGCCTCCAGGAGCTTTAATTGACTCTCTAGAACCTTCCTCACGTGGTCGGCCTGAGGAACGCCGTCTCGGGTGAACAGCCCGTCATGAACATCGGTGACGTCTGACTCGGGACTGCTGGCGGTGCCAGCGTGGGAGGCTCCAGCGGTGCCAGAGTGTGAGGTCGGTGACTTCGAGAGGGTGGTAATTGATCGCAAAGGCGACGGAGGGTGACCGCCGTGTGGGCTGTGGTCACTTCCCTTGTAAGTAGGTCGAGGGCGACTAGGTACCGAGCTTTGCCCCGCTGGGTCTTGACCGACGGCTTCCACGTGACCGCCTGGATCTACTGGTCGCTTTCGCAGTCCGAGCCGTGAGATACCAGCATCACGACTCGGACCTCTTCAAGCCTCGTCCGGGCGTTTGCGGAGACCACCGAGACGAGAGTTGATGTACTGGCGCAGCTTGGCAGGAATCGAGTCGGGCCAGAAATGCACACGGTTCTTGAATGTGCTTCACTGGGTCTTGGGACTTGCAGCCGCGTTTGGACAGAAAATGCAGACACACTTCCTTGCCTTCTTGTGTAGGGATTGCATCCAGCACCTCACTTGGATCTTTCGGTCAGGACCCGCTCGTGTTGAATCACGTGTAGATGCCCCCCGCGCCGCTGTTGTGGCTGTCTGTGCTGCCCGAAGGCGCTCGCTAATGGCGGTGATCAGGAGGCTGTGAAGCTCGGGATTCGAGACGGAGAACCACATGGGCGCCTCCTTCCTGGTCGACGCGACGTGAAAAATGTCGTACGTTGCCGCGTTGCGGTACACCGGCCACCCTTATTAGTCGTGCGACTAATTTAGTCGTGCATCGTACTTAACACAGTAAATAAAGTACATCCACCACAATTAGTCATGCACAGCTATTAGTCGTGCACAAAATTATACGTGCAGTAGATTCGTGGCGAGCAGACGGTTTGTGGTGGCAGGGTGCTAGCGGGGAAACGCTCGCAGCGCTGCTCATTGACAAAAATGGCGTCAGACGCCAAGCGCAGCCTCCAGCACGTCGTTCCTCTGAGCAGCCGAGTGGAATGCGTGGAGTGGATGGAGATCGACGAAGCAGTCAACGGCGACAAGGGTCTCTTCGGGCGAGCTGTTGCCCAATACCCAGCTCTCTTTCGCTCTGATAATCGTCGAGTCAACCTTAACAAAGCGCGGGATTGGTGGAACAAGCGGGGCACTACTCGTGCAAAACTCAGCGACAGCAAGCAACTGAAGTATGGCAGCAGCATACGTGGCACGCGGCAGCAATTTGTAGTCAAGGCTCTCCATGGTCGCGGTCGTAAGCTGGAAGCTCAGTGGCAATGGCTGTATCCGCAGCTGTTAAGTGAATTCGAGAGGCTACGACGCGCAGGAGTGAAGTTTTCGATTCGTTTGGTGGTGGACATGGCTACAGTTCTTATCGAGGACAGCACTGACCCGGTGTACAACAAAGCTCTCAAAATCCGAGGCACACCCTTCAAAGAAATGATTTCGGAGCGTCGTATACAAGATTTCATGGAGTGGTTCAACATCGTCTACCGTCGGTTAAAGGGTAACAAGCAGGTCAGCGAGGAAAAGCAGTTGCAGATCGACACTTCCATTGCAACTCACCTGGGAAAGCTGAAGCGGCAGTTTGACGACAAAATCATCGACCCGAACCAGATATACAACATGGACGAAAGTCATTTTGTAATTGACCTCGATGATGGCAAGACCCTGGACTTTCAGGGCTCTGAAGAGGTCAAGTACCGCAAAATTGTTTCAGGTAATTATTTTGGCATGTTTTGTGTTACGGATTTAATATCATGACTAATGATACATCGTTATTTTATTGCAGGACGGGAAGGGATCACGATGTGCGTGCTCTTAAAAGGAGGTTCCAATGCCAAGATACTTTGCCCGATGCTGATATTCAAGAATGCCAACTCGAGCCATCCTATTCAGGGGCTACCAGACTCCGTGGACGGCGTATGCTATCGTTCGACGCCGAGTGCGTTCATCAACAATGCTACGATGGTGGAGTGGCTACACGAAGTGCGTTGTTGGGGGCCTGGGGGACCGTTTGCTGGCGACCGGATACTTTGGATGGACAACGCAAGCGGCCACTCAAGCCCTGAGGCGCAGACAACAGCCAAAACGCTACGGACAACTATCAATTTTTTCCCTCCAAATGCGACCGATCGCGTTCAGCCTGCCGACCGGTTCCCAATTCAGCGAATAAAGGCCCATTGGCGCTCCATTTGCGAGGCACGCAATATGCAAGCTATTCGGAGCGGGGATTGGGCGACAAAGTCAGGGGCACTGGCGAACCCTGGGAAGCAGTTCTTCTTGGAGACAGCAGCGGAGTGCATTCGACGAGTGAACCTTGAGGTTGATAACGCTGGACTTAATTGGGCAAAGAAGTCCATGCTCGAATGTGGATTAGACGTCCCAGCAGATGGTGTTTGGAAAATTAGTCAGCTTAGTAAAAAGCTACGTGAGCTCTTGGCAGCTCACCCAGCCGACTTTGAAAAAGGATACCGGGAAGTAGATGTAGCAGTACTAGAACGCTCAAGCAATTCCACGTGATTTAGTCGTGCACACAATATAATCGTGCACACAATATAGTCGGTCTTCATTTTAACTCTCCAAACATGCCACCAGAATTAGTGAGGGCCTGACTAATAAGGGTGGCCGGTGTAACGCTCCAGGAGTGCATCAATCCATAGAACGATTAGCGTTAGATCCGCAACATCGCATTGCTGCCAGCCCTCGAGCGCGTTGATAAACTGGTCAAGGGCCACAGCCACCGCAATGGTGGTGGGATCACAGACGGCTCGGGCGTAGTCGACAAAGCACCGTGTCGCTGAACCTAGTTCTGCCCACGACTGGAATACTGGAGCGCTTGGAGCCGCGGCCGTGTAGTCGGTGGGGTTGACCGACTCGGTGTCAAACTTCTGGAGCTTCTGAAGAAACCCGACGCGGCGAAAGTGCTTGATCGATAGCCCGCGACCAAATCCGAGATCGTACAGGCGCGCCACCACACCAGGATGCTTGTACAGCAGGATGTCCGGGGACGCTACAATGTACTCAAGATAAGAATCGCTTGACTTACCTTTATGGCGGTCTGATGTGAACAGTTGATGCACGAACGCTTGGTCGCTGGTCGGGTTGAATGACGTCCTGGTTCGCTTGGGCTGACGACTCACTGCGTCCGAGTCTTCATCGTGACTGCGCTTCATGCCGCTAGCATGGCCTCCTTGTCGTAGATAGTGCTCAAGTAGATGGGGTCTGTGCTGCCGGATGAGTTCAATGAGTTCAATCTCATCAGCTGTGGTGTCGCTGCCCTGAGCATGACCACATGCCGACAACCCTTGAAGCGCTGAGGTCTGCCTGGCGTTGCCGCCAGCGATGCCAGCATTGGGTTGCATGTCCCCGCGAATGGCCTGAAGACTGGCGAGGCGGTGGTTACGCTGGGGACCCTGAGGGCCGACGTTTTCTCCAGCCGAGTCCTCGTCGTCTTCCAGTGGATCGAAGAAACTGGAATCCGAGTCTGCGTTGCCGGGCTGTGCTTGTTCTCGGGCCGTTGGATCGTCGCAGAAGCTGGTCCCCAGACTGCCGTCCAGAGTGCTGGGAATGTTCCGTTGCCCGCCGACATAAAAGGCGAACCTGGCCGTGTGGCGGAGCGACGTGCGCATTGATCTGCCGGACGAGGGATCCACCCAGTCGTACTGCAAATCGCTGAGATCACCGAGGATTCGTTCCCAATCACGTAGCCAGGTCGCGATTGTCGGATCGCCGCCGTTAGTCCCCTCCATGAGGCGCTCAAAGATGGCGTTCTCCAGACCCTGTAGATGTCTTGGACCACGTAGTCTTCCCCCCAGCGCCGCGAACCCAACACCATTGCGATAACTGGGGGCACCTCCGCTACAATGCGCTCCAACTTCACCGTTCTGTCGCCAAAACGTGTAGCAATCGTGACCCGGGTCCCATTGTAGCCCGAGACTTGGCCATAGTAGTAGCTCCCACGGTACTCCGCACACACAGCCTTGCGCAGCCAGGTCCCCACCCACGTGGATGCCTCTTCAGCGGGTACACGACGGAGTTCGGCCGTCTCCAGCGGGACGGTGTAACGGGGTTACACGAATGTTACCCGAAGGGTTACGAAGTGTGGGACACACGGGCTTGTGTGGTGCACACTGTCTAACCTATTTCAGTAGGAGAATCAGTACATGGCTTCAGAGCCACAGATTATGCATATGACTAGGGTTCACTATGCTAGATAGTGAACGAGATACATTTACACCAAAGGCGGCTCTGCCGTGATAAGGAGAAATACATTCAGTTTGAGAATCACAGTAAAGAGTTAAGGGTTGACTCTTGGAGTCCGTAGGGAGTACGGACTCGTGCGTTCTGGTATTAGAACGGGCTTTCTTAAGCTGAGACTCTGTGAGTCTGTTACGTCTTCCTCTGACGCTAAAGCTACGGCAGCCCCGCTGCAGACGGAGACAACTTCGTCTTCTTCGTCGTCCATCCAAGCAGTCTCGACCGCACTCCGACGCACCCTCGACACTGTAGCGTACGTCACCGTGCTCACGCCGCCATCGACATCCTCAGGGCGGAGGAGTAGGATAGTTCCATCGCTTATCGCTGCTGCAGGTGTCTCGGAGTGTTGGAGGGGCATCTTGGATAGTTTAGATCACGGAAGAGATCTAAGGTCTTGCTCTAAGGAAAATTCTAAACTGACTCGCCATTCTACTCTACACCTAGAGCGTCGACTTGACGATACTGGCGATGTGTCGATACACGTGGGGACGCTTATCTCTCGTTGTAAAAACGGAGTCCTCTCCAACAGGCAGGACACCACCAGACTTCCCATTTTGCAGAAGCCTGACCATAATGATACTGGTACTTGTACACTTGTGCTCTACAGAGGAGTAACAGAGCTCCGTCTGCACAATGGCAAGAACAAATAGGTAGTTTAATGGCAAGCGCTCGAGCTTGTGCAGACAAGCTGCAGGGCGTAGATACTGTAACGCCACTGCTGACGCGCTCACATCCACTGGATGTGAGCCATCCACCTCCGATTTCACTCGTTTGTCTCACAATGCCTCCGTTTTTTGTTGATGTTCAGATCACGGCGTCAATCATTGTGCTCAGCGGCTCAAGTGGAGCCTGTCGCCCTCACTAACAAAAATGTACTGCGGTAGGATATAGTTTCGGAGTGCTCGGCTCAATTTTAGGAGAATGCCCGATGTGCACTTATTTGAGATGTACGGATAATATTTTTTATTATGAAAGATGACTTGTATGAAGGTTGCGCCGCGCAGCAGCTTCTGTGATGTGAATGAAGTTGCTGTACCGGTAATGTGAATGATTACACCATTTCAAGGCCAAATTGAGAGAAGTCAAAATCAAAACAAAAACGACCAAAAGCAAAACAAGAGAACCTGTCATTCCTAATTACTCAGAGTACAGATAACCTCGCACAACTAGTATTAAGCCCCGACTGGCATGTCGTCTTCGACCAAAGCAGCAGGATGGAAAGACAGCGTGTGCTGTCACAAAGATAGGGGGTTAATTTGACGCGCATACTGTGCCTCGCCGCCCGCAGTAGATATTCGGCCCAATGCGCCGACTTCGTTTGTCCAGAGTCTGGTACAACAGCAAACACATTTCTGACCAACAACAAACACTTTTTGACCACTAGCAAACACAAACTGACACGACTAAACACTTGTCGCGGAAAGTGGCCATTGGCAAACACATTACTGACCACTAGCAAACAAACAACTCACTTCTATGAGCATGCACAGAAATAGACTCTGGAGAGAATGCTATGCGAATGTTCTAATATTACCAGTTGTTTAGTGGTACCCTGTACCTTGGGAGCAACATCAAGTAAGTGACCACAAAATCCGACGGGATACAGCACGGGTAGTGTACTGTAATACAGTATGGTCTCTCAAGTTATTCTGAACGCGTTCCAAATAACTTGACCTGGTCAGATTATTTGCAACACGTGCGCAAAATAATCTAACCAAGTCAAGTTTGGCAAACACGGCGTTTCCAATAATCTGACCAGGTCAAGTTATTTAAAACGCGGCGCTCCAAATAACTTGACCTGGTCAGATTATTTGCAACACGTGCGCAAAATAATTTGACTTAGAAAGAAAACTAAACCGCACAGTCTGATTGTATTTTACTAGCCGAGCGCCGACGCTACGCGGCGGGGAATTTAAGTTGGTAGACGCTGCGCTCGCTAAACTCGCTCCGCTATTGGGGCAGGCTGCCTACGCTTCGCTACGGCAACGACGGACCCGTTCCGCTCGCCTCGTCGGCTCGCTGCACTACTCCCAATGTCAGGTTAGTAATACAGCGGCCGGGGCGGGTCCTGCGGCCCCGCTATATCCTATGGTGGGGCGCCTTCGGCGACGGAGCCGCCTTCGCTGCGCTCGGCAGCTAATCGTACTTAGTGTAATTCGTACTTAGTGAATAAGTGTGACGATTTCTGTGACCGACGGACAACGTCGTTCCGATTGACTCTTTAGATGTTGTCCACATAGTTGCCGTGGATTGTACGCTCCATTCATTTTTGTTATGCCACAGCCACTAACGCTCTTTCTGCCCAAACAGCACGATGCCGCCGAAGAAAAAGTGGTCCAAGCGCGCCGAGCTTCACCTGGAGCCTGAATTCGTCAAGTATAGGTGGGAAAACTTCTGCTGCTCTGCTGTATGATCAGTGAGGACGAAGGAGTGCAATCTGTGCCCAGGAGACCACAATATGATTGAATGTCGGCTACATTGCAAGAGCCCAACTTGTAAAGAACGCGCAGGTCGAAGTAAGTGTGGAGTTCAATGGAAGGTGCATCATTGCGAAACAGCATCGACCTGGGTGATTTTGCAGAATGAACAAGCTCACGCGCGCGGGGAAATGGCGTGCGCCGTCCTCCCTCGGCCCAAAGTGACGCCAGAGATTCGAAACTACATCCAGCGCATGGACGAAAATGCCGTACCCCCCCCCCCGGTTGATATGGAGCAACATGCTGAGAGCACCGGAGATTACGACTCCTGTTCTAGGGTTCCCAACGTGTGCTCAAGTTCAGCGCAGCGTGCGATACAACCGATGGTTGCAAGGTGCGAAGAACTCGATTGCCAAAACGCGAGAGTTGGTGATTGCAAAAGCATTTAAGGCGGATTTAGACCCTGGTGAAGCATTCGTGTTCGGGAATCGCGAAGACGATCAGGGGTTCCCATTTGTGGGAAACGGCGAGGATGACCAGCCACTGGTTTTGGGGATGACAAGCGTCAAATTAATGGAAAGTGTTTTAGCGCTGCAGTGGAAGGAATCCTTCTTGATTTTTCATCTCGATGCTACATTTAAGCTCAGCGATCTCGGATACCCTGTGATTACCTGTGGATTCACGGATAAGCGTCGGGTATACCATCTTGCATCACTATTCATTGTGAGTCAAAGAACGGAAGCCGAGTACTACGAAGCTATTGGTAGCTTTGGACGCATATCTTACGAGCGCATGGGTGTACGACTACGCGTTGACGCTGTGATGGGGGATGCAGAAATTGCGCAACTGAATGGTCTCATGAGAATTCCAGAGTTTCAAAACAGCACCTTTCTCATGTGCTTTTTTGACGTGCTGTACAATGTCCGGAAGCGCATTCGACATTTGCCTGAAATGGTTCGCGCTGCTGTCTATCGTGGAATTTTAGATATGCACTACACTCTCAGCTGGGAACAGCTTGTCATGGAATGGAACCGTGTTTCCGTGGAGTGGCAGAAGGATACACGGTTGGGCGATTTTACCAGTTACTTTTACACTCAGTGGATGGCGAGTTCTTTCTGGAGATGGCAAATTTATCACTCGCCTGGAGCATATGCAACGACAAATAATCCATGCGAAGTATTCAATGCGAGTATTAAGCGGTATACGCAGCGTAAAGCTTCTGACACCCGACGGCTCATCCTGAAACTTATCACGATTGCTGAAGACTGCTCAATTGGTTTGCCTCCTCCAATCACTACTAGCCACGTCCCTCCTACCAAAGAGGCGAAACAGCTCGCTAAGGTTCTAATGTCAACGAATCGGGTTGTTGTGAGTTCGACGGTGGAACGCTCCGTCGTGAGAGTGTTATATCTTGGTGACACCGCTCGCGAAATGGAACAAGTGCAAAATGTCTCTGAACTTTCCGATACACGACAAGTGCATACAGAACGGGTATCTGTCATTCTCTCTCCTGAGTGCTTGACAGATGAGGAAAAGTCTACCGCAGCGAAATTTTACCGGTCGGCGGTGAAGTGGTGCGTGCGTAGAGCTCATCATGTTGGAATGCCGCGCAACGGCTGGGTTGTTCGTCTGGATACGTACGAGTGTGCCTGCTCCTACTACAAGAAGTTTTTGTCGTGTGCTCATATTGTCTGTGGGCGGGCCGCCTATGGAATGAGTGTACCCGGGGTTAACGGCTACCATCTAAAATTTAAGGATCGTCGTGTTCGCCAGAAGAAGAGATCGCCAACACGCAACGGATACCCGACCGTAAACCGAGCTCAATTTGAATTGTTAGGCGCTATGACGCGACTTCCTCAACCCGCACAACAGGATGTGGTGCCCCCCCCCCCAAAGAATTGAAGATACAACCGTCGGTGCAACGTGGAACAGTTACACGAGCGAAACTATGGGCTATCATCCGAGTGCTGTTGATACAAGTTATGTTGGTTACGACTTCATTCCGATGACGTACTACCCAGTGATGCCGCCAGACCCATCGCCCTTCACGAGCGTCGGAATACCGCCCAGCAATGCTGACTCGTTACTACTGATGCCAGATCCGCTGCCATACGATGCACACCAGGACGCCATGCCACTGTCAGCACAGTTATGGCAGCAACAAGCCCCAGTACCATCTTTTGAAGAACAGTCTGCACCTGTTCAGCACGTTCCATTTAGGCGTCAAAACGGTCGCCCCGCTCTAGCGTTGCCAGCGTTAGCTATAGATTATTTGCAGCAGTAGAAGCATAACGTAAATATATCTTTGGGCTCCCACTAAGTCATCGAGCTCCTGTTATCAGTATGAATTATCCTGAGTGCATCAAATGATGATCACTGTATCACCTCACCCACACCTGCACTGTTGAGAAGCAACAAACAACCAGGGTAACATAGAACAATGTTTATTAGCTGGTCGTTAGAGGGGTAGTTCGTCTAGCCGGCCAGAACATCAAACCAGAAGCTCATATATGATGTCATACATAATCCGTAGTATTAGCCTAAACGGGAAAGATACCCAAGAATTTTAGCTCGCCGCTGGACCCCATGTACGGCACGATGATTAGTTTTTAAAGACCAGCTTCTCGCGTGTATATTTTGGACTGCAGGTGCTACTAGAATTACTGAGCGCCGAAACTACGTCAAACTATCTGTTCCTGTCAACACCTCAAACGTGTGCCCAACATCATCATCTTCCACACATGTAGCGTAAACTATGTAGCCCATATACTCGAAGCCGCAGAGCACCTAACATCACATTTTACTTTTAACAGAACCCATTGCGACACATGACAGTGTTAAAAGGTATTACTGCGACATCGTAGGTACAAAGTGCTTTTGTGCTGGTCATGGAGCCCACTTCAGGAGTCCGAAGGTGTATACGCTGTTCCCCTGCCTGACAATGGCAGATGAATACCATAACAGATACCCACTTCTAACTACTGATCCACTCATTTGAGGCAAATGTCAATATTTGCTAGAACCGCATTACAACAGCGTTAATGATGTTGCCTGCTTTCGCTTACAACAGGCCAGTACATCAAACCTAGAATTTGTAGTACTAGCCTAAACGGAGAAAATGCCTAAGTCTTTTAGTTCAACTTGTAACGCCGCTGGACTCCATGTACCAGTAGGTAACTTTATTGTGCATGAAGTCCAACGATACTCGTGCTTTGACCTCCTTTCGCTTAAAATAATCGGAACAGTCGGTCAGTTTATTGTGAACGAACTTATCCAACAGGACCGGTCCATGCTTAACTGCGGTTCCACCCATCAGATTTGGGTGCAAAATGCGTGGCTCGGTTGACTTTTACCTCGAGGACTTTGGATCCCCCCTCCCCCCCCCCCCCCGCAACCCCCCCCCCCCCCCCCCACCACCACCACCACTACGCCCGACGAACACTATGGGCGCGAAAACACCGGTCATCGAGCAATGGGAGAAGATACAACGCTGGAAGCGCCATCTTGAATGGAAGATTAAGGACGCAGTGTGTATTCTTAAAGTGCTTAAGCCTACCCTGCTCAATTGGAAGAAGAAGTACTGGAACATGGACGCGCCGCCGCCTGGGTGTGGACGCCGATGCCGCATGCCTGGAGGTGGGCGTAGAATGCGGCCTTTGGCTCCTTACGAGAAAGAGATCTTGGTGTATTACGAGACGCGCATGCAGGAGCGCAGTCCTATGCCTTTTAAAGCGCTACTAACTTACTCCCGTACCAAACCTGCGTTCAAGATGCTGAACAGGAATACTCAGCGCACGCGCGCTAAGGGCTACATCAAGCGGATTATGGAAGGCAGAGCAGCCTCAGCAGAGAGTGGCAGGGCTCGATCGATCGCTGAAGCGAACCGCCAAACTGCTGTAGAGGAGGCCACCCCGTCGCAGGAGGAGGAGGCCACCCCGTCGCTGGAGGAGGAGAACAGCCAATCGGCGGTGGAGGAGAACAGCCAATTGGCGCTGATTGAGGAGGACCAATCCGTGGCGGTGGCGGACGGCCAATCGGTGGAGGTGGGGGTTGGCCAATCAGCATCGGGGGAGAAGGACCAGTCGGCCGTGCTGGTGGATGGCGAAGAAGACGAAGACGAAGACGACGATGAAGAAGAAGACGAAGAAGAAGACGAAGAAGAAGAAGAAGAAGAAGAAGAAGAAGAAGAAGAAGAAGAAGAAGAAGAGGAAGAAGACGAAGAAGAACAAGTTGAAGAAGAAGAATGGACAGCAGCGGAAGAAGAAGAAGTCAACGAGACGTCGAGTGTGGACGACATGGCTGTGGAGGAGTCTAGCGACGATTGTCGGGGGTATCCCGCCTTGACGCTTAAGGCGATGGAGGCGGTGCTGACAAGCTCGCCCACGTATGCGGCAGATGGCGTTATCAGAAGTTTTCGCCGCTTTCCTTTGGTATTAAAACCAAAGATTAAGGCGTATATGATGGATCGCTTGCCGCATGGAGCTGTCAAGACTCCTGACCACATCTCCGCAAGTTTGCCATGGCCTGTCATCCAACTCTGTGAGGCTAAGGTGTCGGCTCTACAGAGCCGGGTGACAGGTTTACGGGAGCAAAAATGTGGGTCTGGAAATTGCAGGTGTTGGAATTATTGCGGCGACTTCGCTTGTCGTGATGAAGAGGTGGCATAGGGCTGTCGAAGCCCTGGACACAGTGAAGAACACACTTTCGTGGATCTCAAGCATCAACTTCGCAGCAAGGGTGCATCCAAGTTTCAAAGTTGCGCGCGATCCAAGGCTCGAGAGGCGGCTGGAGGCACTTCCTCTCTTCTCTCCGCAGGTACGTTGTTATATTCATTCTTGGGTTTAAATTGATGCTAACACAGTGTTTTTTTTTACTTTCTAGATGGAGCACCTCGACCTAGCCGGCAAGGGTTTGATTAGCGATGCTACCGTAAATCTGCTGCTGGGAAAATTGGTTGGCCAGCGGACTGATATTGTGTATGTTAATCCGACCAGCCTCAACGTCGTGGTGACTGGGGGCATCTATTACGATACGACGCACCTGGAAACCTTTTTCTACGGGCTGTCCACGGAAACCATCCTCCTCCCAGTCAACTGCAACGGAAATCATTGGTGTGGCATCGCGATCAAGCTCCAGGAAGCAGCCGTGCTGATCTACGACCCCATGGGCTCAAGCTGCTTACAGGTGGTTCGCGACCTTGCGAAGGACGTCTTGCCCTATCTCCCTCCGCCACCAGAGTCGAAGCGAAGGTTACATATCCTTTCATATGAGTTGGGTATTGGCCATCAAACCGATAGCTACAACTGTGGTATTTTCGTGCTTACCATGTTTGAAGATGTCTGTGGCTTAGGATCGCCCGGTAAGTGTAGCAAAGGAGACCTACAATACTTGCGATACCGATATATTCTTAAATGCTTGTAATACACGTCTACTTCTTTCAGTCTTATAGCATTTGTCTGTACTTGTGAGCTGAAAGTCCGGGAGCTCCGAGCTATTACCCCTATCAAACTTACTGCAAAGGCATAGCCTCTATCTCGCAGTAGTTAGAGAGAAAAGGCCGAACGTTCACGTTGCTCGTAGTACATCTGCACCAAATCCTACACAATCAAAAATGGAACTCTCGGTAGCTGGTCAATATGCGGCCGACAGTGCTAAAAGTCCGGGAGCTCCGAGCTATTACCCCTATCAAACTTACTGCAAAGTCATAGCCTCTATCTCGCAGTACTTAGAGAAGAAGTTTGAGATAGGTATGACAGCTACACCATAATGTGACTTGATGTGATGGTCGCATTATTTCCAACGAAGGTCAGATTATTTTGAATTATGCACTACTGCTGTACTAATATCCGGACTACAGCTTAAAGCATGTGATGTGTGCTGTCCTTCCTATGTGTTAAAAGTGTTTGCTAGTGGTCACTTGTAAGTGTTCGCTGGTGTCGTTTTCGTGTTTGTTGTTGGCTTTTACACGTTTGTCCAGGAGGAACACGCAGAATCGCGTCGCGCTCGGCTGCGAGATACGCCTTCACCTCCGACTTGAAAACGGAGAATACGTTTTCGATCGGATTCAACATCGGCGAGTACGGGGAAAGCTTGATCATCTCCACTCCCGCGTACTCGGCGCGGTGTAGAATGTCTTCGACGTTGGTGTGGATCGAAGCGTTGTCGCACACGACCACGCAGTTAAACATGGAGACGCCAGCATCCATGAGTCCGTCGAGAAGCCTGGTGACGAAGCCATCGATTACCGTCGCATCATTAGCACCCCACCGATACTCATTATGCTCCAAACCGTGTGCGGAAATGCACGCGATCACGCTGAGGTTTTCTCCGCGGGGTCCAGACCGGACGACGACAGCACGGCTTCCACGGCAACTCCATTGTGGTGTTGGAAAATGACTGTTTCCAACGTTGTCGACCCGCCGGCCCAACAACCAAGTTCAACCAAGGGCAATCAAGGGTAGGCCCAGCGAGAGACGGAGATGGCTGCTTCTGATTGGATGACGGCATTATCCTCGTTGGAGTGACAGTCAGTGGCCGGAGCCTCGTCGGGTCCTAATAGAACCCCGAGCGAGGCTTCGTGGTACCCACTTTTAGGTACAGATGCATTTAGTTGCGTACTTCGACCGCACTTATTAGTGTGGCCGCGGTCGTCATTTGATGTGTCCGGAATCGCCTTATTGCGATCGTTCATACTAGATATTAGTTGCGTACTTCGACCGCACTTATTAGTGTGGCCGCGGTCGTCATTTGATGTGTCCGGAATCGCCTTATTGCGATCGTTCATACTAGATATTTGTATAGGGACATAGGACTCATCATAGGATGACCAGAACGAGGCCCCCTGGGCCTCATAAAACTCAGTAATAAAAAGACAGTCTTCCCCCAAAGCCAACAAGGGTCAAGTCCGACTTCGGTAAGTGTAGCTAGCTTATTGTAGTGCCTGGACACGCTCGGCTGCGTGTGGATGCCTGTCGGGGAGCTTATCGTGCTTTGACCGAGAGTTTCCTTGGCGGCGCCAAGAGTTGGCGTGGCCGGAGAGGCAAGAGCGACATAGGAGTGTCGTTCACTGTATATTTGTGGGACAAGAGTGTCCCTGAGTGTATTAGTCTACCTACCGAGGTTTTACCTTGGTCCCCCTGTATAAGGCCTAACACGCCGGTACCCTTCCTTTGTGAGGGACCGCAGTGGGGTTCCGCGAAAGCGCTACATAGTATCCTAGCCTTAGCTCGTGGCTAGCGGTACAGGTTTTTGGGTTGACCGAAGACAACCTAAGGTGCACAGAGGCGCTTGCAACCGACCCGGTGTAAGGGATCGTTCCTGGTCTTCAGGTTTTGATCCAATAAGCGCTTACCTTTGCGGGTTAGCGTGTTGTTGGTGTCTCTAATACCTTTTGGTAGAGAAAGAATTTAGTGGAATTACCACACCACACCATCCATACGTGCGTGTGCAGAACAAATTAAAATTTGTTTCGTCGAAGTACAGAATGCGCTTGCGTTGAGCCTGGGCCTTGATAATCTTTGCGACATACTCCCGACGAAGCGCCTTGACTCTATCGGTGTTCATCGCTGCGGGCTCGGCATGGGTCTTCTTGAGCGTGAAGCAGACGGCGTCGAGGGCATTACGCACAGTCTGAGTCGAAACATCGACGTCAAACTTGACCTTCAGCTCATCCAACATGTCATTTAGAGTTAGTAAGCAGTTGTTCTCCAACAGCTCGACAAGAAAGTTGACCCTTTCGGGTATCATCTTGACGTGGTGGGTCCCGCCGCGCTTGGACTCCACCGCCGTCCAGTGGTTAGTCTTCTGCGCCTCATTTACTCATCTCCAAGCCGTTGGATACGGCACGCCGTTGAGCTTGGCAGTGAGGACCCAGTCTTCGAAGTGCTTGCCCGCCGTCAGGACCTTCTGCCGTTCTTCGAGGGAGTGCTTGCGATATGGCATTGCAAAAGCCAAAGTGACGGCTCACCAACAGCAGCGCGCAGGCTCAGCAGAAGCAGTAAAACATTTCGCGCGCGCGCCAAAATATCCTTTGTGACATTATAACTCAGTCCTTACTAGTTTTGACAGGTTTTCTCAATTTGCTTTTGGCGGTTCTCAATTTGAATCACGGCTTCTCTCAATTTGGCCTTGAAATGGTGTACTGTGTGATAACTTCGTGATAGGGGGTTAATGTAATTGTGCCTTGCAAGCTTTCTGTTTAAACAACGACGTAATTCGTTGTTTTAGCAAATCATTGTGATTAGCCCATTATTGAGTTAGGATGTAACGGGGTTACACACACAAGTGGCTACAGCCACTTGTAACTATAACAGACGCGATGTCTGTTATAGGTACAAACACTTCCTCGGCCTTGATGTACATTACATCAAGGGCCACATTCATTTACGATCACCACGACGGGTGGTCCATAGACATTTAGGATTCCTATTGGTTGAAAGCAGCATCTTTTAACCAATGAGCGACATGCATAGCTGTGGAATTCTGCCAACCAGCCGTTGGCAGATTCCTAACTTAGAATATTACATTTAGAGGAAGTCAGAAAAACATAAAACAAAATAGCAGTTCTCATTTTAACCCAAAAACATTATTTGGATCGTTTATTTAGATTAATCTATACTCGGAGGTCCGAGTATAATTAACTCTAGTTTAAACCAAGCTACGCTTCCTCATACACGAGCGCACACGTGTAAGCTGTTGTAGTGGGCCAAGGTAGGCCCATTACACCTGGTAGCACTTTGTAGTCCGTCCAACGACCGACTAAGTTGAGTTCGTACGTTACCGCACGAACACGGAGCCGAGAACCTTCCCATGGACATCGAGGTGCCCATGGAAAGCTCCACGACGCCTGCAACCCATGTTGCACGCGCTGACTGTCCCCACCTGTCAGACCCAGAGTGGGAGGCCCTCCAACGGCTGTCAACAGTCATTGGTGAGGCGGCTGTAGCTACGATGCTGCGTACGCTAACGCCGACAGAGCAACACGGTGTTGCTCTGGGCTTCATCTTGAAGGAGCAGCGAGATGCTGCTGCCACTACCGCGGTGTCGTCGGGGACGACACCACGCGCGCAATCGCTGAAGCTCAACGTGAGCAACTACGTGGGAAGAGAGGGTGAACCTCTCCTCCGTTGGCTTGTCGAACTCGACACTGCCATTGCGGCTCGACGTATCGTCGACCCGTTGTCGAAGGTCGCGTTCGCCATGTCCTGCCTTGGCGGACGTGCGAGAAGTTGGGCGTACGGACGCCGACTCTCAGACCCTACGTGCTTCAGCACGTACGAGGTGTTCAAGGAGGAGCTCAGACAAGCGTTTGAGCCCCCGCAGAATGAGTTCCGGTCGAGGGCGGAGTTCCTCGACCTGCAGCAGGGCAAGCATGACGTCCATGCTTACGCTCAGAGAGCACGGTACTTGGTCTCGAACATCGTGACCAACCCGATTGACGAGGCGACCAAGGTCGTTACGTTCATGAAGGGACCGAGAGATGGGCCTGTGAAGACCTATCTCTTCCGTGAGTACCCGAGTACTCTCGAAGCTGCGATCACTCTTGCCATGCAAGAGGAGTTTAGCCTGCGGCAGGCTAAGCTACATGCACACGTACCGAGGCCGCAACCGCGCCCGGTAGTGAGGACGGGAGGGCCAGAACCAATGGACCTCTCGAGCGCTGCCACTGCTGGACCCCAGCAGTCGCAGGGAAACAATGTGCGATGCTACCGTTGCGGTAGGATCGGTCACTTTGCTCGAGAGTGCACGGCTCCCGTGCACCAGCAGGGTGGCTATCGCGGCGGTGCCGAGCACCGTCGCAACCAAACAAAAAACGCTGGACGCCAGTAGGCGCGGGGCGCCCTACTGGTAATGCAGTTCCGCGTGCCAACCTTGGGCACGCGACACTGAGGACTGCAGCCCCCAGTGAGGTTGACTCTCACTGCAAGAACCAAGATGACAAGCATGACCTTGTCATCCTGAAAGTGAAGTCGACGAGAGCAAGAGACTCTCGTCGTGCTTTGGTAGATTCCGGCGCGTCGAAGAACTTTGTTCGACTGCGAAGTCTATCAATGCTTGACTTCGAGGATTTAAAGATACCTCGAAGTATGTTGGAGGTACGCCTGGCGACAGGTGTCGTCGTCAAGACCGAGAAGCGCATGGTACGCGTGCGCTTCATGTACAAAGGTCGAGAGTTTGTCGAAACCTTTATCGTCCTGGACCTGGACGATAAGTTTGACATGGTATTGGGCATGCCGTGGCTCGCACGGCATGATCCGGTAATCGATTGGGAGAAGCGCACTCTTGTGCGCTTCGGTCGCGAAAGCGGAACAGAGAGCGATGGCCCTGTTACCGCCCCACACGCACCAACCGGTGCGCGCGATTCCCCAGTCGAGACAGCACCTAACGCTGCTGTCCCGGAGCACCCTGGACGCGCGCGAGTGCGCGCGCAGGAACACGTAGCGTCGGCGTTGCCGCCGACGGCTAGCGAAGGGAAAGTGTTGACCTCGGAGGTCGACACTCGCTTTTCAGCGAATCAAGGACAGTCTCCGGCCTCAAGCGGCGCGGATGACGAAAGCGAGTCACACGCTTCGGCTGAAGAGGCCGATACGAACCTGATTGGGCCAGACCCGGCCAATAACATTGGCCAGGGAGAGGGAACGCCGTCGACTCCGGGAGTCGATGGCATGGATGAATTTGATTCGTCGGCTCTGGGAGCCGACGCACCCTCCATATTGGGGGTCTCCGCCAATGGAAGGCGTCGAGGTGTTGAAGTCACGTCGGTTCCGGGAACCGACGATGCGAGAAGAAATTCCACGTCGACTCTGGGAGTCGACGCACCCTTTGTAACGAAGGTCTCCACCAATAACAGGCGTCGAGGTGAAGATGGCGTGTCGGCTCCGGGAGCCGACGCTGCAGGCGGTGCGGACGGTTGCAAACGTCCCGCACCGGAAAAACTTGCATGCTGTCGTGCAGCTGGGCTGCACGACGAAGCGCCGGGCGACCAAGCCGGGCTTGAAGTCGCTCGCCCGCGGGATGAACCCGCCGGCGGTACTAAAGAAGAACACCCGTCCACGGCTGGGCCTGGACGAGGTCAAGGGTCTAGCGGAGCCGGGCTCCGCAAGACGAGAAGACGGCGCATGCGAAGTTCGCTGCGCAAGTCTCGGCCAGGGGCCGAGACGCTACAAGAGATGTCTGCTGGGCAGACGGAGGCAGAGAAGCCGGACGTCGAGACGTTGAACGTCTTGACGCGTACCTGTGCCGGATTCCGGTACAGGGAGATGACTCTCGCTAATCCCCCGACGCAAGCGTCGGAGTTGACTTCGCTTCCAGTCATGAGCTGGAAGCCCTTCGCGCGTGACTTGCACGATGGACGCATCGAGCAAATATGCATTCTCTCGGACGCCGAGAGAACGAAGAGCGAGAATGAGGAACTGAGACAGTTCTTCATGGAGAGCACCACTGAGAGTGAAGACACTCTCAGTGCCAAGACGAAGAAGGAAGGCTTTGAAGAACAGAGCTGGGACTCGCTGAAGTCGAGTCCCTACTGCGCGATCCTACGGGAGTACGCTGACGTACTTCCGGAAGAGATCCCTGCGGAGCTTCCGCAGGACAAGGGCATTCAGCACGAGATTGATCTCGTGCCGGGCACTAAGTATTGCGTCACGCGGCAGTGGCCGCTGCCGCGAGAACAGGTCAAAGCGATCGACGACTTCTTTGAAAGTCGCCGCAAAGCTGGACAAGTGCGGGAATCGAAGTCCCCGCACAGTGCTCCGACGTTCTGTGTCAAGAAGCCACAGGGCGGCTGGCGCATCGTTCATGCGTACAACAAGTTGAACGATGCGACGATACCGGCGCAGACGCCGATACCGCGAAAAGATGTTATCATCGATTCGATGGCCAGGAGCACCATCTATAGTGCTCTTGATCTGCGCGACGGGTTCTATCAGATCCTAATGCGTGAGAGTGATATCCCTCTCACCGCTGTGAGCACGCCAAGCGGCATGCTCTGGGAATGGCTAGTGATGCCGCAGGGTCTG
This sequence comes from Phytophthora vignae f. sp. vignae, assembly GCA_016169955.1. Taxonomy (NCBI): domain Eukaryota; phylum Oomycota; class Peronosporomycetes; order Peronosporales; family Peronosporaceae; genus Phytophthora; species Phytophthora vignae. Next base: position 493,677 of record JABJUM010000046.1, read on the forward strand.
AAGAACGCCCCTGCGACCTTCAACAGGTGCGTGACGCACTTGTTGCGCTCGGTGCGCGACTTCGCACCGAGCTAATTCGACGACGTGTTCGTCCACAGCCGGGCTGCGGACGGGATGAGTGATATTGAGATGCACAAGGTGCATCTCCGGAAGCTGCTTGCGCTGATGCGCAAGCACAAGCTCTACGCGAACCTGAAGAAGTGCATCTTCGGGGCGAGCGAGATACCCGTGCTCGGGTGTCTCGTAGGGAAGAATGGTGTCCGCCCTGACCCTGAAAAGGTCAGAGTGATCAACGAGTGGCCGACACCGTCGAACGTCAAGGAACTGCGGCAGTTCCTTGGCTTGGCCACGTACTTGTGCAAGTACGTGAAGGACTATGCGGGCACGATACACCCGCTGTCACAGCTCCTAAAGAAGGATGCCGAGTGGGTTTGGTCTGCTGAGTGTCAGCAGGCCTTCGATGCAGTCAAGCGGGGCTTGACTGAGGCGCCGATCTTGGCGGTGGCCGACCAAGATCGCCCATTCCACGTAGTGTGCGATGCATCCGATTTCGCAATCGGATGTGCGTTGATGCAGCACGATCACGAAGGCCGTGATCGCGTCGTCTACTACCAATCGCGTCAGCTGAAGCCAGCTGAACGCAACTACCCGGTGCATGACAAGGAACTCCTTGCCATGAAGTATGCACTCGCGAAGTTCCGAGTGTACTTACTCAGAAGCAAACGGTTCGTGGTCTATACGGACCACGCGTCACTGCGGACGGCTGTGAAGTCGCCGCACATCTCGCAAAGGATGGCGAGATGGTTGTCTTTCTTCGCGGAGTATAACTTCCGGGTCGAGCACAAACCCGGAAGACTTAATGTGGTGGCCGACGCGTTATCGCGTCGACCTGACTACGCTTCAGCTGATGCCGACGTCAATACCATTGACGCCATGCGGTCGAGCACACCTACGTCGTCTCTGCTAGACGACGTGAAGGCCGCGTACGCGCACGACGCGGACGCGAAGCTCCTGCTGGCCTATGGCTCAGCGCCTTCTGACAAAGCTCGTCAGAAGCTGCCGAAGCATCTTCGTGCTCGTGCACACCGTTATCGGGTGCACGATGGGTTGCTACTCTACAGTGCAGTCGACGACAACGCGGACCGCGTTGTCGTGCCCAACGATCATGACCTACGCCTCAGGATCATGTATGAGTATCATGATGCACCGACTGCGGGGCATCCGGGCCGTGAGAAGGCGTATGTCCTTCTCACGCGCGACTTCTACTGGGCCCACCAGTACAAGTGGGTGCGCAAGTACGTCCGTGCTTGCGAGGTATGCCAATGTGTGAAGCCTGCGCCGTTCGCGCAGGCTCCCTTGCAGTCACTACCGACTCCGTCGGAGTGTTGGCAGTCCATGTCTTTGGACTTCGTGTTCGGTCTTCCCCCGGACAGCCAGGGGAACACGGGAGTTGTGGTCTTTGTTGACCGCTTCAGCAAGATGGTGCATCTTGCTGCGGTACCCGCTGAAGTAACTGCGAAACAGACGGCACGTCTGTTCGTTGACATGGTGTTCAAACACCATGGCATGCCGATCGACATTGTGTCGGATCGAGACCCGCGTTTCACCGCACACCTGTGGCAAGAAGTGTTCACACTTCTTGGGAGTCAGCTTTCAATGTCGACTGCGGACCATCCGCAGACGGATGGGCAGACCGAGCGCGTGAATCGCGTGCTCGTCGACATACTCAAGAGCTACGCTCACTCGTTCCAACATTGGAGCGAGTGCCTGTCGATGGCAGAGTTCGCCATCAACAACTCGGTGCATGCCTCGACCGGGCATACACCGTTCTACGGGAATGCCTTGCGGCACCCACGCCTCCCGAGCCTGCTCGGGATGGTGACTCCTTCCTTAAGTGGGGGAGGATCTACGGCCGCAACACAGCAGCCGCAGAATGCCGCTGACACTTGCACAGTGTCAGCCGCGACTACGCGCAAGAAGAAGAAGCATGCGTCTGTGCAGGGCACAAACACCAACAAGCAAAAGAAGAGCAACAAGAACAACGTGTCTGTGCGGGGCACAGACACCGCGAAGACCAACGCAGAGGCCGAGCCTACTGCTACAGGCGAGCTGAACGAGTTCAGCTCGGACGCAATTGCATTCGTGCAGCGCAGACAAGCCGTCATTCGGTTTGTCCAGGACGCTATTGCAGCTTCTGTCGATCGACAGAAGCTGAACGCAGACAACAGTGGCAGAGGTAACACAAATGAATTCAAGAAGGGTTCATTGGTTTTGTTAGCTACTCAAAACCTGCCTAAACATGCAGTCTCTGACTTCGGGGCGAGTAAACTCGCTCCGCGCTTCATCGGGCCGTTCACAGTGTTGGCACGGCATGGCAACGCTTACACACTAGACATCCCGTCTAGCATGCGCCTCCATCCGACCTTTTACGTCGGGCGGCTGAAGCCATACCGGCAGCACGAGCCAGCTAGCTCGGCTGACCCGAAGCGCGAGCCGAACCCTTCTCCAGCGCGCGAACGCGCTGGCCCAAACGCTCGACACGACCTCCAATGTCGGCGGAGACGTCAGACGCGGTCTGCGTGGCCTGAGCGACTTGAGCCCTCAGGTTTGCAATCTCCTGCCTCAGAGCAGCGACTTCGCTGCTCTGAAGCCGCTCCACGGCAGAAACTCGGTCCTCGAGAGACGGAGGCCCAAAGTCAACCCCAGGTTGACCGTACCCGGGGCGTGTTCCCACCACCGCCGCCTCCGATCCGTGACGCCCACGGCTCAACACGTTGGATTGTTGAGCGTATTGTCGACCATAGTATCCCGAAAACGAACCGGCACCCGGTTCGTTATCGTATTCGTTGGAGAGGGTTTCCGCCCCACCAAGATACATGGGAGCCGCGGGACGTCCTGCTGCAGGACGTTCCGGAAATGGTGAGGGCGTACGAAGCCCACCACGCACTGCCGGCGAAGGTAGTGCGAGCGCTGTGGTCACCCGCAGCGCTCGAAGCACCACGCTCGTCGAGTTCCTCGCGTGCCATGAACTTGGCACGGAGATCCTTGAGACTCGCAGGTACACGGATCGTCGTGTACCCGTTTAGGTCGCGGTCGCTCAAGCGCGTTGCACCCGGAAGACACAACGTGCACTGCTGGTCTTCGGGCACAGCGCACGGAACACCTGCATCCACAGAAGATCTGTGGAGCTGCTCCAGCCTCCCACGCGTCGAGAACGTCTCGAAGCGCTCGCGGGCATGCTTAACCCGCTCACGGTAAGCTGCCGGATTCTTGTTGAAGTTTTCAACAAAGGCATTCCAACTTTGACAAAGTGCCTGCCACTCAGGCACTTTGCTGCGAGAAGAGGTCTTCTTGCTAGAGTAATATCGGAGCTCATGGAAGAGTCCGATGTAGTAGTCGCGCCTTTGATCCGTCATCGGATCAAAGTGCTGTCCCTCCGCCACAGCATCATCCACAATCGCGCTGCATACGTACAGCGGGATAGTGTTCGGTGGCACTGAGTTGCCCACCCGTGCCGCGATCTCCGTCGCGGACGGCATCCACGGATCGCGCGCTGCATGAGCAGCGCGCGGAGAACTTGAAGTCGCCACGGCACGTGGTGAACTCAACGCCCCAGCAGCAGAGAGCGGAGTCTCGCTTGCGCTACGCGAACGCTTCGAGCTCGAAGCGTCCGAGTCGTCTTCTTCTCGAGGGCGTCTCGACCCGGCATGCGGGTCGAGACTATCACTGTCGATAGACTCCTTGCGCTTGGACGGAGAGCTTTCGCCCTCCTCCATCTCCACGTCGCCTTCCTCATAGTCAACGGCGTCGTTGACTATGCATGAGCCTTGGAGGACAATCTCAGGCTGAGTTGTCCCCGCCGCAGACGTGGCAACAGCGGCGCCGCGCTTTGCTTGCTGGCGCTCGTGGTAGTCCACGACAGAGAGCTTACCCTCTGTCGTGTCGGCGGTCTTCTCCTTTGGCGAGCTCATTGCGGAATGAGCTCGAGATTTTCTTTCTCCCAACGTGAAGAATTGACGAATGGTCAATTGCCTGATTGACGTGCCGTGACCGGCGCGTCTAACCTTAAGGGGGGGATGGTGTAACGGGGTTACATACACAAGTGGCTACAGCCACTTGTAACTATAACAGACGCGATGTCTGTTATAGGTACAAACACTTCCTCGGTCTTGATGTACGCTGCTACATCAAGGGCCACATTCATTTACGATCACCACGACGGGTGGTCCATAGACACTTAGGATTCCTATTGGTTGAAAGCAGCATCTTTTAACCAATGAGCGACATGCATAGCAGTGGAATTCTGCCAACCAGCTGTTGGCAGATTCCTAACTTAGAATATTACATTTAGAGGAAGTCAGAAAACATAAAACAAAAATAGCAGTTCTCATTTTAACCCAAAAACATTATTTGGATCGTTTATTTAGATTAATCTATACTCGGAGGCCCGAGTATAATTAACTCTAGTTTAAACTAAGCTACGCTTCCTCGTACACGTGCGCATACTGTACGTGTAAGCTGTTGTAGTGGGCCAAGGTAGGCCCATTACAGCCAGTGCGAGAGAAGCACTTCGCTTGGCGATGTTGGTCGTCCTAGGCCCACGGGCCATCAATGACACTAAGTTCACGGAGTGGGCCACGAACGTGGAAGTGCTGGGCTGTCGCAAAAGCGTCGTCACGCTTTGTGTATGGTAGCACTTGAGCAGAGGATTAGTAACTGAAGCACTCAGGCAAGATGCCGTCGCCGTTGCAATCAGTACTGGTTGTTCTTGAACAGGAAAATTGAGATCCGATTGAGATTTAAGTCGTGCTTCGCTACCTAGCTCTTGCTTTCGCACTTTACGACTCTCTCTTGTTTTCATGCAACATGCAGGTCTTGAACTGCAACTTCAATATGATCTTGAACTTGCATTCAAGACGCACAGCCTAAAGCGGATCACAGCTGCCGTGTTCATCCACTAGAAATGGCCGTGTTCAACTTCGTCTTGGTCTCGAAGCTGTCTCGATTTGCACCTCTCAGCAGCTTTAGCGATTCCGTGACATTCTCTCCCCTTAGCGAGCCCCCCGCTTCCTTTCGTGATATCGGTCGATGAGCCCAGCAATGGAAGACAGGTTGGTCGCAGGTTCCCAAGTTGGTTTTGGTTGCCCAGGCCACTTGATTTGGTAGAACAGGAGCCCCTTGTTGCGTTTGTGGGCAATGACATCTTCGACTAACTCGCCTTCAGTCCCGTCCGCAAGTCGTACTTTGAAAAGTCGTTGGTTGTACCGGCGATATGGTCCAGCAATGTACGGCTTCAAAAGACTCGTGTGGAAGACAGGATGCATTCGCAATTTTGGGGGCAGCCTCAATTTGTAGTAGCCACGTCCAATAGCTTCCGTAATCTCAAAAGGTCCGATCCATCGAGCTCCGAGCTTTTTCTTCGTTGTTCCGAGGTGTCGTGCTGTTATGTGTTGCCCCGACAGGAAAACTTCATCGCCGATGGCGAACGTCTGCGGTTTTCGATTCTTGTTGTAGTATTCTGCCATCCGATCCTGAGCCTCTGCAATGCCACGCCGCGCTTTCGCTAAGATGTCAGCTTGTCTCGCTATGAATTCCGAATACTTCGACTGCTGAGAGTTGCTTCCACTAGGTCGTAGGTGCAGTGTTGCTGGCGTTCGAGGAATGTAGCCAATATCGGCTTCAAAAGGCGACATACTGATTGATGACTGCAACCGAGCGTTGTAAGCAAACTCTGCTAGACAGAGATGGTGATCCCAGTCGTCGGAGTCTGCATTGGAGAATGCTCTCAAGTAGTTTTCCAATGTCTGATTCAGCCGCTCACTCACTCCATCTCCTTGAGGTCTGAATGCTGTCGTCATCTTTTGCTTCACTCCTAGCAGCTCGCACAACTTTTTCCAGAAGGTTGAAGTGAATTTTGCATCGCGGTCCGAAACAACCACATTTGGCAAGCCATGAAGTCGAAATATCTCCTGGTGAAATCTCAGTGCCACGTCATTTGCTGTGTCGGTGCCCTTCCCGGCCACAAACTGAGCTCTCTTTGTCAAATGGTCAATCACGACCATAACGCTATCGTGGCCACGAGGCGTCAGTGGTAGGCCAGTAATAAAGTCCATGGTAATGTGGCTCCATCGTTGAGTTGGGATGTCATGGCTGTTCAAAAGTCCAGGAGGTCTTTCATTACGAGCCTTGGTTCGAGCACAAATTTCGCAGCCTTTCACGTACTTGGCAATATCACCGAACATTCGAGGCCAATAGTAGTGTTCATCAATCAGACGGCTCGTGCGGTCAATACCCGGATGGCCATACACGGGACTGTCGTGGAACTCCTCGCAGACATGCTCCAACAGCTCATGCACACGTGGCAGCACGAGTCGAGGTGAATCATGATGCCCTGCTTGGTAGTGTAACCGCCCGTCAACCAGAGAGTAGCGTTCCAAATGTCGTGGAGCTGCTGAATGAAGCGATTCCTTCGTTTTCTCTGAATAGGTAGGATCCAGTAGACGCAATAGAGCTTTGGTCGTGTCGTCCTCTTCATATCTTCGCACTGCTTCCACCACTGTAGCCGACAGAGAGGTGTCAACTCGCAAGCGTACTTGCCGACGAGTTGAAATCGTGGCAAGTGTAACCGGCTCAGAGTTGACCATAAAATCTGGCCTGCGCGAAATGCCATCGGCGACGTTGTTCTCCGCTCCTTTGATGTACCGAATTTGAAATTGGTACTCCGCCAGCTCATCGTACCACCTGGCGATACGTCGCGAGATTGATTTTTGCTTGAACACTGTCTCCAAACTCTTGTGATCAGTCTCCACTACGAAGGGTCTGTCCAGGAGATACACACGCCAGGTACGAAGCCCAAACAGAATGGCAAGAAGCTCCTTCTCGCGAATGGAGTAGTTCAATTCTGCAGCTTTGTATTTCCGTCTTGCAAATGCAACGGGCCTTTCGATCTCTATGTCATTTTGCACTTCTTTCTGGTAAAGGACACCTCCCACAGCAAAGTCGGACGCATCCATCCTCATGAAGAAATCCTTTCCAAAGTCAGGAATCGCGAGTACGGGGGTTTGGCCAATCTTTTCCTTCAACCACTCAAAATGTTTTGTCAGGGCGGGAGTCCATTCCACCTGCTTGCTCTTAGACTTCAGCAAATTGAAGAGGGGTCCTGCATCGTCAGCGAAACGTTGGCAGAACCGCTGAACGTACGCAGCAGTACCCAGAAATGACTGCAGGTCATGCCTCGTAGCTGGCTGTGGCCAATCCTGAATGACCCTCACCTTTGTCGGGGCTGATCCTGACTCCGTCACGACCGACAATATCACCCAGGCATGGAATGGAATCCGCACAGAACACACACTTGCTGAGTTTCACAAAGAATTTGTGCTCATCCAGCCGTGCAAAGACTTGATCCAGGGCGTCCAAATGCTCCTGCAGGCTAGTAGTCCTCGTGAATACATATATGTCGTCGAAGTAGCTCTGACAAATATCCACTAGATCACTCAGGATTCTTCGAATACCATCATTGAAGGTTGCCGGGGCATTGGACAAGCCCATTGGCACAACCAAATACTCGTAGAGGCCGTCTGGTGCTTGAAACGCGGTGTACGGGATGTCAGTCTCCCGCATCCTGAACTGGTAGTATCCACTAAGCAGGTCGAGACAGGAGTAGTAGTACGCACCCTGCATCTTTTCCAGAATCTTGTCTTTTCTTGGCATTGGCATTGTACGCCGGACAGTGTTAAGGTTCATCGCACGAAAATCATGTACAATTCGCCAACCATCCGGTTTGCGGACACAAAACGTAGGTGCTCCATGAGGAGAGGTCGAGCGGCGAATGTACCCGATCGCTTCCATCTCCCGAACCCATCGAGTGATCTCAGCTTCTTGGGCCGGTGACTGCCGCCATTGCTGTCGGAAAACAGGCTCCTCCGACTTGACGTTCATCTTGTGTAGCCCGTGCTCCACAGGTGGTAGCTCAGCCGGAAGTTTCTTCCTGAACAAGCTTGGGTACTTACACAGGTAAGGGTACACCGGGTGTCCGCTGAAGTCCTCAATGTCCTTCGCTTTCGTAATGACTGGCACCTCCGTTGGTTTGATCACCAGTACGAACTCTACTTCCTGTGGCTTTTTCATCAGCCGCCGAAATTGTTTCAACGAAATGACTTTCGTCTCCCCCGTTTCCAACGAGTAAAACGACTGCTGCTCGGCCAACTTGGCGGAATCTTTCATCCGAACGCGCTCATGCTGCTGAATGAGTGCGTTCAGTCGAGCATGAAGCGTTTCCATCGATGGCCGGATGCTGCCCGTTCTCCAGTCGATGCGAGGGTTCACATGGCGTAGCCACGGCATGCCAAGTAGTATTTGTTTGTCCTCCGGCACTGGGAGTAGAAGAAATTCAGCTGAGTACGGTTCCATTCCTTCCAAACGGAGAGTAAGTTGTGCAGTTTTCTTTGGTACCACAACACTCTCTGCATTGGTCATCGTCAACGATAGTAATACATCGTGCTCCACAACGTTATCCATCAAGCCCAACTTCTTCACCAATTCAGGGGTTACTGCATTTATCGAGGCTCCGCTGTCGACGAAACCAGTAGCAGCTACCACTTGCTCGGCTAGCTGCACGCCACACATTAAGTTCACAAACGGGTGTTTTGAACTCTCACCAACATGAATGAACACAGTCTCGTGCTCGACACCCGGCTTCACCACGTCTTTCATCCCTCCGTTCTCTGACTTTATCTCAACCAATACACGCTTGTCCCGTTGAATGGGCTTGGGACCAAACCCGCTTGATCGCCCGGCATCAAGCGGTTTTACTCGTTTAAATGCTCACGAGCCTCAGCGGCATCATCCACAATGAGCTTGTCCGCGAGTGCGTAGTACTTGGCTCGATAGTCGGTGTTCTCTGACTTCGCAGGCTTTCGAGTACTCTCCTGGGCCCCGGGACGCTTCTCTGGGTACTTGGTCCAGCAGTCGTCTGGGTTATGAAAACCTTTCTCACAATGATGGCACTTCTTCTTTCCGCCAGCGCGAACCGCGTTGCTGTTCGACTTTGGTGGAAGTGTGGTGTTTCTCGAAGCAAACTTGCCCTTGGATGTTCCACTTGAGTTGTCCTTCGCCGTACCGTGCCCTGGCTTGTTCTCCTCGAGCCGCTCCAGTTCGACTTCACTGAAACCTTCAGCGATCACATCCTCAAGTGTCGTTGGCTTCTTGCGCAGAATCTGCTTCCTCAAGTTACTGCTACTTAGTCCCTTTAGGAAGATCTCCATCGCAAAAACAGGATCGAGCGGCACCAAGCGAAGTTTTTCCTGAAACTTGGCTACATAGCCCTGGTAGGAACCCCTCTGTTTGAAATTCAGCAGTTCGTTCCTCAGCTTCTGCTGGAAATTCGGCTCCTTGAAGTTCTTCTCCATGGAAATCTTCATGGCACTCCAGGTCTTCGCAGTCACCGGGCTGGTCATGTAGGTCTCATACCAGGTGGCTGCATTCTTTCGCACACATTGGCCAAGCTCGAGGCCGACGACCGCGTCATCAACAGCTAAGTCGTACCCCTTAAAGGCAAAATACGACTCGACCTGGAAGATGAAGCTGTTAAGCTTCACTCCATCAATGTCTCCTTCGAAGATAGGAGGCTTTGTCTCCATTTTCCGCAGCTGTCGCGGAGCCGAAGCCGCCATCTCGACATCGCCCTGCTGGTGGTAAAGTGAACTGGTCGACTGCGCAGACGAAGGTTGCTGCTGGTGTTGTTGCTCATGCAGCTGTTGCTGGTGCTGCTGCAGATTCGCGACGGCGGCCGCCGTTTGCTGGGCCAGCTCCTGAACCTGGCCGACAGCCGCAACATGAGTCTGGAGCTCAGTAATAGCCGCAACAGTCTGGGAGACGGCGTCCTGAAATTGACCCATCGCAGCAGTATTCTGCTGGGTCGACTCCTGCGTGGTCGCCACGGTTCGCACAAGGGCGTCGATGCCGTCTAGGATCCGGTCCAGGCGGTGGTTCACCTGGCCGAAGCGCTCGTCCATCTCAGCCATAGTGGCCTCAACATTATTGATGCGTTCGTCGGTTGGGTCAACTGGTCCGTTAACCAGCGCAAGTTGACGTTCAGCAGCTCGACGGCGCGTCTCCATGGTCGTTGTTTCCGCAAATTCTACTATGTCGCAAAAGCGTCGTCACGCTTTGTGTATGGTAGCACTTGAGCAGAGGATTAGTAACTGAAGCACTCAGGCAAGATGCCGTCGCCGTTGCAATCAGTACTGGTTGTTCTTGAACAGGAAAATTGAGATCCGATTGAGATTTAAGTCGTGCTTCGCTACCTAGCTCTTGCTTTCGCACTTTACGACTCTCTCTTGTTTTCATGCAACATGCAGGTCTTGAACTGCAACTTCAATATGATCTTGAACTTGCATTCAAGACGCACAGCCTAAAGCGGATCACAGCTGCCGTGTTCATCCACTAGAAATGGCCGTGTTCAACTTCGTCTTGGTCTCGAAGCTGTCTCGATTTGCACCTCTCAGCAGCTTTAGCGATTCCGTGACATGGGCCTAGTATCTGACACACGGCTCCGCACTGCGTCGATGCCTGCCAGCAAGATTGACAAGGCACTCGCTCGCGTCCGGCGTCTCCAAGCAGCAGAGTCGGCGTCACGTCGCGAGCTCGACTGTCTCCTGGGTAGTCTACGCCACGTTTGCTGCTGTCTTCGAGCCGCCAAGCCATTTTTCCAGCGCGTTCACACGGCCGCCAAGCGTACGCCCCGCCGAGGAAAATGCAAGCTTACCGAGCCAATGAAACATGATCTCCAATGGTTAGAGATGATATTCGTTCATGGTCAGTGGTCTGGCCTACCGCTGAACATGTTCACCACCGTGCCACCGGCTGACGTTCACATCTACATGGACTCCAGCGACCAAGGTCTGGCGGTTCTGGACCCCGCGAATCATCGATACATTCAAGTGCGATACGACGAGGAGGAGCGGGCGTCTTTCGGTTCCACCAGTGCGTCAAGTGGTCTGGATATCAATGTCCGAGAACTGTTCTGCGCGGCACTTGCCGCTGTTCTATGGGGGCCGACCTGGCGACCATCGGAGCCGAGTCGCCTTACGCACGTACTAGCTTGGTCGGACAATGCCAGCACAGTTTCCTGGATCAACAAACTCGCTAGCGATAACACCTATGCCCAAGAACTCATCCGAGCCATCGGCCTCAGCGAGGCGGTACACCAATTCCGCATGTCCGCGCGCCACCCACCAGGAGCGGCGAATCGACTTGCAGACGCGGGGTCACGCGTATGGAACGGTCCTACTGATCACCTCTGGACTAACACTATCTCATCGTGGTCACAGACACCGGTACCCGCGGCGGCAAGGAAGCTGTACACGACGTTCTCCGGCAACTACAGTCCCAAGCACTGGCCGTCGGCAGCCAGCGAAAGTACCAAGCGACGTGGCGGCAATGGGCGTCGTGGTGCCAAGACCAAGGCTACTCCCCATGGCTCTCCGGCTCAACGCTCCAAGACTCGGACCAGCTCGTCGAGTTCGCTATTTGGTGCTGGACACCCGGCCCAGGGCGGCAACGCAACGCGGCGTCCACCATTCTGTCCAAGATTGGCCAGATTAGCTGGTTTCATCGCCGATGTCGAGGATTTCCAGTCGGACTCCACGCTGGACACCAAATTGCGTTGCAAGGGATGCGACGGCTGTCTACACCTCCCACCCGGAAGCTACCAATGTCCCCCCGCCTCCTCCGTCACCTCCGTTCCCGCTGCAACTTCGCCCAAGCCCATGATCGCGTTCTCTGGGGGGCTACGGTCATGGGCTATTTCTACATGCTACGGAGATCGGAATACCTGTCGGACAGAGGTACAACAAAGTCTTACGCAATCCAGCTCCGAGACGTCAAATTTCAAACTGCCAGTGGCGCTCCTGCAACCACGAAAGCAAGTGCGCAAGTGGTATCAATCCGGTTCCGAGGAAGCAAAGCGGACCAAGAAGGACTTGGAGCCATCAGAACCTTAGAGAGGTCCGGGTCCAACTGGCTTTGTCCCGTGCGTGCCGTATGGGAGCTCGTGCAACATGGGCAACGCATCGGCCTACCAAGTGACTCTCTCCTGTGCTCGACAGATCGGGCCACGATGCTCTCAGCTTCGGACATGACGGCGGCAATCAAGGCGGCGGTACGTGGGGCCGGGGAGAACCCCAGCAATTACGGCACTCACTCCATGCGAAGCGGTGGTGCGACTGCCCTGTTTCGCACTGGCGTCGATCGCCTGGCAATCAAGCACTTCGGACGATAGAAGTCCGACGCGTACGAGCGGTACACAAGGATTGACGACATCACCATTTCGGGATTAGCGGTGGCGATGGCGAAAGAAGCCAATCAGGTCGATCACGGTCAAGTGCAAGCACAACACGGGGCCACTCCACGCCGCACCCTCGGCTGGAGTCACTACACCGCTCAATAAACCTGCTTGTCTACCCCAACGCTGACAACGAGGTGGAAATGGTGGTGTCCTGCCTGTTGGAGAGGACTCCGTTTTTACAACGAGAGATAAGCGTCCCCACGTGTATCGACACATCGCCAGTATCGTCAAGTCGACGCTCTAGGTGTAGAGTAGAATGGCGAGTCAGTCTAGAATTTTCCTTAGAGCAAGACCCTCCACGCCGCACCCTCGGCTGGAGTCACTACACCGCTCAATAAACCTGCTTGCCTACCCCAACGCTGACAACGAGGTGGAAATGCTACTTTTCCCACTTTAGTCAAAATGGGTCGTCCAGAAAACCTTGGAATGGGAACACCCGGAGATTCGCCAAAACCTAGGAATGGGAAGTGGGAAATATATGGAATTTGTATATGGGTAACCCTGACCCCACATTCACCCCACTTTCACAACAGGTACGCCTGCAAGCACTGACTCACAACCAAGTTTCATTTCAAACTTACAATACACTGCTAAACTTCCTCGACCAGCAATCTCAAAGCGAACCAAAGCCCTTCATAGTGTGAGCTCCAGAGGTATGCTTTCAGGTCCACTCGTATTAGTGTAGTACATCTATTAATACATGTTTCCTTTCGTCTAAGAAGCAGCGTCTAGAAAAAACGAGGCACGGAAGGATGCCATACTGTACAACTTTCTAGCTAACGTTTTGCCTAACGGGGTAATACCCCTCATCATTGATGGTTCAGTACCTGATGATTATCATCAGGTGAGTTGATCTTCGTGCAAGATGCTAAATGGGATTGGTTGGTCACCGTATACATGACACCGCAGCGTAAAATTACAGGCATTTACATGTGCCCTACCTACATCCGGAATTCTCCGCGATCACGAGCTTTGACTGCCACTTCGAAAATCGCCATCCGAGGCGCAGACCTCCACCTAATCCCGTGCCCAGTACCGTATTTGAGATCTCCTACTTCAGACACCTAATTATTGAAGTTGTAGCGTCGTATAATGTTTATGTTCATTTTCAGTCCCTTTCGTGCAAATTATGGCCATATTCTGGTCATTTTGCACCTGTTCTACGCTATGAATTAGGAGATCTGTCTGAAGTAGGAGATCTCAAATACGGTATGTCCACTCTGTCCTGCGGCGCCGGGAAGTTGCTGATCGCGCTTGCTTGCTTGACGTGTGTCTGCTGTGTCTCCGTGGCAAACGCGAACGCTGCCATCGCTAATGCTGCCTCACGGTATGGACTCCACGGGCCTGATCAAGCTCACGACCAGACCCAGCGGCGACTTCGGAGCCGCACGCGGCCTGCGGATGACGAAGAGAGGGTAGCAATCGGCGACGCTCCCGGCGTGGCGAAGCTCATCTACACCTTTTCAACTTCAAAACTGCAAATTGTAAGTTCAAAACAGCAAAAGGTAAAATCAAAACAACAATACTCTATAAATGTATATTACAACCTGTATAATATGTATCATCGTATTTGATTATAGAGTACAACTTGCCTATTGGCTAGCTGTGCTGCGCGCCAACCAATGAGCTGTGTATAAAAGTACGAAGCTAGCCTGGTCTCTGCTCGTGCAGTTTTGAACTTACCTTTTGCAGAATTGAACTTACAATTTGCAGCTTTGAAGTTGAAAAGGTGTACAAGTTGACGTCGGACAAGCAAACGGCGGCCAACCGACTGTTTCGACACTTGAAGCTTGGCAAGAAAGCACCCAACCTCTTCACGAATGCCAAGTTTCTCCAGTGGGAAAAAACCGTGACCAAGTCGTTCAAGACGAACCCTGAAGCGGCAAACGCAGCCATGTATGCAACGATGAAATCTCAACTTGGAGACGAAGCCGTGGCAAAGATGCTTGCTACGGAGAGAGAAGTATCCGACACGGCGTCGACTGCCAAGAAACTGCAGGCTGCTCAGTTCGACGACTGGATCAGTAATGGAATAAGGGCAGACGGCTCTTTCAAGCTCTTCAGACTGGACCGCGGGGAAGGCAACATCTTTGCCAGGCCGGAATTCCGCAGCTGGGTTTCCTTCTTGGTCAGGCGGAAAGATGAGAGTGTAGTCGACGGGTTGTTGACGACAGCGCTAATGTATGGGCTGCACGCTCACTACAGCGATGAAGCCCTTGCTAAGATGGCATTCGCTGCGAAGGAAGTGCCCAGCTCGAATAATGCCGCGACAAGAGTGCAAAACGCTCTCTTCTCGGAGTGGAAAAGCAACACGGAAGTCGAAGTGTTCAAGCTCCTCAACCTGGACAAGGCGGGGGACGACATTTTCAGTAGCCCCACATTCCGCACTTGGGTCTTGTATCTCGGTGAGCTGCCACGGAAAGACGATGATTGGGCCGGGAAAGTTGTCGCTGTTCTGAAGGAGCGTTTTGGCGAAGGAGACCTGGCGAAGTTGCTTTACACCGCAACAAAGCAGGATGCACCTTTCGCCGACAAACGTATCATCTCCAGCTTACAGAAGGCGCAGTTTACAGGATGGCGAGAACAAGGTAAGAACCCCGCTAGGTTTTGGCCCGATGCTGACCCGACGACAGAGGCGATTGTTAAAAGTTACCGAGAGTTTTACCGCTCGTAGTCGCGCGCCATGAGATGCCGAAGGGTTTCTTGAGATAAACACTTGGATACTGTAGTTGTTACAAAACAGTGAACGGTCTTGGATAAAAGCCTCTTTCAAATACGCTGTTTAAGTCAGACGCTTGGGTTCCTCGGTCACATATGCATAACTCTAAAGGCTGGAGAAAGATGCGGGGTGCGGCAGGTTGCCTCGCTCGGATACTAGCCCACGGTACGGGGAGCTACAGCAGAAGGACGTGCCATTTGTATAGGTGTCTACTACTTAATTTATCGCTTGACACCACGATCTCTCGGGCTTGAATTCGTCTTCTACGGCTTGTAGCAGACATATTCGTAGGCTACGACTGCTGCCGATGATGCCGATGGAAACTCGTAAAATCCAGCCAATTGGTGGGGACGGTTTGTTCATCAGGGGCTCGTTGCATCCCGCAGCAGCAGTGCGTGAATCTATTGGTGATGCTTGTCAACGAGGTATGTGTGTCCCGATCTCTGCGTTAACTCTACACAACAGACAAATGTTGTCAGTCTGCCTCAAAATATTTTTAGTTGACAGCAGCAGCAAGTGGTCACTAGATCTTCAAGGTCACGCGAGATCGCTGCGCCCAAGAACACACTGGCGAATGGTGGAGTGAAGTTGATCCCAGGACCAGCCCGCCTTGCCCTTGTATTTTTGTAGCTCCTGCAATCTGTGAATCACGGCGACAATTTTTTCTTTGTCGCTTATTCGTAGAACTTCAATTTACATTATCTGCACTTTTCTTTAGAAACGGTACAATTACCAACTAATTCTTCAGAAATATTTAGAAACTGATTTTTTCAGAAACGTTTAGAAAGTTTCTATCACTACTTGAGCTGTTTCTAAGAAACAGCTCATATGATATGACACGTGCTGGGAATGCTCCACCGAGCAAACCGACGACGCTCGACTCCTATATCCAAGCTGCTATCGATGCAAACGCCGTCGCAGCACCGAGCAGATCAAGAAGAAGGCGAAAGAAGCAACACCAACCGTTAACCGCTTTACCGGACCCTTTCCAAGCCAGACCTCCAGAAATTCCTCCGCCTCCACCAGTTCTGGCAAAACCAAAGCGCCGCAAACGAAAGTCTAAGCTCAAGAGTTGCATCAAGCAAAGCCACCACATTTCTATGGTGCATTGCAAGTTTCGAGTTCGCGGTCTCGTGTCAGCCGAAGAGTTAGAGGATGAAGACGAAGCAGCCGAGCTGCTGGAGGAGGTTCGCGACGATTTTTCTCGCTTTGGCGAGCTGAAAGAACTGATATTTGCCCAAGAACATGAAGAGAGAAGTGATCTATTGGCAGGTGATGTGCTTGTGGAGTTTCGAGATCCGAGGGATGCAGCGAAGGCGTTCACTGCGTTCGATGGGAACGTGTTTGGAGGGAAGATGGTGGCTTGTGCTTGGATTGAGGAGGAGAAGATAGAGAATGCAGTCGCTATGGTGGTGGTGCAGGGGATAGTGACGCCTGAAGAGCTGCAAGATCCTGATGAAGTGGAAGATGTGAAAGAGGAAGTGATGCAGATTTTTGCCAAGCATGGAGTAGTGGAGACGATGGAGTTGGAGGAGGAGACGGGAGATATTACTGTGACTTACAGCGAGTCACGAGACGCGGAGAATGCTGTTAATGCGATAAATGGCTCGCGGTATGGCGGTCGTGTGGTGATAGCATACCTGATGGATCTGGGTGGGGAGGTTGCGGACCGTAACGAGAGCGCGAAGAGCATACCGGTTCCTGTAAAGGAGACGAAACGCGTGACGGCTTGCCTTCTTCAGGTACAACTTCCGGGGTAATGCAGATACGCTATCGTCCAGCACTTCTAACATGGTATTGCTGCTCTTGCCAAAGCCTACAGAGTCGGCGGAATTGCAGGATCTTGTTGTTACATTCTTAAAGCGACTGGCTGCTTTGCAGGTACTTGAATCTACCGGAATACTTGGGATTTGGCCGCCCTGTGCTAACAAGAGTGTGCTGTCTTGATCACAGGAACGTGCACATAGCCTAAATCCTAAGCAAGACAAAAGGTCTCGGCGGTTCGTGCTGGGGCTGCACGAAGTGCGTAGAGGCCTCCTCAACAAGAAGGTTCTTTTACTGGTCATCGCAACGGACCTAGACGGATGCGAAGCGGTAGCGCAGGAGATTGCGGAAATAGTAGCGATCGCGGCGGAGCAGGAAGTTCCAATGCTCGCTCCAATGAACAGACGGAAACTGGGGCGGACATTGCAGAAGAAGGTGCGTGTGAGCTGTGTCGGTATATATTCTGTCGACGGAGCGAACGATCTTTTCCGGCAGATATTGCGAAGTATGGCCGCAGGATAGAGTTTTCTGGAACTACGTGAGCCTACTATCACTCGGATTCACGGCGAGAAATGTTTCAGAGCTTCCAGTAGCGGTAATACTGCTTTGAATTGACCCCAGCGTCGGATCCACGTGTTTTCCTGCGGCACACATACTTATGTCAGGTTTTGCTCGGACTTTGTAAAACTCACCAAGGTTGGTACCTCTTCTTCTTGTTGGCAGCGTATTCATTGATGCGTCTGCAAGCTTGGAGTTGGACTCTTGCGATAGCCTCGTTAGCTGTCGCCATAAACTGCAGAAAGTCCTCATCCTCGAGCGCCTGCGCCTTGTTGTGGAGAAAACCATGGTCAAAATTGTCATTGGCTTCACTGTGAGCAAGATGTGCCTCAAGAGCCATCACAAGCTTTGAATCGAGATGGCTCGAGCGCAGGCCTCGTGCGATAATGTATCGCTCCGAGCTCGCTGGGCGACTGGTCTGTAAGAAATACACCACGAGCGCGTTAGTACTTCAAGATACATTTTCTTGTGTAAGCTATCGTACAATTGGTTTGACGATTGCGAACCGCTCAAACGACTGATGCAGGGTCCAGCAAAGCTCTAGCATTGCAGGCGTCGCCAACTCGAACGTCTTGCAAACGAAATCCCCTCCGACGCGCAGCACTGCGAACATGGCAATGACCTCAGCCAAGATGAGTCGAGTCATCATGGATTCCTGGGGGTGAAACATGGCACATGATTCAAGTTCTGCAGCACAACATCAGGAGCGAGGTAAGCGCAGCTCAAACCTGGTTGGATCGCGAGCGAGCGTCAAGAAAGCCTCCATCTGCCACAACCAAGTCCACACCGTGTGGGTGTCGTGCTCGAACCACGTCGCGGAAGTTGTGAATGTTCGCAATCGAGTAGAGATTCCCCGTGCCATCCTCGCCGTAGCAAACCTCAAACAGCTCGCGAAGCTGTGGCGGCAGACGCCAATCGCAATTGTTCGCTGCGTCCTTGAGCGTAATCCCGTAGCCGTGAATACGCTTCACGCTCTCGTCTGTGCTTTTCAAGCCTTCGCCAGCTTCCCCAGCTCGCCACAGCAGATACTCAGAGAACCCTCCGGGGCCTCCACAGATGTCAGCAAAGCTGAACTGCTCTTCTTGTCGTCGATCTAAAGCCTTTGTCCATTCGAAGACGTGATCCAGCGTCACCAACTTCATAGCCGATCGATTCAGGAATCGATGTCTCCCCAGCTTCTCATACGCGTTGGTCGCAGCGCGAGCGTTCAAGAACTGCGAGTTCTCGAGCCTATCAAACTTCTGTTTCTCCCGCTCGAGTTCCTCCAGCAGCGCCGCGTACGGGACGTCGAAGTCTTCCTCGCCTTCCTCCTCGTGTCTTCCGCTTAAAGCAGCATCCAGTCCATCCATGGCATTATCTTTGCACAAAAGATACAACACGCCATGCGGACCATCCTCCACGCTTCCACCCGAGAACTCCGCACGCTGCGCCGCGAGCTCCGTTCCGGGCATCAACTGCGGTAACACCTCGACCTTCACACTTGTTGCTTGCACCTCACGATGCCGACGCTCTCGGCGGGGCCTCCCAAACGAAGCGAAGCCCATGGCCGCCAGCATTTCCTCGTCACCACCATCCATTTCGTCGCTATCAGATCCCGTCGAAAGGCCGAGTGAACTGAGTGTGAAGAGAGAGAGACAAGGACGCAAAATGGAGAGTGCCATCGACTATATTATACTGAGTACGAATCTATTGCTGTGGCGTGTCCTGCATGCCTTCCTCGCCAGCTCCTCTGCTCCAGCCACGTCCAACCAAACGCTCCGAAACACGCAAACTCACTAAGCAGAAGCAAAATAAAACTTGCCAGTAGCAGCCCGAGCCGAGCGAGGGAGGCAGGAGGGCACAAGAACAGCTCCGGCAGCAGCCAAAGCATCTCTCGCGCTCTCTACTGCTTGTCGTCAGTCAACTGCCTTACGAGTGGGTCGACCCATTCTCGCTGTTGCTACCTCCCGCCGCCGCGTTGCAGCTGCTTGGGGTGGTTCCGTTCGAGGAGCTTTTGCCCCGGGCCGCGCGGTGCAGGATCGAGTCCAGTTCGGCCTCGAGCTGCAGCTCACGCGCGATACTCTCGCTCAGCAGCTGCTCCAGGTACTTGATGCGGCTCTGGTCGGGGGCCAGCAGCAACGCCTCGCGTATGTTGCGTCCCTGCGCGCGCTGGCGAGTGCGCTCCTCGGCTCCGTGATGATACCGATCCAGCGAGCTTTCGTCCAGCTGGAGCCGCGCCTCAGCCGACGCCGAGCTTTCCGAGTCAACTTCACTCGACGCTGGTGTCGTCATGTTGAGCTCGTCTGGTGTCAGCGTCGACGAGCCGTCGTATCTAGCCGTGACACTTGGAGAGATCTCGAAATCGTCGTCGTCACTCATGTCGGAGCAGTCCGACAGCGTCCCCGTCTTCGCCCGGAACTCGTCGAAGTCGTGAATCACGTCAATATCTAGCTCCACCTTGTCCTCTTCAAGATTACCCCCAATAGGCATTACTGACGGGGAGTCAAGAACACTGGGACCGCGAGGACTATCGTCGTCGTCGTAGGCTGACGCATCGTCGTCGTGCTTCTCGACGGGATCCATGAACTCCATGTAATCCGGGTGGCTTTCAGGGTCCCACCGGAAGAACATGCCGTCCCACAGAACAACGCGCTTCAGGTTTGCCCGCGGATACAGCACTCGGTTCGTCGGTCGGTACAACGGGTTCTTGTACGGTCCCGAGTTCTCCAGCACGGGCGTCCACACCGATTCCGTGCGCTCCCACACCTTGTCTAGCACACGCTCGCGCTCCGAGTTGTACAGGAACGTGCCGTACAGTCCAGAGATGAGCGTGTCCGAAATGTGCAGCAGGAACTTCTCGTTGAACTCGAAGCAGGTCGGGAACTGTCGCGTCATCTGCCACACGCAGTCCAGGAACTGCAGCATCACCGGCGACCGCTCGTTCGGCTGGTCTGAAATGTCCTTGCCCACACCAATTCTATCCGCGAACTTGTGGCCGAATGAGCACCATTCCTTTTCAACAAGACTGGCGAAACCTCGGATGCTACGGTAGAACGGGTCGAGAATGAGCTGTGCCAGAGCCACAAGCTGCGGAGTGCGATCCCAGCCGTCACTGCAGTGCACCAGCACCGAAGCGCCGTCTTCATGAAGAACTTCAGCGACCCTCCGGGCGCCGGACAACACACGCATCACATGCTTCAGCCATCGAGTGTCTGCGTAGAGCAATCAAAATCGAGTGAGTATTTGATAAAAAGGAGGAATTTGAACTCGAAGACAACTTACTCTCGAGACGGTTGTGATAATGTTTGTCGCCGTCTTCGACGCTGCTAGGACTAACCAAGGCTGCATCAACAAAAGAAACACACACAAAAAGTTATCGTAAGTTACAATCTCCATGACTGTACATCACTTGACGCAATGTCAAACTTACTCTTAAGCGCATCCAAAGACTCGCGCATCTTGTGAATATTAGCGATGCCCATAAACTCAATAGTCGCGTTGTCGTAGTGCTGCGAGTTTTCCACACCTGCACAAGCGAGCAAGAAACAAAAAGATTAGCAACCTTTTCCACAAGACCGAACAATACTTTCAGCCGAAGCGTACCTTTTCCTTTCAGGCGGTTGCCCTTGGTTGCGATGGGCTTGCGCGCGTCGATAATGTGCAGGGGCGGCGACATGTTCGAGCTGTTCTTGTTGGCCGAGTCGCGGTACGCGCGCAGAAGTATCCGGTCGGGTTCGGATCGGTTGCCCGCCATGCCGTAGTTAGGCTGGCTGGAGCGGGACAACACGCTTTTGTTCACAGGGTGGCGCCACACGACAACCGGAAGACGCGCGCGTGATCGGAAGCGAGCCGACTGCACAAGCTGCTCCTCTGACATGAGCGACGGCACCACCATAAGCTGCGGGTACGTAGGGCTGAATCGGAACTTGGAGTTCTTGAGCAGTCGCCACGTGATCACGCCTTCCTCTTCCGGCTGCTTCTTGGCCGACAGGAAGCCGAGACGCTGGTACTCGGCAAAGGGCGAGTACACGAACCAGCCGTTGTGCTTCTCCGGAAGTGGCGCTGTGCGCTCCTTCGATAGCTCCGTGTGGTAGTCGAAGGCAAAGAGCGCGCCGATCATGTTCGGCGGCTTCATCCGCAACGTGAGCAGGTTGAGCCACCGGAAGTCGGGCGTCGACGGGAGCTGGTCGTAGCCCTTCTTCCTCGAGTACGCGTCGTGCATCGCGAGTCGCAGCGTACGCAGATCCTTGCACGTGATGAGGAGCATGAGGCCGTCGCGCGTGATGAGGTCAATGGCCGCAAGCGGCAACTCGAACGAGCCGAACTTCCACGACGAATCGTACGGCACGAACGTGATGCGGTACGATGTAATCTTCAGCACACCTTGAACCGCGCGGTCGCTCTGGGACATCACCACCAGGTTGGTCACGCGCTGGACGTGCTCCAGCACCGACTCGCCCGGCAGCAGGTTGAAGTGGTCGCTGACCATCGAGTCGCGCAGCTTGGAGCGCTCAAACGTACTCGACACCGTGGACGCCGTCTCGTCGATGATCTCCGTGGGCGCGCGCGAGGGCGTGGCCGCCATCGGGTTCTTCTTGCTGTGGACCATGACCTTGCCCTGCTCGAGCGCCTGCACAAAGTTGGCCCGGTCTTCCGTGCTGTAAAACGTGATCTTCTTGTTCAAGCCGGCGTTTCCCGTCTGGATCTTGAGCTGCATGCCCAGGCGTGATTGGGGCTTGGCCGTCACCGCCGCGCAGCTGTACTCCTCGCGCTGGTCGTGGGCCGACAGGAAGTAGAGCATGCGCTCCTCCACGTCCACCTGCAGCTGGATGCTGGCCCGCTTGCTGCCGAGCTTCTCCAGCACGCTGTCGCTCTTCTTGACCGTGAACGTGTAGAGCGTGACCTCGGACGACGGCGGTGCGTTGCGGTTGAAACCGAACACGTTGCTGCTGCTCGTGTGCGTGGACCTGCTGCGGCCGTTCTCCACCAAAAAGTTGGTGGTGGACGAGTCGCTGAGCGTGTCGATGGCGCGGCCGCCGCCCGACCCGTTGAAGTGCGTGGGCAGCTCGTAGAAGCTGTTGCTCTGGCTCGTGCTCGCGTAGCTGCCGAGCGAGCTGCGGCCCACCGAGTCGGGCCGCGGGATCTCCATGTTGTAGCGCGGGCTGGCCCGGGCCTCCATGCTGGCCACGTCCGACGTGTCCACTACGAGGTCCCTGGAGCCGGTCGGGGCCGTGGCCGCCCACCGGTTGCGCTCGTTGTGCGGGCTCAGCGGCCCGGAGGACAGGAACTTGCCGCTGGAGAGGTCGTCGGACGCCTGAGTCGACACTTTCCGTCTTGTCGGGGTGCGCGTGCGCCGCGGGCTGCCCGGGGACGCGGAGAAGCTGGCCGCAGAGCGCGAGTTCTGCCGCACGGGCAGCGACATGCTGGCCGAGAGGCTGGGCGCCTCGCGCGCGGGCGGCGGCGCGTCCAGCTCCTCGCTCGGCAGCTTGCCGATGAGCTTCCAGACGTTGGTGGTGGCCTGGCCGGCCTGCGCCAGGTTCTTCTCGGCCATGAGCAGCTTGTCCAGCGTGGCCGAGTCCATGGTGGACTGACGCTGGGCCAGGTACGCCTCGTCCTGGTCGTCCAGAGTCTCCGTGGCAGTCGACGCCGGCATGTCGGAAGCGCGCATAAGCTTCGGCGGGGACGGCGGAAGAGAGAAACTAATACCGGTACGGTACTGCGGCAGAGGCTCGATATAAAGACAGCGATACCGATGCGGGGCTGGGGTTCACGCTGCCAAGGGGACTCTCAAAGGCGATTCCCGTCCGTCCGCGGCGGGGAGGAGAGTGCGGCTGAGCCTGCGGCCGAGCGGTCGGTGGTGGGGCCGGCGCGTGTGCTTCGCTTGGCGTCGCTGCTGGCGGCGGGCCGTGCTTCCTCTGCGTCGGCGGGGCGCGTCTCGCTCGCTCGCTCGCTCTATTGTGCGCGGGGGGAACGGTGCCGGTTCCCGGCCTGAAGTAGCACGTCTGCCGTCAGGTCGCGACGGTGCGATTACAGCCAATCCGCGGCGGCGAGCGCTGAAGTAGCGATTGCCCCGTGGACACAGCCGCGGGCAGTCTTGACGCCGAGCCTGCAACGGGGCGATCCGCAAGCCTCGGCCTCTTCTCCGAAAGCGGAGAGAAAATAACGAGTGCTGGCGACAGCGGAGATGCCCCGTGATGCGAGCGTCTGGCGGGGCTGCAATGTGCAGCGAGGAGCTGCAGCCAGTGCCCCCATGGGCTGTTTGGCTGTATGCACGGTGGCCACGTGTATTTCTGCAGCCAGTCGTGTCAGCAGCAGGTTGTCTTCAACGGTTGATTTTTTTTTTCGACACTCGTGCTTGTACAGTAATTGCAACCGCGTACATTGTTTCGGGCTCTGGACGTTTGCAGACGCCACGAGTTATTAACTCTAAACGGTCCGAGCCCGCTGGTTTTCGACGGTGCAGCCGTTGAGTGTGTGAACTGCATGTCATGAAGGTTTCGCTCGGATTGACGGGTGGGTCCGAGAACTTTGCTATGAGCCGGAAGGCTTGCACGGAGCTTACAAGCCTTACTTCCGGCTCACAAGCTCAATCAAGCTCACTTCGGTGTGGTGTGGACCCCACTGCAGATGGGGCGATTAGCTCAAAGTAGTGCTATGAAGTAGTGGCAACGTGCCCATTCGTTGAAGATACTTGTTGCCGTGCACTGAATGCTTTGCTCACGGTGAGCAAGGTGTCACCGACGTCCATGCACGGCCAGCGACGGCGATCCATCGATCGATCCGTCGGCTCCCGAGCGCGTCGAGGCGTCGAGTGCAGCAGCTACAGTTTTGCCAGGCGGAATCGCGTCACTGCTGCCGTACCGGATCCCTTCCCGGCCGGAAGGGATCGCGTCCCAAGCAGCGATGATATCTGGGCTGCGACTGCAACGTGCGTCGACACTACTGTGCAGGTATATCCGCGGGCGGACTACTGTAACTCCGCCCATTGTTGATTCGACGCGTGCGTGATTCTCGTACAGTACTGTTGCTTGGACTCCAAGTTGGAGAGGTTCCCGGGTGGGAACCGAGTCGTGGTGGCGGACCCCGCGATCGAACGTCAAGGTCGCAAATGCCATCGCTCCGCCCTCTCGGCTTGTGGTCCTACCTTGGGCAACCGGAAGTGTGAAACGGAGCACCACTCGTTATCATCGTGCCGTCGCCGTGTGGTTTCAGTGCTCGCGGCGCGCACCGAAAAGCGAGGAAGAGCGCAAAAGAAAAGAGCCTCGCTTCGGCTTCACGGACTGCAAGTATTAGAGACAAACCGCACTGGGAGACGGGACTCGCGAACACACTGACTGAGGCCAGGATGACTTCGCTCAAAACGCCACGTGGACGAGCTTATTTGAGAAAAGGGATTAGCACAAAGCTGCTTCCGGAGAAGTCTGCAATAGATCTCGAGTCCCGCATGGCTGAGGCTGGCAACGGCCAGGATACATGTCACGTACTGCACTTACAGCGCCGAGGCGCCCACCACAGGGTTCACGAGCTTGCCGATACGCTCGATTTCGATCTCCACCATGTCACCAGGGGCAAGGAAGAGCGGCGGGTTGCGAGCGACACCAACACCCTGCAAAGATACAAGTAATAACAACAACAACAGTTAGCCACCCCCCTAAACTACACCATCCAGCGCAAACTACCTCTTACCTCGGGGGTGCCCGTGAGGATGAGCGTGCCCTTGGGCAGCGTGCAGTCCTGCGACAGCTGGCTGATCAGCTTGGCAACCGAGAAGATCATGTCGCCCGTGTTGGACTTCTGCACCTGCTCTCCGTTGAGGTAGGTGGCGATCTCGAGCGTCTGCGGGTCCGGGATGATCTCGGGGGTCATGAGCACGGGGCCCAGCGGGCAGAAGGTGTCGAAGGTCTTGGCGCGGCACCACTGGCCTCCTCCCTTTTTGCCCTGCCAGCGACGCGCCGAGATGTCGTTGGCGCACGTGTATCCGCCCACGTAGCTCAGCGCCTCCTCCTCGGTCACGTCGCGGCAGGCCTCCTTGAGCACCACGGCGAGCTCGCACTCGTAGTCGACCTCGGGCGGGTCCGACGCCACGCGCGGGATCACCACGGGGTCGTGCGGGTTCTGCAGCGCGTTGACGCCCTTGGTGAAGAGCACGGGGAACTTGGGCTCGGGCATGTTGGTCTCCTTGGCGTGCTTGCGGTAGTTGAGGCCGATGCCCAGGATCTGCGACGGCACCACGGGCGCCAGCACCTTCTCGATGGTGGCGGTCTCGCCCGTGAAGTGCAGCGAGCCCAGCGGGTCGTCGTCCTCCACCAGGAGCGCCGTGGAGCCGTCGTCCGTGCGCTGGCCGCAGCGGATGGCGCCGTTCTCGTCCACGAAGCGCGTGAGCGCCGTGGCTCTGGCGTCCGGGCGGGACGAGGCGAAGCGGCGAGGAGAAGAAGAAGAGCTCATGGCGAGAGGCACAAGGCGGCGGGGGCGGATGCGTAGATGCGCGAGACGCTGCAGCGCGGGCATAAGGCGAGTGGATCCGGCGAGAGAGCTGATGCTTTGATGCGAGGAAAAGGGCCACAATGCGAAAGCACCGTTGACAATCATTGTGTGTACACTAATTGGTGTGAGACACATAGATACCAAGTTGAAGTTGCCTTGCCTTTTTGTGTGTGTGTGTGTTTTTTAAACGATCCACGCAGACTTTGACGTATATTTTTTTCACGATAAAAAGGCGGCCTCCTCTCAGAGTTTGGGGTACGACATGTCGGTGAGCACACCGCAGGTGCCCATGTTCTTGGGGCTGCGGCTGATGCGCACGTAGCCGTCCTCGCCCCAGTCGGTGCCCCACGAGTTCTTGATCTTGATAGTGGTGGCGTCGTAGCCGACAATAAGCACGGCGTGGTCCACCGTCGTGGCGTCACAGGACGTGATCACGCCGCCCATGTACTGCTTCCAGGCCACATTGTTGGACGTGACGGAGGCGATGACGGGCTGCGTCTTCACGGCGCTGAGGAGCGCGGCCTCGTCGCCGGCCTTGAGCTGGGCGATCTCCGTGATGCCCGACTTGGTGGGCGTGCACGTCTTGGAGCATGCGGCTGCAGTACCGCCTTCCACAGAAGTGTACGGGTAGCTGCTCTTCGTGCAGACTCCGTTGTCGCGAAGGTACTCCATGGCGTACACGGGGGCGCCACCGTTGCAGCCGTAGTCCTTGCTGTCACAACTCACGAGCTGCTGCTCCGAGTACGTGGGTGCCTTCTTGTCGCCATTGGCGATGCACTGTGCAGCCTCCAGAGCTCCGATACTCGCGAACGCCCAGCAACTGCCACACTGACCTTGCAAACCAGAAGGGTTGACGCAGCCTGACTTGCTCCAGTCGACTGAGTCCGAGTCCGAGTCTCCCGCAGTCGCCGTGTCTGAAGTCTTAACATCAGTCGTCGACGACTTCTTCTTAGCCGCAGGAGCAGGAGCAGGAGCTGCGGTCTTCGGCGCATTGGTGGCAGGAGGAGCTGTCGCTGGCGGTGCGGTGACCGGAGCCTCGGTGGCAGGAGCGTCTGTCACTGGCGGTGCCGCAGGAGGGTCCGTTTCAGGAGCGGACGTCGGCACTGGAGTTGTCGGGGTCTGTGGTGCTGGGGTTTCACCAGTGCTAGGAGCCGTCCACTGGTTGTTATTTGACGATCCTGCAGACCACTGGTTATCTGAAGAAGCCGGCGACGGTGTCCATTGAGAGTTCCCAGATCCAGACGGAGGCGTCCACCCGAACGGCGGTGGTGTCCATTGAGAATTGGGCGCCGGAGTCCATTGAGAGGTTCCTGTGTTCGAGCCTCCCCAGTTGTTCCACCAAGTGTTGCCGCCCCACCAAGTGCCGTTGTTTCCCCACCAGTTCCAGGCCTGGTTGTTGGATCCAGTCGAGACAGTGCCAACCTGAGCACTGTCGCCTGTCGACACATCTCCGAAATTCCATCCTCCGTTTGTGTTTCCTGCGTTGCTGCCAGTGTTGCCCTGGTACATCGGTTGGGTTGTCTGAGTGTACGAATCTGTTGTGCTCTGATAGCCCTTCTCGGCGTCTGCGCTGTAATCGCCTCCATTCAACGCATACTGACTTCTACCTGAACTGCGAAGGCGACGCAAAGCAGCGATGACAGTCGGGCCCTCCGTCGCTGGAGCGCCCTTGTTGTCCTCACCGTCCTTCTTCTCCTCGCCGTCACTCGTGGACTTTTTCGTCTCTGATTCACTGTTGTCGTCCGCCTGCTTTTCCGACATCGTTTTCGGCTTCTCGATCTCCGGAGCTTCCGTCTTGTCCGCCTCGTTCACGTGGGTGTTCGACAGGAACTGCTTGAACTCGTCCATCGCCATGAGCGTGAACGGTCCATCCGTGCCGAACTCCGCCATCGGGTTGGCCTCGCGCGCTTCGGAGATCTGCTCCTGGGTCAGGTAGAACCGCTGCCGCTGGTCTTCCAGCTCGTCGTCCAAACTACGCGACTCCGTGACGGGCATGTATCCGTTCTTCGGGCCCTTGGGCCCCCACACCTCGAGCCACGCGTCCAGCTTGGCCGAGATTTCGTCCTTCTCCTCCAAATACCGATGGTACTTGGACACGATGGCCGCGTGCATCGGTCGCGCGTCGCTGTCGGGCAGACCGGCCGCCATGACGGCCAGCGCCAAGGCCACCGTCGCGGTCGACACTCGAGGCTGCATGCTTCCGCCGTTCCTGGTTGCCCTGTATTGCCTGTCTCGATGTCCTGTGATTTCAGCCCAAACGAGTGAGTGCCCGCGACGCAGCAAGTTTCAAAGTGCCCAAGCCGCGTAGAAGCGACCTGGGAGACTGGACTGCGATTGTGAATTAGCCCAGGATCGGCCCACCGGATAGAGTCGGGATATGCGACTTGCACCTGCTGCCTGTCCTGGTAATGGTGTTGGGACATCGGCACCGTACGATTTCGGCCTCCAAGCAATAGATCGCCGAGGTGGAGTCTGTCTACCTACCTGCACCTAGAAAGTTGGCATCTTAACGACGGCTTCTGTAGCGATTAAAGCGCATCGAGTGGTGTTCGAACAGCCAACGGACACAGTGTCTTCCGGCACTGCCGGACCGGCAGACCAGGGTCTGCTGAAATCCCCATCATGGTTCGGCAGCAAACATCTGTAAAGTCGAAAGGCTGGCAAATGCGAATTTCACGAGCAGTTGGTGCATCAACAGTATATTGCAAAATCGCTAATCAGAGAGATTATAAGTCTGCGAAAGATGATAAAATGTCCTGCCACTACGGACGCGATGCTGTTGGTGCTTTGCCGTAGACCGATCCAGCGTCAAGGTGAGTGCGATGAGATAAATGGTAACCCAGTCGAAAGGACTCGATGTTTATCAAATTGCGGCCGGTTCGGGTCGAAAGTTGCGTCTGCAGGATGCCGGAGTCTGCCTCTTTTCGGTGAAGCTATCTCGTGTGGCATGCGAGGGTGAACTGCGTTTGAAATTCCACTCAAAGCTTGAATCGGACGGCAGCGCCTTGATATCTCGTTTCACAATGTAGAAGCAACGTATTTCGGCTCTTACCCACGGTTCTTTCGTGAACATGGTGGGTGTAATAGCTGGAGGGAAAGCTCGGTTTGTCTTCCGTTTTCAGAGTTATGCTGAAGTGGGACGTCCTGGGTGCCAATGCAACGCTCACGCTGCACTATCCAAGCCTAGACGTAGTGTCGGAAGTGCCTTCGAATATGAGCAACACGCAACGTCACACCTGGGTGCGAGGTGACATGAAGGGCCAATTCAAGACAATGAGCCGTGTCAAATGTGTATCATGGTACCTACTAAGTACCTACGGGCACACTTATGCTGCTGCGTGAAGATCGAGGGATAACCTCGGTGCAGATCTACATTAGATAAGAAAATAATAATATACAGAAATCTGCCTAAATACCGAACGGGTATACAATACATAACCTCATATAACTAATACTTCAAGGTCCAACGACTGGTCAAACGGAGATGGGCAAAGGTACTGATGTAAAAATCCAGGATACCTTTGTTTGGCCAGAGGTACTAAGCTGTGCAGTTGAAAATTGGCGCGCTTTTGATTGCCTGTGCGGTCTTCTATACCTTTCCACTTTCACATTTTCAGTCAATGGACCATGGAATAATCTACTTCATCAAAAGGTATGTGCTTTTTGAAAAGATGATGCATGCACTAGATCAACTAGGAGAGGGAGCAGATAGTCCTTACAAATTAGAGCTACTAACCGCACTGATGTGGTGCGAACACGTTTGGTCAAAGGTCAGCGCTGAAACAATTCAGCACTTCTGGCTTCGCTTGGGCTTGATTAACAAAGCAAGCCTCAAAGTCCTTCTAAACTAAACTAATTCAGTACAGCCTTTTTTATGGTAACGCTGAGATCACTTTATAAACCTAGAGCCCTTATATATATCAGGCGTTCGGTACTCAGGCAGAGTTCTGTAATACTTAAGATCCATCGCGTGGCAGCGTCGACGATTGCTTGGATTGAGTCGGCGTCGGCTCACAACAGCAAGGTCCGTGCTGACCAACCGGGGTGAATGCAATGATAACGTCTGTGCGTGTATGCCAGCTAGACACGAAGTGCACTGGTGTGCCACACGACTTACATGTATCTGGTTGTCCGCATTGGAGACTGGCCTCCTGCGGCTTCTACATACCTCTTTCGTGTGGATCAAGAACGAAATGATTCCGTCTCACGCTGTCTTGAAGACCGGACGCCTTTCGTCTCCAGACTAGAGATCGGCACGAGGATGTTGTTCCTTTCATTCCGAGATTTCGGTGCCAAGCCTTGCATGCGACAACGTGAGATAGAGAGAGCACCGCGACCAGCCCAACCTGCGGAGCGGGCTGCAGCGCTCAACTGCGCCGGGCGGATACAGCTGATCGGCTGAATCTGATCTAGCGGGCACTTGCGCTCGCTTCCAACGGTCCAGCCTGGACTCCAGGTGCTGGCCTTTGCGTGGCTGTGGGAGCGAAGCCACTTTGCCAGTCGATCTCATCGCCACGACATCGACGGCTACGCGGTGGATCGCGTCGCCATGACACGTTGCCGCCAGCTGGGCGTGCAGAATCTCCGCAGCCGGCACCGCGGAAGCGTGAGGCGGGTGCAGAGTGACCAGATGAGCAAGACGTACCTCGCCACACTCGCCTCAATGGGGCTGGCCTACCGTCACCCAAGGTGTCCTCGGCGCCTCCAAATGGTCTGCTGTGCCAGGGCTATCGGGTGTCCTACGTATTTGCTCCTTTAGATCAACGGCGCATGCCCGGCACGCCTCTGCATCACCCGCGACGTGAGCGTCCGTCTTCAAGGCTCACTCTTTGATTTGTTTGCTTGGCGCGAGGCGAGTCAAACGTAGCGCGTGATACGGAAGTTATCCGTAGAAAAGCAATGCTGCCTCGAGACCGACCCAGTAGTGCGCGTGCGCTCCGCTGCATCAGCGTTGCGGTGATTGCAGCAGCAGCCGTGTCCGGAGTGAGCGGCCGTCAAATGCACGCCGGCATCGACTACCACCGCTATCTGGCCGAGCGGGACGTGACCAAGCAAGAGCTGGACGACTGGAAGTCGAACTTCGGCGACATGGCCAAGCAGAACGGCTGGATGCCGCCCTCCAGCAGCAACTCGGAGGAGCGCAGCATGGACGACGAGGAGGAGGACCACCTGCAGCGGTTCTTCATGACCAAGCAGAACATCTCCGCCATCCAGGCGCTCAACCCGAACGCCAACTTCTCCACCAACACACCCTTCACGCTGCTCACGAACGACGAGTTCGCCGCCTACGTGGGCAAGGCCTACCGCGCGTACAACGGATCGGCCGTGGGGGGCAGCAGTTCCGCTAGTCGCCGGCTGCGCAGCTGGCACACAAGCAGCAGTACCAAAACCACATACAGCAGCGGCACCACGCCGAGCACCAAGACGGTGACGACCTCGGCCAGCAGCGGCAGCCCCACGTCGGTCTTGGGAGGAACGTCAAACGGCGACACGAGTTACAGCGTCAAGAGTGTCACCACGACTGGGGCTGACGGCAAGAGCACCACCCAGTGATTGGAAAAAATATATTGGTCTATACGCCGGATAAATATTGCAAGCAAAATGCAAGACTGCAGTGCGGTAGCAATACAAAATATCCAATTGCATGTGCCGAGCATATTGCAATACAATATTGCAGCGAAATTCAAAATACTCAACTGTGGTCACTCGGTGGTTCTCATTCAGTTCTGGTCACCTTGGCTTCTCCAGCACGGCCCAAGCGATTGTCTGCTGTTAATTTCCAGCACCCTGATATCGAACATAGAGGACTCTTGAAAATTCTGTTGTGTGTACATAATAAAGGAGTATTAGCCATCTGTATATTGCAATATCTTATGTGCAGTAACATATTGCAACATGACAGATTATTGCAGTGTAAATTGCAGTGAAGCCTTTGATTGCAATACCCAATTGCAAGACAGCAAACACTGCAATGCAAGACTGCAATGACGACAAATCACGCAACTCGCTGCCAATATATTTTTTCCAATCACTGCCACCACCACTACAACTACGACAGCCTCTTCCGGCCCCGGAACGGAATCAACGACTGTCACCACCTCGTCGGGATCTGCCGCCAATGCTGCGTCGAACTTTGGTTTCGGGTCGGGCTTTCCGTCGCTCTGGCAGCAGTGGGGCAACGGCTTCAACTTTGGAGGAATGGGCTGGAACGACTTCCAACCGGAGACCGTCCAGCCTGCCGGTTCCGATTCGAGCTCGACCACGCCGACACCAACCACTACTGCCCCAGCAACGGCATCTCCTCCGACAACCACGCCGACACCGACAACGGCAGCACCGACCGCGACGTCGTCGGCCAAGTCTTCTGCGTCCACGACGACGGTGACGGCCACCGACATGTCCGCGACGTCGAGCTCGAACGAGGTGGACTGGACGGACTCGAACTGCATGTCCCCCATCCAGAGCCAAGGTTCGTGCGGTGACTGCTGGGCGTTCTCCACCGCCGCGGTCATCGAGTCGGGCCAATGCATCAACGGAGGCCAGAAGTCGCTGACCAAGTACTCGGAGCAGCAGCTCACGAGTTGCGATACCCAGAACTATGGATGCAATGGTGGCGCTCCCGTCTACGCTATGGAGTACGTCCAGCAGAACGGCCTCTGCACGGAGGACAGCTACCCGTACACGTCGTCGGACGGCACGGCGGCGTCGTGTTCTACTAGCTGCTCGGCAGTCGACACGGGCATCACCGGCTACCAGACAGTGGACGACTCGTCGGGCCTTGCCACTGCCGTCGCCCAGCAGCCGGTGATTGTCGCCGTGGCGTCGGGCAACAACGCGTGGAAGCAGTACACAGGCGGCGTGATCTCGTCATGCGATACCAGCGAACTCGATCACGCCGTCGTGGTGGTGGGCTACACGGATAGCGAGTGGAAGATTCGCAACTCGTGGGGCGAGTCCTGGGGCGAGGAAGGTTACATTCGACTAGAGCGAACGAGTGACAGCACCGGCACCTGTGGCATGTACGGCGACATGTCGTACCCCACCTTCTAGGCTATGAATGTTGTATGTATCGATGTGTACGTAGTGTAAGCTTCGTAAAAGCAAAATATGTTGTGTAGTAAACTGCGTCATTAACAAGTAAACGAACAGCAAGGCTATGTTTTCAATGTGCGGAGCAATAGAGCGGAGACTTCAACTTTATGTCGTTGACCAAACCACAGCTAAGCAGATGTCCCCGGGGCAATGATATCTCCACAAGGTCCGCCACTTGGCCAGCACGTGAGCAGTCCGCGCCTCTGCATCCTCTACCATTCGTGAACATGCTGGCCCCAGCGAGCACAGCTGAGTGGGTAGTTACCGCTCCAGACATGACTCAAGCCACGCAATGGTGGCTGGACGGTCAGGCCAGCAGTGCCGCGCACGCTTCCAGCAAACCGCGTGGCGTCGCAATACGAGAGGAAAGACGTATCTTATTAGGGATGGGCAAATGCAAAAGTGGCATTTGTGCCATTAATGCAATTTGTGCCATTGATGGCATTAATGCATGGGTTCAGCAAAAAATGCATGCATTTTGGGGGCTCTAAAAATAGCTGCTGATCAGGTGACCGGCATTTTTGGCTTCCTGCTGCACGACGATTGATGGCGCGTGCTGACGAAGTTGGTTGATGGCGGTGTCGATGGAGATGCTTCATGCCTCCTCTCTCCTTATTAGGTGGTGCCTGCATCGGTAGAACAGCGACGTGCGGTGATTGAAGGAGCTGACGTAGAAGCAAGTTGTTCCATGGACGCACCGCCAGGGTAATTGCCCCTCCCCCCCCCCCCTCACACGCTGCACGACAGCACGCGTGAGCGGCGCGGTACACCCGGCTCTACTGCCAATGATGAAGAAGTCGCGCCTCGACGGCTTCCTCATTCTCCAATTGAAGCCTCGTCAGCAAGGTCGCCTCCCCCCCCCCACCCACCCACCTCAACTCGCCAAGTCGCCAACACTGCCGCGTGTACGAACGCACCCTGCATGGCAAGAATTTGCCTACACCGACGGCACTTACCCCGACGCCACCTGCAAGCACTGTGGCCAGAGGCTGACCAACTGCCAACCCAGCAGAAACTTGCTGCGGCATTTGGGGTCGTGCCCTCACCTGCCGGAGGCAGAGCGGACCAAGTGGCGTCGATACGGAGAGCCCGCCAAGAAGCAGAAGAGCAAGCGCCAGAGGCGCAAGAAGCGCAGTGCAACTCGGTCGCCGGAAGCCACGCAAGAGTCCGTCATGACCGAAGTGTCATTGTCGCAGTCGCAGCCAACGACGCCCTTTGCCGGAGGCATCACCACGGAAGAGAAGAAGCGCTTTCAATCGGATATTGCGCGGGGCTTCTACGCTACTGGGCTTCCCTTCCGGGCCATCGAGGTCCCTCGCATGCGTCAGGCGTTGACAATCTTGCAGCCCGACATGGAGAAGTACCTACCTACGAGGAAAGCGTTGGCTGGTAAGCTCCTGTCAGACGAATATCAGCGCGAGAAGGACGAATTGATAGCTCGACTACGAGATGAGCCGACGCTTGGAGTTGTATCCGATGGGTGGTCGAGCGTCAGCAAGGAGAAGGTCGTCAATTACATCGTCGTATCGCCTCTCATGCGGCCGCTACTTTGGTGTACCCGACGGACTGGTGAAGCAGAGCAGACATCCGAGTACGTAGCTCAAGAGATCGGGTCCGTCATCGACGAGATCAACCTGGCAGCTGGGAGATTGGCTGTAGTATCCGTGACAACTGACAACGCTCCTGTCATGCAGAAGGCTTGGGACATTCTAGAGAGGGAGCGCCAATTGTGTTGCAACGGCTGCAGCAGCCACGCCCTCAATCTCATTCTGGAAGAGGTACTCAGCGAAGAGAAGCAAATTGGTGCTGATGCGGAAGCCTTCTACACCAAGCGAGAGAGGTGGTCGCAGGAGACGCGTGCGGAAGAAGCTACAGTCTCGCCATTGGCATGGTGGACCGACAAGTGCGGCAAAGCTGCGGACCCTTCAAAGAACTACTACCCACTGCTTGCTCGGTTAGCAGTCATGATCTTCACGATCCCAACGTCATCGGCATCGAGCGAGCGTTCTTGGAGCATTCATGACTTTATTCATACGAAGCGACGGAATCGGCTGGATGCAAAGCGGGTGGAGAAGCTTGTCTTCATCTACTGCAACGCAGGCAACAAGGATGCCAAGACCAACATCTTCTACCAACTCAACGAAGAGAGTGAGAGTGAAGACGATGATGGCGATGATGACACGGCGGCGGATGACAGCAGCGCGGGCTCGGACGACAGCAATGCAAGCCCAAGCTACAGCAATTCATATTCGTACGACGGTAGTGAGGAGCACAAGTTCGAGAGTTAGCTTCAAACAAGAGTCTATTTCTGTCCGTAATAAATGCACTGCATCAATGCCATTAATGCTTTCGTGCGATGCATTAATGCCATCAATGCATGCATTTGCCCATCCCTATATCTTATCAGCACCTTATCAGCACCAACTAACCGACCGGATGCAGCTCGATAGTCGTCCCTCTGGCAGTTGAGCTGGACTTGATGCAAGTGAAAGGCACGAGCACGTTCTGAGGTCGTTTCAACCGCGCATTCTTTCGCGAGGCAGTGGCTGGGAGGCCGGCACCTGGTCCGGTAGAAATCTCGCGTGACTCAAGGTCTCCGAACAGATTTTCAGATTTTTGCTGCTCGAGCGAGGCGCCCAACAGCTCCAGTTGGATCGGCTCTTTGTCGACAGATGGCCCGGATGAACATGGCGATCAGATGGATCTTCCTGCCTCCGCTCCACCGCGTGGCTTCGGTCTCGGTGGATGCGGACCAGCCCCCCCCCCCCCCCCCGAAGTTGACGTTGCGACCGAGTCTCATTATTTTATTTCTTCTGTAAGCGGCACGCTTCGACTTGAACCGGAAATATGGTGAAGTCGACTGCATGGATCGCAGCTTGTTGGCTCGCAGCTTCAACGCTGAGCGTCGTTGAAGCGAGGCAGATGCACGCCAACATCAACTACGAACGGTATCTCGCCGAGCGGGACGAGGCTGACGACGACCTTAAGAGCTGGAAGGAGCAGTTCTTCGCCACGTCCACCAAGAACAACTGGATGCCCGACTTCTCGGAGGAGCGCAGCTTGGACGACGTCGACGAAGACCTGCGCCAGCGCATCTTCATGAGCAAGCAGGACGTCCTCGAGGCGCAGGCCGCCAACCCGAACGCCAACTTCTCCATCATGACGCCGTTCTCGGCACTGACCAAGGAGGAGTTCGCCTCCAAGGTCCTCAACTCGTACGTTCGAGGCAACCACACCAGGACTCCCCCTCCTCCGCCTCGGGCGACGACAGCCCCGCCAGCCAGCTCCACCACCACGAAGCGATCTCTCCAGCAGCAGGAAGCGTACACGTTCACGAGCATGCAGGACATGATCAACACACTCATGAAGAGTCTGCAGCAGCAAATGGGCGGCACGTGGACGATCGGCACCGTGAAACCCGCCACCGACAACGTCGCCGACACCTCGACCACCACACACTGGACCCAGCCCGCATCTAACAGCCATTGGGTTCAACCTGCCAACAACCAATGGTACAAACCCGCTACTGTCGCGCCGGCACCTGCAACCGCAGCACCGATTCCTGTCACTGCCGCCCCAACGCCTGCACCGACACCTGCACCGACACCTGCACCGACACCGGCACTGACACCGGCACCGACGCCGGCACCAATCCCAGTTACTGCAGCCCCCAAGCCGCAGACTCGTGCTCCTGTCGTTGAGCCTGTCATCAAGAAGCGTGCGACTCCGGTCCGCACGGAGAAGGCAACGCTCAGCACGGCCAACTCGGTCGACTGGTCGGCATCTCCGTGCATGTCTCCCGTCCAAAGCCAAGGTCAATGCGGTTCCTGTTGGGCGTTCGCCTCTGTGGCTGCCGTGGAGTCCTTGCAGTGCATCAAGGGCGGTCAATCGGGCGTCAACAAGTACTCGGAGCAGCAACTGGTCGGCTGCGATAGGCAGAACATGGGCTGTGGTGGTGGCGCTCCCGTGTACGCGTTCGAGTACATCCAGCAGAACGGCCTCTGCGCCGAGAGTGCGTACCCCTACGTTTCGAGCAACGGGAACTCGCCGTCTTGCAGTGCAAGTTGCTCCAAGAGCAAGACCGGCATCACCGGCTACGAGCACCTCAAAGATGGCGACGAAGCCGGCCTCATTGAGGCGCTCAAGTCGCAGCCCGTTGTTACGGCAGTCGCTTCCGGCAACGCAGCCTGGAAACAGTACACGGGCGGCATCATGTCGAGCTGCCAGACAACGGATCTGGACCACGCCGTCCTTATTGTCGGCTACGACGACACCAGTTTCAAGATCCGGAACTCGTGGGGCGCCGACTGGGGCGAGGCCGGGTATGTTCGGATGGCACGGACCTCGTCCAGCACCGGCACCTGCGGCATGCTCACGGATATGTCACGCCCCAAGATGTAAATCCGCTTTGGTGCCTCTTTCTTGAGCTTCGGAGTTTTTGCCTAGATGTTCGTTCGTGTGCGTCAAATGTATCAGTCAAGAAGTACTGTAAAAAATAGTTCCCACGCGTATTCCTCCTCGTTTCAACTCATTCGTTTGAGTGCTTGTGATGGCTCTTGATGCCAAGTATTATGCCACAAGTCATTGACCGAGTGTAGTGCCGACAGCGAAAGCACGATGTTATCGCTTTCAAAGCAAAACTCCCTTTTCTTCGGGCAACCAGCAACCGACAGCCGGCTTCAAGGGTACAGTACCGGAAACCGAGGCTGAATCGTTCAAGCTCTGCTTGATTTTCTGCCGTGTTAGTCACCACCACTGAGCGATCTCGAGGCACGTGGCATGGTGAGATGGTGAGATGTCGACTTTCACGGTGATTTTATCTCGACGCAGTAAAGGGAAGGGCGAAAGCATACCAGTTTCACCCAGAAGAGATTGGCAGACGCGTGGATGAATACGAGGGGCTACACGGCAGGGAAATGTCCGATCTTCCAGCTGGGATGTTCAGATCGCGTCACCGACGTGGCCTCAAGGCGCTTCGCCTGAACTTGGCTCCGCTCTAGGGTGGAAGCTTGTTTTTCTCTGTTCGCGCGGAACTCGACAAGTGGCTTCATCAGGCTACCGATCATCTTCGTGATCACTGCAAGTAGAGCATGCGCACTCAGACCTGCGTTGACTACCGTAGCAAGTCCTTCA
Source organism: Phytophthora vignae f. sp. vignae (assembly GCA_016169955.1). NCBI lineage: Eukaryota > Oomycota > Peronosporomycetes > Peronosporales > Peronosporaceae > Phytophthora > Phytophthora vignae. The sequence continues at coordinate 531,752 of JABJUM010000046.1, forward strand.
ACACCTCAGAGCTCATTCCTGAATCCCCCAGCAAACCATCAAACCAACACAATTGAAGCCCTCCAGGACAGCTCCACCCTTTCAAGTCATCACCTGTCCTAGCTGCTGCAATGCGCACTTCAACTCTTTGCTTCGCGATAGCAGCCGCTGGTGCGATGCTCGCCCGATGCACGCCGGCATCGACTACCAGCGATATCTTGAAGAGAAGGACAGCGCCCAAGCCGATCTCGACGAGTGGAGGAGCGTGTTCGGCGACGTTGCCCAGAAGAACGGCTGGATGCCGGTCTCGGAAGACCGCAGTGCCGACGATCAAGAAGAAGACCTCCGCCAACGAATCTTCTTGACCAAGCAGAACATCGCTAGCGTCCAGGCCGCCAACCCGGACGCAAACTTCTCCATCATGTCGCCGTTCTCAGCGATGACCAACGAGGAGTTCACCACGTACGTCCTGAATTCGTACATTCGTGGTAACTCGACGTCGAGCAGCGGAGAAGCGGTAACACGCCAACTCCGAAGTGATACCAGCTCGGATTCAGCCAGTTACATCAACAGCGGAAACTCCGACGCCACCTCGTGGATGAAAACCATCCAGTACCTTCTTGACAACCTCGTCAATGGACTGAGTGCGGGCACCGTTCAACCGGCGAGCGATAGTTCCGCTAACGTGCTCTCGGAGGATTCGAGTGGAGGCCAGACAACGTACCAGTTCTCCAATATCTGGGATTGGTGTCCTCACCAAAAACCTACACCCACCCCAACGACGAGCGCACCTGCGACTACGTCTTCACCAGTAGTGACAGAGAAGGCTGCCGTTGGTTCTGGGTCGGTGGACTGGTCGACAACGAAGTGCATGGCTCCGATTCAAAGCCAGGGGTCTTGTGGCTCTTGCTGGGCCTTTGCCACGGTATCGGCAGTCGAGTCCGCGCAGTGCATTGCGAACGGGAAAACGTCGCTCACCAAGTACTCGGAGCAGCAGTTGGTGAGCTGCAACTCGCAAAACTGGGGCTGCGGCGGGGGTGCGCCGGAATACGCGCTTGAGTACGTGCAGCAGAACGGACTTTGCACGGAAGACAGCTACCCGTACACGTCGGACGTTGGCTACGCGTCTTCGTGCAGCTCCAGCTGCAACGCGCGCGACACCGGTCTCTCGGGGTACGCACAACTGTTGGGTGAGGATGAACTGCTCAGTGCGATCGACGAGCACCCGGTGATCGTTGCGGTGGCGTCGGGCAACAACGTCTGGAAGCAGTACACGGGCGGTGTGGTGTCTTCCTGTGATTCTTGGGAGCTTGATCACGCTGTGGTTGCGGTGGGCTACGATTCCTCGACAATCAAGATCCGCAACTCCTGGGGAACGTACTGGGGCGAGGACGGCTACATCCGTCTCGCCCGCAGCTCTTCGAGTGAGGGAACGTGCGGCGTGACTTCCGACATGTCGACCCCGCGAATGTGAGGGAGTTAAGGGTGTTTGTGTATGTTAAAAGCATTCTGTTGCGTGTTGTAGTGACCTTAATCGCTGTGCAATTGACGATTTGGATGGGTTAAGTGGCCGCATTATATGCTTCCCAAGTTCATCAATGAAGTGCAAATTGTACATGTATACCTTTCAGCGTACAGTGGCTGATCAAAATCCAAAAGTAAGGATATCAATCCGGGTTTTACTTGATGGCGAAAAGCCACCGCATCACCCTCGCAGCGATCATAGTTCAGCTAACTTAACCTAGTCATGTTACTGGTGTCCGAGACTGAAGTCGTGAAAGAGTTTGGGGAGATGTTGTTGCCACTCGAGCTTTTTTCGAGCATCAATCAGCGGGTGTTGCCGGTGCTGTATCATTTGTAATTGGTCGTCTGTGTCACGGCTATCGACAAAAGTGGCATCAATGCTACCAGCAGCAACGCGAGCACTGCACTCACATTGCTAGCTATACTCGTCGGGTTTTGGCTGCATCAAAGGTTGCATGAAATTTATCGCTGGCGTTGAAATCTTCTAACCAGCGTTTTCGGATAAAGAAAGATAACTTCGTGCAGTACCCGGTTCGCACGCGCAAGCTCCGTTCCGTTCGTTCTAGTGGCGCCATCTTGGCCAGATCACGTCACAACCCTGCTGATATCCGTCGACTCGCTCTTCTCGTTCTCTATGAGCTTCACCATCGGAGCCCACGGACATTTCGGGTCTAAAAGCTGATCGCAGATCGCCTTCCGAATCGAGGTTTTAACCCGCAGCAGCGAGCGCTTCCCTCAGTACAGCCAGTGGCCAGTAGTCATCAATCCCCTCGCACAAAATATGGAGAATGGCATCATGTCCAAGCTGAGCTGCAATCACGAAGGCCTTGTGCTTGACCCCTTGAGGTGCACGATCCTTGTTCGAAAGCAGTTTCACCAGTTCTATCACGTTGCAAGCACGCCCTCAAGACGCAGCATTGGAGAAGGCAGTCAGGATCACGTCGGCAGAGATGTTTGCGTCGAACAGGGACATCATCAAGTGACTGTCCTCAAGAGTGGCAGCAGCAGCAAAGGCTTCGCTTACCATCTTGGCAGAAATTCGGCTATCACCGCGCAACAACGCCACCAGCTTTGACTTTCCGTTCGAAGCTGCGGTCACAAACGCCTTGCCAAGCACCTTAGGCGAGATGCAGTTTTTTGTGTACAGGAGCTTGATGATTCCAACATTCTCCTTTGTTCTTCTCGAAAAACGATCACAAAAGTCCACCACCGCCTTGTCAAAAACCGCTTGGATAGATTCATCCCGGACGTGACCGTGCTTCAGCAGAACTTCCAAGACTTTACGAGTCGCCGCCACCGTGAATGCTTTGTTGATCGCCTTCGCAGACGCTCGCTTCTTCATCACAAGAAACTCTATGACGTCCACTTTATCCAACGAAGAGGCAACCGCCACTTTAAGGCCTTTATCAAAAGCGTCGGGTGAAACTTGTCCAGTGCTGAGCGAGAATTCCAACACCTTCGTGCCCGCCCGCATTGACGCTTGCACAAACGCCTCCCCTATCAAAACGGGGTTGATCTGTCCGGTCTCGTACAGGTACTTTACAGCACGGAGGTGTCCATGACGCGCCAGCCAAGCAAACAATTCCTCCTCTTTTGGCGTTTGTTCGTATAGCTCGTACATCCTGTCGGCCAGGGAATTGTCTTTTGCCCGCACCGCCGCCACGAACGCTTCTTGTAGATCCCACGCGAATCCATCCAAGCCCAGCAGATACTCCACCACAACCTTCTGACCGCCGGAAATGGAGTTTCCGTTTGGTGTGATTTTTTTTTCTTTGATGTGACTAGGTTAAAACTCGGTTTTGGACAGTTTGTGTTTCGCACATAAAACCTCTAAAAGCCAACAGTGCAGAAAAACTTTCCCGCCATTTTTGGATACGGCAACGGCAACACAGATGTCCAAGCGTCCAAACTCCAGCAGTGGGAATACTCCTGCTGTCGCCAAGCGCCCCCGATCCAGCCCGTCCGAAGGGCAAGATGAGCCCCCGCCGTGTCCCTACCCGAGACTCGAAGCCGCGCGTTTCCCGCCTGAAATTCTAGCGATTCCACACGTTCTGAAGCAGATCGACGCCTTCCTCATGACCCGCGAGGAAGCTCTTGCTGAGGCGGCCAGGACGGGGGACGCAGCGTGGCTCTGTGACCTGGTGGAAGATGCTGACGACGACAGCGTGGTGCGCGCTACCGTGGAGGCCTCTGGCCACGGCCACGCTGAATGCGTGGAAATCCTGATGGAAGAGTGCGCAGTTAGTAGGAACGTTCTGACAGGCTACAGAAGCTGGCAGACCTTGCTCAACGCAGTCGTGGCGGCTGCAACTAGCTGCCACCTCGATGTTTTAGTGGTGCTTCTGCCCAAGCTCCGCCTGGAGCCTGACAAGTGGAGAGAGTCCGATCTGGCTTGCACGGTTTGTCGAGCAATGGTTGTCGCAGCAAAAGGAGGTCATCTCGATATGGTCAAGTTCCTGGCGCACTTTTTGATAAACAACGGTGGTGAGGGGGAACACTATGGCGGAAGCGCATTGGCGCACGCCATTTCGAGCGGTCAGACGGTTGTGGTGGAGTATCTGCTGAGCTTGGATGGATTTAGATGGGATCTGGAAGGAGCGTTTGTGGCGGCGGTGGACGCAGGCGACAATTCTCTGGCTGATAAAATCTACCAACGCTATCTGCAGAAGCCCAAGAAGGAGAAGTTATTTACTTCGCTGTCGTGTCATGGGCACCTCAACGCGCTGAAGTATCTGTATGAGACCGGACTCAACGACGACGATTTGATCGAGGAGGCGTTTGTGAGTACAGCGAGCCGGCATGGGACTGCCACACTTGAATTCCTGCTTGGTACAGGCCGGGTTTCGTCCGAGGCCTTCGATAGCGGCTTTAAGGAAGCAGTTGACTCTCTGTGGGACCGCTTGAACATCGTACCATTTCTCTTGGACACACAACGGGTGTCTGCGAAGTTGATCAACAAAGCTTTCGTGACCGCGCGTTGTACATGTAGCGATTTCCTCACAATACTGCTTAAATGTGGGTGTATCTGGGAGGAATCCATTCGTGCGGTTTTCAACCAAGCAACTCGGGGATTAAGTGAGTACGACTCCAAAAGAGAGGCTCGAATCATCCAGCTGCTATACACGAAGGAGTGCATCTCGGCCGAGATGATCGGCAAGGCGTTCGTCACCGCAGCCTCCAATGGACACTCGAAGCTGGTGACGCTATTGCGTGCTGATGGCCGTGTATCTGCGAAGATGGTGGATGAAGCTTTCGTTCGTGGTGCCACGCGCGATAAAAGCGACATTGTGATGTCCTTGTCCGACGCCGATATTTCCCCCAACCTGATCCTCGTCGCCTTCTCCAGGGCTGCCGCTCAAGGATGTGTTCGTAGCGTGAAAGAGCTGGTGAAACTACTTTCAGACGAAGATCGGGTACCTCCAAAATTCAAGCACAAGGCTTTCGTGGTTGCAGCCACGCTTGAACATGATACCGTCCTCCAGATTCTGTGTGAAAGTGGTGGTGGGAGCTGGCCCCTGGCCACACTGAAGGAAGCGCTTGCTGTTGCTGAACACAGTGAAGTCAAAAACTTTATTCGCGAGGTGACTTGTGATCAGCTTTTCGACCCAAGTTGCCCATGGATTCGTTGAGAGGATGGCAAAGTCGTGGAAACCAGAACGACGACTTACCTTCCAGTTACGTGGACTGACCGTGCTGATGCATTGTTGGAACGAAACAATGGACGAATCGTAAATGGGCGCTTCAACCATTAATACATTGCCAGAAAAAAAACATATTGGCTGCTCGCATTGAAAATCTTCTTGCCACATAAAATATGATATCCTCGTGCAATACGCAGTACGCAGTTCGAACTCGCCAACTACGTTTCATCCGTTCCAGCGGCGCAACTTGACCAGATCACGTCACAACCCTGCTGATACCCGTCGACTCGCCCTTCTCGTTCTCTGTGAGCTTCACCATCGGAGCCCACGGACATTTCGGGTCTAAAAGCTGATCACAGATCACCTTCCGAATCGAGGTTTTAACCTCTTCGTGCTTGGCAGCAGCAAGTGCTTCCTTCAGTACAGCCAGTGGTCAGTAGTCATCAATCCCCTCGCGCAAAATACGGAGAATGGCATCATGAGCTGCAATCAGGAAGGCCTTGTGCTTGACCCCTTTGAGGTACACGTTCCTTGTTCGAAAGCAGTTTCACCAGCTCTTTCACGTTGCAAGCACGCCCTCGAGACGCAGCATTGGAGAAGGCAACGAGAACCACGTCGGCAGAGATGTTTGCGTCGAACAGGAACATCATCAAGTGACTTTCCTCTAGGGTGGTAGCAGCAGCAAAGGCTTCGCTTACCATCTTGGCAGAAATTCGGCTATCACCGCGCAACAACGCCACCAGCTTTGACTTTCCGTTTGAAGCTGCGGTCACAAACGCCTTGCCAAGCATCTTAGCCGAGATGCAGTTTTTTGTGTACAGGAGCTTGATGATTCCAACATTCTCCTTTGTTCTTCTCGAAAAACGATCACAAAAGTCCACCACCGCCTTGTCAAAAACCGCTTGGATAGATTCATCCCAGACCTGCCCGTGCTCCAGCAAAACTTCCAAGACTTTACGAGTCGCCGCCACCATAAATGCTTCGTTGATCGCCGTCGCAGACGCTCGCTTCTCCCCCAAGAGGTGCGCTATGGCTTTCATATCATCCCACGTGGATTCAACCGCCGTTTTAAAGCCCCTGTCGAATGTTTCAGGTGAAACACGATGGGTACCGAGCAGAAACTCCAACACCTCCGTCCCCATCCAATTTGTCAGAGTTTCTGACGCTTGCACAAACGCCGCGCCGACCAAATCCGGGTCGTTGTGTCCGGCCTCGTCAAGGCATCGAGCTGTCCGACGGCCGCCAGCGAAGTAAACAGCCTCTCCTTCGTGGACGACTGTACGTAGAGCTGCTATATCCTGTCAGCCAGGGAATTGTCTCCTGCCCCCACCGCCGCCACGAATGCTGCTTGGAGCTCCCACGCGCACTCGTCTAATTCCAGCAGATACTCCACCACAGCCGCCTGGCCGCCGGAAATTGACCATCTACGCACCAGTCTCAGTTCCTCTGCTGAGCGCGTACGGAGCACTAACGGTTACCTGTGGTCAAAACCAGACCTCGGAAAATACAGTATCATATTGAATTGCAAAAGTTCGGTCTCCATAATAATCATTTCAGTTTATCATTCCCCAATAATATGTATTTATTTCAATTACTTTTATATGGAGAATCACGTTAAACTTGGTGTTTGTATGGTTATATATTTTACTGAGAATTGGGCTTCAATAATAACAATTTCAATACGACTGGCAACCAATAATACATATTTCCGTACAAAAATACAGTAATTGCAATGGAATAATTATTTTTTCCGAGGCCTGGTCAAAACGCAGGAACCAATTGTCAGCTACGACTATGGAGAAGCTTGCTTTCAACTACATCAACTCCAGCATTTTAGACGACACGGACGACCAGGACTACTTCAACCACGATGAGGACTACTTCGACGTCGACGATGGCAGTGATACAGGAGACCAGATGAGTGACAGTGATGTTGCTAGTCTGGACGAGAGCACTGACGAAGAAACCATGCAGGTTGAAGACGAAGATGAGTCTAGCATCGGTGAAGACGACACAGAGGCGAGATCATAGCCCAATAAAATGTTAGAGGTTGGAGGTAACTGTGACCAATGTGCACCTACGTATACCAATGTTACTGTTACTGTGTACCTAGCCGAGGAAACAGTGGATCTGCACACACTAGGGGGGTAGAAGATGTCAGCGACAAGATCGTGACAGACGCCCTCGTGGTGGTCTCTAACCACGGCCACGCTGAGTGCGTGGAAGTCTTAATGGACGAGTTCGCATGTGAGGAGGATTGCTTGCCCTCCATTTGCTGGAAACGCGCACTGAATGCAATCGAGGCCGCTGCAGCCAACACCCACCTCGAGGTGGTAAAGGTGCTGCTGTGTCGGGTTTCCCCCGGGTCGGATACACCCAGGAAGGCTGAACTCTACGGCACCGCGCGTCATGCGTTGTCTCTCACAGCAGAGGGTGGTCATCTCGACGGGGAAAAGTCACGGTGCAGCACGCAATAAACAGCCATAACGACAGGCTTGTCTACGGTTCCAGTGCATTGGCGCGCCATTTCCAAGACGATTGTGGTCGAGTATTTGCTGGGCGTGGCTGAACTGTCGTGGGACCTGCAAGATGCGCTCGTGGCGGCAGTGGATGTCGTAGATTTTCTGCTCAGTACCGGGTTAGTTTCACCCGTATGACACGAATATCTCCCCCAGGCGCTTCTCATTGCGTTCACTTGTGCCATCGGTCACAAACGGACTCGTAACGTGGAGAAACTAGCGAGATTACTTTCCGACAAAGATCGGGTACCCCAAGAACTCAAGCACAAGGCTTTCCTGATGGCAGCCCGACTTGGATACGAGACCGCTCTCGAAACTTTCTGTGAGACTTGGCAGTGACTACTGGCCTCTGGGGAAGCGCTCGCTGTTGCCAAACGTGATGAAGTCAGAAACGTGATTCGGAATGTGATCTTTTCGACCCGAAGTGTCCGTGGTCGCGTTAAGATGGTGAAGGCAAAAGATTTTTTCACGTGAAAAAAGTTGTTTTTCACGTGTGGGCTGAAATCCACGTGTATTCACCATGTGGATGAAATCCAAGTGTGGATATCGGGTGGTCGAATGTTTTTCACGTGTGTGGTCGAAAGTTTTTCACGTGTGCTTTGAGATACCAATATATGTATTGTTTCTCGTAGTTACGAAGAATCCTATGCTGTAGCCCCCATGAATTCATGACGCGCGGATGAATGGGTATTGCGAGTGATACGTGTAATAGTTGATGATCTCTGCGAGCTCTTCAATGCCCACTTTCGTATCTGGAGCTGCCTGGCGGTCGAATTCGATGACCCAGAAATACCGCTCCTGCTCTTCAATCCATGGGCGAATTACTTCAGTAAGGTTGGTGTCAATCGCGTCCCCATTTCCGAGTATTGACCGTCGTTTTGACCGTCTCCTTGCTTGGTTTTCGGGGTGTTTTGTGGTCGTCGAGGAGGATTTTTGCCGATTTTAGCGGCCACTTCAATTTTGAGCGAAGCCAGCACGTGTGCGCACATTGCCATCCCGATTCGAAAAGGCCTTGCAGTTACATGCAAACTTGGTGCGAATTCGTAATATTTGTAGAACATACAATTAAGATAGACATGTCACCCTTAACCTTACTTTACATTTTACCTCTCGGTCGGACCATGTCGCTGACTCCCAATCGTGCGCAAAGGCTTGTTCACTTGGTCCTCGGTGTGATGCAAAGATAAACAATGCTGCGAAATGTTTTGCGGTCCGTCGTTACCGTTGAGATGACCACGACGCGAGTTGTTGTACATGCGGAGTCTCCCTTCGTCGATTTGGCGTTGGGTTTACTGCTTCACCACAGATCATTACTTTAAACAGATTTCCCATCACCTTCGTACGATTTCCAACTGCCAAAAAGTTGTAAAAATGTCTTTGCGAGCACATTCGATTGTTGTCCCTACATGCTGTAGCCTACAGCATACTTACGGGGTAATCAGTCTGCCTGGTTTGCTCGGACCTTGGACTGCTGTTCTGCTAGGCGGCCACACTCACACCAGCGCTATCGCTGTTCACCGCAACTGCAATGGAAGCGGAGCCGGCCTGCCAAGCTGCATCGCTGCTTGTACTATTTGGCGTGCTTTGGCCGCATAGCCTAGCTGCTTGTACTACTATCCTGCTGCTGTATGGCCTGTCTGGGATGCATGTTCGGATTGGGCTGCGTACTCCTGCTTGGGCTCCGTATCGTGAGTGCGCTGCACGGCCAGCCGGCTGGCTTGGACTACATCGCTTGCTTGTGCTCTGCTTAGACTGTATGACCTCTGTGATCTGCTGCTTCGGCTAGTTCTGCTGGTCAGCATCGTCCATGCTGATGCCGGCGCCGCCTACCGGGACACACTAGCTGCAGTAGCTGCAGTGGTGGCGGAGCCGACCGTGGAAGGGCGGTCGCCGCCGCTGATGCTGGTGTTGCTGCTTGAACCTCTGATGCCGCTGGACGGCTGACCCGCTAGGTTCGCCGGTGCGAATGATATCCACCTCACGATCGGTGCGAACGGCAAGCCAACGGCGCGACGTCCCCAAGGCGAGTACTGGTAAAGAGGGGCGGACCGGGGCCTCGCCGAGCTGATCAAAGAAACAAACGTGCTGTCCACCGCTGTCCAGTGACAGCAAAAACAGCGAACGGCGGTGGTAGCAAGAAGAGCTTGAGCAACACGACAAACAGCGGCGACGATGAAAAGACTCTCAGCCGCGTAAGCATGACAAGTACAAAGGCGATGTGACCACAAGAAAGCCCAGGACGATGCCAGCTAAGTGTGGGGGCGAAGCGAACACTCTCAAGCTGCTCTCAATACATATCAATCATTCCCTAGGATAATCTGTGCGCCATTGGTAAGGTATTACCATCACACGTGAAAATAATCGAACCTTCAAAACGTACACGTGGATTCCATTCGTACACGTGCGATTCACATGAAAACCAGCCAAAATCTCACACACGTGAAAATAATTCATTTAACACGTGAAAAAAATCCCCACCCGATGGTGAAAACCAGACCTCTGTTTATCAGCAACATATTAAACTGGACGAGACGATCATGATCCTACTCCTCCACGGTAGCGTCCCCCATTTCCTTCGGAACCGCCGTTCCGCTTACCGTACTGCAGTCAAACAGAGCGTACCCGCGCCGGCATCGGTGGGTGGACCCGGCCATCAGAGGGTTGTAGTCGTCCATCCAGAGTCGGGAGCGCGGCCGTTTCGGGGAGTTTCGCAACTGCGGGGAGATGACATGGTGGGGTTTAGACAAAGATTTAGTATACAGGCTAGGCTAGGCGACATTCTATGGGCGCGTAATTACGAACGTAAAAAGTCCGGGTAGAAAAAAACTGGTTTAAAAGAAAAAACCTTATTTGGCGCGAAAATTCTCCCTTCAGTTTTCAACTTTTCAAGTGCTTGAAATGGTCGGTGGCGGCGCGAACGACCGCATCCGGGAGCTGGAGCGGCAGCTTGCGGACAAGGACTCGACCATCAACGACTTGATTTCCCTTAACCGAGACCAGCTCCGAGCGAAGGACCGGCAGCTCCAAGCGAAGGACCGGCAGCTGGAGGAGAATGGCCAGCAGCTCCAAGCGAAGGACCGCAGACTGGAAAAGGCGGAACGCAGACTGGGTAGGATGGAACGCAGATTGGAGGAGGCGTACGCTGAGAAGGCTGTTGCAACGCGGCGCCATGAAGACGTGATGAGAGAACTGCGGTTCACCCGCGAGACGCTTCAACGCCAGATCGCGAAGCTGGAGCGCTTGCTTCAGTGGAAGTCTTCCACGTCAACTCGCAACCCGGACCACGAGAGCCTGACGCACAAGTTCATCATTACGGCAGGGCGCAAACGAGGCGTCTTCGGCGCTCCCCGACGAGTGGAGGACGTCATGCTGGTCGACCCCGACGGGACCCCGCGGGACCCCATCACGAAGGAGGAGACGCCCACGCTGCGCGCGGACGAGTTCATGCGCGTGAGCTTCCTGTCGCGCCAGCAGCGAACGAGCGCGCAAGCCATTCACGAGCACGGGCTTCGAGGCGAGGCCCCGCTCCTGCAGGGGTACATGACCGGCGGGATCGACTTCCGGCAGAACGTGAAGACCGTTGCGAAGCGCGCGCTCCGTCGCCACCAGCCGCAGCAGGTAATCGACTTGACCAGCGCCCCTGCCGCAAAAAAACTCAAGCGCTGACCACGTTAAATATTTTTTTCGCTAAAATAGATTGCCCTTCGCATGAACCGGGACGCTCGTTGGATGGACTGGCATGGGGATACCATATACTAGGAGGGGGGGGGGGCTTAAACTCCATGGTGGCTCGTGTACTGGAAGTATTCAATTCAATACGCATCAAACGCGAAATCATTACCTTGTCATGGAATGGTCTGGAATCATATCGTGTAGCTACCGGAATCCGATGAGCCGCTGTATTCTAGGTGAGACCTTCCATTGCCACGCCCATTGCTTCGACGCGTTATGTTGGCCAGAATGAGCTGCATTCTGTACAGCGCTTCGGCCGCGGTCGGACGATCACGAGGATCCACCGACACACACGCATGGCCCAAGGCCTGGAACTCCCTCGGACTGTACGACGAAAAAGAAACTCGGGCGGCTCCCATGGCGATGCGGTGCAGCAGAACTGCGTCCGACATCGTCTGCTTCTCGTGCGTGTACGGCAGCGAGTGCACGTCCAGCTCGGACAGCAACACGCCGAGCGAGAAAATGTCCGCCTTGTCGTCGTAGCGCTCGCCCATCATCACCTCGGGCGCCATCCACAGCGACGTCCCGACGCCTGCTGTCATGGTGCCGTCCAGCCGCTGCCTCGACACGCCAAAGTCTGTGAGCTTGGCCTCCAGCTCGCGGTTCAGCAGCACGTTGCGCGACTTGAGGTCGCGGTGGATAATGGACGGCAAGAGCGAGTGCAGATACGTGAGCGCGTGGCAGACGTGGATGGCAATGGTGGCTTTCTGGTGGTCCAGACCCACGGGGTGGCCGCTCTGCAGGTACTTGTCCAGCAGACTCCGCAGGTCGCCGCCCTCCATGAACTCGAACACGACACAGAGGTCGGACAGCGAGTCCCAAGCGATACCGACGAGAGAGACGATGCGCGGGTGGTCCATCGTGGCCGCCATCTTGGCCTTCGCCAGGAAGTTGTTGACGTGCTTGATGTCGGTGCGACTAGCTGGGAGCAGCATCTTGACGGCGACTGACCGACCGTGGAAGACGCCGGCGTACACTTCTCCGTACCCACCCCGGCTGAGCAGGTTCTGAACTTGGACTTTGCTGCGCGATATCCGCTTGGCAGTGATGATGTCGTCGTCCCACAACCCGGTCCGTCCGCGCACCATTCCTTGGGTTGTTGTCAGGCCGCTGGAAGGAGCTGTGGTTGTTGGTCGCATGTAGGAGTCGTCAGTGTGTTTTCCGTCATCGCGTCGGCGGCAGGTGAAGAAGAGAATAGCAACGATTACCAAGACGACAACACTGCCACCACAGGCGATACCGGCGATTAAACCGATGCCGACCCCACTGCTACTTGATCCGCTTGAAGTCGGCGCAGAATCGGTTGTTCCACCACTTGAGCCAGACCCGGCGATCAAACTGGAACCACTACCCTGGGTGCTTCCGCTGCTGCTCGTGGCGTTGGTTGTTGGAGTTGCAGACACAGTGGACGACGTGGACCCACTTGGAGAAGATGTTGTTGTGGCTGTTGGGGCACTGGTGACGCGGTTTGTGCTAATAGCTGTAGGTGTTTTGGTTGGTGTGGGTGTGGGCGTGGTCGAGGGTGCAGTGGTGACTCTGCTGGTTTGGTTTCTTGTGCCCGATGTTGCGGGCGACTTGGTCGTGCTAGCAGGAGTTGCCCCCGTCGTCGAAGAACCAGAGCCAGTGCCGCTAGAACCATCGCTGCTGCTGCCAGTACTCGTACCTGTGCTGCTACTTCCAGTGCTGCTGGTCGTAATGCTGCTGCTACCAGAGTCAGTTGTAGGGGTATCGATGGTACCTATTGAATCCCCACTTCCGTCGGTGGAACCCAGTCTGCGAGCAGCCTTGCCGCTGTACCATCTACGCGAATTCACGCACGAATGGGTCCTGAGGGCTTTCGCGTCTACGATATCCGTTTTCATCCACGAGTCCTCTGAACAAGAGCCCTTAGAATACCACCGAATCGATGCGGATCCGTCAGCGTTGAGTCTGGCGATGCTTGCGCTCGTATGCGGCAGAAGCTCATCTGTGCCTACACAGTTGTCGGACACTGGAAGTCCGAAGCCCGAAGAGAAGCCCGTACACTCAGCGTCGTCGAATTGATGCACTAGAATGTACGGCGAGTTGCCGAAGTGCTCCCGCACCGAGCCGAAGTAGTCCGTAGTACACTCAATCGACATCGCGGCGTCGCCGTCTCTCAAGGAGGGGAGACATCTCGACGACTCTTGTATATCCACGAAGCATGGTGTCTCACTGCGCGCAGCTTCAGCGTAGTACGATGTGATCGAGTAGGTTGACGTAGCCGAGGTCGTTGACAGGCATCCTAACAGAAGCAGCAATATACCGGACATTGGGTCCCGAGTAGTTGGGCCGAAAGGGTCGAACTGGAAATGTGCCGTCCCTCCGATGAAGTAATGAAGTACTCCATGCAAATGCACTCTCCCGCTTTGGCACCTCATGCACCATGTGAATGACCACATGGTATACTTAGTATCTTGGTTTACCTTCAATCAAATACCCCCAAACTCAAATGTGCCAAAAGTAAAGTACAGCATCGATTCGCAAGTGCGTCGGTCTGTAGCACCTGTCCACAGTCAGAAAGAAAAAGAGAAGTGTTACTGTGGTGCTTCCAAGAGTAACCCTGCACTCTCGTCTTAATTTCAAAGTGGAGCCTTAATGCAGTTGTTGCAGTACGATACGAATCCCAAACAATGTCCTCCGTGCATCATTGTACCGAGTCATGCCACCTTATTTTCCGGTCGGATCGTTCTTCCGGTTCTCCAAGAACGTCGACACGAGTTCGTCGGTTTTTGGATCGAAAAGCTGATCACAGATCACCTCCCGAATCAAGTTCTTGACCTTATCGTGCTTTGCAGCAGCGAGCGCTTCCTTCAGTACGGCCAATGGCCAGTAGCCATGTCCACTTTCACGCAATATTTGGAGAACCGAAACGTAGGAAAAAATCTTTTCCGAAAGCCTTGTGCTTGAACTCGCGGGGTACGCGATCTTCATCGGAGAGTAAGTTCACCAGAGCTTTCACGTTACGAAGACGCTCTCGAGACGCAGCATTGGAAAACGCAACGAGAATCGCGTATGGAGAAATAGTGGCGTCGTGCAAGGACATCATCAAATCGCTCTCCATACGCGTGGCAGCGCCAGCGAAAGCTTCGCCAACCATTCGAGCGGAAACACGATCATCACGACGCAGGAACGCCACCACCTCAGACGACCCTTCAAGACCGCGGTCACGAGCGCTTTGCCGATCATTTCAGCAGGGATGCAGTCTTTCACGTATAGCAGCTTGATAATCCTAATATTTTCCTTATTACTAGCTGAGCAGCTCAAGGTCGAGTTGCTAATGGGCCGACCTCTCATGTACGGTAGATCGTACCTTCGACGACGTCCCCAAGCATCTCTGTATCTCTCTACTCGTGATATTTCCATGCATAAGAATGTTGTGTTAGCTGGAATTTTGGGGGTACGCTGTATCCTCTCAGAACGCAGCACCCCTGTGCGTGGCTGCAACATGAAGCGTATATGCATAAGCCTAAGTCCACTTGGCGACACTTAAGTGAATGCGTTTCGAATAGAGAAATTATGAGCGAAGTTCGCCCCGTTTGTTTTTGGCGGGGCGGAATCGTGAAAAAAAGCTGTAAGTAAAGCCTAGCGAACTGCAAGTACTGTAGATATACTGTACACTGCAAGTTGCCATTAATTCCTCGTTCAAACCGTAAATCCAAGTTCAAATCTGGCGGGAAAGGTTCGATATTTTCAGGGGTTTTATCATAAAAGTGTACGAAACGTGCCGTAACGCGCTAGAAAGTCAAAATTGTTTGGGGACACCCATAGCCAAGCAAAGTACTGATGTTGTTGCAGCCACACTAGCAGCACTATGACGCCATTGACCACGCAGATCTGCCGTAAGCTCATGCACACACCAATATTCATTTCCAGCAGTCGAGTTATGTCAAGTTGAAGTCGGTACGTCATTATTTGCTTCACAACTTGGGATTCCGAGGCGGTGATCAAACGGGCACTGTCCAGGGCATTCCAACGATGCATCATGGCAGTCGACAGCCTCATTTCCCACCAGTCGCCGAATCGTCGACATACGTGTCCATTAACTTCGCCACCTTCTCAACGAGTCCATGCCGACTCGAATCAAAGAGCTGATCACAGACCAGCTTACGAATAAAAGTTTTGACTTCATCGTGCTTGGCTACAGCAAGTGCGTCCTGCAGTGTGGTCAATGGCCAGTTTCCATCCCCGCTTTCGCACAAAAGGCGAAGAATGGCATCGTGACGAGGGTAGGCTGCGATCACGAAAGCCTTGAGCTTGAACTCTTGAGGCACGCGATCTCCGTCTGAAAGCAACTTCACCAGTTCTTTCACGTTTTCCATACGTCCTCGGGCAGTTGCATTGGAGAACGCAACGAAAATCGCATCGGGAGAAATATTCGAGTCATACAACGACATCATCAGGGCACTGTTCTCGCGTGAGGCAGCAGCAGCAAAGGCTTCGCCAGTAATTCGGGCAGAAATACGACCATCACCACGCAACATCGCCACTAACTCAGAATGTCCCGTCAAAGCTGCGGTCACGAACACCCTGCCGATCACCCCAGCCGGAATGCAGTCCTTCGTGTACAGCAGCTTCATAATCCGAATGCCCTCACTCTCTTCTCTGTAGTAATCCCAATATTCGCCCAAGCTCCCCGTCGTTCTCTCAAAAACGGTGCATATAGATTCGTCCAAAATGTGCTCATGGTCAAGCAGAATCTTGAGAACATCACAACTCTGTGCCCGCACAAATGCATAGTTGATCGACTTCACAGACACTCGCTTCTTCTCCAAGAGAAATGATACGATGTTCACGCTGTCCCGCGAAGAGGTAGCTGCTGCCTCGAAGCCCCGATCGAATGTGTCAGGAGAAACATGACCGGTTCCGAGTAGAAACTCCAATGTGTCGGTCCCAGTCCACTTCGCAGTTTTCACAAACGCCTTCCCGATCAAAGTGGCGTCATTTAATCCGGTCTCGTACAGATACTTCAGAGCATTGAGGTGTCCACCACACGACAGCGAAGTAAACAGCTCGTCCTTAGTGGCCTTCTGCACGTACAGTTCATACATACTGTCGGCGAGAGCGTGGTCTCCCACCTCCACCGCTGCCGCGAACGCTTCTTTCAGATCCCACGTGAATCCGTTCACTCTCAGCAGATACTCCACCACGACCTTCTGACCTCCAGAAATTGCTCGTGCTAACGCGTTGGAGTTGCACAGTATCTTCTTATACTCGCGAGATTCCTTCTCTTGTGTGTGCTGCACCACGATCTTGGCCACATCAAGGTGACCGTCTCTCGCTGCTGCCAGCAACACCTCGCGCACAGTGGTGCAGAGGCTAGCTTCCTGCCAGTCACGATCCGCCGCAAAGTAGGCCTTGGCCAGCAGCACCTTTAAGACTTCCAGGTGGCCTTTAGTTGCGGCTGCCACGACTGCTTCGAGTAACTTTTCCCAGCTTGTCTGCGCTGGAATGCCCCTAACCAGTGATTGGAAAAAATATATTGGTCTATACGCCGGATAAATATTGCAAGCAAAATGCAAGACTGCAGTGCGGTAGCAATACAAAATACCCAATTGCATGTACCTCGCATATTGCAATACAAGATTGCAGTGAAACTCAAAATACTCAACTCAGGCGGTTCCTCATTTAGTTCTGTCACCTACGCCCCCCAGCGATTGTCTGCTGTTAATTTCCAGCACCCTGATATCGAACATAGAGGACTCTTGAAAATTCTGTTGTGTGTACATAATAAAGGAGTATTAGCCATCTGTATATTGCAATATCTTATGTGCAGTAACATATTGCAACATGACAGAGTATTGCAGTGTAAATTGCAGTGAAGCCTTTGATTGCAATACCCAATTGCAAGAGAGCAAACACTGCAATGCAAGACTGCAATGACGACAAATCACGCAACTCGCTGCCAATATATTTTTTCCAATCACTGCCCCTAACTACTGCGTACTCTTCCATCAGCACTTCCACGCAAGCCAAGTGGTCATGGGCAGTGGCCTCCAATACAGCGTGTCCCACGCTATTGTCGTCAACACGAGGTAACAGGTCCTTGAGCCACTTCGTGACCCCGCGCTGGCCGCCTCCGTCGCAGCTTCGTTGCGAGTCATTAGGTAGATGTCGATCTGCTTGAGGACATGCGGTAGAGCGCGAATGTCTGCCGGGAGACGCGCGGCTTGGAGTCTCGGATAGGGACGCGGTGGAGACGCCTCCTGTTGCTCTTGTGGGGGGCTGACCCGTGGACACTTGATGCCGTCGAGGTCGAGAGTCCTGCTGCCAGCATTTGGACGCTTGGACATGTTGCCGCAAACAAAATAATGGAAGAAATAGGAATGTATTGTGGATTTTGTGGACTTATGGGGAATTAAACGAAGTAATACATAATCAAAAACTATATGTACACATACAACTCAGCCATCCGGTAGATGTATTTGGTGTTGGTCAATGCATAAACGCAACTGCTCAA
Source organism: Phytophthora vignae f. sp. vignae (assembly GCA_016169955.1). Classification (NCBI taxonomy): domain Eukaryota; phylum Oomycota; class Peronosporomycetes; order Peronosporales; family Peronosporaceae; genus Phytophthora; species Phytophthora vignae. Next base: position 549,625 of record JABJUM010000046.1, read on the forward strand.
AGTGATACGATGCGGAGCAACTCCGAAGATTCTCGTTGTTTTATTTTTTCAGCGGCATGCATGGTAACCACGAGTGGGTGGGTCGTTGGTCCTGTTTTCCATAGCCTTCGCAACAATCTCAACGACGCCTTGAAGACTAGGGTCGAAAAGCTGATCACAGATCACACTTCGAATGAAGTTCCTGACGTCGTCATGCTTGGCAACAGCGAGCGCTTCCTGAAGTGTGGCCAATGGCCAAAACCCATCGCCACTTTTACATAAAGTGCGGAGAACAGAACTGTGTTCAACCTGAGCTGCAATCACGAAAGCCTTGTGCTTGAGCTCTTGAGGCACTCGTTCTCCATCTGAAAGCAGCTTGGCCAATTCCTTCACGTTTTCCATACGTCCTCCGGCAGCACCGTTGGAGAACGCAGCAAGAATTGCACCAGCAGAGATATTCGCGTCATACAAGGACATCATCAAATCGCTCTCCTTCCGTGTGGCAGCGGCAGCAGAAGCTTCGTCCACCATTCCAGCAGAAATACGACCATCATTCCAGCAGAAATACGACCATCACCACGCAATAACGCCAGCAGCATATAGTGCCCCTTTAACGCTGCTGTTATAAATGCCTTGCCGATCATCTCTGCCGGAATGCAGTCCTTCGTGTACAGCAGCTTAATAATCCGAATGCCTGTCTCCTCTTTGGAGTAATTCCAATGTTCGCCCAAGCTCAGTGTTTCTCTCTCAAAAACAGCGCAGATAGATTCGTCCAAGATGCGCCCACAGTCAAGCAAAAGCTTAAGAACATCAGTGCCCCGCGCACTCACAAATGCGCTGTTAACCGACTTCGAAGATGCTCGCTTCTTGTCCAGGAGAAATGGGACCATGTTCACGGGGTCCCAGAAGGAGTGGACAGCTGCCGTTTCGAAGCCCTTATCAAACGCCTCGTCAGAAACCCGACCAGTCCCAAGCAGAAATCCCAATACTTCCTTGCCGCTCCACTTCGCACTTTTCACAAACGCCTCCCCGATCAAATCGGCGTCGTTGTCTCCGGTCTCGTACAGATACTTAACCGTTTCGAGGTCTCCGTGGCACACCAGAGACACAAACAACTTTTCCTTCTGGGGCTTCAGCTTGTACAGCTCGTACATCCTGTCAGCCAGAGACCTGTCTCCTGCCTTCACCGCTGCCACGAACGCTCCTTGCAGGTCCCACGTGAACTCGTTCATCCCCAGTAAATGCTCCACGACAGCGTGTTGACCTCCGGAAATGGCACGTGCCAACGCATTAGATCTACGAAACAGCGTATCGTAGTAACGATGCTCCTGCTCTTTTGCATGCAGCACTACGACCTTGACCACGTCAAGAAACCCACGCCCTGCTGCATCAAGCAACGCCCGATGCAGAGTGCTGCACAGTTCAGCTATGCAGTGCGAATCCGACCCAGGGGGGATGTTACACAGAAGAACCCTTAAGACCTCCTGGTGGCCATAGGTCGCGGCTGCCTCGAGTGCATTTAGTGCGCGTTTCCAGCAAGTATGCGCTGTGGGGTCCACAATGGCGTCGTACTCTTCCAACAACACTTCCACGCAATCCACGTGGCCACGGGCAGAGGCCTCCACGATGGCGTCTGCGATGATGTCGTTGTCCACTTGCTCTGCCAGGCCCTCGAGCCACTCGGTGTCCCCCGTCTTGGCCGCCTCGATGAGAGCTTCGTCTTTAGTCATGAGGAACACGTCGATCTGCTTGAGAATGTACGGGATCGCTTGAATTTCAGGCGGGAAACGCACGGCTTTGAGTCTCGGATAGGGACACGGCGGGGGTTGTTCGTCTTGCTGGTCGCGTGGAGAGCTGGCTCGGTGGCGCTTGGCGCTGTCGTGAGTCCGAGCGCTGCTCGAGTTCAAACGCTTGGGCATCTTTGCGTGAAGCGTTCAAACTTTGGCGGGAAGCGTCAGCAGATTTGTGTGGAGTAGCAAATATTAAAAATCAACAAAAAGTCTGAATCGTCCACAAGGTGCGGGTTAGGTCGACCATATTAGAGAGCGGTAGTGAGCGGTTGCGAGGAGCGTAGCCAAAGCAAACCCGCGCGGGGTGCCCGCGAAGCAGGGCCGCGCGGTATTTGCGGAGGCGGGCCCAGCGACGAGCATTCCAGCGAACGGACCCGTTACCGCAACTCGGAGTTAGTTTTCTTATAGCGGGGGTCTGGGGGTGCAACCCCCAGAATGCTTTTATTAGAGGCCTGTGGATTTTTCAGACTTTCTGTGGATTTTTAATTGGCACTCTGCTTGCAGGTCTAAATCAAGGTGTAATTATGAACGTTAGAGGCCAGTGAAGTACGTGCGCTATGTAAACTCTTGTGCAGCTTCTTGCTCTCGTTGTTACGACGCGAGCTTCATGGTCGAAATCGCAGCAGTCGCTTCTTCGACAGTGGTCGCGGCGGCGGTGGATTCCTTCTTGGCAGCCTCCGAGCTGAGCGGGAGATACCATTCCTCCAGCATGCCGGCCTTGTTCCGTGCCTCCGTGTTGAAAGGAGGCTTCAGCGTGCCCTTGTAATACTGCGGCACAGTTTCGTGGAACTTGGCAATTGGGTCATCACCGTCACGCTCGCAGACGTATCGGAACCAGCGCACTCCGGCGCCCACGTGCGTAGTCTCCTCGTTGTAGTTCTTGTGGATAATCTTCAGGCTCACGTCGTCGCTGGCCTTCTCGAAGCGCTGGACAGCGTTGGGGAACACGTCGAGTCCACGCGCCTCGTGGACAAGGTGCACCACCGCCAGACGGGCCAAAATGCTGTCGCGGGTCTCGTACGCTGCGTCCCAAAGCCCCTCGTGGCCAGCGATGTCGCCGTAGAAACTGCCCAGCTCCGTAAGACGGTGCGCCCAACTGTTGAAGTGCTCCGCCTCCTCGCCAGCGATGCGGACCCAGTCGTCGTAGAATGCACACGGCAGGTTGTGCGGCACGAACCGACACACCATATCCCACATGAGATCGATCGCGTAGCTCTCAGCGTGCGCCAAACTGTTCAATATCAACGGGAGACAAAGTGGTTAGTTACAAGCATGCAACCACAGCAATATATAATCTAGACGCTTGCCGCTCACCTGTGCACGAACGCCTTGCGGGACCCCTGCTTCGCCTTGTAAGCAGGGACGACCTCAACGTTCTCGGGGCGCGCCGGGTGGTCAGGCACGTTGTTCACGTCGTCCTCCTCATCGCACACGACCTTAATCTCGCCACTCTTCCACTGCGCCACGTACTTGGTCGTCTTCTCGGCCTTGGCAAACGCATCACCCGTAGTCAGCACGTCCAGCGCACACGCGAACAGCGTCCGAGTCTCCACCATCTTGGTCTGCTTCGACTTGGACGAGTGGTCTGTGGCGTTTCCAGATGCTGCACTGGTTTCTGTACGCTTCTGCGACCACCGACATGGCTACAACTGCAGGACACTCTCCTTCACGTTTAACACGACAAACGCAAGCACTACCTTTCACGGGCATTCCCTACAATACACAGACGTCGACGATAGAGCGCTGTGCTCTCTGTCCCAGATATCCCATCATGGTTGCTGAAAGTTGAAAGCCTTCGGGTACAGATCTCGGTACCACTGGTTCATCGAGAAGTTGTCGTTCACGCTGAAGCCGAAGCTGTCGTGACCCGCTCGAGGCGAGCTTAAAGGGCTCGATAGGTGCTCCGCACTTGATCTGTCCTCACGTTCGTATCCCCACGAGCGACCGAAATGTTGGCTTGGTGACCGCGGAGATGGTCTTCGCTCCGGGGACACAGTCGTCGAAAGGTACTCGGAATGCCGAGACTTCGCCTCTTCAAATGCGCGGAGGCTACTGCCGTGAGATAGCGATGGTGTCCAGCGAGAGGATGCTCCTGGAGGTATCATAAGTTCTCGTTAGAAAAGTAAAAATTTTCTGCGGAGCTGTGAGGCACTCACCAGCAGGTGCTTTCCATCCGTAACTAGGATGTTCAATTCGCATGATAGCAGCTTGTACTTCCGGCGAGTTCATGAGGTCAGCCTTGATAGCGTCAAACTCGGCACCTGAAGTTGTCAAGCAACAGTCAGTAAATGCTGAATGTAGCACGCAGGTATAGTGTATAGGTCCACGTACGCGTGGTAGCACTATCGAGGCCCTGAAGCTTCGAGATTCTGTCGTCCAGCGCAAGTTCCAATCTGCGGATGTCGCTCTGGGGCTGGGACGACCGCCTTTCGAGTGCTGGTGCCCGAGAAGAATCGGTCGCGTGCCGTGAATCCTTTGGACTAGCTTGAGCAGATCTTTTTGCGGGAGCTTCTTTAGGCGGAGTTTCTTTTGAGGAGTGTTGCTTGGTGGGCTTTGGTCCGGAGGCGCGCGCCGGAGAGTCTGGAAGCCAGCAATAAATGATTCGGTCAGCTAGCATCCTAATCAATTACTCAGTAGATAACAATGTTCACTTACTCAAGGCAGCGCATTTGTTGCGCAATTCTTCAGCCTTGGCAGATTTTTTAGCAAGCTCACTGAGTTTGCCCTTGAGCGCGTCTTCCACACTGTGCAATTTTTCATCAGCTCGCAAGGTCGCTTTGGTGGCCCTCGCAAGGTTCTTAATCGGGCTGGCAGGTCCGTCGTCAGATTTTGCTTCACTCGATATGCTTCTTCGCATATCAACATGAGTCTGTTCCACGCGTTGGGCAGCAGCTTGCTTTTTGGCTTGGTCTGCAGCAGAAAGATGAAGAGAAGACCTGTTAGTACCCCGTGCCGTGTGGAAAGATAGAAGTGTGCAATTACTTTTTCGAGTGCGTGGTTCTGGATGAGCAGTATGACGGGCGCGAGATGCTTGAGAGGTGGCGTGACGAGCGTGAGATGATTGAGCGGTGGGGTGCTCATTCCGCGGCTCTACATGCAGTAGAACCCGACCGTAGGGCGGTGTGTACGGCGGCAAATTCGCAGCCGATCTCTTTGGCGTTTTAAGAACCTTCGGGGTTTTGCCGTATTTCCGGGTCCCAACGTGAGGCACATTCACCGGAGAAATCGGCTTCGCTGCGTCCTTAGCCTCGTTTTCGTCAGCACCAGAGATGGCATCTTGGGGTTTCGCTGAATTGTCTTCCTGAGTTTCCACCCGCGGCGCTTTGGCCTTACCAGCACGAGCAGTGGTCGTGTCGTTGGACACATCTTCCTCGTCGTCAGGCCTTGCTCTTTTCTGAAGATTCATTTTCTCTTTCTGTTGCTTTACAGCAACAGTATTCTTGTCTTTGTAAGGCTCGTCGGTCTTGTCAGAATGAGAGCTAGGTGTGCTTTGTTTCTCCGGCTGTGGCTCGATGGGGGCTTTTCCCTTAGTCGTACTGCTTTCCTCCGCCACCGAAGTCGGAGGTGCGGCGTCATTCTTGTCACAGACATTCTTTTCCTCAGCCAAAACTGGTGTGTACGCGTGCGTTGCGGCGTGGTTAACCCTGTTGTCAGCGAACCCGCGCAGCCAGATCTCCTCGCCCATCTCTTTCCTCACTTCCTCCGTCGGTCTCGCAAAGTTGCGCTCAAACTGCACAGGCAGCGTCCCCTCCACAAACTCAGGGAAATCCTCGCGCGCATCACACCGTGCCAAGAGCGCAGTGGAAATCGTCAAGTTCTTGGACCGCGTTGTCTCTCCTTTGCTCTTCTTCCTCCTCTTGTTCTTCGTCAGCTGCCTCCTCGTCTTCTCATCCGACTGGAACGGCACGATCTTGCTCTTTTGCACCCAGCACCTGCACCCCCCACAAAAGTTAGTAAGAAAAACAAGTAAGAAGTAAAAAAAAATAGTGCTGACCGGCATCGCTCCTTGAAGTCTGCATTGTCCAGGAAGTCCACGAGCAGCCTCTCTTCAAGCCTCAGGCTCTGTGAGCCGAAGTCCGAGCCGGGCGCGCGCACCGTGAGCAGCGCCGGCCACCAGGGCCACGTGTCTAGCTTGGCCCAGCACTTGACGGCCCACGTGTGCGTGTGGAACGGGGCGATGCGCGGGCTGTCGCGCGGCAGCGTCTCGTTGTACTCGTCGCCCCAGCAGTCGTACGTGACCTCCACCGTCTCGGCCGCCGGCAGGCGCAGCACCTGCGCCACGTTCCAGATGCCGTCGCTGTCCACCACGTCTGCAGTAAAAAAGAAAAAAAAACATTTCAACAATTCGCCATTAGCATAGTTATTTACGTAAAAAAAATAAAGCTACGTAGTATGCAGGAAACTACAGGAGCTTTGTATGAACAAGTGCAACTGTTTGGTCGCTGCGGCCCTGCTTCTTACCTAGCCAGTCGCCCACGTTGAGCTCCGGCGCCGCCGCGCTCATTATTGCGCACTTCTGGTAGCCGCACTTGGTTTTTGTAAGGCGGAATGGCAGGTTTTAATTTTGACGAGCTAAGTACGATTTCGTGTACAGTTTGCGTACAAGTTGAATGTAGCCATGTTAGAGACGTACATGGCTACATGCGTCGCTTCAAGGTGCGGCCTTGGAGAGATCTTTTGGCAAGGCAAGGAGAGGGCAATAGAGAACAATTGAGGCGATGCAGGAGGAGGTCGGTCTGCCCACGACGGTGGACGACGAGAGCTCGAGCGACTCGCGCGCCGGCCGCCACGGCAGCGCCGGGCTGTTCCTGTTCAAGAAGGACGCGGACGCCGTCGAGGAGACGCCCGAGGACGTCGCGGCACTGGAGGCCGAGCGAGAGGCCAACAAGAAGCTGGCGGACGAACTGGCGGACGAGGAGCGACGCCGCCGCATCGAGGAGGAGAAGGACCGCGAGAACGAGCTCGCGGTCGTCCGCCAGATCAACGTCGAGTACTCCATCACGGCCGAGGAGCAGGAGCGCGAGCGCCGCGTGCACGAGTACGAGATCGCCAAGGTGCAGGACGAGATGATGCGTCGCCGCAGCCAGGCGGAGGCCATTGAAGCTGCGGAGAAGGAGCGCACGCGCCGCATTTCCGAGGCGGAGGAGGTGCAGGTGCAGGACTACAAGGAGCGCGTGTTCGCGCAGGAGCTGGCGGTTCAGGCCATGGAGAAGGAGCGCGTGAGGCGCCTTAGTCTCCCGGAACATCGCGAACGCGCGCCTTCGGTCGGTGCGTCGGCGGGTGAAGGACCGCCAGGACTGGAGCGCTTCTACTCGTGCAAGAGTGTCGAGGATGATGAAGACACGGCGGCGGGCGGATTGAGCGAGATTCCGGTTGTGCACGCGTCGGCGTCCAAGGTGCTGGTGGACGAAAACTCGGAGTGGCGCTGCTTCATTGCGTCCGAGAACGCACAGGAGGAGAAGGACCAGCTGCATGGTACGCGCTAGCTAGGCTTCGGGGTCATAAAGCTAGTTAACAAGCTGCTGATTGTTGTTTCTTGTTGTGTGAATAGCGCTTCGCCTAAGCTTGGAGGAGGAACTGAAGGCGGAACGTCACGCCAAGTACGTGGAGCTGGTTGGGGACGTCCGTCTGCTTCGCTTCCTGCGTGGCCACAAGATGAACGTGTCGGTGGCTGCCACGAAGTACCGAGAAATGCTGGCCATGCGCCAGAAGCTCAACCTCGACGACATTCGCGACGACATCGTGAGCAACAACATGGGGCCGGACGAGTTCCCTCACTTCCAGAAGATCATCCCGCACCTGCCGTTCCTGGACACATACGACGTCTTCTCCGCTGCGGACGGTCACGTCTTCTACTTTGAAATGACGGGCTACGCGGACTTCCACAAGCTGTTGACCGAAGTGACGGAAGAAGAATGGCAGACGTTCTTCCTCTACTCGATGGAGTACCGAGCGCTGAAGCTCGACCAGCTCAGCCGTCAGAATGAACAACTGGTGCAGACTATCCAAGTCCGCGATCTCTCGGGCTTCTCCATCGCTCGCTTCAACCCGAAGCTGCTCAAGCGCTTGAAGCCGCTTGTGTCGATCGCCACGAAGTGTTACCCGGAATCAATGCACAAGGTGCTCGTGCTGCACGCTCCGTGGATCTTCGACAAAGTCTGGAGTGGAGTCAAGTCCATGCTTCAAGAAACTCAACTGCGCAAGGTGCACATGGAAGGCAACTCGCTTGAGAGGTTGCTGGACCTCGCAGGGAGCCGAGACAAGCTGCCGAAGCTACTCGGTGGACGAAGCACGACGCATGCTATCCCTCAAACGGGTTTCCTAGGACGTAATGCCTTCTTGTTGCTCTGTGAAGATGGAGCGACCCAGGCGGACATCAAGGCAGGAGGGACGCTGCAACTGCCATTCCGCATGAGCGCCAACGATACGCTCTGCTGGGAGTACGTGGTGAAGGAGCGGGATATCTCCTTCGCCGTGAAATTCCGCACGCAGGGCATTGGCGGGGCCGAGGAGAGCGAAAAGGTCGCACCCGAGCGTGTTTCCAGCGGAACCCCCATCGCGAGCTCCTTCACGGCAACAGAAGACGGCACCGTGGTGCTCTCCTGGGACAATTCGTTTTCGTGGGCGCGCGGCAAAACCATCGCGTACAAGGCCAAGGTGGTCAAGTCGACACACGACTTCTCGTCGCTCGATATCAGCGGGAACGACTGCGTTTGATAACACCACGGAGGGCGATGTAGCAAGATGTTCGCACCAGGTATGCATCTAAATCCTTTCATAATTGTGTAGTGCGGGCGGCTGGATAAAATCTTAAACAATTTGACAGCAACTGAAAGCACATCCCATGGGTTGCGAATTGCAACTTCCGATGGAATAATGACACCGACAGTTCATCTTCATCAACGGAGAAGACGCTGGATAAGAAGATGATGAGACTGTGGTGCCTGATCAATCGAGGCGTGCTTGACATGTGAAGTCTTCCTACCAAGAGTAAATTGCTGCTAAAAACAATTGTGTTAAAACGCATTTCTTGCATGTGTTTATTTTGCACACAAATCCGTTGAAACAAAACTTTCCGCCATTTCGTATTTTGGCTACGAAGGCAACATCATGCGTGATAGACGCGACCGTGGAGGTCTCTCTCTAGGTGTTGCTGGAAGCGTACGCGTTCCGGAACGTTACGGCCTACGTTTGCTGGGAAAAGTTACTGAAAGCGTTCGAGGCAGCCGCAATCAACAGCCATCTCGAAGTCTTGAAGGTGCTGCTCTCCAAGGTCACCGCTGATTCGAATGGGAAGGGTGAATTGTGTGGCGCTGCGCATGGGGCGTTGCTCATCGCGGCAGAGCGTGGGTTTCTTGACATGCTCAAGTACGTGGTGCAGTATCTAAAAGAGCAGGACGATCCTCTTTACCGGTCGCTCTTTCGCAGGTCCTGTGCATTGTCAGGCGGCATTTCCGGCGGCCAGAAGGAAATGATCGAGTATCTGCTGGGCTTGGACGAGTTCTCGTGGGACCTGCTAGGCGCATTCGTGGCAGCGGTGGGTGCCAGGGACAACTCTCTGGCTGACAGGATGTACGAGTTATATATGCAGGAGCCCAGGAGGGAAGAGTTTTTTTTGTTACTCTGGTATGTTGTGGATGCCTTGATGCTGCGAAATATCTGTACGAGACTGGACACAACGACCCCGAGTTGATCGGGGAGGCGTTTGTTAAAGCAGCGAGGAGGCTAGGGAAGAGTACACTCGAATTTCTACTTAGTACCAGGCGCATTTGATAAGGGCTTCGAGGCAGCAGCGGTGTCGTGGGACCGTGTGGATAAGGTTCAATTTCTTTTAGACAAGAAGAGAGTTTCTGCGAAGTCGATCAACCAAGCGTTTGTGGCAGCACGGAGTAGTGACGTCATGGAAACTCTGCTTGAGCGCGAGCACGTCTTGGACGAGTCTATCTGCGCCGTGTTCGCGAAAGCAACGGGAAGTTTGGGTGAATATTCGGATGGGCATAACTCAAGAGGAGAAAAAAAGAGTTCATTGGGATTATCAAACTGCTATGAATCAAGTTTTTGACTTCATCGTGATCGGCAACAGCGAGCGCTTCCTGCAGTATGGCCAGTGGTCAGTTTCCATCGACGCTTTCACACAACAGTTCGAGAAGTGCATCACGACGAAGCTGGGCTGCAATCACGAAAGCCTTGTTCTTGAACTCTTGAGGTGCCCGATCTTTGTCAGAAAGTAGTTTCACCAACTCTCACGTTACGAATACGCTCTCGACATGCAGCATTAGAGAACGCAGCAAGAATCGCGTCGGCAGAGATATTCGTGAAGTACAAGGACATCATCAAATCGCTCTCCTTACGCATGGCAGCGGCAGCGAAAGCTTCGCCCACCATTCGGGCAGAAATACGGCCGTCACTACGCAATAACGTCACCAGCTCAGACTCCCCCTTTCATGCTGCGATCACAAATGCCTTGTCGATCGTCTCAGCCGGGATGCAGTCCTTCTTGTATATCGCAAGGTGATCTGCGATCAGCTTTTCGACCCGAACTTTGATGGGCTCGTCGGGATGGTGTCTAAGTTCATGGAAGCTACTGTTTTCCAGCGCGGAGTAACGTGGCACATCGTTGGAATACGAGAAAGTCAAGATAATAGTGAGACGCATCGTGCTAGGATAGGAAGCACGCACGCTGATTGCCAAGGAGCAACAACACGTAAATTTATTTTTTTCTCTCCTTGAGTCAGCCTCGTTGGTGGCCATACGGACTGCGTCTACTTCTTTTTTCCTATGCACCGATGGAGCCGAGTTGATGCAGGAATGCCTCCGGGTTCAGCAGCTCTGTGCAGCCGTACCAGATCGAGCGTGGCGGCTGCTGTCCCTTGGCGTACGCCAACAGGTTCTGATATTCGTTGTAGTTGCCACCGCCGATCATAAATACCATCACCTCGCGGAAAGGCGAGCGCTGTCGGGGTACGTCGCCATTCGCCTTGATCTGTACGCAAAACCGAGTAATGGATTAGAACAGTGCAACAGAGCTGAATTACCACCGGGGAAATCGCTCACCTTCGGATCCAAGTACAAGAAACTTTCGTCCTCTGTGTTCGGCTTCATCTCGCAAATAGCATCCGCGACACGAGTAACATGCAGCTTCTTGTTCTCCGGCAGGAAGTTTTTGAAACTTGCAGCAGCCTGAGCCAGGAACCCCTGGGCCAGACCCTTGAATTTGCTCATGTTCACGCCACCATCGGGTCCTGCACCATTTTCGGCTTGCAGGCTTGCTCCAACGCTAGCACGCCGTTGGAAAGCCGAGTGCTTTCTGAGGAACTTCCAAGCCTGAGCATACGCTTCTGGCTGCTCTGACGCTGCGGCGCATTGCTGGTAGGCGTTCTCAAACTCTGCCATTTCCGCCCCACTCGCACCGCTCGACAGAAAGTAGATCATTAGCAGGCGCATCTTGTCCGCCAGTGTTCCCATGTCCTTGTTCGACAGCAGCTGCAACACCTCGGCCTTGTCGACGTGCGAGCCATCAATGAGCTTCTGCTCGAGCATCGAATACGACGGGATGTGGCGCTTCGTAACGCCCTCAAATGCTGCGTGGAAAATGTTCGTGTGGACTTCTAGCATCTTTTTCTTCTCCACAAGCGCTGGCAGGGTGTCCACAGCAGCAACGAGGTCCTTCGTGCCGTTCATCAGTGCATCGCTGCCACCTGTCTGTGCGCGAATCTGCTCCTCTTTGCGCGTTACTTGCTTCATTTCCTCTTCATTGGCGTCGATTGCGTCCGGGAACAGGCTACCGGCATGCGTCTCGAAGAATTTATCGCTCGTAACGTCCAAGTCGTACGTGCGCTCTACCGATCGACCATCATCACCAACGTCCTCGCCACCAGAGGTCTTCACAGTCACCTTCACGCGGTTCATCTGAATAGTGAGAATATCATCGACCAGTGCCTGGTACGTCGACGGGTGATACAGACTCGACGCAATGTCCTCATTGCGGTCCATGATGATAAGTACCGGACGCTACACCAATATATGCATTGTCAGTTAGTCCAGCGAAGATATCAGCTTCATGTTGGAGATTCAGCCAATACCTGAAAGTTGGATGAATTCTCTGTGAAAACACCGTTCCTCGCGTTCTAAAACCAGGCACAAAGATAAACCACGTTAGTATTATTTCAACTTCAGAGCGCAATACAACAACAACAACAATGCGGCCATCGCTATGCATACCAAGTGCTCCCGGATCGTCGAGCTCAGTTGCTCGGCCACCATCCTCGACGGTCCATCGTTATTCGGGCAGCGAATCACCGGCACACTTCCAGTGGTAGCAAGCACGGAGAAAAGTCCCTTGACAATCGCTCCCATGGACTGCTCGATCTGCGTGTCCGCCACATTCGGGTCGTTGTACGCCCGGTAGCTCTCAGGAAGGTTGAGCGAGAAGAGACTCGGCTCGAGAGATACGAAGTTCGTGTACTGGTCGTATACCTTGGCGATCTAGCACCAGAACAACAGAAACGTCACAACACAGCTCTACCATAGTAATTTCAATCACCACGTACCATACTGGTGCAGCCAGCTTCCACCGACGCCCGAGCCAAGTACTCGAGCGACTCGCGGCTCAACGGGTAGGCGAAGTTGAGGTGGACGGAGCTGTAGAGCTCCTTGGCGCAGTCCGAGACGATGCGCTCCAGGTTCTCGCGCGTGGGCTCCACGAAGTAGATGGCCGGAACGTCGGGGATGGCGTCGCGCTCCGTGTCCAGCAGCATGTGCAGCGTCACGCCCTTCTTGCGCAGCTCGTGCAGCTTGAGGATGGGCGAGATGATGTCGCGGCAGAAGCGGTCGTAGACCAGCACTTTCCACTGGTCGCCCCAGCGATCACTACACAGCCATAGATGACGTTAACAGCATCGGTTATAGATATTTGTTGTTCATATTCTGTGGGAAGTGGCGTACGCGGAGTCCTGGGTCGAGTCCGCGAAGCCGCCGGCACTCTCCGAGTTAAAGTCCAGCATGCGCAGCAGGTTCTCTGCGTGCGGAAAGCCAAAGGAGAAAGTTAGGTGAGGGGTAAGACGAAGTACGGGAGGACGGGAGGAGGGACATACGCACCGCGCTGCTTCTCCTGAAGCGACTGCGTCGCTGCCGGGGTCATCATCTTGCCGAGGTCGAGGACACGTATGTGCCGATTGTGCGAAGATTGCCCGTGGGTTACGATTCGGGCGTAACTTGTTCTCTTTTAAGTACGAATAGGAGTAACCCTGGTTATTGCGGGCACGAAGTTGAAGAGCTGTCACTTTGATCACCATCGTGACGACATCTTTTCCTTTCCAACGTCGCAAAATATAATAAACCCATGCATTTCGTACGTTAACATTAAGTGTTGGATGAGTCGCGAGCACTCCGCTCGCTGTCTCTAGGCGCGATTATATTCTGGCGCCTCGAAATCCTCGCGCTCGAGGACAAAAAACTCCGATCTCCCCGCTGGGCCATGACATCGGCATGCTCGTGGTTCAGTGCCGTAGGCCCCCCAACGAGACCGGGGCGTTCAGGTGCACAGCGACATGGCTGAGCTGAGACGGACAGTCTCCTCGACTGCGGAGACCTTCTTCAGCGTCGTCTCCAGCATCTCGGCCACCTTGGAGTACATGGCGTTGTCTTGCTCCGCGGCAGGGTTGCTGCCCGTGCTGCACTTGCTCGCAGCGGTAGTGTCGGCCGCGCTCTTGAAGCGCAGCTTGCACGTGCCCTTGGAGTGCTTGAGGAAGCGCATGATGGACGCGAACGACGTGTTCACGACGGACGTGCCGTTGATGTTCTTGAGCACGTCGCCGACCGCGAGCGCCTCGACGCCCAGCACGTCGCTGCGGGACGCGAAGCCCTTTATCCTGGCACCCAGGTCTTTCACCGCCGGCTCCAGCACGATGCCGAAGCGGTCGCTCGGGTTCCAGAGCACGGACGTCAGTCCTTCCGCGCCGCCGGAGGAGAACGTGCTCGAGAAGGAGCTGCGGTACGTTGACCCCGAGGACGACGTGCTGTTCACGCGGATGTCTACACTCAGCTGGTGGAGTTGGGAAAGTAGATCCTTGAGCTGCAAGGAAATAGTGCTCGAGTCGACGGGGTCCATCGACGAGGACACGGTGGACAGCTTCCTCGTCTTCATTAGCATCGGGATGTCATCGTCCTCCTCCTCGTCCTCGCTCCGGTTGTTGCCGCCGCCGCTGCTACTGACGCTGGTCAAGTCGTCCATGGACTCGGACCGCGCGTGCAGCTTGGACACTGCGCGCGCGCCCGCCTTGCGGATGAGGTCGATGGTGAAGTTCGGCAGGCTGCTGGCGATGGCCAAGTCCACGGGGTAGCGGCCGCCGCCGTCCTCGGCCAGTGCCGCCTGCGGGCACGCGTCCAGCAGCGCGCTGATGAGCAACCCAGGCGCCTTGGCCTTGATGGCCACGTGCAGCGGCAACATGCCCGAGAGGTTCTCCAGCTGGCAGGCCTCGGGGAAGGCGCGCAGCAGCGCCGAGACGACGTCGAGCCCCACCGAGGGCTCCGTGCACGCCCAGTGCAGCGGCAGCATGCCGAAGTCGTCCTGCGCCTGCGCGAGCGCCGCATTGGTCTCCACGAGCTGCAGCACCTCGTCCCAGTCGCCCTGCTCCGCGAGCTCCAGTACGCGCGCGCGGTTCGCGTCCATTGTTGCGTCGACTGCCTACTGCCGTGTGACTGTGGCCTCCACGCTCGAAGGAATTCTGGGCACTGCGCCCATGGAGCTGAACTGCGCGGATAGAAGCGAGTGACTGGGCAAATGTATTGGGAGCAGGGCGGATCAAAATCTAGTCCCACTCCGCTAATTTGCAAGCCAATATTCCTGCGCGGGTCGTAATCAGACAGAATGGGGATTTTCCGGGAGAGCTCCTCCCTTCACTTCCAGCGGTGCTCAGCCCGCATTATTGCTGTAGAGGACTTGTGTGCGTCGGCGAGCGTTAGCGGCGCTCGTTTCGTCATGTGAGAGGGCCCACTGACGGCGCTGGGCTCATCGTGTTCATCATGGCATGCCATTTTGGGGCCGGACTGCCAGCAGTTGACTGGCGCTGGGATCTGCGACAGCTGCAAGCGTGCCCAAGCGTCGACGGCTGGTCACCACGATGGCGGCCCCGCTCAGGCTGAGCCTCAGCCTCCATTGCCGTGGGGGTAGTTGGATGGCAAGTTGCCATTGGCAACGACAACTTGTCGTCGACAAGTGCCGACCGACAGAAAGTCACAGCACACGCGCAGCTGGGCGGCGAATAAGGCCGATGCGAGTACCATTTTGCTGGCACTTCAACTTCAGCCTGGTAAATTTACGGCTTGACAACTTTTTAAAATGCGTAATTACGCTGGATCGAGCGAATCAGAGACGGGCACGGCCAGCCACTCGTTGGCTCGAATTTGGGGCACCGACTGCAGCAGTCATGCCTTCATTTTTCTTTTCCAGCTCGTAGCACCGAGATGTCTTGAGATGTCTTGAGTTGAGGTGCTGCTGCGCCCTGAAAGTTTTCCATACGTTGAGCAAATGATAATTTTCAATCAGCTACTCTGAAAGAGGTTTAGTCGCCTCGCGCAAGAAATGTTAGATAACGGTTTATGATGCTCACAAACAAAACAAATTGCACATGCATTTTGCTGCCCCACCGGCAGGTATGCAGACCGCCAAAGCCAGTGGTTGATTCGGTATTGGCTCGATTCCGCCGATCAGTGCTCCGCCTTGGAGACTATGGTCGTGGCGGGGAATGCTAGCCGCACGCAACGCATTTTGCCGGATGTACTCGACAGTAAGGCATTGCGAAGCAAGCTCACATTGCTGCTGCCTCGACCGTCTGTCGTAGCTTTTGCCGTGGATGACGAGCGCAGGCTGGTGGCTTTACAGGGAAAACTTCATTGAAGTGGCTGCAGCTGGGAGCTGTTGTCACAATTGCAGACCCGCACCATGCTCGCGAAGGCATGTTGCGAGGCCAATTCGTCGTTGCTCGGCAGGCAGCAGCAGCAGCAGCAGTGCTGCTGCAGCACGTTGCCAAGAGCTCCCGAGACTCATCACTTTGGTGGGCGGGATTGATGGGCCATCAATCCCGCCCACCAAAGTGATCAATGATGGCGTACCCGCCGCGAGCCGGAGCCGGGCCAATCACGAGAACGGTAGAATCGCACAGACAGAACAGGGAAATCCACAGATCTGAAGGGGAACCGCACAGATAAACCGATATACCTTCCGCCGCCCTCTATTAAAGGTGTGCTGGGGGTTGCACCCCCAGACCCCCGCATAAAGAAAACTGACTCCGAGTGTGCGGCAACGGGTCCGTTCGCTGGAATGCTCGTCGCTGGGCCCGCCTCCGCAAATACCGCGCGGCCCTGCTTCGCGGGCACCCCGCGCGGGTTTGCTGCGGCTACGCTCCTCGCAACCGCTCACTACCGCCTTCTATTAAGATCACTACATGTCACATATTTTCACAATCTGTGGATTTCACTTTTTCGTCTGTGCGATTTACCTTATCTCGCCAATCACGGGCAAAATTCAAAATTTTTGGGGCCCGTGGAAATTTTTTTGAGACCTAATCGCCGCTCATTTCGACTAAAGCGGCCAATCGCAGCGCGCAGAACGTTCCGTTGCTGGAGTTTGGCTCCAGCACGAAAAACGCGTCGGAACGCACTTGAGGTTACGACGCCAAACGCCAAGAAGCTGGGGCGGGCTCACTGCGCTGCGAGGGCGCCCACAGCATGAAGCGCGAGCGATCTCCGAGCGTGCCCTCCCTGCCCTGCCTGAACGCCGGCCGCGGCCTTGATGTCTGCCGCCCGCAGCGCCGCCGAGACGACGCCGTGACCCACAAGCGGATGCGCGGACGCAGCAGCGCCTCGTCCTTCAGTAAGCCGCGCAGCATCGCAAGCGGAGGAGGCAGCAACTACAGCAGCAGCAACTACGGCAATGTTAGCAGCAGTTCCAGCAACACTGGAAGCAATTACAGCAGTACCGGACGCAGTAACAGCACAGGCAGCAACACTGGCATCAGCGTTGGAGCAACATCGGCCGGAGTGCTCAGCCCACCGGCGCCGATCACGCCGACATCAACAAGCGCGTCGCCGCCCGCGACGCTGATGCAGTTCGCCGACTTTTTCGTGGATCCGTCAGCCGTGTCGCCTGCCGAAGCCGTGAGCCTCGCGGAGGAGATGGCGGCAGACTTCTACAGCGAGGTGTCGATCATGTACGACATGCTCTCGGACATCAAGACGCCCACCGCCGAAGGTCGCGCCGTGGACGAGCTCATGCGTCGCATGCATAACTTATTGGGCGCCACCGACGGCCTCGCTGCGCGCGGTGGCAACAACCTGGCGACGCAGATCAGCAACGTGCGCGGACTCTACAACGGGCTCATCCGCGTGTTCATCTTCCTGTACCAGCGGTACTACCGCGCCTTCGTGGTGCTGGAGGTGAGCGAGCTGCTGGCCGCGAGCTGGCAGCGGCTGCTGGCGTTCGTGATGGAGTACCGCATCCTGGACGAAGTGTTCGTCCGCAAGGTGTACGACCACGTCGCGCAGATCGTTGGCTCCGTCTGAGGAAATCAGGCCAGCCATTTCCGGGGGCCAAGCGAGCAAGCAGGCTGGCGTGTGTGTACAAATGCAGCTGCAGGTGTCAGTGTGTTCATAGTTGGTGTCAGGACTCAGCTGCGGCGGCCCAGCCACACAGCGGCCACTTCTTTCTAGCCCCAAAGTATAAAATAAAGCCGTGTTATCATTAGTCTTCCTCCACCTCCTCTGTGCCGATATGTTCCCCGCGTGTGCATCGATTCCTTGCTGCAATAGCTGCAGTCACTGCAGCACTGCGGTCTCGTCAATACATGTACACAACTTGCCGCTCCTTTCGTCCGCATGTTGCAGATGATACGCTCAAGTTTTAGAGGGCGCTATTTTTACATACAAAGTCCCAGTCAAAGCGAAATAGAGCGTACAGAGTGATTGTCACTTCTCGCAGTGGCAACTTTGGTCGTCCATTAGGCAAGTCGATTCCGCACTCCGCTGCCGCCGCCGTTGCCCATGACGACGCTCTGCGGCGCGTTCCGGCAGCTCACGAGCGCGTGCGTGTCAGCCGCGGACTCTCCGCCGGCGCTCAAGGCGGGCGCGGCGTCGTCGCTGTCGTCCTCGCGGGAGCTGGCGCTGTTCTCCGGCCCGAGCGCGCCCTTGACACTCACGGGAGGCGCCACGCGAGTCGCGCGCAACAGCCGAGCGGGCCTCGTGGGGGGATACACGTCGCTGGACCAGTTCACGCGATCTGTGGAGAAGGTGTCGTCGCTGCGCGTGCCCAGGCTGCGCGCGGGCGAGCGTCTGGGCAGCATGTTCAGCTCCATGGACGCGCTGCTGGGCGTGCAACTCGTGGCCTCGTCGCGTCGCGACTTTCGCGTGTGTGTCAACTTCGTGCTGCCTGGCAGCGAGGCTGAGGCGCTGGGTATCCACCCGGCGGCACTGGTTGTGGCTGTTAATGGTAAGTCTGTGCGCGGCGTGAGCCTGCCGCGCGTGCAGGCCACGATCCGCCGCGCGCTGAGCTCGAGTGAGCATGGGAGCGATGTCATGGCGCTGGACGTGCCTGAACTTGGAGACTTTATCGAGATCGATCTGGCCCAGAGAGAACACGAGATGAACGTGGACCGCAACCCGTTCGCGCTCACGCAGTTCCCGTCGCCGCAGGGCCAGCATCTACCCGGCGTGAAGCAGTTCAGGGATGACCGTGACGCGGGCGACAAGGAGCCTTTGCAGATTCAGGAACAGACGTCCCCCGCACTCCTGGGACGCGAGAGATCCAGGTCGTTTAAGCATTTTTGGATGTCGGACAGGTCCAGCAAGGCCTGCTACGAGTGCGAGCAGTTGTTCACGTTCTTCAGACGGAGACACCACTGCCGCTCGTGCGGACAGATCTTCTGTGCTAATTGCTGCGCGAGACTGCCGCAGTCTTTTGGGGGAAACAAGGTGGACGAGTCCATTGAGAGGCTGAGGAAGCAGTTGGTGTGCCACACCTGCCACCGGCAATTACGAGAAGGACTGCAGATGGAGCTGACAGGAGCCAAGTTCGAGGATGACCCGCAGAAACCCACGAACTCGCCACCGGCGCAGACGCTGATGCTGATGCCACAGCATCTTGCCGAAGCAATGGAGCGTTCGACGTCGGATGCGTCCAATTACAAGCAGTTGGACAAACCGGAGCTGTTCGACAAAGACGAAATCAGTGACGACATGCGTGTGACCGAGCAGCCGGAGAAGTCCCGCCCGCCGGTGCTGTTCAGCATGTTCCCCAAGGTGCAAATTGTAGCGAGTGCGCAGCATTTAGCGCATCAACCGCATTTGCATGAACTGACCAAGGAAGTGAAGCAGAGCGGGCACGAAACTGCTCGCAGGCTGAGGACTTTCAGCGAACCGCAGATATTGTTCGAGAGGAAAGATGCACAGCATGTGTCGCGGAAACTGAAGCGCTCCAACAGCCAGGCAGACTTGGGCAACCCGAGCAATCATCGCTGGAGTGAGGCGGAGTTTAAGCGTCTTGTAGCCGAGTCAAATGCACAAGCTCGACTTGCTGGTGCATACCCCCCGATGTCTAATGCGTTGACGGCACGCCCCAAGGCACTGTCAGCGTCATTTGACACTCCACGATTTGGAAATACTGTCCAGTGGACCCCGTTCGGCCCCGACAAACTTTCGACGAAGGATATTGGCATTCTCGCTATGATCGGGCTTGCTAAGGATGCTCACGATGAAATGGAAGACCATGAACGTGTGCTAAGGAGAGATGCAGCTATGGAGCAAATGTCGAAGGATGCCCGTGATCGCATCGAAGAGCGCATTTTCCATTTGCTGGACAGCTCGCCGGCAGTATCGCAGCTTCTCATGGTAGAACAGCACCGATGGATGCAGATTATCAACCTGTTCGCGCATCGAGCTGCACTCACGGTCTCGTGCGAACCTGACCAAGGCGACTTACTGGACATTATGCAATATGTCCGTATTCAGTGTTTGGATGGGGGTCGCGTACAAGACAGCTTCTTCATCGACGGTGTCCTTATCCACAAAAGTTTGGCTCGCAAAGGGATGAGAAGCGACATTTTAAACCCGCGCATCTTACTGATCGCCTCAGCCTTGGACTACCAACGCAAAAAAGAAACTATCTCGTCGTTAGAGAGTGTTGCCGGCCAAGAAGTGGAGTACATGCACATCGTGACGGAAAAGATCATGACTCTCAATCCCGATATCGTCTTGTTCGAGGGTCATGTTCATCGAGTTGCCGAGGAGCTGCTTTTCAAAGGAAACGTTGCAGTTGTTAAGAACGTCCGGTTGCTTGATTTGCAGCGCATTGCGCGTTGCACTGGGGCCTCAGTGCTGACATCTTATGATCATATCGACAAAATGTCGGATGTTGGTGTCATTGGTACGTGCAAGCGATTGTACGTCTTGCTGAGCGACCAAGAACCGAAGAGTGCGAAGAAAATCGCGTTTAGAGCAAATGCGGACGGGGTCTACGTGGCCGAAGAAGGGCCTGGTATCCCTCGACAGAGAAAGAAGCGCACGCAGCGCCAGAATATTGTGTTCGAAGGAGGCATCACGTCGAAGGGGTGCACTTTGTGCTTGCGTGGAGGAACACATGACGTTTTCACAGAGATCACAAACGTGCTGACTACAATTATTCGGGCCGCGTACAATATGAGGCTTCAGCGGTCCGTATTGGCAGCGTATGGGTACATCGCCCCTAGCCAAAACCACGAGCGATCTGTCGCTGAGGAGTGGTTTGCGAAGTCGTCGACCTCGTTGTACATCTCACTCAAGTCGAATTCGCTTTCGATGCGTGCCGCGTTGAAAGAAACTCAGGCGATGTGCAAATGGTGCAAGGCGCACACACGCTTCAATAACATCAGTTCGTTGCGGGTGGTTCGTGGAGCTGATGATGATGACGGTGCCTTCGCGAGCGCATCTATGGTGGAGTCGGGTCATCCGAATTGGTGTACGTGTGGAGCGAAATCATCCAACTCGTTGAGGGACCGGATCCTATTTTCTACTTGCTGGAGCACATTGGAGGGGAAAACAGCGTCGAAAGCAGATATGATGTGTATCGACTTTTACAGCTCGAACGACATGTCGGTGGGCCAATTCCTGGAGAATTTCTGTTTTGCGAGTAGTAAAGCTGAGTTCAAGCGCGCGTTCTCGACGTCAAAGCTGTCGTTCTCCCACGATACCGGTCGCATTATTGTGCGAGTGAAGGACTTAAATGATTTCAAGGATACCAGTGATCAGCTTCCCCCAGCGGAATTTCTGCGGGAGTTCAGCTATCGTGCTGTCTTGCAGCAGATTCGATCTGATGAAGTGCTAATGTGGTCACGCAACATGAGCGGAGGGAATGTGTCGACTCTTCTGTCCTCGGAGTACTCGGTGGTCCCAAGTGACCTGTGGAACTATTCATTTGGAAAGTTTTTGGAGGATATGTTCTACGGAAAGGCGATGGACGTCGACTGCGTCCGCTTCCCCCATCTAGCTGGTATTAGCGGGTCGCGAGATGCCTCGTTGGTGCACTACTTCTCTCGCCGCGGACGGGTCGTAAGTGTACACATCGAGCCCCTTGAACCTGTACTTCACGTAGCTTTGCAACCAGCGCTGTGGCAGGATCATATTGATCATCAGGTTCAACTCGATGCCATCCATGACCTGTGCGATCTTGTTCGCGAAGTTTACGGAGTGACAACGTCGAAGGTTGCTGAGTCGATGGCAGACCTAGTTACGCCGCTACACGCCAAACAAAACCTGAAGATTCTACGGAATGAAGTTCAGCAATGGTACTCCTGCTTTGGCGCAAAAATTGAGGCGAACCCCCCGCAGGACGTGTTCGCGTACAATGCGCACTTTCGTGAAATTTACGAATACGCGGTGGGTTGGAGTTTGCGTATTACACGAGCCGTACAGGCAACGGTGAAACCAACTATGGCGAGCCTCGTAAATAGCCCCAAGAGTGCCCTGCCCAAAGCCTGGTTTGACCAGCTTGCACAGCAAGCGGAGTCTAGCGATCGCTACAGCGAACCGTCCACCCCAAGCGTGCTAGGGTCTACCCCTGTGAGCATTAATTTCCAAGAACCCGGAAACTTAGCCCACCTCGCGAGTTTTGCACGGAGTTTGGCTGCTGCCAACAAGGACTCGCCGGTAGCAGGAATGGCGAAGGTTGCCAACGAAGTGACCAATACGCTTCGACAGAATGGGACCACGAGCTCTCGCCAATCGGAGCCGTGGGATACAGATGAAAGTTATGACCGCTAC
This sequence comes from Phytophthora vignae f. sp. vignae, assembly GCA_016169955.1. Taxonomy (NCBI): domain Eukaryota; phylum Oomycota; class Peronosporomycetes; order Peronosporales; family Peronosporaceae; genus Phytophthora; species Phytophthora vignae. The sequence continues at coordinate 571,680 of JABJUM010000046.1, forward strand.
GATGAGTCAAGTCACTCATTCCCGGCCGACTACCTGGCAGACGCGGAGCCGTTCCCGGCCCCGGTTTTTGGACAAGCGGTCTCCACCATGGGTGTCCCGGGCCATATTTCTTCCACAATGGGGGCACTGGCGTCCAAGAAAGCACTCGAAAACTTCAGGTTGACGCAGCAAGCGAAGAAGCCGGACGGTTTGGGGTATTTAGCACTTCCCAAACGCCTTCTTGAGTGGCACCCTAGCCTACCGCTGGGGGCGAACAAGTCTGCCGTGTTGGTCAATGCGAAACAGCCTACCTCGGTGGTAGCATACTCGCTGTTCTCGAAGGAGTACAGTCAGTGCATCTACGAAAATATGCGGAAGGAGGCTACCCGATACGCGCTCGAGTCGAAGTCAACCGAAAATGGTGTCCACCCAACGATCGATTGTGGTCAGTCCGAAGAGACGAGCAGCATGCTGCGCATTTTGCGTTCTGCTACGCGAAACAATGTCGACCACAGTTTTGTGGACGAGAACCAGTTCCAGTCAGCCACGCGCTTCAGCTGCAAATCGTACTATGCGATGCAGTTCCACGCGCTCCGGAAACTATACTACGGTGGTGATCGAAATTACGTGGAGTCGCTTTGCAATTGCCAGCAATGGAACGCAGCGGGTGGAAAGTCTGGTGCTGGTTTTCTCAAGACGCGCGACGAACGTTTTATCGCCAAGGCCATTCCGGAGATTGAGCTGCAGATGTTCCTGAGTATGGCCAACGAATACTTCTGCTACATGGCGAAGACTTTCGAGAATGATTTGTCTTCCATGCTTTCGAAGGTGCTCGGCATCTACAAGGTGTCGATCTCGAACACAACTCAGAACGGTGACAGTGATCAAAACGTACGAATGTGCGTGATCGTGATGGAGAATTTGATGTACGGGCGCGAGGTAGACTTCTCCTTTGATCTGAAGGGCAAGATGGAAGGACGTTACAAGGAAGACCGCAATGGAGACAGCCGCAGTGTACTCTGGGATCGCAACTTCGTGGAGCTGGCAGGAGGCATCCCGTTACCTCTGCAGGAATCGGCATTGTCGTTGCTTTTATCGGCCATCATGAACGACACAACGTTCTTAGCGTCTGTCCAAGCAACCGACTACTCGATGCTGGTTGGTTACGATGTGGAGAAGCAGGAACTGGTGGCGTGTATCATCGATTACATTCACAAGTACGATTTCATGAAGATGATGGAGCACGCTGGCAAGAGGCTGATCCAGGAGGAAGGCGAGATCACCGTGCTCAACCCGAAACACTACCGCAAACGCTTTTGCTTGGCCATGAACAAGTATTTTGTGACGATCCCGTCACGCTACACGAAGGTGACCACGGTAATGCGGAACACAACTGTTGGAAGCACCAACACGATCAACCAGGATGAAGAGAGGGACTATGCGCAACCCCCGTACAGCACTAGCACGACTGCTAGCAGCGTGAGCACGATTGCAAGTTCTTTTGCGGGTACCCATCGCCGCCAAGCGTAGGGTACCTTGGGGGCCAACCGACAAAAAATGATGATAGTAATTTTACTGTACAATAACAAGCCGGGATTCAACCGGGAGAGAGAGAGAGAGGTGATCAACTGGAACGCGCCAACCAATAGACTGATTACCGTGGAGTAATGTTCCGCCACCAAGGTAAAAATGAAATGCAGTTTCGCACCTCTAGCATTATCGTGCTTTTGTGCCCCTTCACAGGTAACCTCATGGCGTAGCTGAGAGCGATGGAGTCAATCGTGCTCCTGGAAGCAGTTCTCCGTGACTATTGTCCCCGCACCACGGTGATGAATCCATTCAAGCCTACGGAGAAACGCTGGCTGTCTGCTCTTCGTCCCGCAAAAGCTGCCCCACCACGTGAGGTCGTCGGCAAAGTCCAGGTATGGCGAAAAGTGGAGTTGAAAGCGATATGTGGGTTGTCTAGTTACGTGTATCGTGTTTTGTTTGTCTAGCTTGTTCGACGGAAGACCCCCACATCAACAGGCGACGCAAAGTCAACCAGTTCGACGTATTGGCTGCATTTTGAAGACGTAAGGATCCGAAATGACCGTGATCTACCGCTCTACGTGCTGCTGTCGCGTGCGAATGATGCAACACTGGACGACGATCGTACCGTGCAGAAGATGGAGGCTAGCGCACAGCCTGTTCTGCTCGACTGTGGACCTGAAGGCCAGTGGAAAGGTTCGCACATGCCTCGCATTTTCGAGCAGGAACTGCTTGTCTTCGATCCAGCAGTGTTCGCAAGCGTTGCTATCGGGAAACCTGCGGCTGCGAAGCCTCCTACAGCGCAGGTGCTTGTGTTTGCGTATGGAGCCTTTGAGACATACGTGCCTCCGACGAAATCTGCAGAACAGATTGCACTCGAGATGGAGGCGCTTTCCAACCGATTCCTGCAGACTGTCATGGAGGTGGAACAAGACGAACTGCAAGGTGACAATGATTTATCGTTAGACGTACTGCAGCGGAATGCACGTCAGCTCTTTCGCATGTTTGACCAGGACAAGTCGGACTCGATCGACTTCGAAGGTACTGTACGCAAGTTCACATAAAATCACGAAAGACACCTCACTTTAACGCTTTTTTTTTCACTTCCCAGAGTACAAGCAAATGCTGGCGTACATGAAGGTGAACCTTTTGGAGTCCAAAGCTAAGCGCTTCTTCCAACTGGTGGATGACCAAAACAAGTGCGTGGTAATGGTCAAACTATGCTCCGGTTGCTCGAACTAAACTTTTTGTGGGTGTTTTTCCAGAGGATACATCGATGAGCGAGAATTCGTGGTCGCAATGTATATCACCAACTACTTGCGCGCTCATCAGAAGAAACAGAAACAAGCGGGTGACCAGACTGCTAACCCTACGCAGAATTTATCACCGATCGACGTATTCCACCAATTGGACGGGGACCGAGATGGACTGCTGAACGTATTCGAGTACGAAAAATCACTGGAGCTACTAGCTGTACCTATCAGTTCCAATAGAGATCGAAAAAGAGCACGCGCTAAGCTCCCAAAATCGTCGGTCATATCGCTGGAGGAATTTAAACGCGCCTGGGTGGAGTTGGTTGACGTCCGGAAGGAATTGGAAAAGCGCAGTGTGAAGGATTTTAGTGGAATGGCTGGTCAAAAGAAAAACAAGAAACTCATGGAGCGAATGCGAAACGTTCTGCTGGATGAGATCCACCGAGAAGAGCAGGAAGAACTCAATGCCGCTCTGAAAGCAAAAGAAGAAGTCGTTCGCCTGGAGAAGGAGCGCCGAGCTATTGAGCAGGAGGAATCGAGGCGACTATTCCAGCAACAACGCCATGCTGCCACGTCAACCAGAACGAAAGAGGCACTCCGTGAACGGCAGGACAAGATCAATCGCAAGAAAGAGCGCATGATCAAAGATCGACAAGCTCGCGAAGAGAAACGATTACTGGATCGTGCTGAAGATGAGGCTGAAAAACGCGTCATTCACGAACGTGTGGTCGTACAAGAACTGATGATGTCGAAAATGGAGCGCATCATTCGTCGCAAAGCACGTTGTGGTGATGATGTAGTGGAACTGCGAGATCGCGGGTTGAAAGAGCTTCCCTATGACTTGTATCATGGACGGGATGCTTTGGCATCCCTGTCAAGTTTACTCATCCTGGACATATCTCGCAACCAACTTCAGGATCTCCCGGGTGCCATCTTCACGCATTTGTTCTCGCTGCAGTCCCTTGATATCAGTAACAATGAGTTAGAGGGGATCCCCGAGGAAATCGGCGAAGCGCGCGATCTGCAGCTACTTGACGCCCGAAGCAATAAATTGATCGCCACTCCTGCAGCTCTAACAAATCTTCACGAATTACGCGTACTCCACTTAGCCTACAATCGCTTGGTAAAGTTTGGAGATAATTGCGAGGGTCTACGCTCGCTTGAAGAACTCAATTTGGCCAGCAATGCGCTGGAAGTTCTAGCTGATGGAATTGGAGACTCATTGGTGAAGCTTGTGCGACTCAACATGCGTGGGAATCCGTCTCTGAAGCGACTACCAAACAGCTTACAGCAACTACACAACCTGAGCATTTGGGACCTCAGTGCCTGCGACCAAAAACGGCTGGGCAAAGATGTCTTCGGCGCACAGCTCAAGAATCTACGCAGCCTCAACTTGTCATTCAATGCTCTCTCCACTTTACCCGATGGGATTGGCGCTATTGCCAATCTGCAAGAACTTAATTTCAAGTCCAACGCGCTTGAATCACTCCCCGCAGCATTGAACAACCTCTCGGAGATTGTCGAGTTGAACGGTGAAAAGAACGCGCTGCAATGGCTTCCGACAGGGTGCGGCGAGAAATGGGGACTGATAGAGGTTCTGCGGTTGTCACACAATCGACTTACTGCCTTACCTGTCACACTTGGATTGTTGCACTCTTTGCGCACACTGCAACTCTCGAACAACCACATTACCTCTCTTCCTCTGGAGCTGGGCGCATTAATCAATCTTCGCGAGCTGGATGTGTCGTGGAATCAGCTTACGAGTATTCCGGATGAGCTTGGGTGCCTCGAGTCATTAACGACAATTGATCTATCGCACAACCAACTCGCGATATTCCCCAGAACGATCGCAATGCTAACGAGTTTGACGCGACTGCGTTGCTCGCATAATGCTCTAGCAACTCCATTGGATACTGGCCTTGGTGCACTTAAGTCCCTCCGCTATGTGGATTTGGCTGCGAATCAACTCGCTGAACTCGAACCGTGTCTCTACGAGCTACCGGAACTCGAGGTGCTGAATCTGTATGGCAACAGGATATCGATGCTGCCTCATGAAATGGCGCAGCATTGTGCCGCACTTCGGAAGCTTGACCTGTACAACAATCAACTACGTGCCCTCCCCTTGGAACTTGCTAACGGTCTCCTTACGCAGCTTGAGGTACTGGAAATTGGTCGAAACCCTCTGACACTACTACCTGAGAAGACCAGCAGCACTTGGAAGCTGAAAGATCAGTATCAGACGAGCTTTGCAAACGGATACACACCGGCGGAGACGAAAGCTTGGGTTGTTGACCGAAAGGTCTGCTATCCAGTGTTTGTACGAGTATGGGATGAGCTCACGGCCGAGCAAGTAGCATCGCATGCATTGCCACCTATCGGTGACAACCCTGAGATTGTCAGCGAAGAGCGCGGTGTATCAAAGCGACAAGTAACGAGTGATGATTTTTGTGGACGTGTCGAAGCTGTGATGCGAAGCTCCTTTGGTGGCGACGATTTAGCTACTGGAACGTGGCAGCGAAGGTACGAGCGACTTGCTCGTCACTACTTCTATGAGTTCAAGCACGTCGGTCATGCAATTGTATTCGATGCATCGACTCAGCGACAAGTTGGCGAAGTGAATCATGATATCGAGACCCGATTGCAGCGCCAGCGATCGGAGCGCGCAAATTCTGCCATCCAGGAGAGCAACGATTTCCGAGCTCAATTAGCAGTCGTCTACCGTGCTGATAGCAGTGTGCTCGTGCCCGCTACCGAGCAGGCTCATGCACGGCGCGCTCGGCATGAAATACAGCTACTTGAACGTGCTCGGCGCGACGCCCAGACAATCAACGCAGGCGTCAAGGACCAAGTCGAAGCCGCACAACGAAGACACGAGGAGGTTAAACGGCTTGAACGGGCCAAGTTCGCGGATGAAATGAAGCGCCTTGCTCGCGAACGTTTACAACTCAAGCAGCAACGGAGATCTCAAGTCAGCAACGGCAGGAAGATCGCAGTATCAATAGAAGAGGAAGGCGGAAGTGATACGCCTGAACGTGAGCAGTGAAGATGAAGAAATGGTGTAGATAAAGAAAGACTAGCTATGCGGAAAAGCTCGAGCTCCTACGCATCATCTGCGGCCGCTGCAGCTTCAGCCGCTGCCGCCGCAGCTTCGTCCTCTAGTTGTTGCGCCTGCTCCACCATAGCAGTGAGGTTTTCAGCACGCGCAACCACAGCGAGCGCCCAGACGTAGAAGCATGACGCGACTGGACTCGCAGCATCGACGTCGGCCTTTGCGATGTCGCCGAGGGTTTGCTTGGCTTTGGAAACTGCAGCTGGGGTCGCTGGTAGGGCGTTCCGAATGGAGCGCAAACCGTTAGCGCTCGTGCTGTCCGCTTCCGCCAAAGTTGCCATCGCTGTCAGTGAAGACTCAAACGCGGTCAGGCATGCTGTCAACATGGCTTCACCCAGGAGGGGCGAGATCTTGTCCCAACTGGGCTGGCCCGTAGCGGGATTGTAGAGCTCGCGTCGAGCGTAGCCGAGAAGTTCCAGCCCCGTAGCAAAGGTGGACAGTACCAACGGTTTGAACGGGACCACGCGCGTAGATGCAATCGCCAGAGTCGGAATGTGAGATACCAGTAGTGTTGTGAGGAAGGACAGACGAAGTTCCGCTTCCTTTGTAGCACGTTGTTGTTGGGCAGCTTCGCTGAGCTCTTCTCCCTCAGCTGGCGGCGGGAACTGAGCAGCCAGATTCTCCTCCTGGACAGCCACTTGGGCTGCAAACGCCACCAGGAACTCACGCAACAGCGGTTCGTCACCGGAGACTTGTTGCTCGTGGTCCTTCATATACAATGCGCGTTCTTTCTCCTCGAGGGTAGTGAGGAACAGCTCCGTCGCATGCCGGAAGCGGTCGATCTCCTTCCTGGTAAAGGCTCGCGCTTGGCCCATGGTGTCCACTGAGAAGACAAGCCACTGCTCCAGCACATTCGGCTCCTCGGGGTTGCTCTCATTAAGCACGTCGGCATGCAGATAGCTCTTGTACTGTCCCGCACGCGTCAGAAGAGCTCCAAGCTTGGGCACACCGAAGAACTTGACCCGCGCGTCACGAAGTACATTCTCCACATGCACAAACTTAGGCGGGGCAGCTGGCAGCGGGTTTCCCTCTGCATCAAGAGCAGGACCACCGTCTTCCCCGACAGGTGCAATCTCCTTAAACACATCGAACGTGACGCCAACTCCACGACGCACACTTTCTTCCTCCCCGTCGTCTGTGGGCTGAACCACGAACTTGTCCACGACCGTCGAGTCTGGATGCTTGGAACTCGCCACAAAGTGGACGACGTTGTTGCCCTGTGGGTCGACACACTTGCGTCCAATGTAGGCTTCTTCGGCATTCAATGTCGAGCACATCCACTCGAGGAATCGCTGGAAAACCAGCGCCACGCTGGGCTGGCTGTGCAGCTGAGCGTGCACTTGCTTCTCCTCCTCCAGCAGCGCCTCCCAGGCGAGTTCGTGCTGCTGCTGGTCAGTGTTTTCATCCATTGCACCGCTTAATTGCGATCGAGCGATTGCGAGAGGAGTGGAGAGACCCGATCGCTGCTGCTGCTCCTGGCGCTTCTGGAGCTGCTCCTGCGCCTCGACGTTGGCGACGTGCTTGAGCAGGTAGTGGCCCAGGAAGTCGACCGGGTCTTCTGGCTGCAGGATCGCCAGCTGCGCCATCGCCTCCGTCAGTGGCGCGCCCACTGCTTGTCGCAAATACGCGTGATCCAGCTCGAAGTTGTTCGCCATGAGAGCGTCGGGCTGCTGCTGGAAGATCGATAGATGCAACGCCAAATGGCTACACCTTAAGTTGAAGCGACGCGTCAAGTATCTCCTGTTAGAGTACACGGATACCGCATAAGTTTCTAAACTCCGTATAAGTAATGATGCAAAAAAAATAAAAAAAATAAAAAAAATTGCATCGAACCATTAAGTTCGCACTGATGTGGACCACTTTTCCCGCCAAATTGCTCCGCATTTTCGAATTGATCCTCAATCAAATGTCGGACCCTCTGATCGTGCCCTTCGCCGAGCTGTGCGGCGCGCTGCGAGGGCTGCAGGAGCAGGTGGAGCAGCTGTCTCGCGTGCATGAGGCGGTGGACGACTTCAACTCTGCCTTCGGCGCCTTCCAGGGGGCCATGGCACTGCACGCGTCGTGTCTGACGTATCCGAAGACCCCGAAGCCCGCCGCGCCGCGCAAGTCGCTGCCTAAGAAGGACAAGCAGGTGTCGCCAGGGACGGGAATCCCTCGACCAAGCGGAAGCACTCACGTGTCGCCCAGTGGCGACGGAGTGCAGCAAACGCGTGATGGATTGACGGGGGGAAAGACCAAGGCAAAGGGCAAGGGGGAGACGGCAATGAAGATGCCCAATGGGGGTAACCAGCAACTGAATAAGAGGCCGCAGGCGGCGGCTCCTGTTGCTGGCATGAAGAGACACGGGAGGGTGGAGCCACGTGGAGCGGGCAATGGGATGAAGAGACGGAAGACGCAAATGCCCAAGGCGCAACCGGCGTGGACGTGGGAACGCCGTACGTGGTTGACTGGTGGTACTGTGGGTGATGTTAGGTATTAACTCTTGGAGTATGGTGTTTCCTGCTGGCTGTAGATGTTCGCGAGAAGATCCCGCGCAAGTATCAGAGCCCTGCGGAGCTCAAGAAGCTCGAGAACATCGTGCTCTACCTCAAGAACCGCCACTGCGCTATGTATGTTTGGAGTTTGTTCTCTCCTGTCTTGTTGTGACTGAGCTAGTGCTAACTGGTCTGCGTTAGTTCTATCACGGACCTAGTCAAGCACAGCGGCTTGCCCGTGATACGCTGCAAGGAGATTCTACAGACGCTCATGAAGCTCGACATCATCGAACGCAAGCGCGAAAAATCGGTAGGCCCCTGCGCTTAGACCGCCGTTGGGTATCCAAGAGCTGGTTGACTCACCCTTTGATTTGGGCTGGTTGTCTTGTACTGTACGTGCAGGGCTTCGTCTACAGTTTCGGGACTTCGAACTGAGGCTGATGGCAGTCTGTTTGGCGAACTGCTGGTGAACTGGTCCGGTTATCGCCGCCCTACGCCTTCCCATCGCGTGACCACGCCGTATTTATCCAATTGACGCGTTATCTTCACTTCAATTCCGAGTCGTCTTTGGTCTCCCACCGCTCGTTGATACTCTCCTCCAGCGCCATGTCGTCACGCGAAAAGCGTGGCGGTCGAGCAAGTGCAAGCGGTGACGTCTTGGGCGCCCCTACACCAGCGCCCCCACCATCTCGCACAACGTCCGCAAAGCTTAAGGACAAGCTCATCGACCGCTCACTGTTCTTTCGGCTCAGCACTTTCGCAGTCCTTTGGCCGTGAATCTGCTTGAGAGACGATTGACGATGAGGCGGGTGAGCGCGTTCCGTGGAGCTTTGACGTAGCAGACGCGCTTGCACGTCGACTTGGTTATCGCCGGCCTGATGTTGAGGGGCAAGCTGCGGACTGCCGACGTGCCTCTTTCGCGTGTACTCATGATGGCTAGCGGTTGAAGTTGCTGAGCGCGTTGTCAGCTTTTCACTCTCGCTCTCACTGTGTCGTCGTGAGCCGGGATCGTTACGGTACGCGCTCTCACTGCGCGGCTGCGGAATTCCAACATGGTGGTAAGCCTGTCTCGGCGGCTGGTGGTGATGGTGGTGGTGATACGCGTACTGTTGCTGCTGCTGGTTGTAAGGGTGGAACGCGTACGGGTGCTCTACTGCACCAGTATACGTCGTCACCCCGACTGCCGCAGATGTGGCAGCATCAGGTTTCGCATTAACAGGAGCACCAGAGCCTAAGATCGAACGAAGAATATTGTCCGGGTGGAGTCCAACGCCAGCAACTAGCCCCATTCGGTTCTCCGCAAACACCGTCGGATCCCGTGACGCAGCGAGCAATGCAAGATGTGCCGCTGAAAACGCGCGTCGGATCTGCATGATGCGGAAGCAGTTTCTCCCAACGTTGTTGCTTGGACATAAGGGGTCTTCGATAAACACTGGGTCAAACTTGTGCGGATCGTACGTCTGCTGCTGTAGCTGCTGATAGTCCAGCAATCCTGTCGCTGCGCCCATGCCGTCCAGTGCTCGAGATGCCGGCAAGTCTAATGATGAGCGGTAACCGTACCGCCGTAAACCTTGAGTAGAAGCTGCCTCGGCACTTGGCGATAGCTGCCCATGTGGTTGTATAGGTACTTGCCAGTGTTGCGCGTATCCGTATTGACTTGTGCGGTCGTCCACTGCAGCGTCATCCGCTGCATATTGTTGCTGATACTGGTGCGGAACTTGATGCGGGTCGCCCATGCCTGCCATGAAGGTGCTTTCGCGGTTAAGAAAGCACCGCGAAGCAACACTGATGCCAGTGGTGCGAGGATCGAACCGATTTCCATAAAAGTCCAAGAATCCCATCAGCATCAAACCGAAATCAGCCACACCCGCCTGCACCGTCGATAAGCTGTGCTGTACTGCGCGAGAAGCATTTGCAAAGCCATTCGGCATTGTGTCGCTATGCTCCTGGAGATAGCGAGCCACAAGCAAGAGCAGCGCATAGGACGAGAGCCCTCCGGAGTAAGCAACAGCTAACCCGCGCTCAATGGCGAAGCTTTTCAAAACAAGCATCATCGGCGCTAGCGGCGGGAACTCGTGGAGAAGGGAGAGCACGACGTCGTTGGTCGCCAATCCATTATGACCGGGACCTTCAAACGAGATATCGAGTCTCACATTGTAGGGTGGCGCTGTGAGCAGTGTGATGATCGGAACAGCAGCATGGGGCAGTGTCTTCACTGAATCACGAACGACCCACGGTTCTTGCCTCAGCTTCCGCGCGAGATTCTGCTGCCACGTCTCCTTGATGGCATTACGCCCTTCCAGTACACCAGCAGCATCAGCAGGTGCATCACGACGAACCTTCGGCAGACAGATTACGAGATCGACATCGCTCGATGGGAGCACAAGCCGCGATACATGTGACCCGTATGGCCGCACTTGAGCACGTGGCCACAATGATTGCACTGTCGCCGTGCACAACCGTTGTGCTGCGAGCTGAGCAGGAAGGCGGGCGTCGCTGTCTGCCTGAAGCTGCGCAGCGAACTCGCACAGATCCCAGTGCAGCTTACTCCGAGGAGGTAGTACCGACAGCGGAACTGACACGAACGGGCCCATCACGGAGTTTGCTGTAGCGTACGTTTCTGGAAGTGGAGGCGCAGCGGTAGGCGGGCTATCCACGTGCTGCTCCATGGACGATGGGGCTGGAGAAAACGGAGCTGGAGAAGACGTACAGGAGCTTGCATTACCCAGGGACGAGTCATCCAATCCGCCCGTATTGGCAGAGCCAGACGCTTGTTGGAGTTGCAACTCCTGCAGGTCATTTTCGACGTTGTGTAGCTGGACTGTCAGGGCTGCCACAGTTTGGTTTAGCGTTGCAATTTTCGAGGATGCGTTAGCTGCTTGTTCATCGATAGCCTACATGGAATAAACCAGCAACACGTTAGAAAATTAAGCAGGGCAACGAGTTGAACAGTCTGAATTGAGCCCCACCTTGGTTTTCTCGGACAATTTTTCCTCCAGCTGACTCATCCGCTCCATCATCGCCGTGATTTTGGTGATGGCATCGTTATCAGCAGGTTTCTCCGTCTTAATAGGCGAGCCCGCCGTTGCAGAACCACACTTGCAGCGGCTACCTGTGTTATAATTGTTATCCGCTTCGCTCTCTTTGACTGAATCGTCACATTTACTCGGAGGGTTAGCAGCGCGATGGCACGCACACTTGCAACAGTGCACACATTCTGTCCACGCATCACCCTTCCCAGTTGCAGAGATTAAACAGCGTTTTGGGCTCTCATCGATACTTGAACGTCCCTCTTTACGAGCATCATGCTCTTCCGCAATCTCCTCCTCGTCATCCTCGTGAGCATAACTAAACGGCCACGGTCTCCGTCGACGTTTGATAGCGCGTTGGCGGTCAAAGAAGCCCCCTTCCCGATACAAAAAGTCGGACTCGTTGTCACTGTCCGCGATACTGGATGTACCATCGCCATGCTCGCGAATCGATGCGACTGTCAAACCTTGCCTATCGTGATCAGATATTTGAGTTGATCCTCGCCTGGTTGCATCGATTCCTGCTATCTTCGAGAATGACGCCAACGAATATTTTCTCGTAGAGCCGGATATCCTCGTGCTAGCAAACCGTGAGGAAGCCGAAGAGGTTGATGAGGAAGATGAAGGCGGAGGTGGGGGATCCATTGCAGGGGCACAAGACGACATACCCTTATCTGAAATGCCGCTTTCTGGAGTCTTAAATTGCCAGTGATTGAAGTGCCAATCCAGAGCAGGAGTTGGGGAAATAGTTCGATGCGCTGAAGTCTGTAGAGAGAAGACCGACGGAAGATACCACTCGAAGTTTGACGAATCCGAAGTCGACGATACCTCATGAACAGCACCCGTGGGTGTTTCCAATGATGCTTGATTTTCTTCATCATCATCATCGATAGCTGGACGAGAAACTCGAGACTGTGTTTGGTGATCTCGCGGTGCCAGCGAAAGGAAAAATGGTGTAGTTGTCGACGAGTACAGCGGCTGCGACCCAAATGCTGATAATGGCAACGCAGGAGCTGAGGCTATTGAAGATGCCGCTGTCCCAGTCGAACCAACATTCGAGAAGAAACTCAGGCGTGGGCCATCACCAGGAGTACTTCCGCTGTCACTGTCTGCGTCAAGAAGACGAGGTCGATCATGTTGAGACGGCGATGAGTCTGAGCCGGTGGTAGCACCACTGTGTTCACCGGAGTCCCTTTCAACGCTATATCGATGTGCATGAGCTTTTACCGACGACGAGTTCCGCGCTTTGGGGGATTGTGGTTCCTCATCGTGCAGGTAACCGGTTGTCGTGTCGTTTACTTGGCCAGCTTTCTTCTTTCTTGCTTTCTTCTTTTTCTTCTTTTGAATATGATGAACGTTATCCTTGACGGTTGGCACTGAGGAAGTGCTCCATCCACCTGGGGTGAGCTGACTGCGATCAACGGCTGTACCAATGACATCTCGTAAAACGGTATCGACACACGCAAGCGCGTCTTCTTGTTTCCTGCGAAAGTGTTCACACAGCTCGTGAAGTACGCAACTAAATCGTGTCTGCTGAGCTGCGCGGAATTCACTTTCACGTTTCCTCTGCTTCATCATCCTCTTGCGGCTTGCACGTCGCCGCTGGGAGTGATTGGTGTTAGTCTTGCTTCCATTGTCCACGGTTTTCTCGCCATCGGTGATTGTGACACTTGCAGCAGTAGCGCATGACACCTCTTCCTCCTTCGACAACTTTTCACATAGCAGCAATGAACATTGCTCTTGAAGGTGCTCCGCAAGCAATAGCTTCATCACCGTTGCTTGCGGGGAGGCGATAGCGTCTTCAAATGAGCTCGTAAAACAGACATCCACAGATACACCTCGGCTTACGCTTTGTTGAAACATTTTCAATATGTCCATCAGAGCTTCCAAAGACGACCGCGCTGCTAAGAAATTCGCCGCCGCAACTCCATGTGTCGACGCAGACTGCCACAAATCGCGGAGGTGCGCGGTTGTCTTACCGCCTAGCACCTTCAAGGCAGCCGTCCTTTGCGGGTCACTTGCAGCCTCCCACTCATGAACCAAATGAAGCTTGGACGCAAGACCTTGCAAGGGGATTTTCGTACTGGCCTCTTTCATGCGCTGCTTCCAAAATGCCCAAATATTCAGTTCCTAATGCATTGATCATTGGAACGATGTCAGCATTGACCTCAAATCAGCACACGCGCTGTTTCTTGCAGCTGAAACCCCCTGAACCATTGCACGTACGATCTGATTGACGAACAGCGCCTGCAGTGAATAATATCCTCGCTCCTTAAGCCACTGTTATTGACACACACACACGCAATATGAACCAGACACGTTAAATGCCCTCCGTATATTGCACGCACAATACCCAGCAGCATCCCTCACCTTCGTCTCTCCCCACACGCGATTCTTCAACGTCGACTCTGGCGGACACTCGATCAAGAAAGCACCCCGTGATATCACCTCCATCAGCTGGAAAAACTCTGCAAACTTTGTGCCCTTCTTTCTCTCCACGGGCTGGAAAAACTCCATCGATAACGCCACAGTGTCGCACGACTGCAGCGTGTTGAGCACTCTCATCCCTCCCAGCAGCTTCCGACTGCCTTCCTCATACTCTCTCGAGCAGAAACCCCCAACCACATCTCCGTCCACAGTCCTCACCACCGGCCGCTTCACAAATTCCCTAGTAAAAGCCCACCAAACAATGAATATAAAACGTCACACAGACCCTCACATCTTTAGTACGAACGTCTTTAATTCTCACCTTGGCGCCGTTCGGTGCGGCGTTTTGGTCGCTGAACGCTTGCTCTGGACGCCGCTAGCTGCACCGACTGTCTGTGGCAGCAGCTGGAACTCTTGTACGCCGCTGCTGGAGCCTCTGGAGCGCGCCGCCATGTGCAGCAGCGTCTTGACGAAACCCACGTCCTCCACGCAGCACAGCGACGCCAGCTCCTCGCCGCTCAAGCCGCGCAGCCACTTGAGCACCGCGCGCTTCTCCGCATTGCTGCCGCCTCGACGCTTGCGCAGCGAGACCGCCAGCTCTCCGAGTGCGCGCACGAGCGCCTCGGCGTCGCTGCTCGCCATCGCGGAATTGTAGGAGTGATGGTCCGGGTTCAACTGGACTTTTGTATCGGTCTCTTTTCGACGAATGGAAGGGCGGAATAAGATTCGGTATCCGCCAATGACAGGTGGATACGGTGAGTAAGCGAACTTCAACAACTGCTGACGTACTTCGAACGTGCCTAAGGTCGTGTGGGGCTTTGTCTTATAAGCTTACTGCTAATAGGCGATGAGGTGCATCTGCTGCAGCAAACTGAGCGCACTCACGACGGTCATGACGACGGCCATCAACAGCGCGATGGCTTGGCTGGCGCGGTGGCTCTTGCCGCCGAGACGGAAGATGAAGAACGCCGGCAGCATGAAGCAGATCGTCGGGTTCGTCGTGGCACCGAGCACGCCCAGAACGGACGCGATGTCGCCGGATCCTAGCGCCACTAGAAGCGCGGCGAGAACCAGCGACATCGACAGCCCTGCGTGGCGCACCAAGTCCAGCCTTCGGTTCGCCAACAGCGCCTCGCAGATGTTGTCTCGGAGCGTGTGGACGAACAGCGGCACGGTGAGGATGAGAGCGATGCTGAAGCCCAGACACCCGGCGATCACAGCGCCGTCGCCGTGGTAGTCATTCTTGAGGAAGTTGGACCGGGTGGCCTCACCGAACGTGACCACCACGAAGAAGCCGCACAGCGAGTACACGGTCGTCGCAATGCCGATGCTCCTATTCATGACCTTGTACATCCTTCTACTGGATCGACGCTTGAGCACCAGGTAGATGGGGAGCACATTTGGATGACACGTGTACGAGAAGACCACGAGCGGCACCGCTCGCAGCAAGTGGCTTAGGCGGAAGTCAAACAGCGGCAAGTGCTTGAACTGGTACGCGATTGTCGGAGCCAGGCCTTCGTGCACGAACTGGAAGTACTTGATCACAATCACCAACGCCATGAACACAATGCAGACTATCGAAAACAGCGATGAGAACCTCAGCGACTCCAAGCTCCGCAGCAACGACAGCGGCAGCACCAACAGTCCCGTCAGCATCAAGATCAGCGCCTGCCGATCCAGAAAAATGCTCTGACTGGAGCTCCCCAAGAACGTCCTCAACGCCAGCTGAATGAGCTCCGCACTACCCACGAGGTAGCCGATGCTTGTGCCGAACAGGTTCATACACACCACCAGCTGCGTGAAGCCCGCGAGTTTGCGTCCGCCAGTGGCCGAAGCCAAGTCCATGTAGGATCGCGCCTGCCCCAGGTCCGAGCACTCCAGCAGCAGCCGCAGCGTAAAGTTGGTAGCGACTGCCCCCAGCGCAATCAACGAGATGCCTAGCACCAGTCCCGCCTGTTGCACGGCGTAGGGCAGCGCCAAGACGCCGGCGCCCACGATGGCGACGGTCATCGTGAACATGGAGCCTTTCACTGCATCACAGCGATAAAAGGTATGGTAGTGAGCAGTTAGAAGCGCGTACACAAGGCAGCATGAAGCTGTGCGCGTGGTTACCTGATCCAGGCTGGATCTTCTCCATCAGATACGTCTGGAAGAAGCCTCCGCGCTTGCCGAGCCGCTGCTGCTGGCGGAAGAAATCGTCCTCGAACACGAGCGTCTCCCGCTCCGAGATGAGCTCGAAGCCGTCCGTAGGGGGCGCGGTGGATGCGGAGCCGGCGGACGTCTCGGTCTCCACCAGCAGCCGCTCTGACATGCCGTCGTCCGGGTCGTCCCCGAACGCCATCATAGTGCTCCGAGCTATCCTGAGAATCGAGAAAATGAATCTTGAACTGACTATGGTTGAAATTACGCGATTGTACCTTTTTGAACCCATTTCGTCTGAAGAGCTGGATACCGTTCCTGCTCACATGCCGACTCGGGTCACCCAGGACATGCACAGTGGCGCGACGCTAAGGACGAGAGACTGCTATGGAGCTTGTAAACGCTCAACAAAGTACGTTAAAAAATAACCCTCCCACAGTAGCAAACACACACAACTATAGCTGCAACACGCGAGAAATTCTGCTCGACCAAGCGTACACGCTAGTAGCGTGCCACGCGTGACGCTACCCCCAGCGCAGCGTGGACCAGGCTCTCTCCTCCTGCTTGTCGTGCAACGCCAACCTTTCCAGCAGCTGCTCTCCTTGTCGTGTCAGGAAGGCCTCAATCTGCTGGGCGTTTTCGCGCGTAGCCGGCGGATTGCTCTTCACACACTGGAGAACGTATTCGTTCATTCGCATCATGTCGGCCGATCTGTTAGTCTGCAGTTTCCGCTCGACTTCAGCAACCTGCCCCCACTGCGTCGTTACCACGCCCCTGAGGATCGCCTCGAAGTCATGCCCCGTTTCACTCTTCTTCAGCGACGGCTTTTGCGGCGAGTAGTCGTCGTCGGACTCAGCGTCGCTCGTGCAAGCAGATTCCAGTTGAACAGACTTCGCGCTGGGTTTTTCGTGCGGCGGGGTCAAGTCCAGATGACGCTCCTTGTGAGTTTTGCTGCTGTGCGACTTCGCCGCTTCGGTTTGTTGTTCTGGTTGTGCTTCCCGAACTTGCTGGTGACTTGGAACCCCAGCAGCTTCGGCCGGTTGCTCAGGTTGCGCTTCTCGAACTCGGTGGCGACGTGGAACCCCAGCAGCTCTTGACGGACTGTAATCGCCAAAAATGCTATAGACAGATTCAGCGAGCGACACCAGTCCTTTGCTGTTCCTCATCCGCCTGCTCTGCAGCCGCTTCTCCGCGAGGTCCAGGCTAAACCATGAACGCCCCCCACTCAGACTGCGCTGACGATCAAACGCGCGAACTGATCGACATGCCGACCAGAGCGCTCCAGCTTTCACGACGACTGCATTACGTGATCGCGTTGTTGCGCCACCGTTGCAGCGGATGAACTCCGCATACAGACGGTCTGGCGGAGGGCGGCAGCCACTTGCCATGCCCGACAGCACTCGGCCATAGGCACGAGTAAGTGCACGCTCTTCTTTTTCGCTCCAACGTCTCATCGTCCCGCCCAAATGAAGACTGACGCGGAGCCTTCGCACATCAACCTAACTGTCTTGCATTTTGCCATACTTGACAACACCTTCCCAATGACTTACGTCCCAGTTCCAGTTAGAACACGGCAAAATGCAGCAATTGCGGCGGAAAAAGATTGTGGTCTCTATGAATGTCTATGATGTTGAACAATGTGATACAGCACCTTACTCGTTTGCTTCATCAATCTCTTCAGATCCCATCTGCTCGAACGCAGTGATATCCTCAATCAACTCATGCACAGTCGAGTGCAGCACAACGCGCACGCCTCTCTCCGTTGCCAGCTTCGCCTCACGATTGCGCAACTTCACGTTGAAGCCGAAGATTGGGCACTTGCCATTGATCGCCACGTCAATGTCCTTCGCCGAGATATTGCCGATGCCCAGCCGCACAGTCTGCATTTAACAACAAACGGTTAGTACAGTTTGACGAGACCATGCAATTCCTCTGTATGGTCGTACCGAAATGCCGGGCATCTCATCCACTGTGTCCTGGATGCTTGTCAGAGACCCAGCACCGTCGGCCTTCACAATGATCGACTTGGTTGCAATCAGATCGTTCTCATCAATGACGTCGTCGTCATCTTCATCGACTTCGTCGCTGGTTTCCTCAACGTCTGACTCGTCCTGGCTGACCTCTTCTGCCTCCGTGTACTCGGCATTAGTTCCCGTGGTGTGCACACCGCCTTCGTCAGGTAGCAGGCAGTCGTTGAACTCCAAAGCAAGTTCCCTGTTACAGCAGCAATAAAGACGTCAGCAAGAGCTAACAGCAAGTTATCCGTAAACAGAGCGTACCTCTGCTCGATCACCTGCTTCGCGCGGGCCTCCGGGAGCACGAAGAAGCCGTGCTCGTTAGGAGCGTCCACGTTCTTCGATTTGTTAGAGTACGTGATGTCGACGACTGTGCCAGGCAGTGCGCGCTTGACTTCGCGTCCTTCAGCGTCGCGCATGTTGCGAACCACGCCGTGAATCATGCCGGCCACGAAGTGCTGCTTGGCTGCCAACTCGCCGTTCTTGATCAGCACACGCAGCACCGTTCCACGTCCCTTCAAGACCACGCTCTCGAGGACGAGTCCCTCGGCCTGCGTGTCCGACCCAACCATAGCACCCAGCCTTTGCTCATCAGCGAGTCCAGTCACCAGCTCCCAAACCGTGTGCTTCAGGTCGTCCAGCCCAGCTCCAGTCTTGCCCGAGATCGTCAGCACGGGGCTGTCTCGCAACGCCACAAACGAGCGCAGCTCGTCCACAATCTTCTCAACCTGTCCGTCCCCGTCTTCACCCAGCAGATCCACCTTGTTGATGCAGATCACAGCAGGCAGTCCGGCCTCCTCAATGGCACCAATGGACTCTTCCGTCTGCAGCAGCACGCCTTCATCCGCCGCGACAATCAGCAGCACCGCGTCTGCCACTTGCGCCGCGCTCGAGCGCATACGGAAGAAGTGAAAGTGTCCCGGCGTATCCAAGAACGTCGCCTTCACATCGGGCGTCAGCGCCGCCTCGCACACGTTGATCTTTTGGGTGATGCCGTGCTTCTCGTAGGGCGCGATCTGCTTCAGTCCCGCCTTCATCTGTCGCCTCAGAGTGTCCATAAGCGTTGTTTTGCCGTGATCCACGTGGCCCATTACGGCGATCACGGGCTGCCGGACGCCCAGCAGCTCCTCGGGGACGTCCGAGGCGGCGTCCAGCAGCTGCGGCTCCACGTCGTCGTACGCCACTTGCACGCCAAACTGCTCAGCTACATCCTGGGCCACTCGGAACGGCAGAACGATCTTCTTGACGCTGCCGAACTCGGCAGGCGGGTGGTCCTTGGCCTTGAGCTGGAAGCGGCGGTTCGACTTGGTCACCACGCGCTTGAGCACCTTGTCCAGCGGATGGCGGATGGCCTTGGCCAGGTCGCGCACGCGGATGTAGGCTGGAATAGCACGAGGCATGGCGCGCGCCTCCAACACGCGCTGTCGCTGCTCCATACGCGCCTGCTCGCGCTGCTGGGCCAGCGCCTCCAGCTTGGCGATGCGCGCCATGTGATCCTTGTGGCGGCGCGATCCCCCGCGCGCAGTACGCAGCGAGCGAGCGCCGAGCGCCGGCGTCAATACATCGCTGTTGGCGCCAGCACACAGCACAGAAGCTGCCAGCGCCGACCCGCGCGGCCGGAGCATCAACCGCTGCAGCATCCTGCCCGCTGATGTACGTCAGTCGAATGGACGTGTGTGTGCCAAGTCGAGGTATACCGATTGGTTTAAACTTGCAAAGTTTTAGCCAATGAAAACGCTATTATGACGTCGACAGCGTCACGACGGGGATGGGCACTATGTGCGCTCGCAGATTGCAGTTGTATGAAGTACACTGAGCCTAAAGCTCAAAGCTCACTCACTCACTCACTCCCCGACCAGCGCTCTCCCTCTCCATTGAGCCCCGCTCTGCCGCCACTCAGTCGACGACGATGCTGGACCCGCGCGAGACGTTCTCGGGCGTGATGGGCGCCTTCTGCTGCGTGTACGCGGGGCTTCCCTTCGAGGTGGTGAAGGTGCGGCTGCAGACGCAGGGCACCGCCAACGCGTACAAGGGCGTGACCGACGCCTTCCGCCGCATCGCCACGGAGGAGGGGGTCTTCGCGCTGTGGAAGGGCGCGGTGCCGGCGCTGTCCAGCTCCATCATCGAGAACTCGGTGCTCTTCAGCGCCAACGGATTCGCCAAGCGCGCGGTGCTGGCGCTGCACGCCAAGCAGCGCGCTGCGCACGAGGGCGAGTACCAGCTCACGACGCTGGACGAAGCGCTGATGGGGGGATTCGCCGGCTGCTTCTCCGCCACGGTAGGATACGACCCTCTGCAATGTGAGAGTGGCTACGACGTTGTACTGATGATGTTGTGGCTGGTGTTGTGCAGGCCATCACGGTGCCGGAGAACATCAAGTGCAAGCTGCAGTTCCAGCGCGGCCACTTGGGCGAAGGACGTACGTTTGCAAATCGCACAACAGCTGCAGTAATTGTGACTGGATAAAGATACTGACGGCGCGGATGGATACTGTCGCTTAATGCAGGCTATCACGGACCTTTGGACTGCTTGGTCCAGGTGGCTAAAGAGGACGGCATCCGGGGTCTGTTCCGAGGGTACTCAGCGCTGTTGCTGCGCGACGTGCCGTTCAGCTTCTTCTTCTTCGGATCGTACCAAGCCATCACGTCGGGCGCGGCCAAGGCGCTGGGCAAGGAGTCCAAGAATGACCTCAACCCCTTCACCATCCTCGCTAGTGGTGGTCTCGCGGGCGCCACTAGTTGGGCCATCATGTTCCCGGTGGACGTGCTCAAGTCACGGATGCAGACGGCCAGCTCCACCGGCCCGTTGTCGCTGCGCGGCGCCTTCCGCGCGGTCCACTCGGAGTTCGGTATCCGTGGCTTCTACCGCGGCTGGTCGGCGGCCGTGATGCGAGCGTTCCCGGCCAACGGCTCGCTGTTCCTGGGGGTTGAAATGACGCACCGCGTCTTCCGTTGGTTCGACGCGAGGCACGCCGCCGCTTGAGGAACTCAAAGCCAAGTATAAACCCAGAGGGATCGCATAAATAACTGCAAGCATAGCCATTTAGAATAGGCACTACCGTATCAAGGTGTCAATAGAGCCATGCGATGATGGCGTCGTCCAGCATTCTTATCTGCCTGCTGCTTCAGAAATACTACAGTATGCTGGGGGCAAGTCGAATCAGGGGGGGATGCACTTGGAATTGGTGGCGCGCAACGCTGGACGAGGAGACGCGAGCGCCGATTGGAGCGAGATCCTGATCATTTGACTCAGCGGAGACGGCGATGGCGACGGCGGCGACCATGGATCTTCGAGACGCCAAGGCAATGGCCAAGCCCTCGTCGCCCGACCAGAACCGCCGAGGCAGCGTCGGCACGGTGGACACAGACGACGATCTTGAAGAGCCGTTCGACCTGGACATGGGCACTGAAGCCGTGGCGCAGCTCCTGGCTCGCAAGGCCGAGGAGCTGGCCCAGCTGCAACGCACCCACGACGAGTACGTCAAGTCCAGCTGCGAGTACGAGCGCGAGCTGGAGATCGAGGTCGACCGGTACGAGAAGAAGACGCAGCAGCTCGAGGCCGTGACGCTGCAGCTCGAGCGAGACAAGAGCGACCTCAGTGACAGCGTCAATGGCGCCAAGGAGGAGCTCTCGAGCTCTCAACGTCGAGAGCATATGCTGCAGACGCAGCTTGAAGAGATGAAGTGGAAGATCCAGCGGCTCGAGCAAGTGAACGACGAGCTCGAGACCGCGGCCCGCATCGCCCAAGCCAGCATCGAGGACCTCCAGCACAAGTCCGAGACGCTGCTGGAGCAGAACGTGTTCCTGCAGCACGAGAAGGAGGAGCTGCTCAAGCAGCTCTCGTCCATTATCATCGCGGAGGTGCACCCTGCCACTGCAGGACAAGTGTCCATCTCCAGGAGTGTGAGCGCTCGCTATTCCCGTAAATCTTCCTCCCACGTGACGGAACCACCCCCCGCAGCCCCAGCTCAGCAAGATAATACTCGGAAAGGCAGGAAGCGAAAAGGGCGACGCCCGGAAGTGCTGGAGACGTGTCTCCACCTCACCTGTCGAAAGTGCCGACACAATGTACCGCACGCACACAACGGAGGCAGCGACGAGCTGGGACCGGTCGCTGCGTTCTTTGAAAGGCTCCGAGTTTTCCTGTTCGGCCCCGAGCGCGAGCGCTGAGCAAACGCAATTTTTCGGACGTGGATGGATAGATGGCTCAAGACTGCTCAGGATCTGAGCTCACCGGCATTGATTCGACTCACTTCTCAATCGACTGTGTTCCCCACGCAAGCGATACCAACAAGCTCTTCACCGACTCAACACCCCGGAGGCTGTACACGAATCATGGCGCGACTTACCATTGTCTCGGTGACTCTGCTGGCGCTGGCGATTACTTGGAGCGTCGATGCCAAACCGTGCACGGACAAGGAGTTGAGCGTCTTCAATGAAGTTTCGGCTCAAGTGAACAAGTGCCGCACGGACACCAACCTCAACTTCCAGATCCCTCCGCGTTCGAGTCTCACGACGAAGCAGCAGTCGGCGCTGTGCAAGTCGAAGGCGTGCCAGACGATGATCGGAGCCGTCGACGACTTGGACATTCCTCGCTGCGAGGCAGCCTTCGACAAGAAGAACATGACTCTGCAAGCTGGTCTCGACCGGTTCGTGGCGGCGTGTGACACGACTACGCCGGCTCCGTCCCCGATGAAGCGGCGCAAATCCTTCGAGTCCTCGTCGTCGGGCTCGGGCTCGTACTCGAAGAAGCGCCGGCACACGAACGAGGCTACGACGGTGAGCTTTGGAACGCCGCAGCAGCTTGTCGTGCTGCTGGTTGTTGGCATGCTGTCGCTGGGGCTTATGCTTTAGGAGCCTACGCCCACAGAAGTGCACTACGATGACCTTACGTATGGTGCTTAGCCGGTATAAGCTGTATGGCCCCCTCCAGCCGACACTCTCTTTGCTGATAAGGTCAATACATTCCGCGTTTGCTTCCTACTCATGAGTAACTCATCCAGCGTGATTTCTTAGGTGGTCGTTGCGATCATCCAGCGAAGACAGTAGCGGTGAAAACGTTCCACTACAGCAACGCCCGACGAAGCAATCTCCAATGCCCTGGAGTGAATTTTGCACATATTAAACTTTGATCAAGTACGAGTGGCGTTCACCCGCCGAGTGGGTGTTGCTTGCTTTGGTCACAACCGCGATCGGTCTGCAAAAGAACCCCCACTCCAGACAACCAACGTACAACGCTTCACAACGAAACATGCTAGCATGATTTATCTGTTTATGTTTCCCTCTCCACGTGAAACTAATAAACCCTGGAGCATCGCTGTCGACCACCGCGTGAGATTTTGTGGAGCGGCCACTTCTTGTCGGATAGCTGGCGCAGTACGGGATCCACCCTCAACACCACGAAGACGCCCAGTTATCTTTTGTGAACGCTTCTAAGGTAGTCTTCGAGAGCGTCCAGGATATTATCATTGGTAGCACACGAAAAACACCACTAAGCGCACACACACCCAGCATCTTCGTATCCGTAGGAGCTAGGCATTCTTCTTTGCCGCTGATGTCTTCGCTGTCCAGAATAACGATTGCACTTCCAAAACAACGAAATGGATGAAGCCTGGCCTTGAACACCACGTATTGCACTCTGTTCTGCAAAGAGGAATCAGCAAGGCTAACTTCAGCAGCTAAGAACGCGATTTGCGTACGCGTATTCCGTAGTGTTTTGTGAACCACCAGCACGTGAACTTCGCCCTCGCCCACGTCTTCTTCGAGTAGAACAGGTTGGCGATTTTCATCAATTGTAATGGCTGGTAAATCGCTCGCGTCCAGCCACCCCCCGTCCTTCTTCGCCAGGTACAGTCCTAGAGCGGATGCTGGGTGCTTTGAGGACACCATCTTGGCTGTGATTTTCTTCAGCAAGAGTTCGACAGGCCTGGCTGGATCGACCACGACGTAAAATGAGGCTTTGTCTGCGAAACTGTAGCAGTGAACCGGAATGCCCGATGCTGACACTTTAGTGTAAGTACACTATTTCCTCTTTCCCCTCGCCCTGGAAAACATGCCACCCTTCTCGTCCGACAAATTCTCGAGTGAGAGAAGCAATACGTGACTGCCACTCGGCTAAGCATCAATCATCCAAGTCGTAGTATGCTTGGTACGTTGATTTCTACGCCGATAAGGTCAAATATATTTTGCGTACGCTTTCGGTCTAGGCATCAAAATGCACACGCGCACTACGTAGGCTCCGCGCTCATAGCTGGCTGCAGGTGATCGATTCTCTCTCTTATCACCTACTTTTCGTCCTTGGCACTTGCCAACACAGCGCTGTGCTGACCACCAGCTTGGATTTGGAGAATCTCAGCCTCGCCAAACTTCTTGTTCTTGCCTTCCTTGCCATACGTGGCGTTCGCCCAGTTGAGTTGGCGAGGCTTGTTCTCGTCCTGACCTACTCCGTGGCCAAGCTGCAGCATATCACCGTATCCCCAAGAGAAAATCGCGTCGGTCTCGGTCAGCGCCAGCGCGTGGTTGGAGCCCGCAGCGATCATGCGAACGACATTGGAGCCGTTGTTCTTGGGCGTCGGGATCGACACCTTCTGCGGACGGTCCTTGAAGTCGCCAGTGCTGCAGGTGTCGAGCATGCCGAGCTGGCCCGAGTCCGCGCGACCGAACGTGTATATATCGCCGTCATTGGTGAGGACAACGGAGTGATGCTCGCCTCCATCCACAAACGCGACGTTCTTGGAGCTAAGATCCTCCACAAGCTGCAGCTCGGTGCAGTTGTCGGTGCTGCCGATACCCAACTGCCCGTAGTTGTTAAGTCCGCACGTGTACAGGTATCCGTTCGCGCTCAACGCGAACAGACTGTGGTACGAGCCACATCCGATAGACTTGACCACCGGGAGCTGGTCCTTTCCGAGCATCACAGGCTTCGGCTGCAGGTGCTCCTTGTACACCATCTCGACCTTGTACTCTCCGTCCGCGTCCTTCATCTCCGCGTCTACCTTACGACCCAGCTGGCCCATTTCGCCCAGGCCCCACGAATACACTCGTCCGTCATTTGTGCGCGCCAGGTTGAAGGCGTTGCCACACTTCACGTCGGCGATATTGTCCAGCGCCTTGACCAGGAACGGGCGCGTCTGCTTCTGCTTGAACGCGGCCTTGGCCGATGGCGCGTCGCACCACTGCTTGCCCTCCTTGTCACGGTAGCAGCCCCACATGTACACCCTGCCGGCGAGCGTCACGACGGCCGTGTGGCAGTCTCCGCCCACGATCTGCACGGCTGTGGCCTGCTCCGGACCGAAGCCGTCCACCTTGTTGGGGATGTTCTCGTCCCCGTCGCGGCCCAGCGCTCCGTCGTCACTGCAGCCCCACGTATACACCTCTCCGTCCGTGGTGATCGCAGCCGAGTGGAGGCCGCCGCAGGCCACGCGCGCGATCCTGAGATTGAGCTTGAGCAGCGGACGCACCACGCGCGGGAACTCGACCATGAGATCCTCGTCCTCGCCGTCCACGCCGTGGCCCAATTGGCCGCAGTCGCCGCTGCCGAAGGTCAGCAAGTGCCCCCCGCGCGCGCCGAACTTGGCGTCGATCTCGCGCGCGTAGCTGACGTACTCCTTCATGTTCTGCGCCCAGCTGCCGGCCTTATTGTGCGCCCATTGCGCCTTGAGGTTGTCCACGAAGGCGCGGTTGAGCGCCGCGAGCTGCCGCGCTGCCTCCTGCGGGCGCGAAGTCGGCGTGGCCGACACGATGCGGCGCGCCCTGAGAACACTGGGAGCCGCGACAGGGAAGCCTTCAGTCTCGCCGTCCGCGGCGGCGGGCGCCGCTAGAGACGCCTCGTACTGCTCCTTCGACACGCCGACGTCGACCCGTCCCCTCTTCATGGTGCACTTTGTCAATGGCTCGGGTTCGATGAATGGCGAAATGCTTAAATGTGGTGTACACATATTTACGTTGTAAACATGAAAGTGGGATTTATCGGTCATTGTTAAACCCAGTTGTGTGGCATGGGTTTCGAATGAAGTGGTCAACATGTGGGTTTTATTAGGTGGACGACGGTGGAGTTTCAGGAAGAGGACACAGCTTGGCTAGCTTGGATGTTGTTGAGGCATACTAAGACAAGTAAGACATATATGTACGCAATGCATACGCTTTGGACGCCTCTGCATCGATCGGATGACGAGGCATCCTATAGCTCTCTTCTATGGCTGCTTGGGTGTTGTCACAGATAATTGGAGACGGTGGAGCTGGTCTGTGCTCAAGGAGTTGCGGACTTCGCGTCCAGGACTTCCTCGCCGCGACAACACTTCGTGTGAGCTTGGGGCAGCTCGGATCGGCCAGACCTGGTCGCGGCTCGCACGGCGCTAGCCGCGTTGCAAACGCCTCGATAAGTTATCGACGATAACGAGCCGCGATAGGTCTGGCCGATCCGAGCTGCCCCAAGCTCACACGATAAGACTTATGGGCGTGACGGCCCGCAGGATCTTGCGCAGAGTCAGCATTTGAAATGTGCTTGCAACGCGCGGCGCGACGACCGTCACGACGGGGTCACAAACGTAGGACCGACGTCAAAAAAGGCAACTTCCGGCAATCGCGCGGTACTGTACCGGCGCAGCCAGATAGCAACACGCAATGCAACGCTGTAACCGCAGCCACGTGGCGAAGGCGGTCGGTCTATCCACGGTCTACACACATGCCCCACAACCATCGAGTATGGCTGTCAGCGGCCGAGGGCGGGGTCCGCGGCCAAATTTCGCACAGGGTGGCAGTGCCACCTTTCTCGGCGTGTTCCGCTCGGATTAACGCGGCGGTGGGCAACATCCTTGCGGGTTCTGTAAACGGATTTGCTAGACGTGCAATCACGAGAGGTAAGTCCACCGCGCCGAGAAAGGTACAGAACTCTGCCTGAGTACCGAACGCCTGATATATATAAGAGATCTAGGTTTATAAAGTAATCTTAGTGTTGACATAAAAAAGTCTGTACTGAATTAGTTTAGTTTAGAATTTGGGGCATGCTTTGTTAATCAAGCCCAAGTGAAGCCAGAAGTGTTCAATATTATCAGCGCTGACCTTTGACCAAACGTGTTCGCACCACATCAGTGCGGTTAGAAGCTCTACTTTCTAAGGATTATCTGGTCCCTCTCCTGGTTGATCAAGTGCATGCAGCATCTTTTCAGAAAGCACATACCGGATTATCCCATGGTCCACTGGCTGAAAAAATGTGAGAAAAGACACCGAAGACCGCGCAGGCAGTCAAAAGCGCGCCAAATTTCAAACTGCACAGCTTAGTACTTTTGGCCATGTCCTGGATTTTTACATCAGTACCTTTGCCCTCCTCGTTCGACCAGTCGTTGGACCTTGAAGTATTAGTTATATGAGGTTATGTAATGTATACTTAGGCAGATTTCTGTATTCCCGCTGCTCAATCGGACAAAAAGCATGGATTTTTGTCAAATTCGGATTCTCTTAAATTTTCAGTGCACCAATCAGGGTCGTGGTGGAGCGGACGCGGTGTAGGGGTACGCCCGCTCCGTACCCCGGCGCAGCGAGTCTGCTTGGCAAAGCCTTGACTTGCATCCACTATGTGGAGCCGCTGCACAATTTTTTGCATCACGTCCCTCTCTTCCCACACGCCAATACTCGCGGCCCCGCGCAAGCCCCACTAGGTACTAACCCCCCTACGTACTGCCGTGCAGCCGCCGCCATGGAGCTCATGGACCAGACGGGCTCGTGCAGCATCCGCGTGATCGACCTGGACGACGGCTCGGTGCGCTCCATCTCGTGGGACCCGAACGTGCCCGACCAGGTCTTCGAGAGCCTCGTGGAATCGCAGCTGCGCGCGCAGTTCGGTGTGTCGGACGAGGCCTGGGTGGACCTCATCGACACGGCCAACTCGAGCCTCGTGCACATCACCAAGGACGTGCTGTCTAACGTCAAGGACTCGCTGTGCCTGTGCCTGTCGCCCAAGACGGAGGCGCTGGCGCCCATGAAGACGAGCGAGGTGTTCGAGGTCGTGTTCCAGGACCGCGCGCTCGGCATGACCATCCGCGAGCACAACGAGAGCGTGATCGTCAACCACTTCAAGCGCAAGCCCGACGGCGCGCTGGGCGAGGCCGAGGCCTCGGGGCTCATCCAGCCCAACGACGTCATCTACAAGGTCAACGGCGCGCGCACCGTCGGCCGCAGCTACGACAACGTGGTGCAGATGCTGCAGACGCAGACGCGGCCGCTCGGCATCCAGTTCTTCCGCCCGTTCCGCCGCGAGGGGCTCTTCGCCGTCGAGTTCCGCGGCGCCAGCCTCAACATGACCATCACCACGGACGACGTCAACGTGATCGTCAAGGACCTGCCCATGGCGCACCCCAACATCGTGGGCTACGCCGAGGCGCACGGCGTGCGCATCTTCGACATCATCCACGCCGTGGACGGGGAGGTCATCAACGGCCTCGAGTACAACCGCGCCATCAGCCTGCTGAGCCGCAGCACCCGCCCCATGGTCGTGGTCTTCGCGCGCTCCAAGGTCATGCCCCCTACGCCTGGCCGCGCCACGGGCGTCATGACCAACCGTTTCTCGTTCGCGTCCACCGTGGCGCCGTCGCCGCGCCCCAGCAGCATCGACGGTTTCGGCTCGCGACGCGGATCGGGCGCGTCCGCCATGAGCGGCGTTGACGGCGAGAACATGATGGTGGAGGAGATGCTCGAGTTCTGCGAGGGCCTGGGCAACGACGGCGTGCTGAACCCCAAGGAGGTGGAGATGCTCAAGGACCTGGTGCTCGCCATGCGGCCCGACGTGTGCAGCGCCGTCAAGAGGAAGAACAACAACGCGATCGTGGCCATCGTGCGGTCGCCCTTCATGCGGCTCTGGGACAGTCTGCTCAAGACCCGGGAGAGCATCCTGCTGGCCGGCCCCGTGTCGCTCAAGCGCAAGAAGCGCTTCCACCTGCTGCTCACCGACCACGAACGCCTTCTCTTTGTCAATAAGGACACTAACTTATTAGAGGACGAGATCATGTGCTCGCAGATCGTGACCGTGAGCTCGCGCTCCAAGTACCAGGAGCTCACGATCTCCACGAGCAAGATGGACTACGTGCTGATCGACAACTTCATCGGGCCGGTCATCTGGGTGCGCGCCATCCTGCCCTTCACGTGCACGCAGGGACTGCTCAAGGTGGCCAGCAGCAGGCGCTTCCTCGGCTCCAAGAAGCGGTATTTCGTGCTGCGCGGCAACCGCCTCACGGGCTACAAGAAGGAGAGCATGATCCACCAGGTGGGCGCCAAGAGCAGTACCATCTCCCTCGCGGACGCCACCATCGACATCACGGACCCGCGCAGCCTCAGTTTCATCATCACCACGCCCGAGTTCAGCCAGGCCGGCAAGAAGCTCATCCTCACGGCGACTTCGACCCGCGAGTACAACAAGTGGGCCACAGCATTCAAGGCGCAGCAGACGACGTCCCCTACCACGGCGGCGTGAGCTTAACGAACGGGACCCCCGCTGCTTCTTGAAGCCAGCCAGCGTAAAACTCAGCTCAGCTCAGCTCAGCTCGCCGACATCGACCACGAGCGACCGGAGTGAGTGGAAGCCAAGCCTGCATTCAGGGCAGCACAACGACAGGAAATAGTACTCTGCAGGAACCGAGGGAGGGGACTGCGACGAACACATTGTGCACACTGCAGTGAAGTGGAACGGGATAAACGCAAGCTTGTGGCAGCTTGTGCTGTGCTTACAACGTACGTATGGGATCAATGAAGCCAAATACAAAAGTTTTATAGTAATCTACCTCGCTCCGAGTAGCTCTTTGTCTTTCGTGTACGCTTCGACCTCCGCAGCCAGAGCTTGGAACTCCTCCACAGGGGTTAAGTATGCCCAGGTCTGGTAGAAGACCAGCTTCTTCTGCACGATTGCTAGCTTCTTCACTGCTGCCTTGCGTTCCCTCTTGGACTGCTTGTCTGAGTCAGTCCTGGTACTCTCAAGATCCCGTTGATACCGCTCCAAGAGCGCACGCGTGTCACTGAGTGCATCAAGTAGGAACACATCAGTGCGTAGAATCTGCTGTACGTCCTCAACAGCCAACGCATTCGCTGCCGAACCCTCACTCGACTGCTTCTCCAGACAAGCCAAGCACACATGCTCTACAGACTCGTAGCGAGCATCCGCACTGAGCACTTGGCAAATATCTAGCAGCAGCAGCGCCGCTTCTGCGACGTCTTGCGCGTAGTCGCCGTTGAACGCTCGAAGCACCAGCGCATAAGCGAAGAGCATTTCCACCAAATGATAACGCAGACACGGTGACGGCTGCCTCCCGCCAGGCAGGAATGCCTCCATACTTTCCGGCATCTTCTGCGCGTCACCGTTCGTAAAGAGCCCCACAGGATAAAGGACCGTCGGCTCCACCGTCACAGCCCCTACCGTCTCAACCTCCTCTTCCTCTCCAGCACTCTCCTCTCCACCGATCTCCTCCAGTATCAACTGGCGTCTTCGGGCCGACGTCTCGCTCCGGTACTTGCGCTCACTCATCAGCCACCACGGCGACCAGAGCTGCACGAGTTTGCCCAGTCGTCCATCGGCCACTTCTCCAAGGAACTTCCTCCTCTCTTCAGGCGTGAGACTTTCCAGCGTCAGTTCTCCAGCTGCATCCAGCATCGCCAGCTCCTGCATCCTCTGGGCCAGCGCTTCTTCATCGTCGCCTTCTTCTTCTTCTCCATCCGCCAACTGCTGCTGCTGCTCTTGGAACTTCTGCACCCTCTCCAGTAGCTCTTGCATGCTCTTCTGCTGCTTCTTCTCGTCGTCTGCTCTTGCATTTGACGCTAACTGCATCTCGCTGCGTACGTGGCTCTCGAAGAACTGCTCCATGCAGCCCTCGCCATGGGATCGATAGCAGTCCACACTGCAGTAGGGAGTGTTGCAACGCGGGCAGGTATATCTCGCCTCGCGCTGCGTGCACACGCGACACACTCGAGCCAGCGATGCATTAAACACCGACGAAGCGCCTCCCAGTAACGGCGCGGCTGTAACAGTGCTAACGATTGGTGAAGGCTTGACGCTCGTACGCAGCGAGCCGAAGCGGATCGGCACGCGCTCCATTATGACGACGATCTGAATGAACTGAACGGACGTTTTCTACCAATGAAAGTGTAGCCATTTCGCTGCGCGTTATGTGCACTTGCACTTCGGTGGTCGACTAAAAGCTGCAGTACGGCCTGAGCAAAGCCAGTGGAGTTACCACGACGCTCTGAAGGGGCAGTACCAGACTGTGAGCCAGCGCTTACGGGTGTCAATAATGGCGAAGCACGAGTGGAAGCGGGAGGAAGGAGCTTGGAAGAGCGCGTCGCCACTCACGCGATACACGCGCGAGGTGATCTCGATGTCGCGCTTCCCGTTGGCGTCTGCGATGCTCTTCTTGACTGCAATAAGCGCGCGGTACAGAGCTCGCGTGGCGCTCTCGTACGATTCCACGCGTGAATCTGCCTGACGCAATGCTCCACCGCCGATTACGAGCGCGCAGAAGAGCTGGAAGATGAATTCCTGTTTGTCTTCGTCGGAGAAGACGTCGGAGTTGTCCGAGTCCGGGTTCGCCAGCATCTCCGTGAGCAAGTCGCTGGCCGTGCACCCGTCGAAGTCCTCGTCGATGCAGCCGCGGATACTGCCGTCGCGCGATACGATGCCCGCTGCATTGAGCTTCTCGAAGAACGCCATGCTCGTCACGCTGACGCGCAGACGCTCGAAACGTAGCGAGGAGCTTCCACCGCAGTTTTCAGGTTTGATTGTCAGCTCTTTCGGGGATGACGACGAGTTACTATGGAGGTGTGCTGGAAGCTACTGAGCCACGAAACGCATTAGGAAGATATAAATTTGAGGAGAGCGAGAGAACATTCGTACCGGCAGAATCCGGTGCACGCTGTCGTCCTGGAAAAACTCTGCCAGCAGTGCCTCATCCGCTTCGCTGGGCAGTCGTCGATGCACGCGGAAGCGCTGCAGCTGGAGGGTGTCGCTCAAATTCCACTGAAGCAGCTTCTGTCTGATGTCAAAGTCGCGTAGCGCTGGAAGTGCGTCCGGAAGGTGCTCGAACGGTCCCGCTGGTGTCTTGATAGAGCCAGCATCTGCGTTGCCTGTGTCGCTTTCGCTGGCCTGAAGCTGCGTCGGCATGGCTGTGAGTCTGCTCGCTCTTGGGTCCAAAGATTTGTGGCGTTTTCGAGTCGGTCGTGACTCTTCAAAGCACCTGCCCGACTCTTTCCAGCCGACACAATATGTATGCGCTACAGCAGTGAAGTCTCAATGGTTCAGTCTTCAACAGGCTCGGAACTGATTGATGTAATGCGATACTCGCCTTTTATCCGTTCTCGAACCATTTCTCAATTCGCAGCGTTTTTAAAGAGCCCATGCTGCGAATCCGCTGCATCTTCTTGGGTTTCCGCTGGGAGCGCTGCATTAGGATTCCGCCGCATCAAGACGTCGAAGCGCTAATCGATGCCCTCCAAGAGGGAATGTTTTATCCGCTGCCTTCTTGCCGCTACACGTTATATCTAGCGAAGGGGGCCGACAATGCGTGGATGCTCAAAAGCAGTGACGCGTACAAGCAGCTAACGGAGTACCAAGTTCCCCCGTCTGTGAAGGCCATGATGAACAGCGAGAACAAGCTAGAGCTGCACCACGAGCTAGGAACACTTGGGTTCCCGGAGCAGAATTGCTTTGCTCGACTAAAGGTTGAGGTTCACGTGCTCGTTCACCTTCGTCATGGCGTGCCGCGCTTTGTCTGCTACCTGCAAGGAACCGATGACCAGAAATACATCCTGTCCATAAGGAGCAGTAAGGAGAGTATGTTGGCCTTGAAGAAGAATCTTTGACGGAGAGTTTCGAAGCCATCTCTGGTCATGGGTCAACGTCGACAAGTTCGAGGAGTGCGTTGAGGCAAAAAGCAAGAATATCAAGCATTTCCAGAACACTAAACACTGTGGCAGATGACTAACACGCTGTCAGGCTGGACACCCTCCTACTCGCGCTGAAAACTTGGGTCCTGCAATTATTAAAAAAATCTCATAAAGCACGCTTAAAATTGCCAGTCGATAGTTCCAAAGCGTACAATCTTTAAAGCTCCATTTCCAGTTCAATTCGGAGACAACTCAATTTCGAGTCAAAACGTAAGTTGTTAAGAATTATCTCCTCTCTTGCACTTGGATCGGGGAAGAGGGGCTGCAGGACGCACAGTGTCGAGGTGCGTGCTCTTACTTGGCGAAAGTCTTGCTTCGAACCGAGAATACGACCAGCAGCGGGTGCCCGTCCAGATGCACCCGCATCGAGTCGTTGTAGAGCGGTACGCGGAACCTGACCTCGCCTTCCTCTTCCTGACGCGCGATACGCTTGAGTGATAATGTGCAGTGCCCGTTGATCGACTCGTTCTTTACCCAGACCAGCATATGCAATTGCTCCAGTGGCCGCGTGTGCTGGATCACAGCGTTGAGCGACAGGTTCAGCCCATTGGAGCCGTTACACCGCTCTCCGATGACGTCGCACTGCTTCGAGTCCTCCCCAACCAAGGGCGCAACGATGCGGGTCTTCTTGGGTACCACCACGTTGGTGTCATTCCATATCAACTGCATATTGAACACGCGCAGAACGGTTGACACGGGACGGTTCTGCGCCTTCATCTGCCGAACAACGCGGGCCTGGTCGAAATAGCTCCCAGCCGCCGCGTTTGAATACCTGTCTCCCTCACTCTTGCCACTCGCCGTAGAATAGGACCGCGAGTTCTGACGTGAAAGCCTTCGCGGGGATGTCGTCGCCAAAACGTCGCTGTCGTGCTGCAGGAAGCTAAGCACAAAGGTTCCGTACACTGGGCTGTGATCGCTTACATCCATTCCGACGCCGTGGTTGACGGACCTGTAGTTGTCAATTAGTCGCGGCGTCTGCTCCTGGGAAGTCGGGTCAAGCACCTTCTCGGGGATCAGCTTCGAGTCACTGACCAGCAACGAGTGAATCAAGATACGATCGCACCAGCCGGGCACGCGCTTCTTCACCTTGCCTCCCTTATAAAACGGCTCCTTGTACAGCACGCGCCAAACGAGTGAAGGCCACAATGGCAGCGACTCGTTCACAACTCCACGCTTGGGGAACTTCTTGTACGTCGGATAGAAGTCCGGGAACTTGTGCGGCTCCGTGAAGCCCTCGAAGACACCCCCATTGCGGCGGTCGTTCAACAGACCGTCAAACTTGTCGTGCAGCTCGAGATTACGGCCTTCCTCCAGCATGTGAAGCACCATCTGCGGGTCCAGCAACACGATGCGGTAGTTCATGTCTCCCATCCAGACCACGTGATGGAACTGCTCGGTCAAGTCGAAGCTGTAGTGGCCCATAACGCGTCCTAGACTAGCGTTCAAGTTCCGGATCTGCTCGCGGCGGTACGTGTCATT
This sequence comes from Phytophthora vignae f. sp. vignae, assembly GCA_016169955.1. Classification (NCBI taxonomy): domain Eukaryota; phylum Oomycota; class Peronosporomycetes; order Peronosporales; family Peronosporaceae; genus Phytophthora; species Phytophthora vignae. The sequence continues at coordinate 606,029 of JABJUM010000046.1, forward strand.
CCGCGCGTCCAAGTGGCAGTTCACAAACACAATAGTAGTGTGGTTGATCATGAGCGCCACAGCGACGCCGCCCTTTGAGCCACTCGTGAGCTTGAACTTGTGTGCGCCCGCTCGAATCAGCTTGATCCTGTCCTGGATGTCAGCGCAGTAGAACACGGCCATGCCTGTGAACTTTGTACCAACGAAAGCTCCATCACCACGGCCGTGTACCGCATCAATCACTGCATCGGGAGGCTGGTTCTTGTGGTTCACCATAAAATTGCTGTTCTTGAGCTCCATGCGGTAGTACCGCGCCCCTCGCTCATTCCGATTCAGATACGCCTCCACTGCGTGATACACATTCTCCGACACACCCTCCTGTACCCCAAGCACATACAACTGGTACCCATGCGGCAGAAAGTTCTGTAGCATGGCCGCCGAGCGCTGCTCGTCAATGATCCCTTTGCCATCTTCAAACGGGTCTGCTGCGCCCATGTTCCACGTGCCCACCCACATCCTCACGTCTCGTACACTTGTCCGCTTACTGGCCTTCAACCCTGGAGATGCAGTAGGTAAAGAGAAGCTCCCTGCTCGTAGCCCCGCCTCAAAGTACGAGCGCGGTGACGTGATCGGCTTCTCCACCTCTTCATAGCTGTCGTCCAAGCTTAATCCAGTCGACGACACGGAGCTCTGCTGCGCCACGACGGAGGAGGTCTTCCGCCCTGCTGACTTGAGAGCGAAGTGCTGCGAGCGCATGCTGGCGATGTCTTCTTCCGTCTCGGAGCTCGTGCGCTGGAACGAGTCGCTCTTGCGCGAGGAGGCCTCATTCGTCAGAGCCGTAGTGGCTGCCACGGACGCTGTTGTTCCGCTCTTGTTCGCGCCGTTAGCCTTCGTACTGGATGCTGCAACGGCAGGAGGGGGCAGCGTGCGCAGTTTCTCAAGCATGAACTCGGGCTGCTCGAGGTCCGCCAGGTTGTTGCAGCTGAAGCTGCTCTTGACATTGTTCGCGCCGTTCCAGTAGCCTGAGCGCAGCTTGACCGCTGCCTCCGTCGCATTGGCCGCGGACGCCAAGCGCCTCGTGCGCGAGCGGTGCGACGCGGCGGCGGCCTCAGCCACGGTCAGGCCCGTGAAGCCGAAGCCATTGGCGCAGCTGCGCGACTTGTTCAGGCTCGCGCGCCGCATCTGTTGCTGCTCTTCGGACGTCTCGCTCGCCTCCAACTCGGTCGTTAACCTGAGCGCGCTAATCTCTCCACCGGCGAAGGACTTGGGCGGCTCCTTGCCGTTCTTGAGTCGGAAGTTCTCGCGCTCCAGCTCCTGCACGCGGCGACTGAGGCGCGCCGCCGTCTCCGCCCACTCGCTCGAGCCGCGGCGCGGCTCAGCAGCCGCTTCATCATGGCCGAAGCCCATGCTAGCGTTGCGGCGCAAGCCCACAGCGTCGTCCGCGCGGGCGCCACCTCGCCTCCTCTTGGCCGCGTCCTCTCTGCCGGCGCTCGTGTTGCGCGGAGGCAGCCCTGGCCTCCCCGCGCGCGCGTTGGCGGACTGCGGACTGCTGGTTGCGCTGCTGCTGTTGCTATTTCCGCTGGCCGGAGACTTGGCCGGCTGCTTCTTGAGCTCCGCGCGCTGCGCGCTGGGCGACGGCCGCGCTGGAGACGTGGGCGGCCCTGGCACCGACGCTGCAGGTGCGCGCGCGGGCGACACGAGGCGGCGCACGTCCAGCGTCTTGGTGGGCGCCGGTCTCAGGATGTCCTGCAGCTGCTGCAGCGTGGCCGGCTCCTCGATCTGCGAGAACGCGCGCGTGACGCGGATCCGCGGGCCGCCGGCGGGCTGCGCGGCGTGGTCCATAGCGGGCGGGCGGGCGGCGCTGCTGTTGAGTGCTGCTAGTGGTGCTGTGCTGGTGTTGCGGCGTTTGGGCACGAAGGTTAGGACGCGACTCTCCCGGAAACGGCCGGGGTTCTTAGTTGATTTGGTGGGCGAGCTGAACCCACTGGCCGCGTGTATATGGAGTTTTGTATGGCGCGGTTCAACATCCGATTGTGTGGCGTGCCCCTGTAGGTGTTTTCAGAGAACGGCGAGCAAATCAACGCAAAGTCTCGATTAGCCAAAAGATCCCACCACGTTGACAGCGAGTTTGATGCAGGACAAGTTCATCATGAGTGATATCCTATGGATACACACTGCAACGGTTGCTGCTACGTACGAGCCGAGATCAGTCGCTGTGCAGTAATATTGAAGGCACCTACGGTATTCGCGGGAATAGAACTCGCTCAAGATCGATATGTTTGTTACGCACATCAACAGACCCAACGGACAAACCTGTAGACACAAGTTGGCAAACGGCAGCCAACTGGAGTGACTATGCTTACTGAATTTCACTGTTCATAGCCCTCCCGGTGGTTGCAGGTGTTTATCCTCCTCCAACTTGGCGACAACTCCAATCATCATCGATGCTCCGGCCGAGCCTTACCATTACATGTTCGCAGTTCGAAGAACTGTCGTTAGGCGGCCCAGGCGAGTTTGTCATCGAGCGACATTCTCGCGGCATCCATCGCCTCAGTGTACATTCGCATGATCCGAAGTTGCAATTTGGAAGAACTATCGTTAGGCCCAGGAGCATGTATCATCGAACGACATTCTCACGACTTTCATGTGCCATCCCAATTCACATTTAATCGCAAAGTAAAGCCAGCTCTGCATACTATACAGCGTGCTCGAGATGCCCGGATTCTGAGCACACCATTTCATTATCATTGCGAGTGAGGTCTCGAGCCCAAGGCGGCGTACACAGGTTGTGCCTTTAGTGCGGCAGTGGTGATTTTTTTAATTTAATTTAGTTTTGACTGTTAGGTACGGTGCAAATGCTGCGGCTCGAAACAGGCGCAGGAGATGGATGGTTACCCGAGACTTCGAAGTAATTCCTAGCTCAAAATTAAAAAGTAACTACGTTAAAAGTCATATTATCCTACCTTCGGAGTCAAGGTGTAGTTGCTTTTTGAAAAGTACAATGTAGCTTAATTTTAAATATCCACGTATAGTTTTGGCGACTGTTTTCATGCCAGCGGAATGCCATAAAGGTATTATAGCACCCCCGAGAACTGCGAGCCCCCCGGACCACCAGTCCGGGACCCCGAATGACTTTTTTTTTAAGTTTACAATATAAATTAATAAATATTTTGTCCAAATTGGGTGAAAATTTGGTAAGTTTTCTCGACAAAATTTCTAGATAGTAAGTTTCTCGACAAAATTTCTAGATAATAAGTTTTCTGTTTTATTACCTTAAAACTTCAATATCGAAATAATTTACCGGGTACAATGAACTTTTTATCAATACGTAGATATCGACAGGTTCTTGGCTTTCTCACTCGACGACTTTTGGTCCAGGATGTGCGACGCCTCGACTGCCGCATTGATGTTGTCATATCACAATGTATGTACAAACTTACATTATCGTTCCGACTATTGCTTACAAAGTATCTAGCAATGTTTTGTACGTTGTCATCCGGAAAATTGTTGGATCATGGATAGTACGCCGATCATGCTAAATTACAGCAGCAATCATTGTCTTGGCATGGAAGATATGGTGAAGTTGGAGGCAGTAAGGTAATCACTGTGGGAAACACAAAACGATGTGGCCATCGAGGCTTTGGCGTTTAAGTAAAACACTGTGAAGGCAGTTTTTCAAGCGCGAGTTACTTGCTTTTAGCAGAACTTTACCCAGTCAATGAGGTTGTTCTGAGATACCACGACTTGTCGTGGCTGATCATAAGAAATTCAATGACGGCTCTCCGAGGCTGCTTCATCATTCAGGGAGAGGAGAGGACTAAAAGCTGCGCAGTTTTAGTGTTATGGGATTCGGTCGCACGCCGGAAAAGTCCCTCGTTTTATTTTTTGAGCAGAGATTCAAGCCGATTTTGTTTGTATGATACACGCGAAGCGTATTGGAGAAGTGTTAAACCCTTGCCAGTGGATATATATGTCACACATGCATTGATTGACCAGGCATCCCTCGAACTGTCAGCATGCTACCAGTCGTCTAGGGTACTTTTACGGTGAATCTGGACTGAACTCTGAGAGGAAAGTGACCATCGAAACGATGTCAAGTCCTTTCGCCTTTCGTAAGTGCTTTTTTCGCGTTCAATGAAACTCATTTCCAATTCCACCAGCACCTTGTACCCTCCGCCCCTAAACCCCAACACAATGGCCAACTCGACGGATTTCACAGCTCCAAAGACACTGCAACTACTGTGCGCATTCGCGAACCAAGACACCCTTCACCAGATCCAGATCTCCGAAGACGAGGACATCCTTGCGCTGATAACAAAGGTGCCTACCGAGGCGGAAATCCCGGAGCATGTCGCCGTGCACATGTACACAGAGGTGCTAAGCCACTCGTGGTTCACAGTCGCCAGCACAGACTACACAAGGTCGCATCACCGAGGTGATATCCAGCATGGTTACCCTCTATAACAATCCACTGAGTGGTAAGGTGTTACATAGTGCGATCTGAACACCAACGTGGTGTCTGACGAAGGCCAATTTCTCGTCACAGTAACGACAAACATCACTGCGAAAGGTATGTGAAGTCTAAACGAAGCATAAACCTCAAGAATGTAGAAATAGCTTGGTACGGAACATTTCCAGCTGTTTTGGGGCTAACTGAAGCCGAAATGCCGGATCCACGGACAACCGAACGCTGGATGCGAGGAACCGTTTTTCAGTGTTTGCGACTTCTGCTAAGCTTCACATTTTGTCGCTAGCTGTACTTATAAAGCGTTTAATATGTTGTTGTGACTAACTACCTCATCTAGGGTTAAACTACTACTATTACTAACTACTAACTTAAATTGTAGAAATTTAATGAACATCATGAACATTTTTGTGGCTTTTGCTATACAATTCTTTTTATTGCCCTGAAAAATATGATAGCGCAAAATACCGATTAGAACGCCCTCATCGAATAGAACGCCCTCAACTACCCCCCCCCCCCCCGTACGTAGAGCGTTGTATTTGTTAAAAAATAGAACGCTCTCCATCAATGTTATTTTAAATATTAAAAAGTCATTCTAACGAGCATATTCTTACAAAAAAAGGTAGTTAGTTCTATTAATATTAGTACTGATACATGTATGTTGGTACTGAAGTATTTTTCAGGAGTATAGGTTTTGATATTGTAATGTGAATTACTCTTATTTTACGTTAGTCCTATTCTGAACTATATATATACAAGCCGAGCGGAGACCCGCCAGCGGGCCTCTCAGATGCAGAGCACGTGAGACTTGCTCGGCGGTGGCCTCTAGTGTAGAACACACAATTTCTGTGATACAGGGACCTCTATTACAGGAGCCTAGCACATCCCATTTTGATCCCACTATACAAATGTTAGTATAAAACGTGCCACGAAGCTTCCCATTCACTAATAAAACGGGGTACGGTAAGAGCCGATAATGCCGGCTGAACTATATATATATGTTTCCACAGTAGCCGACAAGAAGTCGGTACCAAAACCGAAAGCATCTCGAATCAAATTCATCAAGGGCTTCGACGAATTCCATGAACAGTTACTTAGGTCTTCCACGTATATTTTTGTTTTAATTACCAAGATGATTTGGGGTATCATCCTCCTACAATCAATTAATTAAGTATTTGGGGGAGGGGGACATTACATCGAAACATTCTAAGTAATCTTTAGACAGTATACAGCGATTATTTCTTCCTTATCAATATTGTCTATCAAACGGACAATAGCCAAACAAAACGTATTGCCTATCATAAGATTAAACGCATCAAGCATTCTAACGTTTGACGTATACACGGGTCGCAAGTGATGAAGCAACCCGCTTCAATCTGTTTATGTTTACAGTATATTTCTACTATTTATTAATTTCTACACCTAAACTCACGAACAAAGTTAAGTCTTCAGGTATTGCGGGTTCTACTCAAATTTTCATCGGGCGATTGGTTCAATCGCCCGAGCCCAATCGCGCGACCAATCGATCGACCACTTAAAAACATATGCAATATCAAAGGGTCTCCTAAAGAAGCCTGTCAGTCCTCAAAGATCCAAAGATGGCGTCACCAGCCCCAGCATCGCAGGAGCGTGTGCGAGTGTCCCCGTACCCAGAGCGCCGTCGCAGTCCTGTTTCAAACGAGGTTTACACGCCGGTAACCTCACACATCTACCGCCTGATCGTGCAGCCGATAGTGAAAGGAAACGTCACCGAACGTGACACCTCTGGTACAGCTTTGGACCCTTTCATTGCTGCTGGAGCATCATTTCAGGACATTCTGGAGAAGCTAAGGGAGCAGTTCAACTCTCATGTCAAGGGGCGGGCGGTGAAGGCGAAAAAATCGTGGACTATTGAGGCAGCTTCGAGGGAGCAGTGGGCTAAATTCATGGTCTTCAAGGTCAAGAAGCACACCATCGATAGCTCTAAGTCAGAGGAGGACTGGAACACCTGGCTACACCTGATGCGCGACAAGACTGTGACTCTCGCGATCTACGACTACGGAAGTGGTATTGGGAAAAAGCTGGACCGTCAAGCGTTCTTGAAGGCTTGTATCCGTCCGAGCGAGACCGACCGCGCTGGTGCAGCAGCGGAGGTTACACTTCGAGAGGTAGTGGGGCGTCTACAGGAGCAATGGGGGGCGAGTTACGACGGTTCGGCTGTCGTGTGGCGCATGTGGGCGAACGAGGTTACACGTAACCTCGATTGACCCACGTGGGACGATCTGATAAGCGCGCCACCGCCAACGCGTATCCTGAAACTTTTGAGAGCAAGTGATTCACGCGTGGAGGCCCACCTCAGCCGCCTTAGGCACTCAACGCGCATGGCGCTTACCTGTGTGAACGGATGTATTGCAGAGGTCAGCATACTGCGTGGGGACTGGGAAGCCTATGGACGGCGCCTGGAGGATTACGAGCAGAGTCTACGGTCGCGCAAGGAAATGGTCGAGGCCAGCCTCGACGACATCCGCTTTCCTGACCCGAGTGAAGTGGGTGATCCTATGGACAATCTCGAGAACGTCGAGGATCTCGAGCATCAATAGTGGGCTATGGTGGCAATGGGTGAGTACGTCACGGCATAATAAGCGGTTCTAATGCTGATGTGAAATGCGTAAGAAAAGCACTGCAATTTTTATTTTTTTCGAGTTCACTCTACTCACCTCCGCTAGCGCATGAAACCCGAAGAAATCGTCGCCTGCATCACTAAGCTCTGCTTCGTTTCCTCAATTACCTGTAACAGTTCCCTGTTCTGACGATAACGGCCCGGTAGGATTGAAAGTGCCTTGCATCAACCAACCGCAATGCTCAAATACTCGACTCATGTTGATGTTTTCAAATCGACAGAACGTCTCCACTACGAACGGCCGTAAGTCGCGGTCACCAGATTCCACGTAAAATCGCTGAAATGCTCTCTTCACGTAGCCGAAGACGAATTCAATCGGATTAAAAAATGGGCAATAGGCCGGTAGAAAGATCGGTACAATGCTGATGCTTCTCAGGTAGTGCACAATTTCGGGGTGGCGGTGAATCGTTGCTCCATCTAATATCCAGACCGAGTTGGATCTCGAATAGGGTCGAACGCCAGCCCTTTTAGAGTACGCGAAGTCTTGACAACATCTCACGAACTCCGCCCGATCAAACGTCCCGATAGTGTCGTAGTAGTCAATAATTCCATTGACACCAACAAACGCCAGCAGTGACAATCTAGGCTTGCGTTGGAACTCGCCGCAAACAACAAACTTTTGACCCCGAACGGCGTAACCACGCTTACGCATCATGTCTCGGTTATCGAAGGAGACTTCGTCCAGAAACACGATGTTGTCATGACTCCAATTGATATGGCTGAGCTCATCCACGAAGCGAAAAATATCACGCTCCTTAATGTGAATAGCTCTTCGCTCCAGAACTTTCCAAGTCAGCCCATAATCATGGATGATTCTCCACACAGTAGTCTTTGAAATTGTGAGCTGATAGTGCTGCTTGAACGCTTCCTGTGCTTCATCCAGATACGACAGCGGTCTCAGCTCAAAAAAGCGGCGAAGCCACTCCCGTTGCTCCACACTGAACCTTATCGCCGACCGCGCGATAGCTCGTTCGTAGGTTTCAGTTTCTTCATACAGACGAATCCAGTTGCCACTGGTTTTGGTAGTCTTGTTGTAGATTGGCGCTACGTCGGACCGTGAGTAGTCGAGATAGTAGTAACCATACAAACAATGAAATACCGTATTGGGGTGGGCGTGTTGTTTCGTTACCGCTTGCTCCATCTGTATGACTCCACACCTTTACAATCGCAGGCTGCTGCAACAACTTATGCAAGTCACGAACACCAGAACACCACAATCACACCAATTAACACGATGCCACCTCCTGTGGAGCACCGTAGGCGCGTAAGTTTTCAGGGATCGACAGCAGCAGCTCGAGATAATAACGACAGCAGCCAGCGAGCACCACAGTTGCTCCAGTAAACGGCAGCAATGGCATGCAGAACCACAGGACCGCATTGGGGCAGACGAACCCGCGGCAAGAGGGCTCTACAGGAGCGACGAGCTGGTGCCACGAATGCGAAGCCACTGCAGCCGTCCACGAGCGAGAAGGCCGAGCCGGAGTCCACGAGCGAGAAGCCACGACAGCAACGAGCTGGAGTCTACGAGAGAGAAACCTTGGCAGCGATACAGGAGTGCCCGAGCGAGAGCACGAAGGAAGTCGCCCAGCTTATTTTAAACCAATGACAGACGTGTGTGGATTGCTCGGGCGATTCGACGAATCAACCCAGATATGTAAACATAGACGAAATTGACAATACAACTAAGCCAATCAAAACGCTCTATCACTGGCCATGCACTTTAGGGCGGCCACTCGTCCGTTGGCTCTCGCCTGCGGACTTAGCTACAGCACTTCGGGGGGGGGGGGGGGGGGGGGGGGGCGCCCCTCTCTCGCTTCGCTCGGGGAGCGCCGCTGCGCGGCCTGCCCCACCCCTTCACGCCTTACGATAAGTCCTCGGTTCGACCAGGCGCGGTGTCTAGGAAAAAATATCCGGTTGCAGCGCTCGCGTTCGCTCGTCGCGCAGACACGCCCCCGCCTGATCGGCGGGTGTTGGTTATCGGTGAATGCTCTGAGTGAGCCTCGCGCTCGCATCCGCTCGCCCTCATCCGATTTGTGTCAGACTCCAAATACAAAGGGGTGAATATGCCCTGCACCCATCCATAATTCATGTAATCAGTCCTACAAACGGACCTGCATTTGTAGGACAATTTGTCTGGTTTAGGACGTATTTTCTGACTGCATTGATTTCTCCCAATAACAAACTTCTACACTTCTGCATACTACTTCAGTACCAACATACATGTATCAGTAATACTATTAATAGAGCTAATTGACTTTTTTTGGTAAGTATATGTTCATCAGAATGATCTTTTTAATATTTAAAATAACATTGATGGAGAGCGTTCTATTTTTTATACAAATACAAGGGGTAGTTGAGGGCGTTCTATTCGATGAGGGTGTTCTCTAATCGGTATTTTTGGCGCTAGGTCATGTTTTTCAGGACAATAAAAAGAATTGTATAGCAAAAGCCACATGTGGCGCGGTGGCTTTCCCGAAGTTGTGAAGCCTGCCTTCATGAACAGCTCTCCAAGTGGCGATTGGTGTTGTCGCGCATAGTGGTGATGGATTCCCGAGCTTGAGCACTTGCTCGCGGTTTCGACTGGACTCTCAATGTCTGGTCTACAAAACAAGAGTATGTACTCGGGGTACCCGGCACCCCTGAAAAGGGCATTGCTGTGGTTAAGTTGATCCCGTTCCCAGAAGCACATGGGGATGCGTGCGATCCTTCCCTGAATCCCGGAATAAGGTGGAGTTCGGCACGAGTTATCGACTGGTATTCGGGGTGCTTCCCGGATTGCCCAAGATAGTCTCAAGACTGCCGCTCTATGGAGCCTGTTATCCCAGACGTGCTTCCCACAAAACCCGAGAAGGCCTTCGACCAAGGTTCCGCCCAGACCCCAGACTCAAGAATCACGCGAATCCCAAGACTCTTGCGATGATCTCGTATCATCTCAAGATCCAAGGTTCACTCACAAGCGCGACTCTTCAAGCTTCGATAAAAAATCAGGACAAACACTCTGGAGAAATATCCAGTAGTCAACCCAACGACGAGGCGTCGCTGGAATGATCGTCTTTGCGTGTAGCCTTTAACCAAAATAGAGTTCGTTTTCCCTTCAAGTGCCGAAGTCGTGTTGGGCCGAAGCCCTGAGAGCGTTCTCCACCAAAAATTCAAAGTTCCTTAGGTAAGGGATCCATTGCGAAAGCCTGGACTTGAACTTATCTATTCCATATTCTGCGCATACGCCGTGTGGGCTTGGTGCGTTATATATTGCGGGAGTAAGCGTATAGTGAGGCTCCTGAGAGCGATTTGTATCGGTATTAGGATGTATAAGTCGATATTGATTGAATTGCTGTTCTCCTCTTAGAGGAGTGGTGCGCGTCCACAAGACTGTCCAAGTGTCTTGGGTTTGGACCAGAAGACTTGGTATTTGGCCTTAATCCTGGGCGTAGAGAAAGAAGAGAGGACAAGAGGTATCTGTGTGATTGTATATTTGTGTGTAACTCTGTATATTTGGATTGAAGTGTTTGTTGGCGTTGACTGGTGTGGTCGCGGGGTTGATACTAATCGCCGATCAAAAGAACCTACCACAGGGGGATACACAAGCGTGCGCCTGACCAGCAGTGTGCTGATATTTCTCAAGCTCACTACGTGGACGATCCTAGCTCTCTAGCTCGTGGTCGTCTGCCTATCGAGTCACATTCTCAAGACTTGCTTTTGCTCCACTAACCCGCAAAAGGCACTCGCGCCTCGTCACATACAAAAATGTTCATGATGTTCATTAAATTTCTACAATTTTAGTTAGTAGTTAGTAGTAGTAGTAGTTTAACCCTAGATGAGGTAGTTAGTCACAACAACATATTAAACGCTTTATAAGTACAGCTAGCGACAAAGCCCGCTTGACTGCATCAAAGGCCTGCTGACACTCAGCAGACCACACCCACTCTGCATCCTTCTTTAGGAGTTGTGACAGCGGGCGTATCGTGCCCGCATAGTCCTTCACGTACTTGCACAAGTACGTGGCCAAGCCAAGGAACTGCCGCAGTTCCTTGACGTTCGCCGGTGTCGGCCACTCGTTGATCACTCTGACCTTTTCAGGGTCAGGGCGGACACCATTCTTCCCTACGAGACACCCGAGTACGGGTATCTCGCTCGCCCCGAAGATGCACTTCTTCAGGTTCGCGTAGAGCTTGTGCTTGCGCATGAGCGCAAGCAGCTTCCGGAGATGCACCTTGTGCATCTCAACATCGCTCATCCCGTCCGCAGCTCGGCTGTGGACGAACACGTCATCGAAGTAGCTCGGTGCGAAGTCGCGCACCCAACGCAACAAGTGCGTCACGCACCTGTTGAAGGTTGCAGGGGCGTTCTTCAGACCCTGCGGCATCACTAGCCACTCCCAGAGCATGCCACTTGGCGTGCTCACAGCCGTGAGAGGGATATCGCTCTCACGCATTAGGATCTGATAGAACCCATCGCGCAGATCAAGAGCACTGTAGATGGTGCTCTTGGCCATCGAATCGATGATGACATCTTTTCGCGGTATCGGCGTCTGCGCCGGTATCGTCGCATCGTTCAATTTATTGTACGCATGAACGATGCGCCAGCCGCCCTGTGGCTTCTTGACACAGAACGTCGGAGCACTGTGCGGGGACTTCGATTCCCGCACTTGTCCAGCTTTGTGACGACTCTCAAAGAAGTCGTCGATCGCCTTGACTTGTTTTCGCGGCAGTGGCCACTGCCGCGTGACACAATACTTAGTGCCCGGCACGAGATCAATCTCGTGCTGAATGCCCTTGTCCTGCGGAAGCTCCGCAGGGATCTCTTCCGGAAGTACGTCGGCGTACTCCCGTAGGATCTCGTAGTAGGGACTCGTCTTCAGCGAGTCCCAGCTCTGCTCTTCAAAGCGTTCCTTCTTCGTCTTCGCACTGAGAGTGTCTTCGCTCTCAGTGGTGCTCTCCATGAAGAACTGCCTCAGCTCTTCATTCTTGCTCTTCGTTCTCTCGGCATCCGAAAGAATGCAAATCTGCTCGATGCGTCCATCGTGCAGGTCACGCGCGAAGCGCTTCCAGCTCATGACTGGAAGCGAAGTCAACTCCGACGCTTGCGTCGGAGGATTAGCGAGAGTCATCTCCCTGTACCGGAATCCGGCACAGGTACGCGTCAAGACGTTCAACGTCTCGACGTCCGGCTTCTCTGCCTCCGTCTGCCCAGCAGACATCTCTTGTAGCGTCTCGGCCCCTGGCCGAGACTTGCGCAGCGACCTTCGCATGCGCCGTCTTCTCGTCTTGCGGAGCCCGGCTCCGCTAGACCCTTGACCTCGTCCAGGCCCAGCCGTGGACGGGTTGTCTTCTTTAATACCGCCGGCGGGTTCATCCCGCGGGCGAGCGACTTCAAGCCCGGCTTGGTCGCCCGGCGCTTCGTCGTGCAGCTGGGCTGCACGACAGCATGCAAGTTTTTCCGGTGCGGGACGTTTGCAACCGTCCGCACCGCCTGCAGCGTCGGCTCCCGGAGCCGACACGCCATCTTCACCTCGACGCCTGTTATTGGCGGAGCCCTTCGTTACAAAGGGTGCGTCGACTCCCAGAGTCGACGCAAATTTTCTTCTCGTAGCGTCGGTTCCCGGAACCGACGCGACTTCAATACCTCGACGCCTTCCATTGGCGGTGACCCCCATTACGGAGGGTGCGTCGGCTCCCAGAGCCGACGAATCGAATTCACTCATGCCATCGACTCCCGGAGTCGACGGCGTTCCCTCTTCCTGGCCAATGTTATTGGCCAGGTCTGGTCCAATCAGGTTCGCATCGGCCTCTTCGGCCGAAGCGTGTGACTCGCTTACGTCATCCGCGCCGCATGAGGCCGGAGACTGTCCTTGATTCGCTGAAAAGCGAGTGTCGACCTCCGAGGTCAACACTTTTCCTTCACTAGCCGTCGGCGGCGACGCCGACGCTACGTGTTCCTGCGCGCGCGCTCGCGCGCGTCCAGGGTGCTCCGGGACAGCAGCGTTAGGTGCTGTCTCGACTGGGGAATCGCGCGCACCGGTTGGTGCGTGTGGGGCGGCAACAGGGCCGCGCTCACTGTTCCGCTATCGCGACCGAAGCGCACAAAAGTGCGCTTCTCCCAATCGATTACCGGATCATGCCGTGCGAGCCACGGCAAGCCCAATACCATGCCGAACTTATCGTCCAGGTCCAGGACGATAAAGGTTTCGGCAAACAATCGACCTTTATACGTGAAGCGCATGCGTACCATGCGCTTCTCGGTCTTGACGACGACACCTGTCGCCAAGCGTACTTCCAACATACTTCGAGGTATCTTTAAATCCTTGAAGTCAAGCATCGATAGACTTCGCAGTCGAACAAAGTTCTTCGACGCGCCGGAGTCTACCAGAGCACGACGAGAGTCTCTTGCTCTCGTCGACTTCACTTTCAGGATGACAAGGTCATGCTTGTCATCTTGGTTCTTGCAGTGAGAGTCAACCTCACTGGGGGCTGCAGTCCTCAGTGTTGCGTGTCCAAGGTTGACACGCGGTACTGCATTACCAGTAGGGCGCCCCGCGCTTACTGACGTCCAGCGTTTTTTGTTTGGTTGCGACGGTGCCCGGCACCGCCGCGATAGCCACCCTGCTGGTGCACGAGAGCCGTGCACTCTCGAGCAAAGTGACCGATCCTACCGCAACGGTAGCATCGCACATTGTTTCCCTGCGACTGCTGGGGTCCAGCAGTGGCAGCGCTCGAGAGGTCCATTGGTTCTGGCCCTCCCGTCCTCACTACCGGGCGCGGTTGCGGCCTCGGTACGTGTGCATGCAGCTTAGCCTGCCGCAGGCTAAACTCCTCTTGCATGGCAAGAGTGGTCGCAGCTTCGAGAGTACTCGGGTACTCACGGAAGAGATAGGTCTTCACAGGCCCATCTCTCGGTCCCTTCATGAACGTAACGACCTTGGTCGCCTCGTCAATCGGGTTGGTCACGATGTTCGAGACCAAGTACCGTGCTCTCTGAGCGTAAGCATGGACGTCATGCTTGCCCTGCTGCAGGTCGAGGAACTCTGCCCTCGACCGGAACTCATTCTGCGGGGGCTCAAACGCTTGTCTGAGCTCCTCCTTGAATACCTCATACGTGCTGAAGCACGTAGGGTCTGAGAGTCGGCGTCCGTACGCCCAACTCCTCGCACGTCCGCCAAGACAAGACATGGCGAGCGCGACCTTCGACAACGGGTCGACGATACGTCGAGCCGCAATGGCAGTGTCGAGTTCGACAAGCCAACGGAGGAGAGGCTCACCCTCTCTTCCTACATAGTTGCTCACGTTGAGCTTCAGCGATTGCGCGCGTGGTGTCGTCCCCAACGACACCGCGGTAGTGGCAGCAGCATCTCGCTGCTCCTTCAAAATGAAGCCCAGAGCAACACCGTGTTGCTCTGTCGGCGTTAGCGTACGCGGCATCGTAGCTACAGCCGCCTCACCAATGACTGTTGACAGTCGTTGGAGGGCCTCCCACTCTGGGTCTGACAGGTGGGGGCAGTCAGCGCGTGCAACATGGGTTGCAGGCGTCGTGGAGCTTTCCATGGGCACCTCGGTATCCATGGGAAGGTTCTCGACTCCGTGTTCGTGCGGTAACGTACGAACTCAACTTAGTCGGTCGTTGGACGGACTACAAAGTGCTACCAGGTGTAATGGGCCTACCTTGGCTCACTACAACAGCTTACACGTGTGCGCACGTGTATGAGGAAGCGTAGCTTAGTTTAAACTAGAGTTAATTATACTCGGGCCTCCGAGTATAGATTAATCTAAATAAACGATCCAAATAATGTTTTTGGGTTAAAATGAGAACTGCTATTTTTGTTTTATGTTTTCTGACTTCCTCTAAATGTAATATTCAAGTTAGGAATCTGCCAACGGGTGGTTGGCCGAATTCCACTGCTATGCATGTCGCTCATTGGTTAAAAGATGCTGCTTTCAACCAATAGGAATCCTAAATGTCTTTGGGCCACCCGTCTTGGTGACCGTAAATGAATGTGGTTCTTGATGTAACGTACATCAAGGCCGAGGAAGTTTTTGTATCTTTAACAGACATCGCGTCTGTTATAGTTACAAGTGGTTGTAGCCACTTGTGCGTGTAACCCCGTTACATTACGCATAATCGGTGCATACGCCAAACGTTAGAATGCTTGATGCATTTAATCTTATGATAGGCAATACGTTTTGTTTGCTTATTGCCCGTTTGATAGACAATATTGATAAGGAAGAAATAATCGCTGTATACTGTCTAAAGATTACTTAGAATGTTTCGATGTAATACCCCCCCAAAATACATAATTAATTGATTTTAGGAGGATGATACCCCAAATCATCTTGGTAATTAAAACAAAAATATACGTGGAAGACCTAAGTAACTGTTCATGGAATTCGTCGAAGCCCTTGATGAATTTGATTCGAGATGCTTTCGTTTTTGGTACCGACTTCTTGTCGGCTACTGTGGAAACATATATATAGTCTGAGGCGAGGCCGATGAAACCTTTATCGCCCAGGGGGGTTCGTATAGCGCAGCCCAAGAAGGTTCTTAGAGTGTAGACCCAGAGAATCGACTTGAGAGTCAACAGCAAGAAGATAAATCCAGAGGTTCGCAGCCGCAAAGCTTTAAACCCTGAGGATCACTCTCCTTGGTTGGCGTGGGTACCTTGTGTAATCCCTGTCGGCTCGTTTGTCTTTGACGGAACGGCACTCCACCGAACTTGAATATAGCCTTGAAGAAGCGCTGAGGCGCACGTCTAATCCAGAACGCACCTCGACACTAGAGGCAAAACCCAGAGAATCAGATCACCCGAAACCCGGAATATCACGAATTCAGGATTCAGGATTTCAGTCAACTCTGGGGTGAGGAACTCAGAAGACACCTTACCCAAATGCCTTCCTAGCTCGATAAAACCAACAAATACAGAGTATACAAACACTACAACTAGCCGTCACTTATTCTTTTGGACCCTTGGACGGTGGGTCACTCACACACTAGGCTCACTCGAGTCTGAAATTCAGGGGCCTAGCTCCCCTGAGACTCACACAGACGCGCACCACCTCCAGTACAGGAGGAAAATACAATCACTATCAGTTACCTTTCCCTTCACACAAGCAGTCAATACAAAAATCCTGGAGGCGACTACCTAGCACCCCAGAATACCCTCTGGAATAATATGAAATGGGCTACCACGAGCACAGCAAGTGACCCAACTAGGATATGAAATAGATGGATCACTCCAGGAAGCTCAAGGCCGTCGCTGGTCCCCACCTAACTGGACTTGAGCTTTGATGGAGTCCACACAGACGGCTGTCCTTCGCCGTTGATGTGCCCTTAGCGTCCCGCGGTCGTATTCTCGGGTCCTCCGGATTTCCGTCGGCAGGCTTGGCCGAAGTCACTTGCGCAGTACAGGGAAAATTGAACTCTGTTTGTCTTTTATCAGCTACTTCTCTCTCTTCTTTCTCTCTTCTGCATTCTTCTACGGGCAAATGTCTTCATTTCACTATGCTTGGGGTCAAATATCTTGGTTTCAGTATACCTTGGGTTCAGCGGTCCAAACTTGCGATCGGCTTGCGATTCCATCGTCGCAAGGCGTCCAAAGTGCCAAATGTGGGTCCTTGGACTTGGGTTCGTATGGTTATCGGTTCCCTCTCGACTCCTCGAAAGTATTCAGTCAGCTGATCTTCACTTCGATCTTCAAGGTCACGCATCACTTTGATTGCAGACTGACTCCCAACTGGCTCGAAACTCAGAGATTCATGTGATACTCTGGATCACTCCTGAGACTCAGTGGAATTCAGGGGAACTCTTGAGGGTTCTTGGGGATTCTTGGGTGTTGACTTGGGGAGTACTTGTTTTCGGTATGGGGAGTCCGGGTTCACACTCTAAATCGAGGGGATCACTTGGAACTCTGGATCACCTGTCCATCCGGGGTGATTCTCAGGGTCTCCATGTGGTACTCTGGATACCAAGTTGTATTGTTCACAGACTCTCGTTTATCTCCACAAGTACGAACACTTAGCGGGTTGTGCGGCTTCCGGCGCATGTTCACGGTAGTAGTGGGGGGGGGGGGTTCTCAGGAGATATAATCCATAGTAGTGCTCTGACCCACAGCAAGATGAGGTGTACTCTGGGATACGTTCTCCAGAGACACTTTCCGCCAGACTTTAGGCACTCATCGTAAGGGAAAGTCCGGGACTGGACTGAGTGTTCTTCTGAAATCCTGGGTGTGCACTCCCAGGATTCACACTTCCAGTCAGTTGGGCCCATCTGCGGTCAGGCACTGGATTCATCCCACTGGATCACTTCTCTCTCACAGTCGCCATCCGTGTCACACGGGTACAGCCGTACTCATCCAAGCTTATCCACCAATCATAGTTCGATACCAGCTCCAAGTCGACAGGGTGACGGCACATCATCGGCAAATTTCAGGGAACCGCCTCGTGTCAAGTCAGCCGGCATTATTGGCTCTTACCGTACCCCGTTTCCCATTCCCATTTCACAAATCATCAACATGGCGGACGCATCCACGGACGGCAAGCCGGCGGCGACATCGGCTCAAGGCACAGCGCCCGCGCCTCCTCCAGCACAGCAACGCGCGGTCGACGCCCCTGCATGCGCCCCTCCTGAGAGCGACGACAGTGCGCAGGCGGACAGTAGCGGCGACGCTTCGACTGGCGTTCCTAAGGGAAAGGCCAGACAAGTCACTTTCGCCGACTCGGAAAGCAAGGCGTCCGACGACGAAGACAAGGCTCCCGACACCGACATGCGCGAGGCTGATGGCGGTGCCTCAGCTGACGCTGCAACTCCAGAGGCCGGTGTCGTAGACTCAGAGTCCAAGGCTCCTGACGCGGAGGAGGCGGCGTCAGGTGCGGCTACGGCGAACGCTCCTGAGTTCAAGTCGCCTCGTCACGCGACAGTGACCGACGTCCAGGGGCTCATCCTCTCGGGCATGCTGAAGGACAGCGATGTGGAGCTCCCGGAGTTCACGATCCCTGATCGCCCACCACACTGGCGGCTCCCGACGCCGCCCGATCTCGAAACCAACGCGTACCTCGTAGGAGTTCCAGCGATCACGAGGGACGTTCGCGATGGTGCATTCGCTACGGAGGGTTACGGTGGCGTCACCACTCTGATAGGCTTCGAGGAGTTGTCGGACGATGACCTTCAGTGGCTCAGGGAGGTCTGTGGCGCGGACGCTGGGTCCGGCGTGTTGCGGCCTCGCAGTTTACCCCTCTCGGCCTACGAGTTGGACCGTTCTCTGAATTCCATCAGCATTCGTCGTGAAATGGCTTCGCTCCTGCAACACTTCGACAGTACAAGATTCGCGGAACGCGTGTTCAAGATGACCGGCTACTTGCGCCGCACTCTCGGTGCATACAAGCATATGCGGTCCCTGGCTGAATCTCAGCAGGGCTTCGCAGCTGTCGATGAACTGGTCCACGTGAAGCGCGAACTCAAGGAACGGAAGCGCGCATGGAAATTCACTCGTGATTACTGGTTCCAAGAGGTCCAAGAGGCCCTCGGCAAGTCAGAATCCGTGAAGCACGAGCACGAGGCTGCACTGCAGCGACAGAAGGCGCGGTATCAAGACGAAATTGATGCCCTCGAGTCCGAGAAGGCGCAGCTCAAGGCGCGTTTGTCCGACTCTGAAACTCAGGTGCGAATCCTGAAATCGCGCCTCGAGTCTGCTACCATGGATCCCTGGAAACTCTCGGATTTTCTCCAGGAGCACACGGACTTCACGGGAAACTGGGAGCGCCTTCACGACCTCTTCGGGCTCTGCATCAAGGACTCGAAACCACCCGAGGCCTGGGACACCGTCATTAGCGTCACGGCGATGGACAAGCGCAAAGCTGCGGTGGCTCCGTATCCTGAGAAGAGCGCGCGCATGCCTCCATCTTCGGGGTCTGGAGCTGGACACGCTACGCGCCCTGAGACCCTGGATCTCACAGGGCCTGGGAGCAAACCCAGGCGTGGGTCGACTTCTGGTTCAAAGCCTCAGAATTCCAAGGGGCCTCAGGGCTCGAAGAAGAGCCAAGGTTCCAAGAAATCCAAGGATTCTGAGTCGACGGGCAAGTTGCAGCAGTCCACGGGTTCCAAGGTTCACAAGGTCCAGCGTCGTCCCACGGACCACCAGCCTGGTCGCGACTCTGTGCGCCGTGCTGGTGAGAAGACTGTGGTGTCCAAGGAGGTCGCGCACACGATGCTCCCTGGGGGTGTTGTCTGGAAGGAGATCCGTCCAGATGTGCGCCAGGCTATTCTCGCCGGGCTCAAGTACGACAGCGCCATGGAATGGATTGGCAGCGACCGAGCGGCTCACGGACATTTCCGACAACCACAGCTGATCAAGATGCTCGTGAGCATGATGTATTGGCGTCGCCTGGACAAGACTCCATGGAGCAAGTACGTTTCTGAGGCTTACTACGAGATGGCGGATGAGCGCCTGGATCGACGTCTCCGACGTGGAGAAGTCCCACCACCCTGGAGGAACCTTGATGATCACGTGGTGTATCCTGACGAAGACGCGGACTCCACCGTGGACGACCCTGAGGATGATCCAGACTACAAGTCCCCGGCTGAAGACCCAGAGGGAAGCCCTTCCAGCAGCTCCGAGGAAGAAGTGGAATACCTCGCCTCTGAGCCTCTGGTCGCTGACGATGACGCTGAAGAGGACGACGTGGCTGAAGAACCTCCAAAGGCCTCCGGCAAGCGCAAGTATTCTGGGTCTACTGACAAGTCCCAAGATCCCAGCCCCAAGTCCAAGAAACAGCGTCGCAAGGAGCCTCAGAAGCCCAAGTCTGGTACCCAGAGTTCAAGTGCGGCACGAGCGTCCAAGGTCGCTGCGCGTTCCAAGAAACCTTCATCCCTCGCATGCAAGTCATACTCATAGTTGACTGCTGAGGAGCTGGCGACGATTGAGGTTCCTGAGGACGACGAAACTTCTTGGCGTATCCATGGGATCCTGGTGCAGTATCCAAGTTCGACCAAGAGTGCGTCATACCAGACTCCCGGGTTTCCTGAGTACGAGATCCACAAATTTTCGTACGACGTGGTTCATGAACGCTGGAACCGCAAAGCGTACCAAGAAATTCTGGATTCCAAGCCTTGGGTGACCATGCTTCAGGGGCGCATCCGGGTCTTCTACTTCCATGAGCGGGACATGCTCGCTACGAAGGCCCTCAAGTTGGTGGAGGACATCGTGGACGCCATGCACAAGCAAGCTCAGGCCATCTGGGAACGGGGGCACTGGGTGCCTATTCCGACCGAGGCTGAGGAAGACATCGCTCTGGGCGCCAAGCGCCGGTCGCGTCGCAATGCGCTTCGTAGGACGTTCAAGGCACTTTTGGAGCGGTCTCAGAATACTCCTGGGTTCATTCCCTCCTTGTTGCACGAGCCCGGCCTCTGGAAACTTCCTGACAAGGTCTGCTATTGGATCTGGGAGGATCCCAGGGTCCGAATCCTGGGCGGCCCCCGGTGCGACGACCTTGAGACTCAGCTGGCGGCACTGGACATGCGCGAGCCGGCTCGAGTGCAATGGAACACGGCCGACGATGAGGAGTGGCTTCAGTATGTGCCGGAGCGCATCCAGAATAACATCAAGCCTGCGGCTATCCGCAAGCTCAATCCACTGTCACTTGCGTACCAGTGAGAGTGTCTCTCTGCCAGAGTCCTGAGGATTGCTTGCATTCTGCATGTCGTAGCGTAGCTTCTCAATAATACCCAGGATTCCATTTTGCCTCAGAGTTTCCTTCAGAGTTTCATCATCTTCATAGTCGCCCCTTGGGCTGCCTTCATTACTGTACCAAGTCTTCTTATCCATATCTTCGAAAAGCTCATCACTCAGCGCCGCGCCGAACCCTCATCACTGTCACTTTCTCCATAATCAAATCAATTCACATTCGCGTTTCTATCTCCATTCTTCACACATTCCATCGATCTTCTCCAGAGTTTCACTGTGTTACCCAGGGTTTCGTCTTCTGAATTTCACGTGTGACTCTGGATCGTTGTCACCTCAGAGTACTAAACTCCTGAGTGATCATCTCCGGCTTGCATGGCCTGGAAACGGGCTCGCGCTCTCGCGCCTTGGTTGAACTCATAGAGTAAAGCGCCGCAGTTGAGCTTCGACACAGGCAACCACTCAGTCTCATCATAGCCCTTCCACTTCACAAGATACTCACGAGTCCGCTTTGATGTCCGAGTTCGCTTGGTCCACCGCAGATCCAGAATTCGCTCGACCTCATACTCATCATTCGCTGTGTCAGGTTCCCAGCTATCCTTAGGTAGCAGAGCCGCGTCGAAGTCATCGTCTTCATCCACATCGATCTCCACAGTAGGTCTCTTCGGGAAAAGTGCTCTGGGTTTCAAGCGGCTCACGTGTACCCAGGGATTCACACGATATCCCGTGTTCTCGACCCTGAGTTTCACGCGAAAGTTGTCGTGGATCTCCTGAATTCTGAAAGGTCCATGCCACATGTGGGCTAGTTTACGGCTCAGACCTGGCTGTACTTTGGGTATATACAGCCAGACGGCGTCACCAGCTTCGAATCCTGACTTCAGACGATCTGACAGCTCCTTCCACTTCCGGGTCTGCTCGGCGGAACGCGCTCGCTTGGCCTTCTTCTGAAGATCCTCTGCACAGGCCTGTGCATAGCTGTAGTCGCGTTGCAGTTTCCTGCGCCACTCGTACGCTGTGCGCTCCTGGACACTTGACGGTCTGGGTCCTAGCATAGCAGATACAGTGCCGTGTGCGTCCCACCCGTGCACTAAGAAGAAGGGAGTATCCAGGCGCGTGGCGTCGAAGGACGTGTTCAGGGCGAACATTAACCGCTCAGCGTGATCGTCCCAGTCACTCTGGTCCGCTTCAGCGACGTATGCACGAATGCTACGCACAACTGTCTGCACCGACCGCTCTTGCTGTCCGTTCGCCTGGGGGCGGTATGCCAGAGTGGCTCGCTGCTTGCTGCCCAGAGGTTCACGGAATCGCGTGAATACTTCACTCATGAACCTTGGATCCTGATCGTGTCGCAGCATTGAGCTCGCTCCAAACCTCCTGAAAACCTGCTCCTCGTACACTTCAGCGACGTCTTGAGCTGTCGTTGAACTCATAGGTTTACACATGACGAACCCTGAGAACGAGTCTTGAAAGAGCAACAGGAAAGTGTTCCCACGGTCAGACTTGGGCAGGTGCGTCACGAAATCCATGGATACAACTTCAAACGGCCTCCTGGGTTCGATGTTTCCAGGGGATGGCCCTGCATTCTGAGGACGCCCCTTACCGCTAGCGCAGTCCAAGCATTCTTTGACGAACACTTCCACGTCCGCGTCCATGCCATGCCAGTAGAACTCAGAGCGCAATCTCTCATACGTCCTGGTGATCCCCTGGTGGCCACCCTGAAAATCTTCATGAGCGTAATGCAAGATGTCCGGTTGTAGTGCCTTCGGAACCACAAGCCTGAGTTCATCGACCATGTCTCTGGGGCGATCCCGCGTAGAACGGCTCAGGCGATACAGGACTTCTCTGGAATCCAGCACAAAGTCATCGGCGACCTTCGCAAGCTTCCTCGTCTGGGCGTGTGACACCTTGCTCAGGTCGCCCTTCAGAAAATCCTTGAGTTGCAAAAGGTGGTCATCCTTGTCTTGATGCACCTTGATCCGTCGCCAGCGTTCGGCCTGGTATTCCAGAGGACCCATAGGTTCACCTTGGTCTTCTGCCCCCTGAGCTTGCGCTCGGGTTATGACAGCGAAAACCTTGGCTGCCACAGGCAACGGGGCGCATTCTGGTCCAGGGAAACCCAGAGTATCATCGTCCTGGGAACCGTTCTTCTGAGTTCCAACGCTTAACAACACCTTCGGTTTCACCAACTTCTCGTGAATCTTGGACACCAACTGCAGATGCATTCGCTCGTCAGCGTCTTCGACCCTCCAGGATTCACCAAGTGCTAGAGTCTTCGATGTCAAGTAGTCTGCGGCCTGGTTGAACTCTCGTTTGACATGCACTAAGCGGACTGACTTGAACTTCGTCTTCAGCACCTCATACTCAGCCAATTTCCTCTGGAGGTTGGGCTGATTGCAGTTGATGAGACCCTGGGCCTGTTGAATGGCAATCCTAGAGTCTCCCACCACGACAATGTCCTGAATCCCACGTTCGATCGCCAGGTTGAGTCCCTTCAGAAGTCCATGATACTCTGCGTCATTGACAGTCACATCTTCCAGAATGAACCCCTGGGCATCCAGGATCTCCCATCCAGGAACATGCCACAGGATGCACCCACAGCTTCCCTGTCGTGTAGACGTCTTGGCTGCGCCATCGAAACTCAGAATGCAACCCTCGTAGTCCGCTTCCAGCATATCCATACTGATAGGCACAGGCGGTTTGACGCGCCCCTTGGCTGGGATCAAGTTCTCAGCGACTTCATCCAAGTGTTCCCTGGGGGTAATGCCTGCACCCAGGATCGCAGCCAGTCCGTCTTCATCGCGTTGAACCCTGCGTATCTCCAGGTTCCAGTGCGACAACTTCAGGCCCCACTTGACAGTCCGACCATCTGCCGACTGGGACGTCAGCAACCACTTCAACACAGAGTATCTCGTGTAAACGACGATCTTAGGGCTGCCTTCAACCAGAGTGCGAAACACTTCCAGGACTCTCAGGATCGCGACCACCTCCTTCTCAGCGATGTGGTACCTCAGCTCGGCGTCATTCAGAACTCGTCCTGTGAACCTCACTGGGTGCACAATTCCATCATACTCCTGGCCCAATACAGCAGATGCTGCCCACGGGTTCGCGTGGGGAATAATCACAAAAGGCCTGGAGCGGTCAGGATGCCGCAACAGCGGAGTCGAGACGATCTTGCGCTTCAGAATTTCAAAAGCTTCCTGAGCTCTGGACAAGTCTCTCCTGAGTTTCACTTGTTCCTCAGTTAGCTCGTACAGAACAGCCGCGATCACAGGAAGGTCTTTAATAAACTTGTTGTAGTAATTCAGACTTCCCATGAAACTCTGGACCCCCTTCAGTGTTGTCGGAAACGGCAAGTCTTGGACGCCCTTCGCGATTTTTGGAGTTGCCCTGATACCCTCGGCACTGATCTCGTGCGAGAGGTATGGAATCGACAGCTTCCCAAATTCACTCTTGGGGAGACTCACAGAGATGTTCCAGTAACGTAGACGGAAGAGCAGCGCGTTCAAATCTTGGCACAGCTGATCCCAGGTTGGTGCACCGTGGGCAATGTCGTCAATGTACGAGCTTCGACCCAGAACAGGACCCATCTGAGAGGGCGCCGGGATATTACGCTGGAAAACCGTCATCTCGTCTGTCAACACTGAGAGCCGTGGCTCAGCGTCCTCTGAAATCCTGGGTTCCCCAGGGTTTAACCCCAGAAAATCCAAGACGTCTTGGTCCACTTCAGCCTCTTCCTCAGGGGAAAGTCGCAAGAATCCCCACAGGCAATTGTTGAGGACTGCCTGGTAGATCAGCGGCGCATTCTTGAGACCGAAGGGCATCCTGACCCACTGGTAGTGCCCATAGGGACAGACAAACGCAGAGATCAACTTGGCTCTCTCAGTCATCTTGATGGCCCAGAAACCACTCGCCATATCCAAGCTCATGAACCACATCGCCGACTCGAATCCGATCAGGAGGTCATCAATGAGCGGCAACGGGTAGTGCGAGAGCTTGATGAAGCCATTCACCACACGATAGTCAATACACATGCGGATGTCAACGCCGTTCTTCTTCAGGACGATGACAATCGGAGATGCCCAGGGTGATGTAGAAGTCTCAATCAACCCGTTCTCCAGGAGCTTCTTCAGAAGTTCATACACCTTGGTCCACAGGTGTGGTGCGATAGACCTTGGACGCTGGGCAACAGGTTTAGCGTCGCCTACATCTAAGTCACAGACCACTCCACGGGCAGGTGGAGGTGCAGCATTGCCGTCTCCCAGGAAAATCTTCCGATGATACTCCAGAATTCGCCTCACTTGGTTTTACATCTCAGGCGTCGTTTTCCCAGGGACCCCAACATCAGCTTCTTCGATCTTACACTGAGGTGCCAGGTCCTGTATCTCGGGGAGCATCACCAATTGGTCACGCAACTGTGCGAGCAACTCGCTACCTTCGCGCATGTAAACTGCAGGCTCATAGTCGAGATCCTCTGTGGAAACCTTCATGCAACGTTCATACTCCTGCCTGAGCTTCTCCAGCGGAGTCCCAGGCATCCCTGAGATCGGGATATCCCAGTAATCTTCAACGGCACCCTGAGAATCATCATCATTCACTTCGAAATCCAGAGCATCGCTGCCTTCACTTTGTTGATCCTGAGAATCACTGCCAACTTCAACCTCTAAACTCAGAGTTTCAGTGGCCGTATCGCATTCGGGACTCGTGCACTTTGGAATCTCGTCAGTTTGCATGGTCGCGTCGATCATTGTGTCCTTGAGAACGTCGTCCAGGTCGCTTGTGTCAACAGCGACGTCTCGGAATTCAGGGGGATCTTCAGGAGGCACTTCATCAGTTTGGGTTGATGCATCCTCAGCGAATCGCACACGACGAGCTTCCGGTTTTCTGAGGATCGAGGCGAGCAGTGCCATGTCAGGTCCTTTTGCAGGCCGCGACAGGATCTTCTTAGGCCACTGATACTCTGGGGTCTCCACACACGATGGCTCCAACGCAGCTAAGCGCTCTGCGCGCAGCCGTCCCTCACGCGACTGAACACTCTCCAGAATGAGAGTCTGCCACTCACGATACGCAAAGGAACCGGGGCGTACGAAGCGCCCAGCCCGCGGAAAGAAGCCGTATTCCACGATTCGAGCGACCGGAGTTCGGTTGTGAATGCAGACGTCCTTGTCGGAGATGTTGACCACCTTCACAGCGACTGGCCAAGACCTCGACGCGTAGATCAGGTGCGTCACCCAGCGGTCACCGCGCCCTGCCCACACAACCTCACGCTGTGGGTTCGTCGATCCATACGAAATCTTCACCACTCTGGATTCCCCAGGACCCAGGTACCAACTTCCCGTAGTTTCCACAGGCATGTCGACACCCAGGCGATCATCTGGATTCCATCCACATATCATGATCGCTTCTTCATCTGGCAGTGTTACGAGACCTTCTCGAATGCTGATCCTTACTCCAGCTGCAAACATGAAACTCATACCCAGAAGTACTTCGATCCCTTCGCCGATATTAGCAACCCAGACATCCAGGAGATACACCACTCTCGGGCCGAGGGTGATCTTCACCTGGGCACTGGTGCCGATATACGTCGGAACGCCTCCCATTCCAGACACCTTGGTTTGTTTGTGCGACTTGAGTCTGAGTCCGAGCTTACGCGCTAAGTCGAAACTCACAATATTCACAGTCGCACCGGTATCCAGGAGAACTTTCGTCCGACAGTCGTTCACAGCACCGTGCACCATCACTACATCACGTTTCTTCGGGTCAGGATCGTTGTTTTCCCACCATCCATAGTGTTCCCCAAGGTTCAGCTTGTACTCCGTAATTGCTCCAGAGTTCACTTCTCCTGGGTTCACTTGTTCAGGACGTTGAGATTCAGGGGAATTCGTGAAATCCTGAATCAAAGTAGTCATGCATTGTTGGTTATCTTGGGTTCTTGTTCTCAGCTCCGGGCCTACATACACTAGAACACATAACTCTGGGGCCTTCTTCAGCCCGGCGCGTACTGGGTCCCCACCCAGCGGGCTTATTGGTTTGACGGCCTCCCAGAGTTTGCCTCGCCATCCAGGAGTTTATCCAGGATTTGGCTCGGCATGTCCTTCAGTGCACCTTGGCGGGCGAGTTTCTTCACAGCTTCCAGCGTCTTCCAGTCTTCGCAGGGTTTCCCGAGATGCAACTTGCCGCAATTCTCGCACGGTTGCGCAAGGCACATGTGCGTCGGGTGACCCGTCTCGAGGCAGCGATCGCACTTCATGTCCTTCCAGCAGTTCTCCTCTGGATGTCCCCACTTGCCGCACTTCTCGCAGAGCTTGTCCCAATTCGGGTTCTCGCGGCGAGGCGAGCGAAACCCAGAGTTCATGTTCGATCCTGGTTGGGCACTTGGTGGGCGCAAT
Source organism: Phytophthora vignae f. sp. vignae (assembly GCA_016169955.1). Lineage (NCBI taxonomy): Eukaryota > Oomycota > Peronosporomycetes > Peronosporales > Peronosporaceae > Phytophthora > Phytophthora vignae. Next base: position 633,181 of record JABJUM010000046.1, read on the forward strand.
CCCATGTTGTCCATCACACGATAGACCTCATTCGTCAGCGTCTGAGTCCATTCCGTACCCTGCATGCTCGTCGAGCTTCCAGCGTTAGACGCGGTAGTGTCCTCTCCAGAGATCTCTCGAGTTGACCCTGAGTTCGCGCTTGAAGTTCGGGTTGACACTCTGGGTTCATCCGAGATTTCCTGAAAACGAGCGTGAGTTTCAGGGTCTTCCTCCGACTCAGAGTCAGAGACGTCGCCCCTAGTCACATACGCACGTCCAGCACGCTTCGGTTTGAAACGCCCCTGAGGAATGTTGTCAGCACGAAAGTCGCGAACTCTGGGTGGCGGCTCATCCTGGTCACTGCGACTCCACACCTCTTCATCTTGTTCCAGAGCGTACTCCAGGTCGGCGATGCTTCTGAATCTCTGGCCTTGCAGCGACGTCTTGAGGCGCGTGTCCTTGAGTTTCGTGATGAACCTCAGGATGTGCTTCTCCAGACGCTTCGATGACTTGCGAAAGTCAATGTCAGCTTTACCAGCGGCGGAATTCAGACGATAGAAGAAATCCAGAGCGCTCTCTGAGCTCTTCATCTCCATCGTGGAGTACCGTTCAGAGTACGACGAGCGTGCCTTGCAGTACTTCTTCCTGAACGCAGACGCCAGCTCCTTCCAGTTGCGCTGAGTATGCTTGGGCAACTGATTAAACCAGTCACGCGCAGCTCCTGAGAGCTTCAGCTTGAGTTCCTGGATTCGCATCTTCGTGGACCAGCCCCCTTGAGCGGCCATGTTCGCAAAACGCTTCCACCAATGCACGCGTTCCCTGAGTGACGCCTTGGTATCAAAATCACCCAGAGTATTCGAGTTGATGTACGGTCGGAACGTCAGAAGCGTAGTGCCAGCTTGGGCCGTAGAAGCCGCCGTCAGGTTAACTCCAGAGTTCTCGTCCGAACTCTCATCGCTTTCAGAGGACGAGCTGTCATCGCTAGAGTCAGAACTTGGGTCCGAGTCTGAAGGCGGGTTGAGATCTTGGCGCTTCTTCTTCTTGCGCTGGTTCTTCCTGGACGTGGAGCGCTTGGAGTCTGTCTTAGAGTCGTGCGAGGCCTTAGAGGTCGTTACCTTCCTGGGCTCCGAAGTCTTCTCCAGAGGTGCAGGCTCCTGCTTGATGTCCTGTGTCGCCTTGGTCTCCGTAGCACTGTGTCCTCGCTTGGCCTGCTTCGTTCTGCCGGAAGTGTCGGCAGGATGCTGCGCGAGGGTCGCCCTTAACTGGGAGGCGGCGACTTCGGAAGTGTTCTTCAAATCAGTTGTCTCCCGTCTCTGTCCTGCGACACTTGCGTTTCCATTGATTACGCCACTGGACTCCTGGGGTCGAGTTGCGATTTCAGGGTTCTGAGTCGCTGACGGCCTCACGTTGGTTGCCAAATCAGGGGTAGCGGTTGCGCGCCGCGCTTGAACTTGGGCCAATGTTGCTCGAAGGTCGCGCACTTGACTGGCGTGAAACCGCTGGATATTCTGGGAAGACTCACGCTCCTGCTCTCTTGCGGCCTCGGTTTCCTGGACCTTCTGCTCCAGAGACGCCACTTGTGCTTTCCAGTTCTCGTACGTCTCCGAGGCCCAGCGCGCACGTTCAGCGTCAGCTTCAGCTTCGCGTTTTTGCCAGCGCTCAGCGTAGGCAGCCTCTAGGCGCTCACGCTCCAGGCGTAACTTTTCGGTGAAATCCTGGGTCACACTCTGGATCCTTGAGGAATCCTGAGTTTGACGGGTTTCCACCTCTTGCGCTCGCCGTTCAGCCTCTCCTCGGGCGATCTCCGCGTGAACCCGGCGATCCGTGAGTTCCTGGATCTGGCGACGCGCGTCCAAGTCACGTTGTTCCCTGAGTCGCTCGCGCTCCAGAGCATCAAGACGTTCTCTGGCGAGGAACTCGCGTTGCTCCTGCTCCATGCGGGCCTGCCATTCCTGCTGCTGTCGCAAGACATTCAGCTCGATTTGGGCGGGCCCTGACCTAGCGGACACGGACGAAGCTGATCCAAGATCTCTGGATCCACTCGAGCGACTCGACACGGCTGATCTCCTGGATTTCGTTGAGCGTCTAGAGCGCACCTCGCTCCTAGAGCTTTGGTGTTGACTCCGCTCGTCACCGCTGACATCCTTCGGGCCGCCGAATCCAGAAATCGAGGCTGATTCCCTGAGTTTCGGCTCAGCGGCTGATGCTGGAACTCTGGAGATAATTGCCTTCTTGGGAGCGATCTCTGGGTCAGAATGCACGGACGACACCATCTCAACGTCATCTTGATCAATTGACACAAGACGCGGAGGGATGACTGTTCGGGTGACCTGGAATCCCAGATCTCCGGCAGCCGCGAAGCCGCCTGCACTCTGAGCTACCAGCGCCAGAGCTCCAACTCGTTGTCCCAGTGATTGCATCGACGAAGAAGAAGAGCTGCCATAAGACGTCTGCACGCCTGAAGCCGTACTCTCGTCCGAAGCTCGTGAGGTACCGATGACACTTGGCACAGAATCCGGAGCGACATCTTTGGCTTCCAACTCCAGAGGATCACGCCCATTGGACATGGAATTCAGGGGAGTGGAACTCTGAAGCGAAGCACTGGCCGAGGACTTGTACGCAGGAAGAGAGGACAGCGACGGTGTGGACAACGCTGATGGCGTCGATGGGACCTGTGGGCGTGGCGGTCCGTGCTGAGTGCGCTTGCGCTGCGGCTCGCCTTCACTTGACCCTCGCGGGCTCCGTGAAATCCTGAGTCCAGTGACCCTGAATCTCAGGACGAACTGTCGTCCCAGTAGATCCGCATCATAGTCCGTCATCAATAAATCACCATCTCCGTCTTCCTTGTGGTAGTCCAGTCTTGGTGCTTGTTCCGGGACATTCGTCACCGGTGGTTCTTCAGAGTTCACCTTGAAAGGTACACCAGCAATCACCAGCCTCCACTCGACAAGCTCCACGGCGATGAAGTTCTGGGTTTCTTCCATGACAGAGCGCACCAAGTTTTCTGGAATCCTGGATGCGCGCGTCGAAGACCAGTAGGGAATCAGGTTGACAAACTCGAAACCAGCTTCGAAAAACAAAGTCTGCAGAATGGCGACACACTCACGTGCGGTCATGATACTCTGGGGGATCGTAGTCGCCATGAGATCTTGGGCAGTTCCGACACCCCACCGGGCGAGGTGAAACTCAGAGATCCAGGCTTCGTCGGGGTTCGCCAGAGACAACCGCCACTTGAAGTAGTCTCCAGTTGCATACGCGGCCGCGAAGTACGAGTTGGCATCCGGTTTCGGAGTCGGCCACTCGTAGACAACGCTCGGGGGTGTCACCTTCCCAGGGTTCACCTCTTCCCAGCGTCGAACCTCACGTCGGACGTACAACACCATGTTCTCAGCGTCTGGGGCGGAAACAGTGGTGTCCTGGACCTCGTTCTCAGAAGAAATCCTGGATACCACTTGCGAACTTGACGTGGAAACCCTGGGTTCGGGTGGTGCGAACCCAGAGTTCACCTTGGAACTCTGAGTCTTCGCCTCCTCCTTCGCTCGCACGGGCTCCGGCTTCACTTCCACAACAGACTCGTCCGAAGATGACACCAAGTCGATCACCTCCGGGGGCTCAGCCGCATTGGCGCCTCCCTCAGACGCCTGAGCACCACTCTCACGGGTGTGCTCCTCTGGGACTCCAGGGTCTGCGGCCCAGAAACCGCCTCCGATGAACCTTGATCTCTGGACGAAGCTTGTTCATCCTGCGTCGGAGGTCCAGCAGCGGACTGATCTTGATCGGCAGACGCCTTAGCGTCCCCACCTTGCGCTGCCTCGCTCTCGCGAGCACCCTTCTTCGCCTTCCGAGCGTCACGGACCACAGTATCCAGATCCTTCTGCTCTTCAGGCTCCAAACCTTGAACACGACGCGACTGACGTGACGCCTCACCGCGTCCTCCGTCCCCGCGTCCACTCTTCTTCGCCCCTCGTCCTCCAGCCATCTTGTTCGCTTGAAGTTGACGGGCACTCAGCAATTCTTCGACTCTTGAGTTCGGTGAAATCCTCGACAATCAAATCCGGGCACGCGCACCAGCTGAGGCGAGGCCGATGAAACCTTTATCGCCCAGGGGGGTTCGTATAGCGCAGCCCAAGAAGGTGCTTAGGGTGTAGACCCAGAGAATCGACTTGAGAGTCAACAGCAAGAAGATAAATCCAGAGGTTCGCAGCCGCAAAGCTTTAAACCCTGAGGATCACTCTCCTTGGTTGGCGTGGGTACCTTGTGTAATCCCTGTCGGCTCGTTTGTCTTTGACGGAACGGCACTCCACCGAACTTGAATATAGCCTTGAAGAAGCGCTGAGGCGCACGTCTAATCCAGAACGCACCTCGACACTAGAGGCAAAACCCAGAGAATCAGATCACCCGAAACCCGGAATATCACGAATTCAGGATTCAGGATTTCAGTCAACTCTGGGGTGAGGAACTCAGAAGACACCTTACCCAAATGCCTTCCTAGCTCGATAAAACCAACAAATACAGAGTATACAAACACTACAACTAGCCGTCACTTATTCTTTTGGACCCTTGGACGGTGGGTCACTCACACACTAGGCTCACTCGAGTCTGAAATTCAGGGGCCTAGCTCCCCTGAGACTCACACAGACGCGCACCACCTCCAGTACAGGAGGAAAATACAATCACTATCAGTTACCTTTCCCTTCACACAAGCAGTCAATACAAAAATCCTGGAGGCGACTACCTAGCACCCCAGAATACCCTCTGGAATAATATGAAATGGGCTACCACGAGCACAGCAAGTGACCCAACTAGGATATGAAATAGATGGATCACTCCAGGAAGCTCAAGGCCGTCGCTGGTCCCCACCTAACTGGACTTGAGCTTTGATGGAGTCCACACAGACGGCTGTCCTTCGCCGTTGATGTGCCCTTAGCGTCCCGCGGTCGTATTCTCGGGTCCTCCGGATTTCCGTCGGCAGGCTTGGCCGAAGTCACTTGCGCAGTACAGGGAAAATTGAACTCTGTTTGTCTTTTATCAGCTACTTCTCTCTCTTCTTTCTCTCTTCTGCATTCTTCTACGGGCAAATGTCTTCATTTCACTATGCTTGGGGTCAAATATCTTGGTTTCAGTATACCTTGGGTTCAGCGGTCCAAACTTGCGATCGGCTTGCGATTCCATCGTCGCAAGGCGTCCAAAGTGCCAAATGTGGGTCCTTGGACTTGGGTTCGTATGGTTATCGGTTCCCTCTCGACTCCTCGAAAGTATTCAGTCAGCTGATCTTCACTTCGATCTTCAAGGTCACGCATCACTTTGATTGCAGACTGACTCCCAACTGGCTCGAAACTCAGAGATTCATGTGATACTCTGGATCACTCCTGAGACTCAGTGGAATTCAGGGGAACTCTTGAGGGTTCTTGGGGATTCTTGGGTGTTGACTTGGGGAGTACTTGTTTTCGGTATGGGGAGTCCGGGTTCACACTCTAAATCCAGGGGATCACTTGGAACTCTGGATCACCTGTCCATCCGGGGTGATTCTCAGGGTCTCCATGTGGTACTCTGGATACCAAGTTGTATTGTTCACAGACTCTCGTTTATCTCCACAAGTACGAACACTTAGCGGGTTGTGCGGCTTCCGGCGCATGTTCACGGTAGTAGTGGGGGGGGGGGGTTCTCAGGAGATATAATCCATAGTAGTGCTCTGACCCACAGCAAGATGAGGTGTACTCTGGGATACGTTCTCCAGAGACACTTTCCGCCAGACTTTAGGCACTCATCGTAAGGGAAAGTCCGGGACTGGACTGAGTGTTCTTCTGAAATCCTGGGCGTGCACTCCCAGGATTCACACTTCCAGTCAGTTGGGCCCATCTGCGGTCAGGCACTGGATTCATCCCACTGGATCACTTCTCTCTCACAGTCGCCATCCGTGTCACACGGGTACAGCCGTACTCATCCAAGCTTATCCACCAATCATAGTTCGATACCAGCTCCAAGTCGACAGGGTGACGGCACATCATCGGCAAATTTCAGGGAACCGCCTCGTGTCAAGTCAGCCGGCATTATTGGCTCTTACCGTACCCCGTTTTATTAGTGAGTGGGAAGCTTCGTGGCACGTTTATACTAACATTTGTATAGTGGGATCAAATGGGATGTGCTGGGCTCCTGTAATAGAGGTCCCTGTACCACAGAAATTGTGTGTTCTACATTAGAGGCCACCGCCGAGCAAGTCTCACGTGCTCTGCATCTGAGAGGCCCGCTGGCGGGTCTACGCTCGGCTTGTATATATATAGTTCAGAATAGGACTAACGTAA